>JARQOD010000003.1:207391903-207539727 GCA_033576555.1 Oophaga sylvatica | reverse complement strand
GTAAATATATCTATCCCCTGTAAATATTCCCCCAACATACGCCAGACCGCCAGGGCCACAGACCGAGCCACCGCTACCTGTGACAAACCCCATAGACTTCCATGGGCTCGGCTCTGAGTACCCCATTGCCCTGGTAATCCACAATTGTGGTGGCGGGTCGACACAAAACTTTGGCGTCACGAACAGGATACGAAACTTGCAGCATTGCGAGCCCTGTGTGCCTGTGGAGTGTTTTGGTGAAAAAGACTGTTGCTATTGTTTGGCGCCAAATACCGCCATATTTGCAGCCAGATTCGCGCCCTAAGGCGCTGGAGAAGAAGGTGGGCGTACCTGAAAGAGCGCGCAAAGTCTTGGACACGCCCCCGGCTCTGACTCGGCGGCAGGTCCTGCAACAGGAAGTGGACGCTCTGACATCAGAGCGCCTGCGACGAAGGTCCTGTTCCCACTGCTGTGCCTGTGAAGTAGCAGCATCTGAAACCGGTAGGCTCCGTTTAACCAAGGGGGCGCTAAGATGTCACAACAACCGGCTGACAGTGCGGCCCCGGCCGGAGGCCCCAATCCCGCACCGCCTGGTATTGTAGCGCCAGATGGGGGTGCAGGTCCAGCACCCAGTCCGGTAGTCCCGATCATGCCACTAACGCTTCCATATATTGCGCAGGGGCGAAATGGACTTCACCCAGTAAGCGTGTTTGATGCCAGTGGCCCATATAGCAGGCCATTCAAGCAGGAAGTTATGCAGCATCCTAGAAATGTACTCCATGCCTGAGAGACAAAAAGCTGCTGTGCTAATAGGGCAGCTAACTGGCGCTGCTGAGAGGGAAGTGGAGACTTGGGATACCGTTGATCAGGAGTCGGTACCTGCGATCTTCCTTAAGCTGCATGCCATATTTGAAGACCACACAGAAACGGATCTCCGGATGGCCTTCTATCACTGTTCACAACAGCCAGGTGACAGCATCCGGACTACGCTTGCCGACTACAAGGAGCCCTGAGAGCTCTTAAGCAGATTAATAATTTAAATGCTATCGATGAGAATAAGATGCTGAAAGAGCAATTTATACAGGGATTGAGATCCCAAGAGGAACGCAGAACTGTAAACTGGTGGTCCTTAGATCATCCGGATGCTACCTTTGATGCCCTAAAAGACATGGCAATAAAAGGGCTGCGACCCCTGGGCAAACCTGAAGTGGCAACCCAACATCATCAGGCTGAAGTCACTCTGGAACCGGCAGTAACCCCCTTTTCCCCGCTAGTGGCCGAAGCCAAAGCGCAGGTGACACCTCCCAGTGAATTGGATTGTCTGCGCTCAGAGGTGCGCCAGCTGACTAAAAATCTGGCTGCTGTGATGAGTGCCCTGCAACTGCGGAAAGAGGAAGAAGGGAAGATCTTGTTAGCTGACTGCCCAGAAGACGTCCCGTGGATGCACCGGAGAAGAAAGAAGACGTCGCCCCCCCGGAGGAGGACAACGCCACCCCCAGGAGCGACCTCTGATCAACACCCTCCTCGTCGAGAGATCATCTGTTACCGATGCAACCGGAAAGGTCATATGTCTCCACAGTGTCCTTTAAACGGGCAGAACCTGGGTCCAAGGGCCAACACCCAGGAGAATACCCGTCAGGCCCCCTAGACTGGAACCGCAGGTATGTGGGTGGGCGACCCTACCTGTCTATCATCTTAGATGGTATTGCAGTTCCGGCATTGTTAGACACTGGGTCCCAAGTGACCCTAATACCTGATGCCCTATATACTAAGTACTGGTCAATGGACAGTCTTAAACCCCCGAGCCCTGACTTTACCGTGTATGCTTCTAATGGTCTTCCTGTAGAAGTACTCGGGACAAAATGTGTAGATGTAAAGGTGGGCAGAGAGGAGTTGAAAGACCAGGGGCTTCTGGTAGTAAAGACTGTAAAGGAGGAGAACGGTTTAAATATAATTTTGGGCACTAACATTATCGGTAATTGTTTGGGAGAAGTTGTGTTCTTGCTCCAACAGCTCGCTGAGATTGCCCGACCAAGGCAGAAAGGAGTAATCCAAAGAGAGATCCGGGCCCTGGTGTGTCAGCAGCAAGCGAAGCTTACAGACGGCGAAATTGGTAATGTACGGGTCACTGACTCGGATCCTATTGTGATACCCCCAATGAGTGAAATGATCATCTGGTGCAGGGCAGCCATAGGTCTGAGAGGACAGAATTACCAAGCTGTAGTAGAACCCCACCATTCAGAACATAGACCTACACTTATGACTGCTAGAGGAGTAGTAGAAGTGGTGAATGGAAGAGTACCGGTACGGCTTCTCAATTGGGGAGATGATGAGGTAAATTTACCCCGTTATGCAACCATTGCTAAACTTCATGCTGTCGACAATAATTCTATTCTCCCGGCTGAGTCCTTAGACTCCCGCCAAATAGCGGAGGATAATGACCCGGCAACCCAGGTGGCGGAATGGTGTCAGCAACTCCATGTTGGGACGGACACCACTCCCGCTCACCAGAAGCAAGGGGTATTACGGGTGGTGCAAGAGTATGCCCAAGTGTTTAGCAAGCACCCACTTGATTTTGGGGTAATTAAGGGAGTCCAACATCATATCCCTACAGGCAGTCATCCTCCCATCAAGGAGCGGTATAGGCCTATACCCCCAGCCCATTATCAGAAGGCTAAAGAAATGTTGCATGATATGAAGAAATCCGGGTGATAAGGGATAGTTGTAGCCCCTGGGCAGCCCCTCTAGTTCTGGTTAAAAAGAAAGATGGTAGTATGAGAATGTGTGTGGATTACAGGCAGGTGAACCGCATAACACACAAGGATGCATACCCGTTACCACGTATAGAGGAATCATTAGCTGCTCTGAAAACGGCTAACTACTTTTCTACCCTTGATCTGACTAGTGGTTACTGGCAAGTGGCTGTGGCTGAGGAGGATCGTGAGAAAACGGCTTTCACCACCCCAATGGGGCTCTGTGAGTTCGACAGAATGCCGTTTGGGCTCAGCAGTGCCCCAGGAACATTTCAGAGAGTGATGGAGAACTGCCTGGGACATCTCAATTTCGAAACCGTGCTGCTATACCTAGACGACGTCATCGTGTACTCCAAGACATATGAGGACCATCTGAAGCACCTGGCAGAAGTATTTGAGTCTTTGTCCAGGTACGGGATGAAATGAAAACCCTCAAAATGCCATCTACTCAAACAGAAGGTACAATACTTGGGGCACATCGTCAGTTCGGAAGGAGTAGCGCCGGACCCAGAGAAAGTCACTGCCATCCAGAAGTGGCCGGAGCCGAAGAACCTTAAGGAAGTGCGACAGTTCCTGGGACTAACGGGTTACTACAGGAGATTCGTGAAAGATTACACGAAGAGGGCAGCTCCTTTACAGGACCTCCTAGTAGGACAGTCCCTAAAGGGCAGAAACCCTCCCTTTAATTGGGGTAAAGAACAGGCTGAAGCATTCCAAAAGATGAAAGAGATCCTTACAGGTGATGAGATCTTAACCTATCCTGATTACAGCCAACCGTTCCTGTTGTACACCGACGCCAGTAATGAAGGTTTGGGAGCAGTTCTCAGTCAGAAGCAGAATGGCCAAGAAAAAGTCATCGCCTATGCTAGCAGAAAACTCAGGCCAACTGAGAGGAATCCGGAAAATTATAGCAGCTTCAAGCTGGAGTTTCTGGCGCTGGTCTGGGCCATTACTGAAAGATTTAAGCATTATCTGGCCTCCAATCGGTTTACTGCGTTTACAGATAACAACCCCTTAACGCACCTGGAAACCGCCAAGCTGGGTGCCATGGAGCAGCGATGGATGGCTCGGTTGTCCAATTACCAGTTTACTATCAAGTACCGGGCAGGTCGAAAGAATGCTAATGCTGACGCATTGTCCCGAATGCCGCATGACTCTGATACGGAAGAAGAATCGGACGACCTGGAAGAAATTGAGCTACCTGCGTTCCATCGAAATGGGGTAGTCCACGAGCATCGAGTCAACAGAAAGCAGTATGGTGCAACATTAAATCCTTTACCCCATCACAGCTGGAAAGAGACTCAGGACAGTGATCCAGTGGTCAGCCGCATCAAGGAATTGTTAAGACAGGAAGGTTCCTCTTTGGAAAAGGATGCACCTATGTCAGCCAAGCTCCTGTGGAACGAGAAAAGCAGGTTGTTCCTATACCGTGAGAAGTTGTGCAGGAGATACGTCAACCCCAGGACCCACGAGATGGTCTGGCAAATAGTGGTCCCCAAGGCAGACGTCCCAATGGTGTTGGAAGCATACCACGATCAAGCAGGACACTTTGGCTGGAGAAAGCTGGAGACCCTGTTGAGATGTCGGTTCTACTGGGTGGGGATGCGCAGCTCCATTGAGAGGTGGTGTCGGAACTGTGGACCCTGTGGTCTTAGAAGAAAGGACTACGGTAGTCAGAAGGCACCCCTGCAACCTATCCGGACGACTCGCCCCTGGAGATTGTGGCCCTGGACCACGTCAAATTGTCGCCAAGTAGATCTGGATACTCATACGCCCTGACCATGGTGGACCATTACTCCAGATTTCTGGTGGTTGTTCCAGTTAAGGACCAGACCGCAGTGACGGCCGCGAAAACCTTTCAAGCAAGCTTCTGCAGACCGCATGGGTATCCGGAGCAAGTATTAACCGATCAAGGACCTGCTTTCGAAGCTGATTTATTCAAGGAATTCTGTCACATGTACGGGTGCAAGAAAATTAGAACAACGCCATACCACCCTCAAACCAACGGTCTTTGCGAAAAAATGAACCATATTGTCCTTGACTTGTTGAGATCCATACCGTTGGAAGACAGAAATCGATGGCCGGACTTACTACCTGATTTGGTTGACTTGTATAACCATATACCTGTAAGTTCCACTAACTGCACTCCAGCCTATCTTATGAGAGCAAGGCCCGGAAGACTACCAATGGATTTAGAACTTGGAGTGGTAGAACCGGAGGCAGACGACGCCGGTGAAAACTGGGACATCAATCGGCAAGAGCAGTACAGACGAGTGCAAGTCTGCGTAGAAGAAAGTCTCAACAAGGCAAGGGAGAAACAGGAAGATATTTACAACAGAAATGCTCCTGCCAAGCCTTTGATGCCTGGAGAAGTGGTATTAAAAAGAAAAAGGAAAATGCACAAATTGGATAACCAGTGGGAACAAGAACCCTACGTTGTACAAGATTCTAAATATGACAACAGAAAAGTTTGTATCATCAGTAGGGACGGAGGAAGAACAATAACCACTGTGTCTAGAGACCATTTGAAATTGTGTCCAGAACCCTTAAAGCTTTGTGAAAAGAACCCTGTCATCAATCAAGAAGAAAGAAAGGAAGAGGTCATACACACGGATCTGGGAGATTTTCCTGCGGATTGGCCCCGACTGGGAGATGCTGTAATAGTTCCAGTGTTGCAGTTTTATCAGCCACAAGAGGAAGTTCTACCTCCAGTTGTGCCCGTGGTGCCAGTTGAGTCCGTTCAGGAGTTACCCATTCCAGCAACACCTCAACCTACGGAATCTCAAGAAGGATCATCAGAAGCAGCGCCCCATACTATGGGATCCCCTGGTGAAGCTGACTCACACCGCCCAGCCATCAGTACGCTTGCCAGATCCATAGAAAGATTGAGGCAGTTCTATAGTTTGCCGTTACGCAGTGCAGACAGATCACAACTTAATATACCTGAAGCTACTCCACGTAGATCAGAGCGAATCACAAAAGGGAAGATACCCATTCGATACCAGCAGTAATTATAACAAACTAATGTGAATATTGTAAAAAGTATATATATATGTGTCTTTTCCTTATTGTGTCTTATAATGGACTCAGAGGCTGAGAACTGAGCCAGCCCAAAAACTGTATCTTGTAAATAGTTGCACTAAGGTGCCTTTTAATGGTTTCACACGAAGCCTTGACTTACCTCTGAACATAAAACCCGTGTGGTGAGGCACTGAGTGAGGTCTGCATTCATATATGTCCTGCAGCCCACCCAGGACCCACGTTGAAGGTTTGGTGCGGGTCCTTCACAAGAATATTGTCGTTTATTTATATGAACATGTCTATTTAATATTTTGTATTTTCCTATGTTTACTGTTTTGTTTGCAACGTTCAAGAAATCCTTACCTCCCGGATGGGACGAGTTAATGTTAATGTTTAATGCATAAACAAAATTGTCTCTTTGTATTTCACAGCCCGGGAGTGCTGTCGTTTACCATGGGGGAATGTGTAGCCCTGGTACACAATACCAGGAGGATGAGTGGAGGGGTAAAGGTTAAGGGCTCCTCATGACATCACATACACTTAGACACACCCACAGGGAGTGTTCAGATTGGGTAGTGATTCAGCAGTCTAGCCGGGACCTGTGAGGAGGAAGAAGCAGAGTCTAGCTCGGGTGGCTCAGTACTGAGTCATCCCACCTGTGTGCAGTTCAGAGAAGTGGAGGCCAGTAAAGGGGAGCCAGATCACCTCAGCCTGGTCAGAGCTGTGCCCCACTGGCAGACGGACTGAGATAGCTATTGAGAGTGTGAGCAAGTCGAAAGGCACAGTGGAAGGAAATCAGAAGTGTTTTAGGATTAAAGTATCCTGCACATTGTCACCGGTCACTGGAGACCGAAGCATCACTATAGCTTCACGCATAGTGGTAAAAGAACCAGAGGCTTACTGGACCTTAGGTAACAGAAAGCAGCCCTTGAAGTGTCAGTACGTAACAGGGGTCAGGTGGAATAGGAACTTTGAGCTAGGCCAAGCATAGAAGAACCTAGTTTCATCACTGGAAGGCTCCACCACAAAACTGACCGGGCAGTACAGCTTTGAAATAGCTGAAGTTTCAGGAGTGAACTACGCTTTATGCTGGTTGGACTCATCATCATTGGAAAGTAAAGGAGGCCCCTGCCTTGCTCAGCCGTTGCCTCAAAACTCATCCTCCATCAACCCCATCAGCCTCCCTGGGATCTGCCTTACCATCTTACAAGTAAAAGGTATGGAAAGACGCTGACGGTGTGAGACTGAGTTATTTAATTGCATGCCTGCACAACCCCACCATAACCATCGACCTGAGGGAAGAGTCCCACCTGTAGGGGACCCGACATCTAGCTGCCTCACCATCCCCTCAGAGATCTACAGCAGCGCTGGTACAAATTACCAGAGACTACAGGTGGCGTCACGAACTGTAAATATATCTATCCCCTGTAAATATTCCCCCAACATACGCCAGACCGCCAGGGCCACAGACCGAGCCACCGCTACCTATGACAAACCCCATAGACTTCCATGGGCTCGGCTCTGAGTACCCCATTGCCCTGGTAATCCACAATTGTGGTGGCGGGTCGACACAACTACACCTAAAGATAGAAATAGGAAAGCTATCTGCCCCGGAGCAGAACCCCAAAGATAATAGAAAGCCCCCAAACATGTAATGGCGGTTAGACAAGATGAAATACTGACACAGAAAGAAAACAGTATGAGCAAACGCTGGGGCCCAAACTAACTAAATAGAAAAGGATAGGAAGGACACTTACTGCAATCCCAGAAAACCCTGAAAGGCACCAACTCTACTAATTTCAAAAACACCTGAGATCACACGACCTCTACCACCTAAATTAGTTCTCTGGTGTAACAAAATCAAAACAGCAGCCACTGAAGAAACTGGAAAAAGCAAAAGTACAAACATAAGTGGCTGAACTAAACTGAGAGGGCAAAAGCCCCCGGAGGGGACCCTGAAGGCCCCCACAGAAGTGCAGGACAAAATGCAAAAATATAGCACAAACACAAAAGAAGAAAATGTCTTATCTGTTAACAGGAGATGCAGACACGACACAGCAGGCTACAAGGGAAACAGGAATGAAGGATTCAGACCAGAACAATTGATCACCGGCAACCCTGATGGGAAGGTGACTCCCTTATATAAGACCAGTCAGTAACACCTGATTCCCAGTCCTCACAATCTTCACTGGACAGACTAGCACCGCTTGTAACCACCAGAGGGAGCCTCTGCTCAGAACTCATCTCAAACCCATTCACAACAGGGGGGATTTCAAGAACAATTATATAGCCATTCTGACATGGAGTTTCAAACTACAACAGTCTTATCAGATCTAGGATATCTATTGCAGCATTTACGTAGAAATCTGGTTCAATTCTTTTGTTGTTTGTTTTTAGAGACTAGGAAATACCATTCTCTGGAATGTCCTGAATATGTAACAAATATATAGATAGCCAAAATCAGTTTACAAGTAGATTTTCAGGACAATATGTACAGCGATAACTTTGCCACTAGATAAGACTAATCCTCAGTTTCTGGCAAAGTGTTCCCCTGTTTTTGACTCTGTCTACCTTGCTGGAATAAAACATCCTAAAGCAAGGACTGTTGTCAATTTATTATTTATATAATTTTATATAACAGCCTTCAGCTCTATCTCGACTTGATGGATGAACTCTCTTTAGGAAGATCGATCTTGTGCAAGCCTAGATAAGTCCAGGGTTTTTTCCACCATTATCTTGATAAGTTGCCAGCCATTGGGTTGCTGGTCTTCCTCTTCGCCTTTTTCCTTCTGTTCTTCCAACCATGATGTCCTTCTCCAGTGATTGTTCTCTTATTAGTGCATTTTAATATTAGTTTATGAATCAGCATAAATTGACTCCAAATATGATTTTAACCCTAATAAATCATCAAAAAATAATGGTGTTAACAACCCCTGTACAAAAGGGAGACAGTCCAAATCTGCAGACTGCAGATCTCATGGAACGGGAATCTTTTAAGAGCCTGTTGAGGATACCAGTAATGAGCCATCTACTTACTCTAAACCCAATGTGCAAGGGGTAGGTTTGGGGGCTTTGTCCTTCTCATGGGATTAGTGAAAAAGCCAGAAGTTCAGCAATATCGGCGTGTGGACTTTTTTTTTTTTTTTATAACACTTCAGTTTGCTGAGGTGTACGTTCCCCAAAGGGACATCTGCGCAGATGAGTCCCTAATACATTTCAAGGGGAGGCTCAGATTCTGGTAATTACAGTCTGGTAGGAGGGACAGGTACGTAATTAATCTTTATAAGCTGTTCAAGAGTAACTCAGAGTACACCCACAGATTTAGGACTTATGAAGGGAAGGACACCCGGATTCAATCCCCTGAATGCCACCTCCCCCCTTGGTCCTGGGAGCGAGTTGGAAAATTGTGTGGGATGTGGTGCACGCACTGCTGGATCAAGGTTATTACCTCTACGTAGAAAACTTTTATAGCACCATCCGACTCCAAGTCCCTCTCAGGCAGAGCTTGCACGGCTTGCGGTACTGTGCACAAAGACCAGTGAGGCCTCCATAAGATGCAGATAAGGCAGCTGCTCAGAGAGGATGAGAGAAGAGCCCAACATAGCGACAACATGCTGGTGGGCAAGTACAGGAAGGATAGCCTTTCCTTGACCACTATGCACGGTAATGGCAGCACCCCTCCTCCTCCCGCTGCATGAGGTACCTCCATACAGGTCCCAAACTAGATTGTGCCCTGGGGTACAACAATAACATGGGAGAAATTGATGTCTCTGATCAAGTCCTCCAGCTCTACAGTGCCATGTGAAAAGGTAAGGTGTGGTGCAAGAAGTTGGCGGTGAACATGGCACTGTATAACGCTTTCGTGCTATCACGATATGCAGGCCAGATCTGGACCTTCCTTCAGTTCCAGAAGGTAGTGATCAAGGTCCTAATATTTGGAAGTCAGGAAGGAGCAAGCCCCAGTACTTCTGGAACTGAAGGTGCCAGTACCGGGCAACATTTCCCCGTTGAGGTCACTCAAACTGCAAAAGAAAGGAAGGTTGTAAAAAAGTGCAAAGTGTGTTACAGAATGGAGATACGAAAGGACACCATTCATCAGTGTGAAACCTGCCCCAACAGACCTGGTCTGAAAGACTGTTTCAGACCCTACCACTCACCCATGGACTACTAAATTTATTTCTGACTGACAACTCACATTTGCCAACCTCATCCACTCTACCAACTTGCATATGCCACCATATTATAAAATTCACATACCAGAGAAACACTACATCAATTCCAAAATAGGGGGGAGGAGGGAGTTCCACTGTTTAGGCACAGCAGGAGCTCTCCAAACACAACATGGTGTCAGCTCTCTATTCCAGCCAGTTTTGCATTCAAAAAGTAAAATAGTTTCCATCCCCAAAGGGGATATAAGCGTACTCAGGAGAAATTGCACAACATATTTTGCAGTCCATTTTCTCCTATTGCCTTTGTGAAAATAAAAAAAAAATGGGGTTAAAACATTTTTTGTGGGAAAAATAAAAAAGTAAAATGTTAATTTTTTCTTTTTTCCTTCCACAGTGCTTTAATTTCTTTTAAACACATGAAGGTTTTATAAACTTCTTGAATGGGTTGAGCACTTTGAAGGGTGCACTTTTGAGAATGGTGTCACAAACAGGGTGGATAAAAATCAATGATTTAAAAAAAAAAAAAAAAAAAAAAAAAAATCGGATTTTTTATTTAAATCGGATTTTTTTGATTTAAATCGGATTTTTTTCAATAAACTGCTTTTTGAGGAAAATATTTTACCATCCAAAGGTTCTTCCATCATGAGATAAAGCTGAGTTGTTTAACTCAGTAGAATAAAGGCTGTATATGTGTAACATTCACAATGCCATGCTCTTCCAGAGGTTTCTGTAGGATTAGTGGGCAGTTTCTCTCCTATATTATCACAGACGCTCGCTTTACTTACGCAGTTCTCAAAACTGAATTTGACTCCGCAGAGGTCCCAGCCTCTTCTTCACGGCAAAAATGTTACAACATGAACAGAGTTGAGAAAAAGACCTTAATCCTATTGTTCTACAAACCTATATGAATACAGAATCAACCCCTTCAGTGCCAAGTCCAAGAAGTTAGACAATATGTTTCTGATTGTTTGGAGTGGAATAGATCTGCACAACACAAGAAGAATGTGAATCTAAGTGTGAGGAGGAGGAAGGGCAAGCAGACAAGAAAATGAAAGTGAAACTTTGAGCACAATACTGCAGCACAGCCACAGACAGACAAGTCTGGATCTGTTTGTGTGTACGATCTGAGGTTTATTACATTCTTTCCTTATAATGACAGCAGGCCGTAAAAGAGACCCAGTTTGGGAATATTTTAATGAAGCTCCTTCGCCTATCGGTAAGGCAGGCATGCGTGCAAAATGCAAACGATGCAACAAAGAGATGCAAGGCCTGGTGGCGCGAATGAGGCAACATCATGAGAAGTGCGGTGATGAAGATGACCAAAGAAACACTTCTGAACAGGCAGGATCTTCAGGTTGGTAAACATTTTTATTGAATCCTATTTCTAAAGACTGAACTGTCATGTGTGAGAAAAATTATATTTCTTATTATTACTGCATGTTACTGTCATTTGGTACAGTTATGAAGAAAAGCAAATATTCCTTTTGGGGCAGTGCTGTGTTGTGTACAATAAGCAGAAATTGTATAAACAATAAAATAACAGCATTGACTTTTTTTGTTTAGGGGAATTCATGGATTCTGGAAACTATCCAGCTCCAAGATCACCATCATCCTGTTCTACAGTTTCAGAGTTATCCATCCAGGATAGTGCTTCATTAGCAGCAGCATCATCATCAGACACCCACAGCCAATATCACCATCACCCAAAAGGAAGAAAAAACCTTTACCTCCTGGAACCACCATAGATAGGTTTGTGATAAGAACTAGCAGATTAGAAAAAGAGTTGATTGATGAAAAAATTGCCCAGTTTATTTATGCAACAAACTCTTCTTTCCGTCTGACTGAGAACCCACATTTCATTAATATGGTTCAGTCACTGAGACCAGGATACAGTCCACCCAGCAGAGCTGATGTTGCAGGGAAACTGCTGGATCAAGTGTATGACAGAGAAATGGAGCAATGTGCAACAGCTCTGGAGGGTAAAATTGTTAACCTAAGTATTGATGGGTGGAGTAATGTCCACAATGATCCTATTGTATGTGCTTGTATAACAGAAGAAGGTAAAGTCTTCCTTGCACAAACAACTGATCCGTCAGGAAATGCACACACAGCAGAATACTTACAAGAAATGGCAGTAAAGGTTATAACAACATGTGAACAAAAATTCAAATGCCTAGTACGCAGTTTGGTCACTGACAATGCTGCAAACGTATCCAAGATGAGAAGAAATTTAGAAGAGCAGGGAGGGAATACAAAGCTAATAACATATGGTTGCAGTGCTCATTTGCTGCACCTCTTAGCCAAAGACTTAAGTGTTCCAGAAATAAAGGCTAATGTTGTTGAAATTGCTAAATACTTCCATAATAATCATTTTGCTGCAGCAGCTCTGAAAAGGATGGGTGGAACCAAGCTAACGCTCCCACAAGATGTTAGATGGAACTCTGTGGTGGACTGTTTTGAGCAGTATATCAAAAACTGGCCTATTCTGATGACACTTTGTGAAGAAAATCGAGATAAAATAGATGACACTGTCACGGCCAAAATCCTCAACATTGGGCTTAAGAGAAATGTTGAACATATGCTGAGCTTCCTGAAACCATCTCTCAAGCTTTAAACAAAATACAGAAAAATAGCTGTTTTATTGCGGATGCTGTTGAAATTTGGAAGGAACTGAGTGAACACTTAAAAACAGAACTACACATGGACAGAATTAAATTACAAGCAGTAAACAAACAAATGGGACAAGCACTGACTCCAGCTCATTTTTTGGCAAATATTGTCAATATCCAATATCAGGGTCAAAACCTAAGTGCTGAGGAAGAGGAGTTAGCTATGACATGGGTATCCAGCAATCATCCATCTTTAATGCCAACTATAATAAACTTCAGAGCTAAGGGGGAACCATTCAAGAAATATATGTTTGCTGAAGATATTTTAAGGAAGGGCACACCAGTAAACTGGTGGAAGTCACTTAAGCGCTTGGATTTAGAGACTGTTCAAGTAATGATTTCACTTTTAACAGCAGTAGCTTCTTCTGCAGGCATTGAAAGAATATTCTCTTCCTTTGGACTCATTCATTCTAAATTGAGAAATCGGTTGGGACCCAATAAAGCAGGAAAGCTTGTTTTTCTTTTCCAGATTATGAATAGGAACAAAGAAGAAGATGATGATGAAGATGACGACGAGTGAGCTACAGAGGACAGCAGGGACAGTAGTATTTAAGTTTTTCATGTGTCGGCTGGGCTGACAGTCTAAGTTTCTTAATATATATATATATTTTGTTTAGCCAAATTAGTTAACAAACATGGATGTTTGTTTAAGCAAATAACTTATGCTGTAATGTTGTTATTGTTTCAGTTGAATAAATCTATTTAAATTGTTATTAAGGTCAGGATTATTTTTCTCCTTCCTAAGTACAACAGAACAGTGGTGTCCAAATAGAATGATTAACCCATTAAACTGGGGAGAAAAAAGTAATATAAAAAGTGATTCTAAAAATCTTCATCTACTTGCATGTTAAAGTAGCAAGAACTAGTTTAGGTAGAAACTTTGATTTAAATCACTGATTAAAATCAAGCCTTACTGACTAGTGATTTAAATCGTGATTTAAATCAGTTTGATTTAAATCAAATCCACCCTGGTCACAAATGTCCCTCAAAGTCACTTCAAATGTCATGTGGTCCCTAAAAAAAATGGTTTTGTAAATTTGGTTCAAAAAATGAGACATTGCTGATACTTAACCACTCTAATTTAAAAAATTTGTTTAAAAAATCATGCAAAAAAAAAAGTTTGAAAATTGCAAAATTTTCGCCAAATATCCAATATTTCCTCAAAAAACGTAAGTCATATTGAACAAATTTTAGCACCATCATGAAGTACAATGTATCATGAAAAAAAATTCAATCTCAGAATCAGTGGGATAGGATGAAGAGTTCCAGAGTTATTACCTCATAACATGACAGTGGTCAGAATTGTAATCTTTGGCCTGGTCAGGATTGAGAAAAAAGGCTTGGGGGTGAAGAGGATAGAGGTTAGTAGCGACAGGCATTCATTACAAACCGTGGTGCAACTGGGTGCCTGTCAAAACACGTTGCTCTCAGAGAGCAACATGAAGTAACTGACCGATTCCCCTTAAAGCCTTGTTCAGATTGGTATTAGAAGTTATATCAGAAGAAGGAACAGTAATATAATAGAAAGGAATGTTTCCTATGCTTTAAAGGTCACAGAGGCAACAACGTCAGGTTCAGAGACCTACATTTATATTCGTAATGACAGTGTGTAAACTGCTGACCAGAGCCACTCGCCCACTGCCAACAGGCACACTGCAATCACTCGGTAGCTCCCTGCGAGAAGCCCGACGTACACCGGAAATTCTTCCCTCACACATGGCTCCGAATAGCACTTTTTATTTGAGACAGACATTTTCTGACTTCAGAATGGATGTGAATGTTTAGTATTGGGTGTGGCTTCAGCAAAACAGAGTCATGGGGGAGATCACGAATGTTAGGTTACTGTCAAAAACAAGGATGTGGCATATCGTATACCAAGCAATTTATCTGGGTTTTAAAATGGTAAAGTTTTTTTTTCCTTTTTACTGTATATTTTATTAAAAGGCTGGCAGAAAGACTTCAGAATACCACAACTCTTACATAGCTTAAGCTATGCGCACACAAGCCCCAATTCATGTGTTTACACCACAGAACTGCCATAAAACACTTTGGAAAATGATTGCCAACGTAAGGTTGCTCAAAAATTTAGCAATTTGTCATGTCCATACCGGTTTTGGGCGGGACGGGAAGTGGCGATGGCCGCTCGTCAAATCTATGATCATCTGTGGCGAAACCAAAGTGCTACTAATCTTACGCTAGTCTCTGACCAGAGTACGATTTGTGGGGAGGCGCACGTCACATGTAAGATGTGCCCAATTCATTCATTAAAGGTGTACGCCTCGTAACTCCTTCCCGACATGACAATTTTCCTTTTTTGAGTTGTCGTTTTTTTAGCCATATTAGGGCTTGTTTTTGCAGGAATAGATGGACTTTTGAATGACACCATACATGTGTGAGAAAAATTCCAAGTGCAGCAAAGTTGTCACAAAAGCATATTTCAGTGTTTTTTAAAAGCCAATGGTATCCTCTGGATCGCATCCGGGGCGTCAAACACAGTCCGTATCAGAGACCTGTTGCCGTGGGCGACTGCACCACCGTGTCACTCTGAGGGGGCACCAGGCGTTTGCTTCACATGGCTCTGTGTTGACTTCACACAAGCCCTGTGTTGCAGAGCCACCTGCTCTGCAGCTTGCAAACCAACACTGACACACCCAACCCTTTGCTGCAGGGTTTTAAATGAGATCTGTAGCCATGGGCCACTTGTAAGACCTGGCCTGAAGGGAGTAAACTGCCCCACTACCATCCTGTAGTTCACTCCAAAAATAAAAGCCCATGCCGGGTTTTCTTAAATCTGCCCTAGCCAAATAGCTTGACCAAGTCCACACTTACTTTTATTCTACACTGCAACCACAGCTATGCCTGTGACTGCAATGCACTCCAGTGGCCTCAATACGCTTCTATTTGCATCCTGGAGGATACATACTGTCCCTCCATATAATGACCATGTATGCATGCATGTATGTATGTATGCACATACATACATACTGTATATATACATATATCTTTTGCTTTTATTACCAGTTTCCAAGATTCATAACGTTGTCAGTATTCGGCAGATGGGGCTGGGTTGTTTTTTACGCTCAGGTTGATATTTTTATTGATACTTTGGGGTAAATAATTGCCTCTTATTGCATATTTTTACAGTGTAGCGATTGTCTGTTTGTACTACATACAGCGCTTTATAGAGTAAAAATATAGACCAGACAAAAGATGGCAATCACAGGGATCTTCAGCAGCCCGGCCATCATGCCAACCCATCGGTGCTCTGTATTCATGTCGTGGGAGAGTCGATAGGTGGTTAACGTAGCTCACTCTTGGGCCTCGTGATGTTAATGCCGCTGTCAGAGATTGACAGCAACATTTAACATGTTAACAGCCGTGAGAGGAGCTCTGCTACACATTTGGCTATTAGATGCAGATTATGGCTGTATAATTTAGTCATCCTTTGCTGGCAAAGTTTTCTTTTTGTTACTTTTAAGCGTTATCCTGATGAATTCCACTATAAGGGCAAGTTCACACTAGGTATTTTTTGCAGCAAAACCTGATCTCTTGGCAGGAAAGAAGCATGTTTTCCTTGGTTTTTCATCTGGTTTTTTTTTTTTTTTTTTTGCTGCTGTTTTAGCATGCTAGATTTGTCTCCTGTGCATGCTGATAAAGTTTAGTGCTGGAAAAAAAAGTCCTATTCTATAGAATCAGGTTTTGGCACAAAAAACACCTCAAAACCTGATCCCTGCGTTTTTGGTGAGCTTTTCACCACCCATTTCAACACTGAAAGAAATTATATGCTCCACTGTGCAAAAAAACATGCAAAGCACAAAAAAAACAATGTCCATGAGATTTTTGAAATCTCGTAGACTTTGCTGGTACTGTAAAACGCAGCTGAAAATTTGCATTAAACGCTGCAAAAATGCCTAGTGTGAACTTGGCCTTATATTGATACTGTACAATAAGAAGACAACTTGGTAGAAGAGATGTCCACCAACAGATGTGCGGAAGTGAGTAATTAAAAAAAAAAAAAAAATCAGTTTATTGAAAAAATTATTTAACCCCCTTTTTGAAGTCAGGCCCTTTGATGTGGGCTCTGGTGGTGAGCCCACATCTTTCCCGGGACATGTCAGCGGTGACTATTGAAGCATGGAAAAAGTAAAAAAAATGTTTTTAAAAATATAAAAAAAAAATATATAAAAGTTCCAATCACCCCCCTTTCACACCATTCAAAATAAAACAATTAAAAAAATCAAACATACACATATTTGGTATCGTCGCGGTCAGAATCACCCGATCAAAAAAAAAAAAAAGTATTAACCTGATCGCTAAATGCCGAAGCAAGAAAAAAATCCAAACGACAGAATTACATTTTTTTTTGGTCGCCACAACATTGCATTAAAATCCAATCACGGGCGATCAAAAGATCGTATCTGCATCAAAATTGTATCACTAAAAAACGTCAGCTCGGCAAGCAAAAAATAAACCCTCACCCAATCCGAGATCACGAAAATTGGAGACGCTACGGGTATCGGAAAATGGTGAAATTTTTTTTTTTTCATAACAAAGTTTGGATTTTTTTTTTCACCACTTAGATAGAAAAAAAGAGAACCTAGACATGTTTGGTGTCTGTGAACTCGTAATGACCTGGAGGATCATAATGTCAGGTCAGTTTTAGCATTTAGTGAACCTAGTAAAAAAGCCAAACAAAAAACAAGTGTGAGATTGCTCTTTTTTTGCAATTTCACTGCACTTGGTATTTTTTTCCTGTTCTCTAGTTCAAGACATGATAAAATCAATGGTGTCATTCAAAAGTACAACTTCTCCCGCAAAAAACAAGCCCTCACATGGCCATATTGATGGAAAAATAAAAAGTTATGACTCTGAGAAGAAGAAACTCAAAAACGAAAACAGCTCCGGTCATGAAGAGGTTAAAAAGGTATCATGACATTTTAAAAATGCATATCCCTGGGAATGCTCCAGACTGACGCGTTTCAACTACTAGTTCTTACTCATAATAATTTTTAAATATGTCATATACCTTTTAAATCATTTTTTCAATAAACAGATGTTTTTAATTACTTACCTCCATGGATCTGATGCTGCACATCTCTTCTACCAAGTTGTCTTCATTTCCTGCTGTCGACACAGGCTCTCATGTCCGTACACTACAAGATTCTTCATGGCTATAGAATTGCAGTGCATAGCGTCCCCTCAATGACACCTATTTGCCCCAACAGAGCGTATAGAAATGTATTGTGGAGATAAAACAACTACTTTGAGTATATACAGTACAGACCAAAAGTTTGGACACACCTCATTTAAAGATTTTTCTGTATTTTCATGACTAGAAAATTGTACATTCACACTGAAGGCATCAAAACTATGTAGAATTATATGCTTAACAAAAAAGTGTGTAACAACTGAAATGTCACCTTCCAATAGCAAGGTGGCCTTAACCCATTATTAACCCATTAGCCACCGCTACAGAGCACTGGGATTAGACGGGCTAAGTGCCAGAAAAGGCGCATTTAATCATAGATGTGCCTTTTCTGGGGTGGCTGGGGGCAGATGTTAGTAGCCGGGGGGGGCACAAAAAAAATTCTCCCTCCCTACGCTATTATTATCTGCCCTCACTCACTGGCTTTCCCTGTCTAGTGGAGAAAATACCGCGGGAGCCCACGCATTTTTATTTCAATGAATTTACACATTTAATTAACATATACATGTATGAAATTTTGCGCACATACACTCATGTAATTGTGAATCAAAACCATATATCAAACTACATGAAATTAAATGGTTTACTGTATGTAAACCATGTGTCATTTCATGTCGGGTTCTGTAATGATTTTACAGAAGCCGGCAATTGAATTAGTGGCTATTATACTATGTAGAAGTGTATGAACTATAAATATATGTATATATATATATATATATATATGTCACAATGACATGTATATATATATATATATATATAATATATATATATATATACATACACACACATATTCTATGTGTGTATATGTATTCTTTTGTGAGTTAAAAACTGTCATTTGGATCCATTATATACCGGTTTTGCAAGCTGGCGAGAAAATCTCGCCATACGGATGACACACGGATATTTTGATGCGAGGAAATCGCATCCTCGCACTGCACACGGATGACATATGGATCACTGTTCAGGGGACTTTTCTGCGTATTACGGCAGTATAATACGGTCCAATTTTTATACGTTGTGTGTGACCCCGGCCTAACAGTTGTTGTAGAGATGTGATGCAACTGCACTTGGGGACACTTTCAAAGTTTTCCCAATTTTTCGGACTGACTGACTTTCATTTCTTAAAGTAATGATGGCCACTCGTTTTTCTTAGCTGCTTTTTTCTCGCCATAATACAAATTCTAACAGTCTATTCAGTAGGACTATCAGCTGTGTATCCACCAGACTTCTGCACAACACAACGGATGGTCCCAAACCCATTTATAAGGCCAGAAATCCCACTTATTAAACCTGACAGGGCACACCTGTGAAGTGAAAACCATTCCCGGTGACTACCTCTTGAAGCTCATCAAGAGAATGCCAAGAATGTGCAAAGCAGTCATCAAAGCAAAAGGTGGCTACTTTGAAGAACCTAGAATATAAGACATAATTTCAGTTGTTTCACACTTTTTTGTTAAGTATATAATTCCACATGTGTTAATTCATAGTTTTGATGCCTTCAGTGTGAATTTACAATTTTCATAGTCATGAAAATACAGAAAAATCTTTAAATGAGAAGAAGTGTCCAAACTTTTGGTCTGTACTGTACATCACAAAAAAAGTGAATGGAGCACGACTAATCACAACATTAGACAACTGCTCAAAGTGCTATTTTTCTTTTATTGAGCAATTAAAAAGGGAATTGGTCACCAATGTTATGCTTCTCAACCTGACAGCAGCACAAAATACAGACTCTGATTCCAGTGATGTATCACTTACTGGACTTTTGGCTGCAGATTTGATAACGGTTTTACGTACTGGATCTGTTAGTACTCTCAGTGAAGAGCTCTGTATAACCCTGACAACACCATTGGGAGGAAAATTTCTGTCCACACTGTATAGGCAGAAAGCTGACAATCAGAGGTGAACAGTTGAAATAAAGCCTAGAAAGTATCAAGGATTATATAGCAGGAGCTCATCACTGCGAGAACTAGCAGATCTGCAGTAGATAAGTGATTTTATCAAAACTACAGCAAGAAGTCCAGGACATGGCCCAGCAATAAGATCATGGTATTTTCCCCTACTTTATGCACTCTTAACATGTGCTTATGACTACAAGGCAGGCTGCCAATCATCTGATGGATGAACAAAATGCTCGTTTCTCAGATGAAATAATTTTTGGGCATGAGCTGCCAAGAACAACAATGGCAACCTATGTGCACTGAACAATCTACTTCAAAGTAAAGTTGCTGATCGTCGGTCGATAAATGCTGCGCACATGGAGTAATGTGAACGGACCGATAGATGAGGCAGAAAAAAAGAACGGAGGACAGATTCCATTGAGGGAAACATCTGTTTTAGGTAAACCACATGGTTTATGTAACTGAAGCCTTCTAGTTTGTTATCTGTAAACAGCACGTGTGAAAAGTGGAACTACTTGTACATATAAATGGTTTTAACTATCACAGATATTACAGCAATTTGTGGTTTTTTAATGAATCTACAGTCACCAATTTATTGCTATAACCCACAAGAGGCGTTTGCTTTCTATTTATGCAAATGACAGAATCTGTTCCAATTTACTCAAGGGATTTATTTCTTAAAACTGTACAATTTGTACTTTTAGTTGTGGTATTTGTAATTGACAAAGGCTGGAATTTTTTTTAACCATGCATGTTTTTATGGTGATTTAATATACAAATATATGTAATATTTATTTTACTCACTTGTATAGCGCCATTAATGCCACATCAATATGTTTTTGGAGTGTGGGAGGGAACCAGAGACATCAGAGGAAACCCACGCAAACACGGGGAGAACATACAAACTCCTTGCAGATGTTGTCCTTGCTGGGACCCAGGACCCCAGCGCTGCAAGGCTGCAGTGCTAACCACTGAGACACCGTGCTTCCCATATAGAATAAATTAGGATTATTAGATTTTAGAAGGTAGTTTACGTTATTCAGGGTGCCTGGAAAATGATGCTTTTTGTATGTTTATATACTTGGTACTTAGGTGTAAGCTATCCACTGCACTAAACACATCATAGTGACGCTATCAGTACAGCTATGTCTCTACCAACTTGCAGTTTTCTTTAGTTTCATAAATCTAGGTGTTTATTTTAATTTTATTTTTTAAGTATAATGAGGTGAATTTTATGTGATATCATTTTAGGCTGTTGTGCTGGATGATTTAGGTTCAGTTCCCACAATGAGCTTATGGTGGGTTTTTGATGCTGCATATTTTTGCTGTGCAAAACAAAAAAACAGCATTCTACCAAAGTGGATGGGATTGAAAAAGAAAAATCTTGTGCCCACTGTATTTTATTCTTTTTAACACTAGATTAAAAACTGACCTGCGGTGCACATTTTAAAGGCGTTGTCCACTACTATGATAACCCTTTCTGTCTGTTTGCCCCCATTAAAATAACACTTATATTTACCTATGGTGCCAGCGCTGTTCCAGCGACGTCGGCTCTCCCGGCAGTTGCATGCATTGTTACGTCGCGCGATCCCTGCTGCTAATCAGCGCTGGCTTCACTCTCCCCGCCTTTGACATATCATATACAATGGGAGGAATTTAGAGAGCAGCAGCGCTCACTTCCTCCGGGAGGAAGAGTGAAGCCAGCGCTGATTGGCAGCAGGGATTGAGTTGCATAATATCACGTGATCGCCGGGAGAGCAGACACCACTGGAACGGCATCAGCGGCGAGTATAAGTGTTGTTATTCGAATAGTAATAAGCCGGCAGCAGAGCGGTGTCACTATATCTGGTGAACAGGAGGACTAGAAACACCCCCACAGGTGATGTCACCTGTCTCTGTTGGGCATAGTGCCACCACTCTCCTACCGGCTTAAAACGATTCATCTAAGCAGACAGCAGACCAGGCGCTGAACTTATTGCTAAGGGTCAAGTGTCAATGATGACGTCTCATTTCAGGGCAGCAAACAAAGCAAAGGGAGTGTCAAGATATCCCAGCCCCCCCATGACTTAAATTACAAAGGTTTATTTGTTTTTAAAGATTTAGTAATCAAAATTTACTTTTGGGTTTTGGACCAACCATAAAAAAAAAAAAAAAACTTATTTATAGCTCGTCAGACTACTACAATCATTTGAAAGAAAACATTGATTTTAGTGATAAAACTGACATTCTACCAAGTGAAAGCAAGGTCTACCTCTTCTCGGATGGCTCTCCTGCACAATATAAAAACAGGAAAAACTTTATAAATGTATGACATCGCAAGAAAGATTTTGGAGTGTTGCAGCTACCAAAAAAAAAGTGTAATTCTGGCATTTTGATTTTTTTCCTCGTTACATAGTTTACCAATCAGATTAATTCTTGTTATCTTTTTAGATTTTGATAGATGGGTCAAAAAGGGGGCGAGTTCAAATTATTTAAAACATTTTCTTCTACTTTTTACTTCAATGCACTCCTTAGTAGACTTGTAGCTGCGATACTCCAATCACTTGTGCTACACATAGCAGAATTGATTATCTGCTATGCATGCCGGCCACTGGGCGGTTCCCATAGCAGAGAGGCAATGACATCCACAGGGGTCTCCTGCAGACCCCTGGTTATCATGCCAACTCAATTGACACCCAGTAATCATGCGACAGGGGCGGGATTAGTGACGTGCTTCTGGCGTGGCCATATTAAATGCCCACAGATTAACAGCGGCATTTGACATATTAACAGCAGCAGGTGGATCGCGATGAACTCAGCTATCATCTGCTGGAAAACATGTTGGCTCAGCATCGGAGCTTGCATAGAAAGCAGTATCACAACCTATGACGTGTATATACAAGTCATAGGTCGTGAAGGGGTTGAAGATTCAGGAGCGTCTAATAAGTGGCAGGCACCTTGCCACAAATCTTACTCCAGTCAAGAAATGCCACAGCTCATAATTGGAGCAGCACGATGGCTCAGTGGTTAGCACTGCAGCCTTGCAGCGCTGGGGTCCTGGGATCAAATCCCACCAAGGACAACATCTGCAAGGAGTTTGTATGTTCTCCCCATGTTTGTGTGGGTTTCCTCTGGGTACTCCGGTTTCCTCCCACAAAGACATACTGATAGGGAATTTAGATTGTGAGCCCATCGGGGATAGTGCCAATAATGTCTGTAAAGCGCTGTGGAATTAATGGCGCTATATAAATGAGTAAAATAAATTAAAAAATAATGAATTCGACAAGCTGTGGCATCACGCCCTCATCATGTCCCTGTCCTGCCCCAGCTCCGCCAAAATGGGAAACTGGTGTGAAAATGCCAAAAGTCAAAAAGTGTTTTGCGCAACTTCACATTCACTAATTTTTGGTGCACTTTTCAAATCAAATTCATTGCTTTGATGAATCAGGGCCTTAGTCTTTCTCAGACGTGCACAATAAACACAGCAAACAACGTTTTTGTGAATGTCTGAAAAAGACTAATACTGCCAGGACGGTGGTGGCAAGGCAGTGTCTATATATTTTTTTTTTGGGGGGTGGGGTGGATGCGGGGCTGTTGGTCTTATGAAGAGCTAAGCACTGAAACAAAGGAACCCCTTTACCTCCCATGCCTGTTTTCACATGGCTAAAATTTTCCAATTCTGGCAAGTGTCACTTTATGAGATAATTCTGGAATGCTTCAGTAAATCCTACAGATTCTAAGACTGTTTTCTTGTGACATATTGTACTTACTGACCATGGTAAAATTTGTTCCATAAAACACAAGTCATTTGTAGAGGAAAAATAAAAAAAAAGATCGAAAAATTTTGCAATTTTTCAAACTGCTATTCATTTTTATACACTTAAAGCAGAGCGTTATGCCACACAAAATAGTAACTAAATAACAGTTGCCACATGTCTTTGTATCAAATATTGTGCTTATGTATTTTTTTTTTAGGAAGTTAGAAGGGTTAAAAGTTAACCAGTGATTTCTAATTTTTCCAACAGTTTACAAAATCATTTATTTAAAGGAACACATCACATTTGAGGTGATTTTGAGAGGCCTGTATGACAGAAAATACCCAAAATTGACACTATTCTAAAAACTGCACCCCTCAAGGTGTTCAAAAACCCAGGAAGTTTAGTAATCCGTCAGGTGCTGCACAGGAACTGAAGCAATGTGGAAGGAAAAAAAATGAACATTTATTTTTTTTTTCACAAAAATTTTACTTTAGACTTTTTTTTTTCACAAGAGTAACAGGAGAAAACGAACCCCAAAATATTTTGTACAATTTCTCCTGAGCACGCAGATACCCCATAACGTAGTAGAAAACTACTGTTTGGGAGCACAGCAGTGCTCGGAAGGAAAGGAAAACTGTTTGCGTTTTTGAATGCAAATTGCCTGGAATCGAAAGTGGACATCATGTTGCGTTTGGAGAGCCCCTGATGTGCCTAAACAGTGGAAATCCACCATAAATGACCCCATTTTGGAAACTACACCCATCAAGGAACTTGTATAGATGTGTGGCAAGCACCTGAGCCCTAAAAACGCTTGCAAAATGCTTGTGTTTTGCGGGAAAACGCATACTAATTACGTATGCATTTTACCCGCGACGGGGAGTTGCGCAAATGCTCCGCAAAATTACGGAGCATTTGCACAACGTGTGCACATAGCCTTACACCTGCTGATTTCTATAATGGAGCAGGTGTAAAACCGCTGGAGATTCCGCACAAAGAATTGACATGCTGCGGATTCAAATCCGCAGCAAATCCGCGCTGAAAAATCTGCTGCGTGTGCACAGCGTTTTTTGTTTTACATAGATAATGGTACTGTACAACGCTGCAGAAACTGCTGCGGATCCGCAGGGCCAAATCCGCTGCGGATCCGCTCCAGAATCCGCAACGTGTGCACAGGCTCTTACAACGTTAATCCCTTCCCGACCTGTGACGCCACGTAGGCGTCATGAAAGTCGGTGCCAATCCGACCTGACACACCTATGTGGCGTCATGGGGAGATTGCGTTCCTGCGGGTCGGGTGACCGGGGTCACTGAAAGGTCACCCAACCCGCAGGCACAAGACCCTTTGTGCGTCACCACAGGGGGGCTGGCTTAACCCCCACGTGGCTACGATCGCTCTGATTGGCTGTTAAAAGTGAAACAGCCAATCATAGCGATTTGTAATATTTCACCAATGAAATTTGGTGAAATATTACAATCCAGCCATGGCCGATGCTACAATAGCATCTGCCATGGCTGGAGACCGAGATCCGCCCCCCCCCCCCCACAGAGTGACGGGGGCGATCGACCACCGATTGATGGCGGCGATCGGTCGCCGCCGTCACTATCTGCTCCCCTCCGCTCCCCCTGCCTTCCGATCCCCCCGCTTACCTCTCCCGGGACCTGCGATATCTATGTGGCCGTCCCAGAGTCCCTCCGGAATATTTCATTGGCGCCGCCATTTATTTTGATCACTGTGATAAACTCTCACAGTGATCAAAATAAAAAAAGTAAATAAACCCCCCCTATATCACCCCCATAGGTAGGGACAAGTAATAAAATAAATATTTTTTATTTTTCCATTAGGGTTAACATTAGGGTTAGAATTTGGGTTAGCGTTGGAATTTGGGTTAGGGGTGTGTTGAGGTTAGGGTTGTGGTTAGGGGTGTGTTGGGGTTAGGGTTGGAGTTAGAATTGAGGGGTTTCCACTATTTAGGCACATCAGGGGGTCTCCAAACGCGCCATGGCGCCACCATTTATTCCAGCCAATTTTGCGTTCAAAAAGTCAAAGTGTTTCCTCCATTCCAAGAACAGACGTGTGCCCAAACAGGAGTTTTTTCCCCACATATGGGGTATCAGTGTACTCAGGAAAAATTGCACAACAACTTTGAGGGTCTAATTTCTCCTGTTATCCTTGGGAAAATAAAAAATTGGGGACTAAAAAATTATTTTTGTGGAAAAAAATTTATTTTCACAGCTCTGCGTTATAAACTTCTGTGAAGAACTTGGAGATTCAAAGTAGTCACCACACATCTAGAGGAGTTCCTTGAGGGATCTAGTTTCCAAAATGGGGTCACTTGTGGGGGTTTCCACAGTTTAGGCACATCATGGGCTCTGCAAATGTGTGCCCAAACAGTGGTTCCCCCCCACATATGGGGTACCAGCGTACTCAGGACAAGCTGGACAACAACTTTTGGGGCCAATTTATCCTGTTGCCCTTGTGAAAATAAAAAATAGTGGGCTAAAAAAATCATTTTTGAGGAAAAAAAATGTTTTTTTTTTATATTCATTGCTCTGCGTTATAAACTTCTGTGAAGCACTTAGGAGTTCAGAGTGCTCACAACACATCTAGATAAGTTCCTTAAGGCTATGTGCACACGTTGCGGAATTGCCATGGAAATTTCCGCGGCAATTCCGCACCTCCCTGCCGCGGGAAATCCGCATATTATAGGTATGCGTATTCCCGCTAAACACTAGCGTTTTGCAAGCGGAATTAGCTAGCAGAATGCTAGCGTTTTACAAGCGATCTGACAGGTTGGTCTCACGAGTCAAACAAGTGTTTGACACGTGTGACCAAACTTTTTACTATTGATGCCGCCTATGTCGCATCAATAGTAAAAAGATCTAATGTAAAAATAATAAAAAAAATAATAAATAATGATATTCTCACCTTCCGGCGGCCCCCGCAGCCTTCCCGCCTCTCAGCGACGCTCCCGGCAAGTTCCGTTCCCAGGAGTACTTTGCGGCAATCATCCCGATGACGTAGCATCTCGCGAGACCGCTACGCCATCTGGGTGATCTCGCAATGCACTCCTGGGAACGCGATTGGCGGGAGCGTCACTGAGAGGCGGGAAAGCTGCGGGGGACGCCGGAAGGTGAGAATATCATTATTTTTTATTTTAATTATTGTTTTTACATGGATATGGTACTCAGGGCCTGGAGGAGAGTCTCCTCTCCTCCAGACCCTGGGTACCATCTGCACATGAACCGCTTACTTTCCGCATGGTGGGCACAGCCACATGCAGAAAGTAAGCGGTTCAATGCATTCCTATGGCGGCGGAATCGCCGCGGTTCCGCAAAAAAGAATGAGCATGCTGCGGATTCTCCCGCGATGCGATTCCGCCGCGGGAAAAACCCGCAGCATGTGCACAGCATTGCGGAATCTCATAGGCCTTAATGAGTTGTATTGTGTAAGCGGTTTTGCAGCGGTTTCGCTGCGTTTCCGCAAAACCGCTAAAAAACCGCAACGTGTGCACATAGCCTAAGGGGTCTAGTTTCCAAAATGGTGTCACTTGTGGGGTTTTTTCACTGTTTAGGCACACAGGGGCTCTCCAAACGCGTCATGGTGTCCGCTAACGATTGGAGCTAATTTTCCATTCAAAAAGTCAAATGGCGCTCCTTCCCTTCTGGGCCCTGCCATGTGCCCAAACAGTGGTTTATTACCACATATAAGGTATCCGTGTACTCAGGAGAAATTGCCCAACAAATTTTAGGATCCATTTTATCCTGTTGCTCATGTAAAAATGAAAAAAATTGATGCTAAAAGAAAATTTTTGTTGGAAAAATTAAAATGTCCATTTTTTTCCTTCCACGTTGCTTTAGTTCCTGTGAAGCACCTGAAGGGTTAATAATCTTCTTGAATGTAGTTTTGAGTAGCTTGAGGGGTGCAGTTTTTAGAATGGTGTCACTTTTGGGTATTTTCTGCCATATAGACCCCTCAAAGTGACTTCAAATGTGAGGTGGTCTCTAAAAAAAATGGTTTTGTAAATTTTGTGGTAAAAATGAGAAATCGCTGGTCAACTTTTAACCCTTATAACTTCCTTAAAAAAAAAAATTTTGTTTCCAAAATTGTACTGATGTAAAGTAGACATGTGGAAAATTTTATTTTTTAACTATTTTGTGTCATATAACTCTCTGGTTTAACAGAATAAAAATTCAAAATTTGAAAATTGCAAAATTTTCAAAATTTTTGCAAAATTTCCGTTTCTTTCACAAATAAACGCAAAAATTATCAACCTAAATTTACCACTAACATGAAGCTGAAGCCCAATATGTCACGAAAAAACAATCTCAGAATCGCTAAGATCTGTTGAAGCGTTCCTGAGTTATTACCTCAAAGGGACACTGGTCAGAATTGCAAAAAATTGCCAGGTCTTTAAGGTCAAAATAGGCTGGGTCATGAAGGAGTTAATGATCTGTGAAAATGGGAAAAAAAAAATTCACAAAAATGTTGTTTTAGCCCCAAATGTTTTCGTTTTCACAAGGATACCAGGAGAAATTGTACCACCAAAATTTGTTGTGCAATTTCTGCTGAGTACACATATGTAGGGGAAAACTACTTTTGAGGTACAATGCAAACAGAAGGGAAGAAGCACCATGTTGGAGTTCAGATTTCGCTAGAATGTTTTGAGGGTGCCATGTCACATTGGCAAAACTCCTGAGGTGCCACAACAGCAGAAAACCCCCCAAAATTAACCTAAATTTTTACAAACTACACACCCAGTGAATTAATCTAAGAGCGCTGTGAACATACTGACCACAACTCCACCAAAATGGACACAGACTCAGATTCCACAGCCCTGACACCACATGTGCCTCACAGACTTTTATACCATTAGGCTGTGAAGAATGGAAGGTCCCTGGAGGGGATAACGGAAGGGGCCACATGGGAATGTGGCACCTAAATGAGTATGAGTTTTATGGTTTTGGATTCGTAGTTAATAAATCAATAATTGTTGCAGTTTTCTATCTCATTAGGCCTCTTTCACACATCTGTTTTTTTGTGTCAGGCATATCCGTCGAACACCTGAAGGGACGGATCCGGCACTGAAATGAAAAAACTGATGCAACGGATCCGTTTTTTTGCTGGATCCGACCTGAACTTTTGAACCCGGAAAAAGAGGGTTTTGGATGCCCGGAGTCACTGGAAAATGTAGTAGTAGTAGTAGTCCGGTTCCATTGACTTCTATTGTTTCCGGCCGCCTGATGCGCCGCTTCAGGCACTATCAGGCGGCTCCGGCAAACAAAAAAAATGTTACATGCACCGTTTTGTCCGGCCGCCGGAATGTACATTTCTGCCAGATCCGGACAAAAACGGATACAACGCAATGACATCAGGCACGATCCGGCGCTAATGAAAGTCAATGGTAAAAAAACGCATCCGGTACCGGATCCGTTTTTTTACCAACACGCCGGATCGCGCCTGATACAAAAAAAACGGATGTGTGAAAGAGGCCTTAGGTGTAATGTTTGTGAGGTAACTCTGTCGGTCACTCAAGGGGGCTTGGCCCTTCCCTTAGTAACAGTGGCTTGTGATGCTTGATTGGCTGAGTCGTCTGACTGGACCTTGGTGCTGATTGGACGCTATTCTGGCAGCAAAGTGGACTAGTTATACCCCCTCAGCAGCTGTTTAGCATCTGGAAGAGACCCACCCGCCCGCGCCGTTGTGTATTTCCATTTCATCTTTTTAGGTCGTCTGGTTTTATTGGAAGGATAAATTAACCCATGTTTTTGGGTGTTTTTTGGAAATGTTTTGTTTAGTCAAGTCTTCAACTAAACTGATTGACTTGTTTAAGGTGTTTAATTTAATAAAGAGTATTTTAATGATATATAGGTAACCCTCAATAAAGCCTTACAGTCATCTCACGTCAAAGCATTGTCTGTAGCCTTTATTTCGCCTGATTAGAGTTAAGTTCTAAAATGAGGTCTACAATCCCATGAATAATTACAATTTTGCCACTAAAATGTTGTTTTACTAAGATTACAGCGATATCTCATTTACCGTATTTTTTTTAATGTTTTTGAGCTTTTACCCAATAGAAACTATTAGGCTAAGTTCACACGTTGCGGAATTGCCGCGGAAATTTCCGCGGCAATCCCGCACTTCTCCCGCGGGAAATACGCTTTTTTTTTGTATGCGTATACCCGCCAGAAACTAGCGTTTTGCAAGCGTAATTAGCTTGCAGAATGCTAGTGTTTTCCTAGTGATCTGTAGCATCGCTTGGAAAACTGATTGACAGGTTGGTCACACGAGGCAAACATAGTGTTTGACACGTGTGACCAGCTTTTTACTATTGATGCCGCCTGTGCCGCATCAATAGTAAAAAGATCTAATGTAAAAATAATAAAAAAAATAATAAATAATGATATTCTCACCTTCCGGCGGCCCCCGCAGCTTTCCCGCCTCTCAGCGACGCTCCCGGCAACTCCCGTTCCCAGGAGTCCTTTGCGACAAATCACCCCGATGACGTAGCATCACGCGAGACCGCTATGCCATCTGGGTGATTCTCGCAATGCATTACTGGGACCGGGAGTTGCTGGGAGCGTCGCTGAAGGCGGGAAAGCTGCGGGGGCCACCGGAAGGTGAGAATATCATTATTTATTATTTTAATTATTGTTTTACCAGGGATATGTTACCCAGGGCCTGGAGGAGAGTCTCCTCTCCTCCAGACCCTGGGTACATCGCACATGAACCGCTTACATTCCGCAAAATTAATGAACATGTTGCTATTTTTTCCGCGAAGCGTTTTTTTCGCGGAAAAAAAACGCAACATGTGGCCAAAACATGCGGAATCAATTAACATGTATAGGATGCTTAATGCTTGCGTTTTTTTCGCGTTTTTACCGCGGAAAATTGCGGAAAAAACGCAAAAAAAAAGCAAATATTCCTGAACGTGTGCACTTAGCCTTATAGAAAACAAAATTATTTTTGCATCACTGAGAGCTATAACTTTTTTTTAGCTTTCAGTGATGCAATTTTTTGATGGCGTTTTATTCCACTTTTTGTTTGGCGGTATGATGAAAAAGCATTTTTTTTGTTTTTTCACGGTGTTCACCAAAGGGTTTAATTAGTGTGACAGCTTTATGGGGTGGGTGGTTAATCCCTCTCTGCCATCTGACATACTATTCTGTCCATGTGCCCTGGGACTTAATTCCCATGGACGGAATAGTACGCCATACGTCATATGATTCTCACAGCTGACACCCGGCACTAAGTGCCAGGAGTGGTCACGGACCGCTCCCGGCACTTTAACCCGTGGCACACTGCAATCAAACATGATCGTAGTGTTCCGGTGGCATAGGGAAGCATCGGGCAGGGAGGGGGCTCCTTGCGTGTTTCCCTGAGACCCTCAGAACAACACGATGTGACTGCGTTGTTCCGAGGACCTCCTCCCTGCAGGCCCCCGGATCCGAGATGGCCATGGGGTCCTTCCAGGTCCTGCAGGGAGGTGGCTTGTCAGTGCCTGCTGAGAGCAGGCACCGGAAAGCCTCCTGCACTGCCTGTCAGTCCCACCCTGGGACAATGTAAAAAAAAAAAAATTATACTGTGTAAAAATATTTTTTTAAAAATCCCTAATTTTTAAAAAAAATAAATAAATTTCCCCAATAAACACATTATGTAAATAAAAAACGCAATAAAAGTACACATTTAGTATCGCCGTGACCGTAACGACCTGCCCTATAAACCTGTTCCACTAGTTAACCGCTTTAGTGAACCCCTAATAAAAAAGGGCACAAAAACAGTGCTTTATCATCACACCGCAGAACAAAAAGTGGAATAGCACGCGATCAAAAACCTGGTACCGCTGAAAACTTAATCTTGTCCCGCAAAAAACGAGCCGCAATACAGCATCGAATAAATAAAAAATGTATAGCTTGCAGAATAAAGTGATGCAAAAATAATTTTTTTTATATAAAAAATTGTTTTTATTGTATGAAAGCGCCAAAACATAAAAAAATGATATGAGTTTTCGCTGTAATCGTACTAACCCGAAGAATAAAACTGCTTTATCAATTTTACCACACGTGGAACGGTTTTAAACGCCCCCCCAAAAGAAATTCATGAATTGCTGTTTTTTGTTCATTCTGCCTCCAAAAAAATTGTAATAAAAAGTGATAAAAAAATGTCATGTGCCCTAAAATGGTTCCAATAAAAACGTCAACTCGTCACGCAAAAAATAAGACCTCACATGACTCTGTGGGCCAAAATATGGAAAAATCATAGCTCTCAAAATATGTTGCTGCAAAAACTATTTTTTGCAATGAAAAGCATCTTTTAGCGTGTGACAGCTGCCAAACATAAAACCTGCTACAAATAGTAAATCAAACCCCCCTTTATCACACCTGAGGGAAAAATAATAAAATTTATAAAATCTATTTCGATTTTCCCATTAGGGTTAGGGTTGGGGCTAAAGTTAGGATTAGGGTTAGGCCGGGATCACACATGTGAGAAACACGGCCGAGTCTCGCATGTGAATTCCCAGCACTGGCACCGGCACTCGGGAGCGGAGCGTGCGGCTGCATGTATTTCTATGCAGCCGCTAGCTCCGCTCCCGAGTGCCGCCGCCAGTGCTGGGAATTCACATGCGAGACTCGGCCGTGTTTCTCGCATGTGTGATCCCAGCCTTAGGGTTGGAATTAGAATTGGGGGTTTCCACTGTTTAGGCACATCAGGGGCTCTCCAAACGTGACATGGCGCCTGATCTCAATTCCAGCCAATTCTGCGCTGAAAAAGTCAAACAGTGCTCCTTCCCTTCCGAGCTCTGCCATGCGCCCAAACAGTGGTTTACCCACATATATCAGATTCCTCAGGACAAATTGCACAATAACTCTTGGGGTCCAGTTTCTTCTTTTACCCTTGGGAAAATAAAAAATTGGGGCAAAAATATCCTTTTTGTGGAAAAAAAAATATGATTTTTTATTTTTATGGCTCTATGTTATAAACTTCTTGTAAAGCACTTGGGGTTCAAAGTGCTCACCACACATCTAGATACAATCCTTAGGGGATCTAGTTTCCAAAATGGGGTCACTTGTGGGGGGTTTCCAAGTCTGTTTAGGCACATCAGGAGCTCTCCAAACGAGACATGACACCTGCAGACCATTCCATCAAAGTCTGCATTCCAAAACGTCACTACTTCTCTTCGGAGCCCCAACGTGTGCCCACACAGTAGTTTTCTCCCACATATGGGGTATCAGAACACTCAGGACAAATTGGACAACAAGTTTTGGGGTCCAAATTCTCCTGTTACCTTTGGGAAAATAAAAAATTGGGACTAAAAGATCATGTTTGTGGAAAAAATATGATTTTTTTATTTTCACGCTCGAGCATTATAAACTTTAGTGAAACACCTGGGGGGGGGGTCAAAGTTCTCACCACACATCTAGACAAGCTCCTTGGGGGGGTCTAGTTTCCAAAATGGGGTCAACTGTGGGGGGTTTCCACTGTTCAGGCACATCAGGGGTTCTCCAAACGCAACATGGAGTCCAATCTCAATTCCAGCCAATTTTGCGTTGAAAAAGTCAAACAGCGCTCCTTCCCTTCCGTGCTCTACCATGCCCCAAACAGTGGTTTACCCCCACATATGGGGCATCAGCATACTCAGGACAAAATTGCACAATCATTTTTGGTGTCTTAGTACCCTTGGGAAAATAAAAATTGGGGGTGAAAAGATCATGTTTTGTGGAAAAAATATGATTTTTTAATTTTATGGCTCCAAGTTATAAACTTCTGTGAAGCCCTTGGGGGCTCAAAGTGCTCACCACACATATAGACAAGTTCCTTGAGGGGTCTAGTTTCCAAAATGGTGTCATCAGTGGGGGGTTCCCACTGTTTAGGCACATCAGGGGCTCTCCAAATGTGACAGAGTCTGATCTCAATTTCAGCCAATTTTGCGTTGAAAAAGTCAAACGGTGCGCCTTCCCTTCCGTGCTATGCACCCAAACAGTGGTTCGCCTCCCCACATATGGCTATCAGCGTACTCAGGACAAATTGCACAATAACTTTTGGGGTCCAATTTCTCCTGTTATCCTTGGAAAAATAAAAAAAATTGGACCTGAAATAATTTTTGTGAAAAAAAGTTAAATGTTCATTTTTTTTAAACATTCAAAAAATTCCTGTGAAGCACCTGAAGGGTTAATAAACTTCTTGAATGTGGTTTTGAGCACCTTGAGGGGTGCAGTTTTTAGAATGGTGTCACTTTTGGGTATTTTCCATCATATAGACCCCTCAAAGTGACTTCAAATGTGATGTGGTCCCTAAAAAAAAAAAAAATGGTGTTGTAATAATGAGATATCGCTGGTCAACTTTTAACCCTTATAACTTTTTAACAAAAAAAAAAAAAAATTTGGTTCCAAAATTGTGCTGATGTAAAGTAAACATGTGGGAAATGTTACTTATTAAGTATTTTGCGTGACGTATCTGTGTGATTTTTCCTGGGAAAAAGTCCGGTTTTTCTCAGGAAATTTCTGCAAAGATTCCTGAATGTGTGCACATAGCCAAAGTCCGGTTTTTCATAGCCTTAAGGGCTTTAAAATTCAAAGTTGGAAAATTACGACATTTTCAAAATTTTCGCCAAATTTCTGGTTTTTTTTTTCACAAATAAACACAAGTCATAATCACCAGGATCTATGGAAGCGTTCCAGAGTTATTACCTCATAAAGAGACAGTGGCAGAATTGTAAAAATTGGCCCAATCATTAACGTGCAAACCACCCTTGGGGGTAAAGGGGTTAAGGACGTAGCGATGCCAAACGTGTACTTTGTTTTTTTTTACATACAACTACAAATTTATGCAGCTGTAATAATAAATAATAATAATAATTCAAGGCCACATGCAAACGTTGATTATTTGGGGAGATTTTACCTCAGTATCTGTAAGGCAAAACCAGGAGTAGACCAAAAATATACAAAAGGGGTGACGTGTTTCTATTAGGCCGTGTGCACATGTTCAGTATTTGTTTTTTTACCTCAGTATTTGTAAGCCATAACCAGGAGTGGGTGATAAATACAGAAGTGGTGACGAGTTTCTATTACGGTACTTTTCCTCTGATTGTTCCACTCCTGGTCTTGGCTTACAAATACTCAGGAAAAAAATCAGTATTTAATGTGTGCACGTGGCCTTAGAAGACATTTAGTATACTGTGGCACATTTCTAGCCACACTGACTACTGGTCCAGCGATTTATGCAATCCTGGCTTGCTGCAGTCAATTCCAGAACAAGTGGCTCACAAAGGCCAAAACAGGCCTGTCACCGCAGAAAGATGAAGTGCTCTCTACTTTCCACTTATATTAATAGATTTCAATGAATTACATTTACATTCTTAAAAGAAGAAAATCAATCTTTAATTACTTAATCACTTTTACCATACCGTAATATGTTTTACAGCTTATGTAAGAAGAGACACACAGGAATCTGTGGAACGGACATGAGGCAGATCCCGATATCCTCTAATCATCATGCGGGCCCCAGGGAGCAGCTACATTATCTCCTCATATCCTCCCTAGAACTTGTCCAAGAGCCGGTAGATCAGCTGATGTATTTCCAGTCAGACAGACCCAGGGGAACGTAAGAGCAGAGCTGTGGTGCAGTAGCCCCGGCGAGTCTGTATGGTGGTCTGTAGCACACAGGCATGCAGAAATCTGAATTACCGTAGGCTCTTTCACACTTCAGTCTTGCGACGTCAGTCAAAATCCGCCAAAGTGTGAAAAAAACGGATCCGCCATTTTTTTTTAGCGATCCGCTTTTTTACCCATTGACTTGCATTAGTGGCGGATTTTGACGGATGGTCGTCCGTTAGATCCGTTTTTTGACAGATCCGCATAAATTGGCGTCCGCCAGCGATCCGTTGCTCCCATAGAAAATGCATTCGAAATGCCCAGAACACTGACGGGGTCGGTCGGTGTCTCTCTCTCACCGCTTTTTGTAACTGGTGTGAGCAGCGTCCAGATATGTTCTCCAGTCAGGGAGTTAGTTATAGCTAGTTAGTTTCATGACTGACATACAGGCCTGGCTATGCCCCGTCCTGCCCATATTAAAATACCTGGCCGAGACTGTCATGTAAGGCCTCTTTCACACCTCCGTTGTGTGACGTCTGCCCAACCGTGAAAATGGCGGATCAGTCAGAAAATTTAAAAAACGGATGCAAAAGTGGTCCGTTTCTGACGGATCCGCCAAGAAGATTTCACCCGGAAATGGTGAAAATTTTGAAGAGAGGAGAGAGAGAGAGAGGAGACACACCCCGGATAGTGTTTTCTGCATTTTACTATGGTTTTTCAATAGAGGCAACGGATCCGCAGCGATTCCGTCAAAAACGGATGCCATAGGCGGCCATTATACAAAATGGCGGATGCTGGCGGATCCGCCGCCCATAGGCGGCCATTATACAAAATTGCGGATGCGGCGGATCCGCCGTTGTCCGCCATTTTGGCGGTCAAAAAAAAAGTTGCATTGGACGTTTTTTTGTAATGACGGACGCCAATTTTTTGGCGGATCCGTCTAAAAACGGACCTAACGGACGACCATCCGTCAAAATCCGTCACTAATGCAAGTCAATGGGAAAAAAACAGATCCGCCAAAAAAAAAATGGCGGATCCGTTTTTTTCACATTTTGACTGACGTCGCACGACTGAAGTGTGGAAAGAGGCCTAAATGCTAAAAAGTTCCAATATTTTTGTGCAAATTTTGAGTTCCACAAAACGTTCTGACTTTAAGGTGTTTTACGCCTGAATTCTTTAAAAACCTTACTGAATCGTCCCTAAACAAAATGAATTATAATTCATATGTATATAAATGAAAATAATAACCTTACACATTCTACAGAACATGACCGTGACTTTTCCCTGCACACAATGTTTTGTCACTCAAGCTGCTGTGGCTGTGACTCCAGCAAACTGCAAGAATGAGTGACGGTGCTCCTGGACTAGTCCAGGGATGCGATATGTAACATTTTTACACACGCTCCAGTTACAACAAGGGCATCATTAAAAATGCTATTTGATGGCCTATAAAGTGCTTCTTATATATTACAGCAGTAAAACCACTTGACAGCTTCCAGTTAACATCAACAATAAACTGTGTGCCAGAAGCTTCAAAGTATGCATTTGCAAGGCCCAGCGGCAGCATGCACGCCTTGCATCACCAAGCACAATGTCAAAATATCGGATGGAGATGTGAAAAGTCACCACCGCTGGACTCTAGAAAAGGAAAATGTATTCTGTGGCATTACAAATCACACTTCTTTATGTGTCATGCTGATGGACTAGTCTGGGTTTAGCGAATGCCAGGAGAATGTCACCTGCCTGACTGCATTGTGCCAGCTGTAAAGTTTGATAGCGGGGGATATTATGAAGTTGCTTTTCAGCGGTGGTCTAGACACCTTAGCGCCAGTGAAGAGAAAGCTTAATAGGAAGCCATCATCAGAAAATATATAGGATTAGAATATGGGACACATGGGATCATGGCACTCTACACACCATTCATTCTCCCCCCAGTAGTTGAGGTGTTATATTAAGGAAGGTAGCCTTTTTTTTTTTTTTATATGTTTAACGTTAGTTTTTTCCCCTCCCCTCTATAATTTACCTTTGGCGTACAGTTATGTCCCACCGAACCTCCATTTCAAGGGGGTTAGATGGTATTCACTTTCTAGTTTCTTCTTTCAGCCGATCAGACAGTTTTCGGTATCAGTCCTTTGATTGGCAGAGGGTTTTGAGCGGGAATCTGAAGATTGATGTAAACCAGAGACTCCCATCATTGGTGTCAGTGCCAGCTGATGAAGCAGATGGAACCAGCTCCCCCGCCCATCCTTGGATATTTTATTTTAGTCGCAGTATTCTTTAGTTGGGTGGACATCATCTGAACTATAAAGTTTGCAAACTTTTAATGAGCAATTTTGTTTTACATGTGATTGGATTTATGATCATTTATTTGAATGGTTAATTACTAGGGAACCCATCAATAAACACTGTGGTCTTTATTCGCCATAAGAGAGTCGGTAGTCTTTTTTTTTGGTAATTTGAGGTTATAGTCAGACGGGAGACCTGTGGTGTCTACAATCCCAGGACCCATTGAGCAGGAGCGATCTATCTATATACACACACTTTTCTATAGCACCATCTTTATTTAAAAAACATGAAAATAAAAACTAGGAATCTTGCCATTTTTCACTGTAGCCACTAGGGCTTTTCAGACTCCCATTTCCTGGCTTTTCAGGAACAGTTTTCAGCCCTGGGTCAGGCGCATCTCTGGCACTGAAGAGTTCAGGCGCAATGCCCCTGTCAGGCACAGGTTAGAACACCACCTATAATATCTAATTATCTCAATTTCTGGACTCTTAAAAGTAATCAGGGACCTTCATAGGGATGTATTAAGAGCAAGTGCAAAGTGGGGACCGATTCCATATGGGTTTAGGTGATAACATTTTGTACATGTAATGTGTAGACGTTCCCATACATTTTTCCATATACGGTGGCTTACTTTCATCTCCTTCATGGTCAGTGGTGATGAAGACTTTATTATTCAAGCCAATAGAGTCTATATCTAAATACTTAACGGATTTGTGCATGACCATCATTATTTGAGCCTCTTACACACACCTCCTTGGTCTTTTAAGTGTGAATATTACATTTGGTGGCAATGTTTTTTTCCTCTGGCTATCTGAAGTCCTATACAGAAGTAGGTCTCATAGATAAAATTGCACTCTCCAAATAAGGCAAATCTAAGTTGCAATCAAACTAAAACATGTCGATTGGGGAGGAGATCATCAGTAAAGGAGATCATGGCTCCTATCAATTACTCACCATCCGTCAATCTATTTGAATAGACGCTTTTGGATAATGAGACTGATGTGGTCCTTTGGACCCCTGTAAATGTATATAGCACAAAATGATAGACAAGCCAGCGAAGAGTGATGAGTCTTAAAAACAGACAATTACTGACTTCACAGGAAGTTTACAAATGGTGAGATAAAAATCAGCCCCATCACCAACTACATATCAATTACTGGCTCATCTGCAGGAAATCTGCAGAGATAAATCAATATGCATCAGAGAGCGTCCCATAGGGACCCGGCCAAGGGCACAAGATACAAGCCACATAGCACTAAGAAAACGAAAAAAAAGAACACCAATACTGACCACTGAAACTGGATCCCAGTAAAGCAACCCTATAACTTGCAATTTGACTCATTCATTTCCTTCTCCGCAACAGAAGTAGAAGCTGGAGAAATAGCATTCACTCAGCAATATATTTCAGGATCACAGCACTGAAGGGGTGAATGACGTTTGGAAAACAGACATAAGGGACATGGGAGGGGTAATGGAGAACACAAAGACTCCCTGTTACCAAAAAGGACACAGAATTCTGTGTACAACTTATTGCCAGGGTGGTAAGCAGTGCGGAGGTATGCACATCATTACAGGTTATAATCCACTGCTGGAAAAAGCCCGGCCAGCACAGACCTGCTCATTTATCACAAACACTGCTTGGAACAGCACTAATAAGCGTCTTAAGACGGTCTGATCAATGGTGAAGTATTAAAATAATGAAAAACAATACACAAGCTTTTATTTTTGGGCAAAACCATATGACCTCCCGGCTACAGAAATCCCTACAGTGCGCTGTTATCTTGAGGCCATGTATTTATGGCTTACAGTAGTCTGCATTCAGTAAGCAGAAGATGTAAAGGCTATCAGAAAATCACAGCTGTGGCTATAAGAGGTACAGAGGCAGTTGTAGTACCACCAGGCCTTGCTACCTGGTAGCCCCTGGGAGTGGACCATTAATAAAGGCATCATTTGTTCTGTGGCTTTCGCTGACATCATGTCGCCATCTTCTCTGCTGATGTCATACTGATTGATCGCCGGCTATCTGCTGCCGCATCGACAGAAGAGCAGAGGTGGAGAATAAAAGTTTTCGACCACTGAAATTCAACAGGCTGGAGCCTTCTCTGTCGGGGAAGAGTTATTAGAAGGCTTCCATACACATTAATCCATGTCAATCCCGCCATTATCAGATTCTGTGCTTTAAAGGCGTTTTCTAGGTTTGGGGGCAAACTCTGCAGTCATCCACTATGACTGCTGAATCATGTCAGTGTGCGGTGCACACGCTGTCATAATTCCCCGATGTGCGCAGGCTGTAAAATAACCACAAACACGTGACCGATTTGCATACTTGCCAAGGAATGCTGACTAGACACGGTTATCTTCTCTCCATAGAAGGTAGTAGCGAGCAGCCGGACACTTCTAGTCTTCATGTGGCTGCAATTATGTGACCGCTCACTCGCACTGGCAATACAAGGGAATCTTGACAGCACGCACAGAACTCACTGTCACGATTCAGCAATCTGGAGTCACAGAGTAACTGCAGACTCTTATCCAAAGCCTGCCTTTAAGACTAACTTTAAAAGGGGCTTTCACTAGTACATAAATTGATAGACATCAAACATACTGACAGTTAATAGATTGGAGACTGCCCTAATGGGCAAAGATGTATGGGCGAGTGTGAATAGGGCCTTTCACTTCTGACCACAGACAGTGCTACGGCCATCACCACAAACAGAAGAACCACGGCAGGGCTCTAGGCTGCTCAGAGCCCATCCCAAATGGCCAAATGTATGAAGGTGCTTATCCTCCCAAGCACCAGACTGCTGATCAAGGTTGGGATGACGACATCTATTATGCAGCTCTATTGATTTTAATACAAAGATGATCTGAACACAGGAGAAATAAATCATTGTTTGGAGAGCGGGAAAGATACTTCTGGAATGTGTAACCACATATGGGGCGAGAGGTGTCACCTCCATGACTCAGAAAGAAAGGCTTCCTAAATGAGAGTGTATGTGTCTAGAAGACACCATCAGGTAGAGGATGGATAAGAATCCATGCAAAATGTAGTGACTCAAATTTTCAAGTCAGCTCGAAAGTATCTTAAACACTTTATGAAAGGGCGATTTTCTTTTTACCTCCCCTTCTTTTGTTAGCCATAATTTTTTACAAAGATATAGCCGCACAAGGCCTGGTTTTATGCAGGACAAGTTACATTTAATTACACCATTTAATTTGCTTCATTACACAATGAAAATTGTTACAACAAATTACAAGTAGGGTTTAAGAACAGCAATTCCACTATTGTTTCTTGGGTTCCGTTTTTACAGCGTACATTGAATAATAAAAATAACAGCTTTTTATTGCATTACTTTTATGAAGTACAAATATTCTAGTGTTTCTACTTTCTTTCCAGCAGCTTAAGCAATTTTAGATTTTGATTGATCAAACTTTTATGGACATGGCCACAGCAAATAATTTCTTTTTTTTCTTTTTACCAGTTTAAAAACAAAGGGCAGTGAATTAGACTATTATTAGGGATGAGTAAATAGCTTCAGATAACTCCTTATCCGAATAGCTAGAGCGCTTATCGAACAGCTGCATCGGGAGCCCGGATAACTGGGGCGCTCCTGATGATCAGCTGTTTGGCGCCGTCGCTGCTTGTGTCGTGGCTGTGTGACAGTCACAACACATGCATGGAGAGACTGTCAGACAGCCGCAACACATGCAGCTGCGGTGCAGAACAGCTGGTTATCAGGAGCGCTCCAGGTATCCGGGCTCCCGATGCAGATATTCAGTAAGCCTAGTCCAAAGAGGATAAAATAGGTGGCACTTTGTGATGCAGAAAAACAATCCTTTCTTTATTCAATGCAAGTAATACATGGATGCAGGGGAGCAGGTTCAGTGAAGGATGACAGCCGTTTTTTTCCATTTTGTCCTGGACTTTGTACGACGCTGATCGTTTCAGGTGTTGCACCCAGGAGTTTGCAAGCCTTAGGCCGGAGTCACACACAACTACAAAAAATCGGACCGTTTTAGTCGGTCGATTATCGGACCAAAATGTAAACATCACACATCCGCCTGGCATCCGATTTTCCTTCAAAGATGCGATTTAGTCGCATGTGTGTGTACCTTGTAACATCCGATTTACATCCGACTTGCGAGAATTTCTCGCAGGCTTGCAAAACTGACATATAATGGATCCAAAAGAATAGTATTTAAATCACAAAAGAAAGAATAGATATATACACATAGAACACATATATATATATATATATATATATACACACACACACACACGTCATTGTGACATGTGTATATATATTATATATATATTTATAGTTCCTAGACTTCTACATACTGTAATAGCCGCTAATTCAATTGACGGCTTTTGTGAAAGTACAGACCTGACATGAAATGATACATTGTTTAGACACAGTTAACCATGTCATTTCATGTATTTTGATATATGGTTTTAACTTACAATTACATAAGTGTATGTGTGGAAAATTTCAGACATGTAGGGGTTAATTAAAGGTGTAAATTCGTTGAAAAAAAATGCGTGGGCTCCCGCTGTATTTTCTCCACCAGACAGACAAAGCCAGCGAGTGGGGGCAGATAATAATAGCCTAGGGAGGGGACATTTTTTTTGTGCCCCCCCTGGCTACTAACATCTGCCCCCAGACACCCCAGAAAGGGCAAATCTCTAATTAGATTAGCCCTTTCTGGCACTTTGCCCGTCTATTCCCATTGCCCTGTAGCGGTGGCGAATAGGTTAATAAGGGGTTAAAGCCACCTTGCAATTGAAAGGTCACTTTAAGCCAGGTTAATAATTGAGAGCTGTCAATTAGACAACTATCAATTATTAATCCTATTGTATGAAAGAAAAATCAAACACACACACTTTAATAAAAAAATAAGTTTAATGAAATAATCACACAGTTTTTGACCATATTTTATTTTCCTGCTAAAACCATTTCCTGTAATAAAAATAATCTTTTAGTCCCCAATTTTTTTATTTTCCCAAGGGTAACAGGAGAAATTAGACCCCAAAAGTTGTTGTCCAATTTGTCCTGAGTACGCTGATATCCCATATGTGGGAGAAAACTACTGTACGGGCACAAGTTGGGGCTCGGAAGGGAAGTAGTGACGTTTTGAAATGCCGACTTGATGGAATGGTCTGCGGGTGTCATGTTACGTTTGCAGAGCCCATGATGTGCCCAAACAGTAGAAACCCCCAAAGTGACCCCATTTTGGAAACTAGATCCCCAAGGAACTCCTCTAGATGTATAGTGAGCACTTTGAATCTCCAAATTTTTCACAGAAGTTTATAACGCAGAGCTGTGAAAATAAAAAATCATTTTTTTTCCACAAAAATAATTTTTTTAGTCCCCAATTTTTTTTCTCCCAAGGGTAACAGGAGAAATTATACCCCTAAAGTTGTTGTGCAATTTTTCCTGAGTATGCTGATACCCCATATGTGGGGGTAAACCACTGTTTGGGCACACGTCGGGGCTCGGAATAAAGGGATCACTGTTTCACTTTTAACAGCCAATCAGAGCGATCGTAGCCACGTGGGGGTTAAGCTAACCCCCCTGTGGTAAAGCACAAAGGGTCTTGTGCCTGCGGGTCGGGTGACCTTTCAGTGCAAAGTGAATAATCATGTGCACAGCCGTATAGGAGTATCTGAGTAGGTTCCCACACCATATAAATATAGCAAATAAACTCAGAACTCAACTTCAGTAGAGTGATGATTTTTAATCGTGTCCACAGTAATAACAGAAACGTTTCGGTCCTGAACTTGGACCTTCATCAGTCACATGGACTACTGTGAGTAGGTGGACCCAGCAAAAAGAGGGGCTATGCCCGGAATATCAGGTTTAAATTCTGTTCGATATAGGTGATCAAATATGGCAGCGGTTACCTGGGGGGTCCCGGTGGAGCAAAAATGTGCCTGCGGTGGACGCGGACTAGCGGCGGATACCGCGTCCACCGCAGGCACATTTTTGCTCCACCGGGACCCCCAGGTAACCGCTGCCATATTTGATCACCTATATCGAACAGAATTTAAACCTGATATTCCGGGCATAGCCCCTCTTTTTGCTGGGTCCACCTACTCACAGTAGTCCATGTGACTGATGAAGGTCCAAGTTCAGGACCGAAACGTTTCTGTTATTACTGTGGACACGATTAAAAATCATCACTCTACTGAAGTTGAGTTCTGAGTTTATTTGCTATATTTATAGGGTGACCTTTCAGTGACCCCGGTCACCCGACCCGCAGGAACGCGATCTTTTCATGACACATACGCTGTGTCACAGGTCAGGAAGGGGTTAAGTTGTTTGGTGCTGGTTTTTCTCATTTTCCACAATTGCTATTTGGTAAGCGCTATAGCTATTCGCATAAGGAGTTATCGAAGGTATTCGCTCATCCCTAACTATTAGATATTTTGTTTAATTATTTATTCATTTGATAACCAATACTATACACTGAAATACAACAGTATTGTAGTACCATATTTTTCGGACTATCAGACGCGCTTTTTCCCTCCAAAAATGTGTAGGAAAATGGAGCCTGTGCCTGCTGCTAATGAAAAATGAATATTCACTTCATTCCAAGCCCGTGGGCATGGAGGGCAATTAATAGTTATTTCTCTTTAGCATCCTGGTATGATTGGCCCCCATCCCCGTCCTGGTATGCCTGGCGTCTCCCCATCCTTGTATGCATGTCCTCATCAGAAAACATTAAAAAAAACAAAAAAAAAAAACATTACACTTACCGTACCTTCCCAGCGCTCCCTCGCAGTGTCCTGCTCCGTTGCCAGCAGCTGCTTTATGCTTGTAAACAGCGCATGGCAGGGACGACATGCGCTGCTTGCACGCCGAAGGGCAGCTGCTCTTCAGTAGCGAGCACAGTGTCAGCAGGAGCCCTCCTGCATCTTCCGGTCATGTGTGCCGCTACTGAAGACAAATGAATATTCACCTCGCTGGGAGTGGAGGTGAATATTTATTTCTCTTAAGTAGTGGCACACATGCCCACCAGCAGTCAGCTGCAGGAAGGCTCCGGCTGACACTGTGCGTGCTACTGCTCTCTATGCACACAGTCCCGGCGTGCAGGGCCGAAGGGCAGCTGCTGGAATACTCAATGCTCTGCACGCCGGGACTGTGTGCATAGAGAGCAGTAGCACGCACAGTGTCAGCCGGAGCCTTCCTGCAGCTGACTGCTGGTGGGCATGTGTGCCACTACTTAAGAGAAATAAATATTCACCTCCACTCCCAGCGAGGTGAATATTCATTTGTCTTCAGTAGCGGCACACATGACCGGAAGCTGCAGGAGGGCTCCTGCTGACACTGTGCTCGCTACTGAAGAGCAGCTGCCCTTCGGCGTGCAAGCAGCGCATGTCGTCCCTGCCATGCGCTGCTTACAAGCATAAAGCAGCTGCTGGCAACGGAGCAGGACACTGCGAGGGAGCGCCGGGAAGGTACGGTAAGTGTAATGTTTTTTTTAATGTTTTTTGATGAGGCCATGCATACAAGGATGGGGAGACGCCAGGCATACCAGGACGGGGATGGGGGCCAATCATACCAGGATGCTAAAGAGAAATAACTATTAATTGCCCTCCATGCCCACGGGCTTGGAATGAAGTGAATATTCATTTTTCATTAGCAGCAGGCACAGGCTCCCTGCCATGCGCTGCTTACAAGCACAGAGCAGCTGCTGGCAGCAGAGCAGGATGCTGCCAGGGAGCGCCGGGAAGGTAAGTTTTCTGATGGGGCCTTGCATACCAGGATGGGGGTGGAGGCCAATCATACCAGGGCCGGGATGGGGCCATGCATACTAGGACGAGATGAGGATACCAGGATAGGGATGAGGAGGCATGCATACCAGGATAGGAATAAGAGGGCCATGCACACCAGGAAAGGGATGAAGAGGCCATGTGTATCAGGATGGGGATGAGAGGGCCATATATAACAGGATAGGGTATATTAAGTACATAATTGACCACATTTTTTGCTTCAATTTTTTTTTCCTAATTTCCTCCTCTAAAACCTAGGTGCGTCTTAGGCCGGTGTCACACTAAGGCAGGGATCACACATGCTAGGAAATCGTCCGACACTCGCATGTGAAATCCCAGCTCTGGCGCCGGCACTCGGGAGTGGAGTGCGCGGCTGCATGTATTTATATGCAGCCGCTCGCTCCACTCCCGAGTGCCGGCGCCAGAGCTGGGATTTAATATGCGAGTGTCGGACGATTTCCTCGCATGTGTGATCCCGGCCTAAGGAGGAATACGGACGAGTGAGAGGCGTGAAAATCACGCATTATACTCTAACCAATATTTCTCTATGGGGCAGCTCTGATCATGCATATTTTTCTCGGCCGTATGTTACGGTGCGAGACACCCGCAGCATGCTGCGATTGTCAGCGTATTACGCCCATTGTACGCCAATGCAAGTCTATGGGTGCGAGAAAACTACGGATTACACACGGACCACACGTGTGACTTGCGAGAAATAAGCACCGGTGTCCTTTAGAAAAGCCGGCAATTCATCCCCAGCTATACTGTAAAATAACACTGACAGGTTTAATAAAGAATAGAAAGAATAGATACACATAGAATACATACATACAAATATATATATATATATATATATATATATATATACAATATATACACACACATAGGTCATTGTGACATATATATATATATATATATATATATACATATATAATATATATATATAACACAAATATACATATACACACATATATATATATATAATATATATATATATATATATATATATATATATATAGTTCATACACTTCTACATAGAATAATAGCCGCTAATTCAATTGCCGGCTTTTGTGAAATTACAGAACCCGACATGAAATGACACATGGTTTACATACAGTTAACCATGTCATTTCATGCAGTTTGATATATGGTTTTCACTAACAATTACATGAGTGTATGTGTGCAAAATTTCATACATGTAGGGGCTAATTAAATGTGTAAATTCGTTGTAAAAAATGCGTGGGCTCCCGCGGTACTTTCTCCACCAGACAGGGAAAGCCAGCAACTGAAGACAGATATTAGTAGCCCAGAAAGGGACCATTATTTTTGGGCCCCCCCTGGCTACTAACATCTGCCCCCAGCCACCCCAGAAAATGCACATCTATGATGAGATGCGCCTTTTACGGCACTTAGCCCGTCTATTCCCATTGCCCTGTAGCGGTGGCTAATGGGTTAATAATGGGTTAAGGCCACCTTGCTATTGAAAGCCAGGTTAATAATTGAGAGTTGTCAATTAGACAACTATCAATTATTAATCCTATTGTATGAAATGAAAAAAAAAAAAAAAACACATTAATTAACAATCATTTTAATGAAATTAATACAGTTTTTGACCATCTTTTATTGTACTGGTAATCCTTCGATTCCCTTGTTCTCCTGTAATAAAATGAAAATAATAAAGCAAGCTTATTCTTACCTCTCCGGTGCTCAGTCAGGTCCCCCCGCTGTAATCCTTCACAAAGGGTTAACAGGTTTACAGAAAGCAGCGCAGCTAATGCTGGCAGCCTCGCTGTAAGCCCCCGAATGAATGAGCTCATCTCCAGGCTGACAGGAGGTGAGCTGATTAGCTGGGAAGCTTAATTGAATGTTTCCCACGCTAATCAGTTCACTTCAGGTTAGCCGGGGATTCCCCTGACGTCACTGATGCTGTGCGGAGTCCCCGGCTGACCAGAAGTGAACTGATTACTGTGGGAAGCAATCAATTAAACTTCCCAGCTAATCACTTCCTCTCCTGTCAGCCGGGAGAGGAACGCACTCATTCGGGGGTTTACAGCGACGCTGGAGCATTAGCTCCGGTCCCCGCAGTAAACATGTTAACCCTTTCAGAAAGATTGCAGCATGGGACCTGACTGAGCGCCGGATAGGTAAAAATAATGTTGCTTTATTATGTTATTTTTATTGCAGGAGAGCAAAGGAATCGGATGGAGTACCAGTAGAATAAAATATGGTCAAAAACTGTCTATTTATTTCATTAAAATAATTTTTAATTAATGTGTCTGTGTTTTTTGTAAACAATACAATAGGATTAATAATTGATAGTTGTCTAATTGACAACTCTCAATTATTAACCTGGCTTAAAGTCACCTTCCAATAGCAAGGTGGCCTTAACCCATTATTAACCCATTAGCCACCGCTACAGGGCAATGAGAATAGACGGGCTAAGTGCCAGAAAAAGCGCATCTACTCAAAGAGGTGCCTTTTCTGGGGTGGCTGGGGGCAGATCTTAGAAGTCAGGGGGGCCCAAAAAAATGCACCCTCCCTAGGCTTATATTATTTGCCCCCACTCGCTGGCTTTCCCTGTCTGGTGGAGAAAATACCGCGGGAGCCCACGCATTTTTTTTCAACGAATTTACACATTTAATTAACCCTACATGTATGAAATTTTGCACACATACACTCATGTAATTGTTAGCGAAAACCATATATCAAACTACATGAAATGGTTAACTGTATGTAAACCATGTGTCATTTCATGTCGGGTTCTGTAATTTTACAAAAGCCAGCAATTGAATTAGCAGCTATTATACTATGTAGAAGTGCATGAACTATAAATATATATATATATATATGTTCAATGACATGTGTATATATATATATATATATATTATATATATATTTATATGTATTCTATGGTGTGTATATGTATTCTTTCTTTTGTGATGTAAAAACTGTCATTGGGATCCATTATATGTCGGGTTTGCAAGCCGGAGAGAAAATCTCGCCATACGGATGCCATAAGGATGCTTACATGCGCAAAATACGCAGCCACACTTTGACAATGGATGAAATACGGATTAGTGTGCCGGCAACATTTCGGCGTATTACGCCCGTACAATATGGTCCGTTTTTTTTCTACGGTGAGCGTGACGCCGGCCTTATAGTCCGAAAAATACGGTATATAGTATTAGTCCAGCCAAAATCAGGAGTGGAACAATCAGAGGAAAAGTATAATAGAAACACGTCACTACTTCTGTATTTATCACCCACTCCTGGATTTGGCTTACAAACACTGACCAAATACTAAATTGCATACCTCCCAACTTTTGAAGATGGGAAAGAGGGACAAAGGTCACGGCGCGCGCAGCAGCAAATTTTAGGCCACACCCCGACCACACACGTTTAACTAGTCACACCCATGTCCACGCCCCGACCACACCCATTTTGCACTGGTGATCACACTGACTGGTACTGAAGGCACAGTGACTGGTACTGTGGGCACACTAGTACTGAGTAAAAGAAAGAACAGAGAGAGAAAAAAGAAAACAGAGAAAAAGGAGAGAGAGAAACAAAGAGGGGAAAGCAAGAAAGAACAGAGAGAAAGTAGAGAAAGAAATAAAAAAAGAAAGGGGAAAGAAAGAACAGAGAAAAAAAAAACAAAGAGGGGAAAGAAAGAACAGAGACGGAGAAAGAAAGAGGGGAAAGAAAGAACAGAGAGGGAGGGAGAAAGAAAGGGGGGAAGAAAGAACAGAGAGAAAGAAGACGGGAAAGAAAGAACAGAGAGAGAAAGAAAGAAAGACGAGAAAGAAAGAACAGAGAGAAAGAAAGAAAGACGGGAAAGAAAGAACAGAGAGAAAGAAAGACGGGAAAGAAAGAAAGAACAGAGAGAAAGAAAGATGGGAAAGAAAGAACAGAGAGAGAAAGAAAGAAAGACGGGAAAGAAAGAAAGAACAGAGAGAAAGAAAGAACAGAGAAAGAAAGAGGGGACAGAAAAAAAAAGAACAGAGAGAAAAAAAGAAAGAGGGGAAAGAAAGAACAGAGGGAGAGAGAAAGAAAGAGGGGAAAGAAAGAACAGAGAGAGAAAGAAAGAACAGAGAGGGAGAGAGAAAGAGGGGAAAGAAAGAACAGAGAGAAAAAGAAAAAGAATAGAGAGAGAAAGAAAGAGGGGAAAGAAAGAACAGAGAGAGAAAGAAAGAAAGAAAGGGGAAAGAAAGAACAGAGAGAGAAAGAAAGAAAGAACAGAGAAAGAAAGAACAGAGAGAGAGAGAGAGAAAGAAAGAACAGAGAGAAAGAAAGAGGGGAAAGAACAGAGAGAGATAAAAAGAAAGAAAGGGGAAAGAAAGAACAGAGAGAAAAAGAAAAAGAAAGAAGAGAGAGAGAAAGAGGGGAAAGAGAGAAAGAGGGGAAAGAAAGAAAGAGGGGAAGGAAAGAAAGAAAGAAAGAAAGAAATAGGGGAAAGAACAGAGAGAGAAAAAAAGAAAGAGGGTAAAGAAAGAAACAGAGGGAGAGAGAGAAAGAAGGGAAAGAAAGAACAAAGAGAGAAATAAAGAAAGAAAGATCAGAGAGATAGAGAGAAAAAGATGGGAAAGAAAGAACAGAGAAAAAGAAAAAAAGAACAGAGAGAGAGAAAAGAACAGAAAGAAAGAAAGAAAGAAAGAAAGAAAGAGGGGAAAGAAAGAGAAAGAAAGAACAGAGAGAAAGAAAGAACAGAGAGAAAGAAAAAGAACAGAGAGAGAAAGAAAGATGGGAAAGAAAGAAAGAACAGAGAGAAAGAAAGAGGGGAAAGAAAGAACAGAGAGAAAGAGAAAGAAAGAGGGGAAAGAAAGAACAGAGAGAAAGAGAAAGAAAGAGGGGAAAGAAAAAGAAGAAGAAAGAAAGAAAGAAAGAAAGAAAGAAAGAGAAAAAAGAAAGGGGAAAGAAAGAAAGAACAGAGATAGAAAGAAAGAGGGGAAAGAAAGAACAGAGAGAAAGAAAAAAAGAACAGAGAGAAAGAAAGATGGGAAAGAAAGGACAGAGAGAGAAAGAAAGAACAGAGAGAAAGAAAGAGGGGAAAGAAATAAAGAAAGAACAGAGAGAGAAAGAAAGAGGGGAAAGAGAGAGAAAGAAAAAAAGAACAGAGAGAAAGAAAGGTGAAAGAACAGAGAGAGAGAAAAAGAAAGAGGGGAAAGAACAGAGAGATAGAGAAAAAAGAAAGAAAAAGAAAGAAAAGAAAAGAAAGAAAGAAGAAAGAAAGAAAGAAAGAAAGAAAGAAAGAAAGAAAAGAGATAGAAAGAAAGAAAGAGGGGAAAGAAAGAACAGAGAGAAAGAAAAAGAACAGAGAGAAAGAAAGATGGGAAAGAAAGAACACAGAGAAAGAAAGAACAGAGAGAGAGAAAGAAACAGAGAGAGAAAGAAATAAAGATTCTATAAAAATACTATAGCAGCCCGGCTCCCATTGTAGTGCCCACCTGAGCCTCCCGATGCAGGACATATCATGATCCGCTCACATGGCCGACATCCCGTTTCCAAGGCGAGGACACGGTGATGAATCTGAAGCATTCCCTGAAGTGCCTCCATGGTTCCGTCATAATCTCCTCCCGAAATTACCTAATTTCCGGTCATCTTCCAGCATGTCACTTCTGGTGGAACATCACGTGTGAGTTTTAAAGTGCTCCTCTGGCTCTGGCATGTATTCCTGTGTCCACGGGAAAAGCTCCCGGCCGGGACAGCGGGGCAGACTCTCAAAATCGGGAATGTTCCCGAAATTCAGGATGGTTGGGAGGTATGAATGCTCCCCACCATACACCTTGTACACGCAGGGCTCTGCACACCTCATACACACACGGTTCCGCTTTGTATGCCTCGTACACACACAGCTCCGCTCCGTCCACCTCGCACACACAAGGCTCCACTCAGTATACACAAGGCTCCACTCCGTACACCTTGTACACACATGACTCCACTCCGTAAACCTTGTACACATGCGGCTTTGCAGAATACACCAAGTACACACACGGCTCTGCTCCGCTCTGTACACACACGGCTCAAGCACGCAACACTTCACACACACAGGGCTCCGTTTCGTGCACACACAGCACTGCTACATCCACCTCGTACACACGGCTCCGCTACATCCAACTCGTTCACACAAGGCTCCGCACACCTCATACACACTACAGCACTGCTACATCCAACTCGTTCACACAAGGCTCCGCACACCTCATACACACTACAGCACTGCTACATCCAACTCGTTCACACAAGGCTCCGCACACCTCATACACACTACAGCACTGCTACATCCAACTCGTTCACACAAGGCTCCGCACACCTCGTACACGCGTGGCTCTGCTCCGTGCAACTCGTACACGCGTGGCTCCGCTACATCCAACTCGTACACGCGCGGCTCCGCTACATCCAACTCGTACACGCGCGACTCCGCTACATCCAACTCGTACACACTCAGCTCTGCTACATCCAACTTGTACACACTACAGCACTGCTACATCCACACTGTAAACCCGAGTCCCGACCCCCACACACAAACTGACCCTCATCCAACACCATGACAACCATCACAGCAGAGTCCTGCACACAACGAGGACACTGATCATGTGACCCCTGACTCATCCCCTCCTGTGCCAATACATGTGGCATCTCCTCGGTATGGAGCAGGCTCAGATCCTACACGCAGTATGCGATCTTTGATGACAAAAGGGGTATTCCAGCTCCCACCACCTGGACTCCTACTAGTTGCCAGAACAGTGGAGATGTATGTAGCAGTCACTGCTACTATTTTTTGTCAAAAGGCATACATTTCTTCTTAGGTGGAAAAATAGGATCGCTAGGATAGATAAGGTCTCTGCAGAATGTGTTGAAGCTCAAAGTTGGCATATACGGTATGTTGGAATGGCTCCAAACCTTTTTCCTTAGGACTCCATTTATCCTATAGAGGCCAAAAGGAAAAAAAAAAAATCTTTTTGGCCTCAGCTGAGCTAGCCATATTTATTTTTAACTGTATATAAACATATGCTTTCCTATACAGAGGACATGCAATAAAACATGTATCATACATAGCGTAGACTTTTTTCACAATTGGATCCCATGTCTTTACACTAGCATATGTCTGATACATACATAGGAAATCTTCCCATCATATTCCTCTGACACCAAGCGATAACACACAACTGCTGGGATCAAACCGTGCTTTAGAAAAGAGGTCCCAAGACCCCACATTTTTGCCCACCTGCACAACCACAAGTTTTATTGGAGTGCCAGTGGTCATGTTAGCGGTCAATTCCTTCAATCTGTAGGGACACTGGGAGCTTACGGATGACTGCTATGGAGGATGCATTGTACAAAACTCCAATCTGTGCGAGAAGGGCTTGCTGAGCAAACAGAAACTAGAGAGAGTTTCTATTAGCCAAGATCTTGCAAATGGAAAAGATTTGAAACAACGCATTTGACACAATGGGACCAATTTATTTTTACTGAAAATCTGGTGCTTTGTCCAAAGTAACCAATCAGTAATTTACTCAATCAACAATAAATAAAAGTTATACAGTGATTAGTTGCCACAGCACTTCAGAAAAAAATAAATAAATTTTGAGTTTATCCTTAATTTCTATGTAAAAAATACCAGTTTGTAACATATGAAGAATGCAAAGTGCCCCTCACATGATGACAATGTACTGGCGTGAGTAATACGCTGATCTTACCAACAAAGTCAGTGCTCTCAGCCGAAACGGGCATTAAAACAGGAAAAAGCAATCCGTGTGTTTCCAAACAAGCTGGCAATTGAGCTCTCTAGGCATACAAAGCAAGTGTAGCACACACAGAAATATGTCTATTTCCTAAACACCCAGAACTTTGTTGCCTACACAGAATGATGTTATAAGTAGTAGGCAGAGAATAATGCGCCATTCATCCACTCGTCAATGTAGCAGAAGCGGCTTGTGTGGCGTCTACACATGATGATATGGACACGTGGAGATTATAACAGGACTAAGGCTATGTTCACACACAGTGTTTTTTTCTGGCATTTTTTCCTGCAGAAAAGAAGCTAGGTTTTAACGTACCAACAAAAGCCATGAGATTCCAGAAATCTCACGCACACGCTTTTTTTCCGGTTTGTATTTGAGCACTGCAGCATATCATCAATTCTTTCAGCGTTTTTTTCACTCATTGAAAGCAATTAGAAAGTTCTATAAGACTGCAAACAGGTTTTCCTGTGTTTTTGGTAAATAAAACTAACTTTACTAAACATGTACGGTGAACTAATCACATAGATAATCTGACCAAAGAAGAACAGCAAAAATATGGGTTTTATTTGTAGTGTTTTACTGCCTTGTGATAAGGTTTTGGCTGCAAAAAGAAAGAAAGAAAACAATACATGTGAACATAGCCTAATGGTTTTAGAAAAGGATAATTATTGAATGCGCGGGAGAATGCTTATTGGCCGCAGGGACTTTGTTATGTCATGCGATCGTTGGGAGAGGCAGTGCCGAAACCAAAGGCGACTATCAGTGTTATTACTGTACCGGGAAAAACATACTGATTGAGAAGGGGTGTTCAAGTAAGGCCCCTTTCACACATCATTTTTTTACCGTCAGTCACAAACCAATGGCTTGACGGTTCGACTGATCCGTCGCAGATTGTGAAAAACTGATGCGACGGAGTCGTTTTTTCGCATCAGTTTTTTCATTTCACACTGACAGGTTAAAATAGAATACATGTGTATTAATATATATATATATATATATATATATACTAGATGGTGGCTCGAATCTAACACTTCGGGTATTCTAGAATATGTATGTAGTTTATTTATGAATGGCTCCGCTCCCACCCTCCCATCCTTGTATGCATGGCTCCCCTGTCCCATCCTGTATAAATGGCTCCGCTCCCCCTCCCCTCCTTATATGCATGGCTCCCCTGTCCCATCCTGTATACATGGCTCCGCTCCACCCTCCCATCCTGTATACATGGCTCCGCTCCCACCCTCCCATCCTTATATACATGGCTCCGCTCCCACCCTCCCATCCTTATATACATGGCTCCGCTCCCACCCTCCCATCCTTGTATGCATGGCTCCCCTGTCCCATCCTGTATAAATGGCTCCGCTCCCCCTCCCCTCCTTATATCATGGCTCTCCCCTCCCATCCTGTATACATGGCTCCGCTCCACCCTCCCATCCTTATACATGGCTCCGCTCCCACCTCCCATCCTTATATACATGGCTCCGCTCCCACCCTCCCATCCTTATATACATGGCTCCGCTCCCACCCTCCCATCCTTTATGCATGGCTCCCCCCCCATCCTGTATAATATGGCTCCGCTCCCACCCTCCCTCCTTATATACATGGCTCCGCTCCACCCTCCCATCCTTATATACATGGCTCCGCTCCCACCCTCCCATCCTTATATACATGGCTCCGCTCCCACCCTCCCATCCTTATATACATGGCTCCGCTCCCACCCTCCCATCCTTATATACATGGCTCCGCTACCACCCTCCCATCCTTATATACATGGCTCCGCTCCACCCTCCCATCCTTATATACATGGCTCCGCTCCCACCCTCCCATCCTTATATACATGGCTCCGCTCCCACCCTCCCATCCTTATATACATGGCTCCGCTCCCACCCTCCCATCCTTATATACATGGCTCCGCTCCCACCCTCCCATCCTTATATACATGGCTCCGCTCCCACCCTCCCATCCTTATATACATGGCTCCGCTCCCACCCTCCCATCCTTATATACATGGCTCCGCTCCACCCTCCCATCCTTATATACATGGCTCCGCTCCCACCCTCCCATCCTTATATACATGGCTCCGCTCCCACCCTCCCATCCTTATATACATGGCTCCGCTCCCACCCTCCCATCCTTATATACATGGCTCCGCTCCCACCCTCCCATCCTTATATACATGGCTCCGCTCCCACCCTCCCATCCTTATATACATGGCTCCGCTCCCACCCTCCCATCCTTATATACATGGCTCCGCTCCCACCCTCCCATCCTTATATACATGGCTCCGCTCCCACCCTCCCATCCTTATATACATGGCTCCGCTCCCACCCACCCATCCTTATATACATGGCTCCGCTCCCACCCTCCCATCCTTATATACATGGCTCCGCTCCCACCCTCCCATCCTTATATACATGGCTCCGCTCCTACCCTCCCATCCTTATATACATGGTTCCGCTCCCACCCTCCCATCCTTATATTATTATACATTTATATAGCGCCATTTATTCCATGGCTCCCACCATGTATACATGACTCCGCTCCCACCCTCCCATCCTATATACATGGCTCCGCTCCCCCCTGTATACATGGCTCCGCTCCCACCCTCCCATCCTTGTATACATGGCTCGCTCCCACCCTGTATACATGGCTCCGCTCCCACCCTCCCATCCTTGTATACATGGCTCCGCTCCCACCCTGTATACATGGCTCCACTCCCACCCTCCGCTGGGCTCCCCATCATACTTACCCTCCTCGCTCCGTCGCTGCATCTCTATCCCGGCGTGTCAGCTTCTTCCTCTGTGGTGCGGTCACGTGGTATCGCTCATTAAGGTCATGAATATGGACGCCACGCCTATGGGAGTGTAGTCGCGTCCATATTCATAACCTTAATGAGCGGTACTACGTGACCGTACCGCACAGGATAGAAGCAGACGCGCCGGGACAGGGATGCAGCGACGGAAGGTGAGTATGTACGTGGAGATGACCCGCGGCTACCGTTGGTGTGCCTGGTTCAAATCCTGCGCCATGATTGGACGCGACCAATCAGCGACGCCGGATTTCCGTTACAGACGGAAGTCAAAAGTTAGACAAATATATATATATATATATATATATATATATATATAAACACCTGCTCAAAAAATAAAAGGAACACTCAAATAACACATCCTAGATCTAAATGAATGAAATTTCATTCCCACTGCCAAACCGGTCATTCTGAAGGATGAGTGTGAACCTGCAACATCCTTCAGCATTACCGGTTTGGCAGTGAGAATGAATATTTCACTCATTTAGATCTAGGATGTGTTATTTGAGTGTTCCCTTTATTTTTTTGAGCAGTATATAATATATATATATATATATATATATTTTCATAGAGATATAGATAGCAGAATAGGTGAAAATGCAATTGTCGGCATCTGTAAAGTCACTTAGGCTGCGCTGACTCCCCACCTGACCGCGGTGAACTGCCAGCGTGGGAAATGTTCAGAAACTGTCCCACGCTAATCAGTTCATCTCGCTCAGGCTGAGAGCTACGCAGGCAGCTTTTCCTTAATTCCTCCGTGGTTTACAGCTGGGACGGTCGCATAGCACCGCTCCCAGTTGTAAAATATTTAACCCCTACAGATGGATTGCGGCGTGGGACTTGACTGTACGGCGGACAGGTATCGGTATAGTGTTGCATTTTTATTTTGGATATTTCCTAGGCGATCAATGGCTTCGAATGGAATGGTAATGTAATAAAGATGAAAAAATGTGTTTATTTATTTAATTAAAAATCTTCATTCTTAATGTGTGTTTTATTTAACCCTTTCAGACTAGTGGATTAATAATGGATAGTTGTGTTATTGACAGCTCTCCATTATTAACCAGGCTTAATGTCACCTTGCAATAGCAATGTGTCATTAACCCCTTATTACCCCATATGCCACCACTACAGGGCAATGGGAAGAGAGAGTAAGTGCCGGAATAGGCGCATCTTACAGATGCGCCTTTTCTAGGGTGGCTGGGGGCAGTTTTTTTTTTAGCCGGGGGGGCCAAAAACAATGGTCCCTCTCTAGGCTATTAATTTCTGCTCTCAGTCACTAGCTCGCCCTCTCTGGCGGAGAAAATTGCGCAGGAGCCCACATCACTTTTTTTCTGTGAATTAATCCTTTAATTTAACACCTACTGCTCCAAAATTTTACACACAAACACTACTAACATTATTAGTGAGGGACATATAAAAAAATACCAGATATGCAATGGTTTACTGTATGTAAACCATGTCTCATATCCTGTCGGGTTCTGTAATGATTTTACAGATGCCGACAATTGAATTATCGTCAATTCTTCTATCTCTGTATGAAATATATATATATAGATACAGATATAGATATATCTATAGATACATCTATATATATAGATCTATATATCTATATATATATATATATAATAATATATAGATCTATATATATAGATCTATATATCTTGTGTATATATTTATATATATTTATATTAGAGAGGATATATAATCTATTGGATTCTATATATTATATATATATATATATATATATATAAAATATATATAATTATATATTCTATATATAAGAGATTATAGATCTATTAGTCTATATTTCTCTATATATATATATATATTTTCACGATATTTGAGGCAGGTACCTTTCCTACTGGGCTGGCTAATTGAAACGAGCATGCTATTAAAATGGAATACATCGCCATATTCCGTCATTTAACGGATCCGGCGCCCTAGCTTCCATTCTAGCAACGATGGCGGCAATGATCTGTCGCTGTCGATTTTTTGACGTACACAAAAAAACATTCCGTTGTCTCCGGCCACAGGACAAAAATTTTGACGGATCCGGCAAATGACGGATGAAACGTGAGGCCATCTGTCGCTAATACAAGTAAGTCAATGAGAAAAAAACGGATCTGTCGGCATCAGTGGCTGGATCCGTTTTTTTCAAAATTCGACAGATTGCAACTGATAGCAAAAAAATGATGTGTGAAAGGGGCCTAATGAACAACCCCTTTATAAGTACTTGTCACGTCGCCATTGGATTCAGTGGCTGGTGTTCCTGCCTCGGCCGCTGGGAGGCGCCGGACTCCTTCGGCTGATGGTGCCCGTGATAGGAGTGCGGTATCCTCATATGGTTCCGCTCCTTTGACGCCGGCCTCTATCGCTGCACATCGCCATGTCTCGCCTGTGGGTAATGTTGGCGATAGAGAAGGGGTCTCTGCGCAGGCGTCTGGTGGGCGTAGGCTTCGCTCTTCTGTCAGAGGTGAATTGGTTGGTGTCTGTCATGCATCACCATCTGGCCTGGTTCTGGGGGCGGTCCAGATGAGGCCATCAGACTGTGAGAGGTAGCCATGCCCTTCAAATGCCTTGGAGCCTGGCTTGTAGGCCGCCAGATATCGTCTCGGTTTCTCCAGTGTGCTAGTTTGTTTTGCTATTGTATTTCTGACCTTTGCCTGGATTTCTGACTGTTCTACTGCCTGCTGATTTTGTATCTCTGCTGCCCGCCTGGTTTTGACTTGAACTTTAGCCTGAAATTCTGACCCTTCTACTGCCTGCCGATTTTGTACTTTTGCTCCCCTCCTGGTTTTGACCCTTGGACTTCTGACTACGCATTTGGTTTCGCTTTTTATTCCCTTCCTAGCATCCTTCCTTCTCCGGTCCACTGCTCTCATAGGCAGCTACCCCCTGGGCTTCGCTATAATTCCAGATCCCTGTATAGGGGTTAAGGGTCTCAGGGTTTCTCGGGGTGCTGTCTTACCTGCAGTTCAGACCTGCAGTGGGCGGACGTCACAATACTACACACAGAAGCAAATCAACAAGGTTGATAGTGCTCAGACTCTGCTGAAAAAACATTGATCCGATATGCCATGTCGAGTGGCAGGTGGACAGAGAATGGTTTTATACTATTGGCATCATGTACAGCTAGAACTGGAGACCAGAGCTGTCTCTATATGTTACAGTATAATTGATTTTTATAAATAGGGATCTAACACACTATTTATTAGATTGGACTTTTACTTCCACATCTGGCCAGAATTTATGACCGGTATTACACATATGAAAATTTTCTTGAAAGGAATCTGTCAACAGCTTTTTGCCACCCAATTTGAGAACAGCACAATTTAGATAGAGACCTTGATTCCATAGATTTATCACTGACTGGGCTGCTTGCTGTAGTTTTTATAACAGTTTTATTAATAAATTAATCACTAGAGGACTAGGAAACTGCGCCAGGTAGTCCTCAATATTCATACACTCTGTACAGTCCTGCCCCCACCACTGAATGGCAACTTTCTTAGTAAAATGTCCATAGGCAGAATGTAACCAATCAGTGGAGCTCAGCATTCAGAGAACTGGTAGATCTACAGCAGATAAAACAGTGATTTTAACAAAACTGAAGCAAGCATCCTAGTAAGTGATACATTGCTGGAATAAGGGTCTTGGCCTTACATAATGGTCTTATATGGGGTTATCTGACCACCACCACCGATACTGAGAAACAGAAGCGATGGCCGCACATGTGCACCACTGCTCCAATCACACTGAATTAGGCTGTGGTTCCACGGTCCGGAACCACAGCGCTTTGGACGGAGCGGAAATTCCGCTCCGTCTAAGCCCCGCCCCCTTTCTGACGCGCGCTCTTTCCGGAGGTGTTCAGGACACCTCCGGAACACCTCCGGAAAGAACGCAGGGCTACATAGCCCTGTGTGAAATTCTGTTGCGGCGACGCACCGTCGCCGCAACACGCTAGGACATGCTGCGGTCTGAAAAGACGCGCCGCATGTCCGTTTACGCAGGTCTCCCGCCTGCGTGTTGTTACGCATAGTGGAGACGGGATTTCTTGAAATCCCCTCCACTATGCTGTAACATCTGGACGCTGCGTGTTTGGCGCTGCGCCAGCGCACAGCGCCAAACACGCAGCGTTCCTGACCGTGGAAACTCACCCTTAGGCTGGCTGTTTTTATGATGTTACTAATTATCATGGTCTTACAAGTTGCAGTAAATGTTACTTACATTTTTCTATCAGTATCCAGGGCTGAGAACATGTAGAGATTTATATATTCCCAATGTGCCTGTAAATGAGAACTAGAAAAAAAAAATGCATGTGGGCAACCCTGGCAAATAATAAAATCAACGACCGCTCACTGCTTCCTACAACATTGACTCATCCTCCGTCACATGTTGGAACCAAGTCCATTTTCTGTTACTCACATCTGTATGATGTTCAGCTTCACATACTACATTGATATACTGATGCCAATATCCCAATCAATGACACATAATCATGGGAATCTGGGTAAATAGAGGGGCTAGTTAAGGGGATGGACTGTAATGTTCTTTTTCTCTTTCCTCTCCAGTTTTTGTTTAAAAAGAAACTTCCCATTTTAACAAGTACTTACAGCAACAGTGGCACCCAAATGAGTGTGGACAGTTGCCTAGTACAGGCGCTAATGCCCAAGCTGAATTAGTGCCGCAAAAGAGGGACAAGTACCAAAAAGAGCCGAAATATTTAATACATCTGATGTTCCTATTTAATTACGGTATGTTCTCTCTTATGTGAAAAAAACAGACCATGGTTCCTTTGTAACACGCAAATTCCAATTTTCATCTATTTTTGGTCAGTGTCGTTTTTTTAACCAGTGTGACATCTGTTTCTCTTATGCAAATCCAAGCATCTCCTACCCATTGAACAAGAAAAATGGACCCATTCAATTAAAGGAAATCTGTCACCAGAAAAAAAAACAAAAAAAACAATTAACCTGCTTATATGGGGTTAATAACGTTATTATGCTGCCCGGCGCCTATACGTAGCCAAACACTGCGGGGAGAAAATTAATTTTATTATCCCCAGCAGTGTACGGGTTTCAGTCACCGCTCTAAGTATACAGAGCGATGGCTGTAACCACGCTCCCGGTCCTGACCGGCACTGGCTCTGCATTGAGGCCGGCTGTCAGTCAGGGCTGGGGGCACGGTTATAGCTGCCACTCTGTATATTTAAGAGAGGTGACTGAACCAGTGCCGTCCCAGTGACTGAAACCATGCTACCGGCCCTGACTGACAGCCGGCCCCAATGCAGAGCCAGTCAGGGTCGGGGGTGCAGTTTCAGTCACAGGGGCAGCGTGGGTCCAGTCACCTCTCTCAGTATACAGAGTAGCAGCTGCAAGTGTGCCCCAGGTATTAGGGCCGGCTCTGAGTATGTGCATGGGAAGCAGTTACAGCCGCCACTCTGTATATTCAGAGCGGTGACTGAACCAGCGCCAGTGCCGCTCCAGTGACTGAAACTGGAACACTGCTGGGGAGAAGAAAGTTTATTTTCTCCCAGCAGCGTTTGGCTTAGGTGTAGGAGCCAGACAGCATCATAACACTATTAACCTGCAGATTAACAGCGATTTTTCGGGTGACAGTTTCCCTTTACAGTTTGATCAGTGACATGGATCAAAAAACAGACATGTCCCCATTTTCTTTCTCTTCAGACACTCAGTCTGCAATAAACACAAACATGTGAGCATGCCCATAGACTATAATGGGTGATTATTCCATTTGTGAAAAACACGGATAGGACAAATATGTCTGAACGAGGCTTAGCTTGTTCAAGTATTAACGATAAACCACGAAAAAAAAAACGCGTCTAAAGTTTAAGATGTTTTCTCACTTTTAACCAAAAGCATTTATCACTCACTTAAGAGGATTTATTAACACTCACGTAAGTAAGAAGTGAAGGAGCTGCCATATCGAGCAATCAAAGACCTTCATAGGCTTTATGGACAATAATTGATGCAATGTTGGTTGGTAAGAAGAACAACGCCAAATATCCCTTGGTCTAGTTGTGAAATATCTCTCATGGGCAGAGAAGACAATTTTGTAGTACCTACCAAATTAAGTAATTAATGGTTCTGACGTGATACAAGGCTGATAAACTGGAGCTATAACATATTTCTATGAAGTATATTAGATCTTATTACGGTCGTAAACAGACCCCTTGGGCCTGATAGACAGACAGATCTGGAATGCAGCATCTATAGAAATATTTGGATCCTACCGTACCTCCGATTTCATATCGAGGTAGACAGACGTTTACATACCGAAACTATGGTAACAAAAAGCCACGGTATGGTCCATTACAGGCCCCAGAAGAATCGCTGAAACATGAGATCTCACATTTCTCTATTGATGGGGTTTGGAAGATGTCTCAAAAATTTTTTGATAAACCAAAATATTCCACTTATAGAAGTCATCAAGCCCAAAACTATTTTGATGATAGATCACCATGATCTAAAACAATGGGAGAGGAGAACCCCAATAAAAGTAACAAGATTTTCATGGTCAACTTTCATCTTCTACCAGGTTAATGTGCAAAACTTAAAGGGTCATCTCAATTTCAAGTAAAATTTTAATATCATGTTCGTAAAATCTGGTATCAAATGTTCTTACATTTTAGGCCAATCATAGGAAAATACCTACTTTGGCGCAATTAAACACTGTGTCCTACGACTTGGTCCAGCTATAGACCTCCGTGATAAGCAAGGTACTGGAATATGCTACAGTTTATATTTCCACGGATTCCATGAGAAGACAAACTTCTGGATTAAATCAGTGCTTTTTAAAATATATAGTTTTAGGAATATTCGAATCATTTTTTGTGGGAGAAATAAAATCTCAGCATCACAAACAAAACAAGTGGAAAAAGTGCAGTAGAAGCTGCAGCTATTTGGTGCTGCAATTCTCAGCCAAACCACTACTGTGACTACGGGGCTTCAGAGCGATGAAGGCCTAATGCTTGCCAATAGGAGATGTCCAATATTGCTGAATGATATTCTTCTGTCCATAGTGGAGTGGGCACCATACACCGTGGTGAACCTGCCCCGGCAAATGACAAAGGCTGCAATCCAATGAGTTAATAAACTACCCAGGGATCTGGAAGCCAGCTCCTAGGCTGCAGAAAAAGAGGCCTTCTGGCCAATATCCGCTCCGCCAGTGGACTAGGAGTTAACGGAGGGGTGGAAGTGGGACAATAACATCCAGGATACACCTGGAAGCCACAAATAGACAGGGGAAATATGGAGCTATTCCCAGAACTAGAGGACACTCCATGTGTACTTCCACCAGGACCGGAGACAAGAACGTGTCCCAGGCTGGGTGTGAAGGCTTCTTGTCTAATAATCAGCCAATATATCATATAAAACAGTTGTAGAAAATAAAAATATTTCCAAAAATAAGTGAAAACAAAAAGAAAAAAATTATTATTATACAAAGAGCATGACAAATGCTCCATAAAGTAATAATATAAGAAAATATGTAAAATAACTGGCACGTATATTAATATAAACTCGAGGACCCGATGTGTCCGGTATGTGCGTTATTTTATTTACCTGTGCACATGAAAAAGAAAAATTTGGAGGTAACATTCTATTTTTAATTTAAAAAAAAAACTTTGATAATTAGAAAGACGACACTTTTATACTTTTCAGTCCTGAAAAAAAACAACTTTTAAGGAGTCGGTCACTGTGCGCCACTTGTAGTACAGTAAGAGTCAGAAATGTCTGACAGCGGTGCAATTAGGAGTCAATAACGGTCCCATACGAGACATGATATTACCCTGAGACGTTTTTAGGAATTTTCTTAAAGAAAGACAGTTTTTTGGTATCTGACCCCTGTAAGTGGTGGTATACAATGGAGTAACTTGTGACTTGTTCTCAGAGAGGCCCCTCTGTAGCAGGGTGGGCATATGATGAGAGCACTTAGAAGGGTATCTATCACTGCTCCATGGTGCAGAAGAGTGAGTGACTGCACACAGCAATTACACACAGGCATGTGCACTGTACATGGAGGACAGACAGAGGGCTTCATGGCTTCTTACCTGCTCCTTCCACTTTGTCAGCCCCCCTGCTCCATGTAACTTGTCTGGTCTCCAGCTTCACTTGGAAGGTCCTCCTCTCTGGTTTTTGAGACTTCTTGGAGTAAAAGAGGGTCATCACTGTGCCAACCTCCAGGCTTCTGCATAGATGGGTCAGCTCAGCTTCACTCTGCCCAGAAGGGGCAAAGCCATTTAAAATAGCCCCAGCATCCATCATCCTTCCACTCCAGGGGCTTCTCAGAGTGCACAATCCAAATCAGAGGCCATGAGAGGACAATGCAATCCTGCAAGTGCTGCTGCATGCAATATCAGCCCAGGGAAGAAGGATCTCCAGCCCTCTCTATTGTTGCCACAGACTGAGCTGAGATCTGCCTCCTCCTCTTCCACCTCCTCCTCCTCCTCTTCTCCCCTCCTCCTCTGCATGCACTGGTCACTGGAACATGATCTGAGGAAGTGTCCCTCCTGCAGACCCTCACATCTCCCCTGCCCCTACAGCAAACATCTGCAGTGCATACATGTACATGCAAGGATCCAGCAACTATGGCCAGTGTCTCATCTGGGGAGGCACAGATTGCAATCAGCACATTCCCACTCAGTGCTTCCTTGCAGTGACTCCATAGAGATTCCAGTGGGATTAAAAGCAAAGAGGAACTGGAGCCAGCACTCCACACCCCTTCAATACTGGGACTGCCTCTTAAATGGATACAGGAAAGATGTGTATCTTCCTACCGTGTTAGCCAGTAGATAGAAAAATATTTAGAATTAGATAGAAAAATATTTAGAATTGAGAGTCCTCAGTGGTTGATACCTTTTTGAAACAGTTAGCCATTAAAAGGTATCAACCACTGAGGACTCTCAATTCTAAATATTTTTCTTAAAGGGATAGATACTTTAACTCCATGCTGGCCTATGGAGTAGACACTGCTGGGTTACCTGCTTCTACCTGAGGCACTAAGCTTTAACCCCTTCACCCCCAAGGGTGGTTTGCACGTTAATGACTGGGCCAATTTTTACAATTCTGACCACTGTCTCTTTATGAGGTTATAACTCTGGAACGCTTCAACGGATCTTTGCGATTCTGAGATTGTTTTCTCGTGACATATTGTACTTCATGTTAGTGGTAAAATTTCTTCGATATAACTTGCGTTTATTTTTGAAAAAACGCAAATATGGCGAAAATTTTGCGATTTTCAAACTTTTAATTTTTATTCCCTTAAAACAGAGAAATATGTCACACAAAATAGTTAAGAAATAACATTTCCCACATGTCTACTTTACATCAGCACAATTTTGGAACCAAAATTTTTTTTTGTTAGGAAATTATTAGGGTTAAAAGTTGACCAGCGATTTCTCATTTTTGCAACAAAATTTACAAAGCCATTTTTTTAGGGACCACCTCACATTTCAAGTCACTTTGAGGGGTCTATATGGCAGAAAATACCTAAAAGTGACACCATTCTAAAAACTGCACCCCCTTTAAGGTACTCAAAACCACATTCAATAAGTTTATTAACCCTTCAGCTGCTTTACAGGAGCTAAACCAACGTGGAAGGAAAAAAATAATATTTAACTTTTTAGTCACAAAAATGAGCTTTTACAAACTTTTTTTTACTTTCACAATGGTAAAAGGAGAAAATGGACAGATAAAGTTGTTGTGCAATTTCTCCTGAGTGCGCCAATACCCCATATGTGGGGGAAAACCACTGTTTGGGTGCACGGCCGGTCTCGGAAGGGAAGGAGCGCCTTTTGACTTTTTCAAACGAAATTGGCTGGAATTAAGATTGGACGCCATGTCACGTTTGGAGAGCCCCTGATGCGCCTAAACAGTGGAAACCCCCCACAAGTGACACCATTTTGGAAACTAGATCCTTATGGAACTTATCTAGATCTGTTGTGAGCACTTTGAACCCCTAAGTGTTTCACAAAAGTTTATAATGCCTGGGTGTGAAGAAAAAAAAAAAACAATTTTCCACAAAAATGATTTTTTATTCCCCAATTTTTGATTTTTCCCAAGAAAATTGGATCCCAAAAGTTGTTTTCCAATTTGTCCTGAGTACGCTGATACCCCATATGTGGGGGGGGGGGAACAGTTTGGGCACACGTCAGGGCTTGGAAAGGAAGTAATAATGTTTTGGAATGCAGACGTTGATGAGGGTCATGTTCCTTTTGCAGTGCCCCAGATGTGCCTAAACAGTGGAAACCCTCCACAAGTGACCCCATTTTGGAAACTAGACCCCTAAGGAACTTATCTAGATCTGTGGTGAGCACTTTGAACTCCCAAATACTTCACACAAGTTTATAATGCCCGGGCATGAAAATAAAAATTCCTATTTTTTTCCCACAAAAAATATCTTTTAGTCACCAATTTTTTATTTTCCCAAGGGTAACAGGAGAAATTGGACCACAAAGTTGTTGTCCAATTTGTCCTGAGTATGCCGATACCCGATATATTGGGGGGAACCACTGTTTGGGCGCACGGCAGAGCTCGGAATGAAAGGAGCGCCATTTGACTTTTTCCAACCAAAATTGGCTGGAATTGAGATTGAACGCCATGTTGCATTTGGATAGCCCCTGATGTGCCCAAACAGTGGAAACCCCTCACAAGTGACCCCATTTTGGAAACTAGACCCCCTTAGGAACTTATCTAGATCTGTGGTGAGCAATTTGAACCCCCAAGCGTTTCACAGAAGTTTATAACGTAGAGTCGTAAAATTAAAAAATCATATTGTTTCCACTAAAATTATCTTTTCACCCCAATTTTTATTTTCCCAAGGGTAACAAGAGCCCAAAAGTTATTGTGCAATTTGTCCTGAGTACGCTGATACCCCATATGTGGGGGTAAACCACTGTTTGGGTGCATGGCAGAGCTCGGAAGGGGAGGAGCGCCGTTTGACTGTTTCAAAGCAGAGTTGGCTGGTCGCCATGTCGTGTTTGGAGAGCCCCTGATGTGCCTAAACAGTGGAAACCACCCACAAATGACACCATTTTGGAAACTAAACCCCTCAAGGAACTTATCTAGATGTGTGATGAGAACTTTGAACCCCCAGGTGTTTCACTAAAGTTTATATAACGCCCGAGCATAAAAATAAAAAAATCATATTTTTTCAACAAACATGACGTTTTAGTCCCCAACTTTTTATTTTCCCAGGGGTAACAGGAGAAATTGGACCCCAAATGTTGTTGTCCAATTTGTCCTGAGTACGCCGATACCCTTTATGTGGGAGAAAACTACTGTATGGGCACACGTCGGGGCTCGGAAGAGAAGTAGTGATGTTTTGGATTGCAGACTTTGATGGAATGGTCTGCAGGCGTCATGTCGCATTTGGAGAGCCCCTGATGTGCCTAAACAGTGGAAACCCCCCACAAGTGACCCCATTTTGGAAAATAGACCCCCCAAGGAACTTATCTAGATGTGTGGTGAGCGCTATGAACCCCCAAGTGCTTCACAGAAGTTTATAACGTACAGCCGTAAAAACAAAAAAATCATTTTTTTTTACAGAAATGATTTTTTCACCCCCAATATTTTATTTTCACAAGGGTAACAGATGAAATTGGACCCCAAAAGTTGTTGTCCAATTTGTCCTGAGTTCGCTGATACCCCATATGTGGGGGGGGAAACAGTTTGGGCACACGTCAGGGCTTGGAAAGGAAGTAATAATGTTTTTGGAATGCAGACGTTGATGGGGGTCATGTTCCTCTTGCAGTGCCCCAGATGTGCCTAAACAGTGGAAACCCCCCACAAGTGACCCCATTTTGGAAACTAGACCCCCTAAGGAATTTATCTAGATCTGTGATGAGCACTTTGAACTCCCAAATACTTCACACAAGTTTATAATGCCCGGGCATGAAAATAAAAATTCCTATTTTTTTCCCACAAAAAATATCTTTTCGTCACCAAATTTTTTATTTTCCCAAGGGTAACAGGAGAAATTGGACCACAAAAGTTGTTGTCCAATTTGTCCTGAGTACACCGATACCCCATATGTTGGGGGAACCACTGTTTGGGCGCACGGCAGAGCTCGGAATGAAAGGAGCGATATTTGACTTTTTCCAACCAAAATTGGCTGGAATTGAGATTGGACGCCATGTTGCATTTGGATAGCCCCTGATGTGCCCAAACAGTGGAAACCCCTCACAAGTGACCCCATTTTGGAAACTAGACCCCATTAGGAACTTATCTAGATCTGTGGTGAGCAATTTGAACCCCCAAGCGCTTCACAGAAGTTTATAACGTAGAGCCGTAAAATTAAAAAATCATATTTTTTCCACAAAAATGATCTTTTCACCCCAATTTTTATTTTCCCAAGGGTAACAAGAGCCCAAAAGTTATTGTGCAATTTGTCCTGAGTACGCTGATACCCCATATGTGGGGGTAAACCACTGTTTGGGTGCATGGCAGAGCTCGGAAGGGAAGGAGCGCCGTTTGACTGTTTCAAAGCAGAGTTGGCTGGTCGCCATGTCGTGTTTGGAGAGCCCCTGATGTGCCTAAACAGTGGAAACCACCCACAAATGACACCATTTTGGAAACTAAACCCCTCAAGGAACTTATCTAGATATGTGGGGAGAACTTTGAACCCCCAAGTGCTTCACAGAAGTTTATAACGTAGAGCCATAAAAATAAGAAAATCATAATTTTTTTCCGCAAAAATGATATTTTCACCCCTAATTTTTTTTCCCAAGGGTAACAGAAGAAATTAGACCCCAAGAGTTATTTTGCAATTTGTCCTGAGTACGCTGATACCCATATGTGGGGGTAAACTACTGTTTGCACGCATGGCAGAGGTCAGAAGGGAAGGAGCACCGCTTTACTTTTTCAACGCAGAATTGGCTGAAATTGAGATCAGACGCCATGTCACATTTAGAGAGCCCCTGATGTGCCTAAACAGTGGAAACCCCCCAATTCTAACTCCAACCCTAACCACAACACACCCCTAACCCTAATCATAACCATAACCCTAACACACCCTTAACCCTAATCCCAACCCTAACCCTAATCCCAACCCTAACCCTAATTCTAACTTTAGCCCCAACCCTAACCCTAACTTTAGCCCCAACCCTAACCCTAACCCTAACGAAATTAATGTAAATACTGTTTCCCTCGTTTACTTTTCAATGGCTGAAAAAAAATTTAATATTAAATTTTTAAATCACCCTATAATACTAACCCTAAACTTCTAATACTATGTACTAATTCTATTAGTACTACTTTAGCCAACCTACTAACTACGGAAATGTAATATACATTTTTTTTAAGTTTATTATTTTTCCTAACTAAGGTGATAAGGATGTTGATTTATTATAGCGGGTTTTTATGTTGGCAGCTGTCATGCTAAAAGATGCTTTTTATTGCAAAAAATAGTTTTTGCATCACCACATTTTGAGAGCTATAATTTTTGCATATTTTGGCCCACAGAGTCATGTGAGGTCTTATTTTTTGCGGTACGAGTTGACGTTTTTATTGGTATCAGTTTTGGGCATGTGACATTTTTTGATCACTTTTTATTACAATTTTTGGGAGGTTAGAATGAACAAAAATCAGCAATTCATGAATTTCGTTTGGTGGGGCGTTTATACCGTTCCGCGTGTGGTAAAATTGATAAAGCAGTTTTATTCTTCGGGTCAGTACGATTACAGCGATACCTCATTTATATCATTTTTTAATGTTTTGGCGCTTTTATACAATAAAAACTATGTTATATAAAAAATCATTATTTTTGCATCTCTTTATTCTGCGAGCTATAACTTTTTTATTTTTTCGCTGATGATGCTGTATGGCAGCTCGTTTTTTGCGGGACAAGATGACGTTTTCAGCGGTACCATGTTTATTTATATAGGTCTTTTTGATCGTGTGTTATTCCACTTTTTCTTCGGCGGTGTGATGATAAAGCATTGTTTTTTTGCTTTGTTTTTATTTTTTATTTTTTTGGGGTTCGCTAAAGGAAGCCGCCTCCCTGCAGGACCCAGAAGGACCCCGGCGCCATCTTGGATCCGGGGTCCTGCAGTGAGGAGGGAGCCTCGGAACAGTGCGACACATCGCGCTGTTCTGAGGGTCTCAGGGGAGCGCGCGGGGAGCCCCCTACCTGCGCGATGCTCCCCTGTGCCCCCAGTACACCGCGATCATGTTTGATCGCGGTGTGCCAGGGGTTAATGTGCCGGGAGCGGTCCGTGACCGCTCCTGGCACATAGTGACGGGTGTCAGCTGGGATAATCAGCTGACACCCGGCCGCGATCGGCTGCGCTCCCCCGATCGCATGGGACGTACTATCCCGTCCATGGTCATACGGCCCAGGTACCATGGACGGGATAGTACGTCCGATGGCAGTAAGGGGTTAAAGGTTAGGGGTTTTTGCCTAGAGCGACACCTAGCAATAATCAGCTTATGTGAATGTTGTTAGGTTATAGTCACAGCATTCACTTTCTGTTCAGTCTCTATGTTGGGCCATGTTCACACCTTCAGTATTTGGTCAGTATTTTACCTCAGTATCTGTAAGCCAAAACCAGAAATTGAACAATCAGGGGAAAAGTATAATAGAAACACGTCACCACTTCTGTATTTATCACCCACTCCTGGTTTTGGCTTACAAATACTGAATTAAAATACTGACCAAATACTGAATGTGTGCATGCGGCCGTAGGATAATTCACATTACAAATAATATCTCTGTATTCATATACAGGTGCTTCTCACAAAATTAGAATATCATCAAAACGTTAATTTATTTCAGTTCTTCAAAACAAAAAGTGACACTCACATATTAGGCTGGCTTCACATTAGCGTATCTGTGCCCAGCGTATGATCCATATAGATCCGCATGTGTCACGCGCACCTATTGTGTACGCAGGAACATGCGTTTGCATCAGTTCACCTGCGGATGCGTCCGCATGTGTCGTTTCACGGTGTCCGACGAACGCAACATGTAGCATTTTTTGAGGCGTCAATTATGCGCAGTCATTCGCTTGGGGATGAGTGCGTCAAAACAACGCATTACTGTCTATGGGAACGCACTGGTATGCAAGGACATGCTTACGCATGCGTTCGAACGCATGCGTACTTCAGAATGAGCAGGTCCAGGAAATGATTTCACCACCTGCTAATTGCCAGCTGTATAAAAGAAAGTGTGGACACTGCAAGGCCATTACTCTCCAGACTCTGGAGCACAAGACAGTCTATGTAAGTATAGAAGCTTTGAAAATGTCTGTCTATTTCTGCTGTCTGTACTCTTTACTAATTTTTTTTCTGTTCCTTGTAGACTGGTTGCTTCTCCAGTCCAGGATTTCTCCGTCCCGGAGGTGTGGTATTGGCCCTTCAGTTCTCGGTCCAGGATTTCTCTGTTCTGGTGCTGTGGTACTGACCCTCATTTCTCCTGTCCAGGACTTCGCCGTCCCGATGGTGTGGTATTGACCCTTCAGTTCTCCTGTCCAGGATTTCTCCGTCCCGATGCTGTGCTGCTGTCCCGGTTCTGTGCTGCTGTCTCTGTTCTGTGCTGCCTGAATGCTGCTGTCATGAGCTGCTTTGTTTGTGGGATTAAGTAGTTCAGAGGTTAATCTGGATGGCCTCATTCTGGGATTCTGGGAGGCTTCTTATAGCCTCATTGTGGAGCTATTCCCTGCCGCTTATACTTTGACCCTTGGCCGAGTGTGTGTGACCCTGTGCTTTGTGCTTGTGCTACTTTATGCTTGCTTGGTTTTGACTTGGTTCTGTTCCCGTTACGAGTTCTGCCTGCCCCTCCTGTACTGCGTTGCTATCTCGTGTATGACCCCTGGCCTTTGTCCTTACAATTCTCTGCTTACCCCTCCTGTACTGCGTTGCTATCTCCGTGTATGACTCCTGGCCTATGTTCTGACTATTCTCCGCTCACCCCTTCTGTACTGCGCCGTCCTCTCTGTGTGTGAACCCCGTTTTTCTGACCTGAGTTTCCCTCTTCACTAATCCAGGGTCCCTGTAGCATCCTGCACTCACCTCCAGCAGCAGGACGCAAAGTCCCGCCCCCTGTGGTCACATGATCGCAGGTCCTTTTGCTTACTGCTACCTTCAGCGTCTCCTCTCACCACGCTGCTCAGGTCCCGTCTGCCTGAGCCTCCCCTGCGGTATCTGACCCCGGGCCCTTCCGCAGTGTGGGTGAGTCACCCTGCTCAGCCGTGGCAGTTCGCTGGCGCTGACAGGATCATGATAGCTGTGCTATTGGACTACTGCCTGTAATGTAAGTATTGGTGTCCATTGTGTTTTTCTAATTTTTTTTTTTTTTGGCACTTAACAAGTTAAATTTTTCTTCTCTGTTCTTTTCTGTAGTGTTTCACTTAACTGCAGCCTGCTATTCCAACATGTCCTCCAGTGAAGCTTCCCAGAGTGGACATGACACTGATTATGTAATCACATTTGATATACTGATTGTTATGTGATGGAAGCTCTGTTCTGACATTCTCGTGAACTTGAAAAATTTCTCAGGGTTTTCAAGCAGCTCTGTGTACAACGAGTGGTAGGCTCCACGGCTCTCTTGGACTTCAACGATGGGGTGTTGCCAATAGCGACGACGGCGTCTTCTCCGTCAGCCAATTTCAGTGACAAATCAAGATTAATCATGAAGCTCTCCATGCTAAGATCCATCTTGCAGCTGCATACAGTAGCAAAAGACGAGGATTTCATCAGTGCAGTGTGTCTATAGATAGAAATCCCAAGATACACGCCCATTGGGTTTCTGGTGTCAGCATTTGAAATATCGAACGCAGCGTACAGCTCCATGTATTTCTATGCAGCTGAATGCTCCGGTCTGAGTGCCAGCGGCAGTGCCGGGTATTGAGGTGCGAGACTCGTGCGAGTTTCTCGCAAGTGTGACCCCGGCCATACCTCTATACTGGAGGTATTAAAGTCAGATTTTTTTTTTCCCTATAAAACTACTAAAATAATTAAAAGCAACTACAAAAACATCTTTTTTGTTTTTCCTTTCTTTGTGAGTCTCTCCAGTGTTTGAACTCACAATCTTCAACATTGCAAGCAGGTGCTAAAGCTATTGAGTCACAGATTCTGATGATGTCATTGGAAAAATGTATACTTCATCTGTATTGCAGGCTAAGTATTTGTATTCTCGAGAGAGAAAAAGGTCTTTTACACATCCTGATATTTCCGGTACTGAAAAAAACAGTACCGGTGCTATCCGTGTCCGTGTGTTATATACGTGTGGCACCTGTGTGCCACATCAGTGTGACACCAGTGCCTGGGAAAAGCAGTACAGTTTGCACTGTTCCCAGGCGCCGGATGCTGAAGGCAGCTCTCGTCATTGTCGCCTGGTCTCCTTGAGATCAGCGCCACCAGGCGACAATGATGGAAGTTGTATTCAGCACCTGCTGTGTACATCGTGTATAAAATAAATAGTTTAAAAAAAAATAGCCTGGGCTCTGGCGTAATTTTTAAAACCTGCACAGGCTAAGCCGACTACTGGCTAATGTTTTTAATCTTAGAAAGGGGACAATATCCCAAACGGTTCCAAGGCTATTAATAACAGCTCACAGCTGTTTGCTTAGCCTTTACTGGTTACTGGGACCGCAGAAAAAAAATGACGTAGTGTCATTCCTATAATTTCTAACCAGCAAAGGCTAAACAGACAGTTGTGGGCTAATATTAATATCCTGGGAAGGTGCCAGGGATTTTTTCCCCCCAGGCTAAGAACATCAGCCCTCAGCCTCCCCAGAAATGATGCATCCGTAAGAGCGTAAATGCTGCGTTTTTCTGTTGCTTTTTTTGCACAGAAATTCTGCAGTTTAATTATCCAATCAAAGTGGATGTGATTTCATGAAAACTATACCCCCTGTGCTTCTAAAGACGCTGCTCAACTGTGCGGTTTTGGTGCTTTTTTTTCTTTGGAGGCTTCTATGTGGAGTCTAAAAAAACGCATGTAAAAAACTGCACATAATTTTTTAAGTGCGGACTCAAAGCTTTTCTGTAGTATAAAAAATAAATTAAAAATGCACAAAAACAGCATCAAATAAGAGGGAAAAGGCATAAAAATTCAGCAAAATTGCAATAACTAGAGGATTGTTATTGTGTAGTTTGGTGCTGCTGTCTGTAGAAATCAAAAGACATAGTATTTCTGCAATGTGTGAACATGGTTTTACACACACCAAAAAGCCAGATGTCATATAGTGAAATTAAATAAAAATGATAAATTTCTGGCTGCTACGGCTGTGAACAAAAAATAAATCCACAGGTCCTAAATAGAGATGAGCAGGATGCACAGATAACGTTGCGCCAGCCCTGAATAATCAAAAGCCGGACCGGGACACTGGATAGAAAGAGATTTGCGGCCTCTAGTCCAGTCACCAGGTAGCACCGACCTGGAAGCTGCACCAGAGACCCGTGAATCAATCTGCTCATCTTTAATCCCAACAGTCCCAGATACAGTAGACAGTTCTGGATTTTGTTCTTTGCCCTGCAGTGTCGGGTGTCTGCTGAATTTCCCACACTGCCAGACCTCCCCTGTAACATCTTCTCCTGCTAGGGTAGAAAGAAATGGTTAATGGGCGTGGATTGGAGTGTGGCCAGGGGCGTGGCCAACATTTCTGTTCTTCAAAAGTTGAGAGGTATGCTAATAGTAATATCCAAAACCTCCTTATAATGCTACAAAACAATCCCCAGCACTTTCTTATAATAATGCCTACTGTGCTTTCACTATAATGATCCCTCAGTGTGCCTCCTTATAATAAGAAGGGTATATTTCCCAACATTCAACATTTTAAGACACAGCGAAGGATATGTATTACACGGTTATTTTCGCACTACTGAAGCACGTTAGTGTTATCATACATTCTATAGCTCCCATATAGTATGATATTCCCACATTACTCCACCTATACATTTTGATGGTCACATCACAGCCCCATAGCAAGTATGACGGTTACCACAGCTCAACACAGTAAGACGTCCACCACAACCCCCACATAGCATGATGGTTCCCCCCTCCACACAGTATAATGGTCCTCCTCACATTCCCCCATACAGTATGATGATACACCCTGTGACAGGGTCACTGACGCTGTATGTGAGGGGAGATACATTTCATGAAGGTTACTAAATTCCATGATGTGAAACCCAGAAGTTTCTCTCTAAGATGTTAGGTGCTGAGGGGTTAATCTGCCATTACAAGGGTTTGGATTTTTTGTGAGTAGGTGTAAGAGATGGGTGGAACGCTTACTCATCATATCTCCACCTCAAGGGTGTGATTGGGGAAGTTAGGGTATGTTTCAACTGGCAGAAACCGGCAGCGCTTTGGATGCAGCACATGCCCGCTCCGTCCAAAGCACTGCCGGTTTTTGAACGCAGGTGATTCCGCATGTGTTCATTGAACCGTGTGGAATCATCGCATCCAATACATTCTACGGGACATTTATCTTGTGGAGACAGAGTGGCTCCGCAAGATAAATAGACATGCTGTGGTCTAGAAAGACGCGTCGCATATGAGTATACACAGGGCAGCCGGAGGCGGCCATGCACGCATAGTGGAGATGGGATTTCATGAAATCACATCCACTATGATGTAACATCTGGCGGCTGCGGGTTGGATGCTGCGGATGTACGCAGCGTCAAACCCGCAGCTTTTACTGACTGTGGAAACATACCCTTAAATGTCCTGGCCACCATCACAGGGCCGCAGGGAGATGCCTGTTGTGAGCATGTTGGAAATGACTTCTGAGTTGGGGCTCCCTCTGGTGGTTGCTGAGGGTATTGAACTAGTGTTGAATAGTAGAAGTCCATCACCTGCGAATGATGACTGGCAATCAGGAGAGACTGACTGGGCTGATATAAGTGAGCTGCCTTCCCATGATCCTCGCCAGTGATCAATTGTTGTTTGCTGGTTCATTTGGAAGTCAGCTGGTGTCTTGCCTTCGTCTGCTACTTTCAGATAAGATACTTTCTGCTTGTTTCTATCGTTGTTTTCAATTTCCATTTTTTTGTCTGCACTTTTGTGGGAGGTTAGCCGGGTTCCCCTCCAGGGGCCTGTGCTACTCTCGGTTTTTCAGTAGCCACTGTCTATTTGTTATGTGACAAAATGAAGGAAAAAGGGATCCAGCTTCAATAAAATCTTCATCTTTATTGATTCATAAAAACATGAATAATGGCATGCTCCTGGACAAGCTCAGGACAAGGCTACGCGTTTCGATCACAGGGATCTTTATCACAGCTGACATATTCAGACAAAGGCACATATTTAAGACAAAGGAAGACCAATCACGATCAGAAAAAATGTCATGTGATTTTTGACAAGTCCTTTAACAATTTGCACATAACGAATAAAGAAAAAAAAAAAAAAAAAACAACAAAAAAAAAACAATATTTGCACAAATAAAAATCAATGCAAAGAAATAAAATTAATAATGGAACATCAATTCGTTTCTTTTGTTGAGACCAAATGGATGTCTGGTATGTAGATTAAAGATCCAGAAAGCTTCACGTGTGAGGAGTCGCTGACGTGCATCTCCACCTCGGGCAGACAGGTTAACACTTTCAATACCTGTGACTTGGAAGGAAGAAACATTGCGAGCATGCTGAAAAATAAAATGTTTAGCAGCAGCAGAAATATTGCGATTCGAAGAAACATTCTTTATATCCTGCAAATGTTCAGCGATCCTGATTTTTAGTTTCCTAGTAGTGCAGCCTATATAAGATAAATTGCAAGTAGTGCACATAATTTTATATACCACATAGCATGAATTACAATTGATATATTTGTTAATGGTATAAATCGCAGTGCTGTCATTATTTTCAAAGGTTTTCGTTACACAAACATATTTGCAAAGTGCACATCTATTGTGGCCACATTTATAAAAACCTTTATGTTCTAACCACGATGTTTTATGAGAAGAGAAATTATTACTGAACATGCTTGGAGAAACTTTGTTACCAATAGATGGCGCTTTCCTTGAAACAACATTAATACCTGATGAAAGAATGTCAGCAAGAGAGGGATCTTCATATAAAATAGGCAGCGATCTCAAAATGATTTTTTTGATGTCCCCAAATTGAGGACTATATTGAGCACAAAAATATGGTTTCACTGCAAGATCATTTTTTTGTTGTCGCCCTCCACTAATGAGATCCTCTCTGTTTTTATTACTTACAATTGTTCGTGCTCTTTTTAATGACCATTTAGGATAATTTCTGTTTTTTAATTTTGTATCCACACAATTAAATTCCGTTTCCAAAGCTGTAGGATCGCTGCAGTTTCTCAAAATTCTGGTATATTCACCCAAAGGAATCGATTTAATAGTATGTTTGGGGTGACTGCTTGCTGCATGCAAGATAGAATTACCAGCACAAGGTTTGCTGAACGTTTTAGTAATAATAACAGAGTCATGTACTCCATATAAATCAAGATCCAAAAAAGAAATTTTGTTATGATGAAATTTATGAGTAAAATGTATGTTGAATGAATTAGAATTGATATAATCAATAAATCCGGATATGGCAGGTACATCACCACTCCAAATGATGAGTAAATCATCAATATATCTACCATACCAAGCAATCGAGTCAATAAATGGATTAGTAGCTGAAAAAATAAAAAAATATTCCCAATATGACATAACAAGATTAGCTAGGGATGGCGCAAATTTCGCACCCATCGCCACGCCAGATTTTTGTAAAAAAATTTTATTGTCAAATGAGAAAAAATTGTGGGTTAATAAAAATTGAATAACTTGTAAAATATAATTAATGAGATCCTGGGAATAATTACTGAATTTCGTTAAGACAAACTGCAGCGCTGTCATGGCAACATTGTAAGGTATACAGGTATATAAAGAAGTCACATCACAACATAACCAAGTATTTTCTTTAGACCAGATTTTCTTGGAAAACATTCTCAGCACTTCTTTAGAATCTTTAATATAACCAGGAGTGATTTGTACTAGTGGTTGAAGTAGTGAGTCAACCCATTCACCCAGATGTTCATTTAAAGATCCAATCCCTGAGACAATAGGTCTCATGGGGGGGATTTTCATATCCTTGTGAATTTTTGGGAGACCATGCATGATAGGGATAATAGGATGAGACACTGTGAGATAATCAGTTTGTTGTTTGGTTAAAATGCCAAGGCTGAAACCCTCATTGATAATTTGGATAATCTCACTTTTAAATTTATCAGTGGGATTTGTATGGAGTTTTTCATATACATCACTGTCAGACAAGAGAGACATAATTTGAGAATGATAATCCTCTTTATTCAGGATAACTACCATGCCACCCTTGTCCGACATTTTAATTATTATATCTGACATACTTTTGATCTCATCTAATGCAGTTTTCTGGGCTTTTGTTAAATTGGAATGATTTCTGCTGCTGCCCATTTTAACCCTATCATGAAGGATTTTTAAATCCCTCTTATCACCTCCTGGTATTTAGTCATGCAATCAGGCCTGGATTGAATGGGATAAAAAGAGGGATTTTTTGTTTTAAACACAGGTGCATGAATGGTATCAGATTCATTATCACAGGAATGAGTAGACAAACTAAACAAAGTGTTGAGAGATACCTGTTCTCTGAAAGACAAGTCAGTAAAATTCATTATTATATGTCAGCGACTCCTGCAAAGGGGTCTCATCAGAATGATTTAAAAAATGCTTTTTGATGGTAAGGTCTCGCATAAACTTGTTGACGTCCAAAATAGTAGAAAAAAGATTGAAATTCTGATCGGGCACAAAATTCAGACCGAAGGACAAAACATCTAATTGCGTTTTGGTAAAGTCTCGTGCAGATAAATTCAAGACATTATCATGGTTTATTATTTGCGATAATTCTTCCTGCGGCGTGTAATCATGACATGATCTTTGTCGGTGTTTTCTGCCACCCCGCCTTTTACGTTTTTTGAATGACGAAAAAACTTTGTGGTGTGAACACTGTCATTAGAGGAAACACTCAGATTATTGTCAGATGAGTCCAACTCAGAGGATGTAAAACAGACATGTGTTTAGATACCGGTTCATTGAGAGCATGGTTGCGTTTTAAAATAGATTTAGGAGTTCTATGACCCCGCTCCCAATGGCCCCAGTCATAGACTTTCTTGGTTGAATAGTCTCTTAGATCACGAGAAAATTTTCGTTTTTTCCGATCCATGATATCCTTTTCTAGGCTAGAGACATTATCTTGCATTTTAGCCACAAGTGAGTCATACTGAGTCAACGTTTAAATTCAGTGAGCACAGTATCTGCATCATTCATTTGTTTCTGAATATCCTCCAATTTATACTCTCATATTTGACTATGAGTTGCATTCTCAAATTATGTCTCTCTTGTCTGACAGTGATGTATATGAAAAACTCCATACAAATCCCACTGATAAATTTAAAAGTGAGATTATCCAAATTATCAATGAGGGTTTCAGCCTAGGCATTTTAACCAAAAAACAAATTGATTATCTCACAGTGTCTCATCCTATTATCCCTATCATGCATGGTCTCCCAAAAATTCACAAGGATATGAAAATCCCCCCCATGAGACCTATTGTCTCAGGGATTGGATCTTTAATGAACATCTGGGTGAATGGGTTGACTCACTACTTCAACCACTAGTACAAATCACTCCTGGTTATATTAAAGATTCTAAAGAAGTGCTGAGAATGTTTTCCAAGAAAATCTGGTCTAAAGAAAATACTTGGTTATGTTGTGATGTGACTTCTTTATATACCTGTATACCTTACAATGTTGCCATGACAGCGCTGCAGTTTGTCTTAACGAAATTCAGTAATTATTCCAGGATCTCATTAATTATACTTTACAAGTTATTCAATTTTTATTAACCCACAATTTTTTCTCATTTGACAATAAATTTTTTTACAAAAATCTGGCGTGGCGATGGGTGCGAAATTTGCGCCATCACTAGCTAATCTTGTTATGTCATATTGGGAATATTTTTTTATTTTTTCAGCTACTAATCCATTTATTGACTCGATTGCTTGGTATGGTAGATATATTGATGATTTACTCATCATTTGGAGTGGTGATGTACCTGCCATATCCGGATTTATTGATTATATCAATTCTAATTCATTTAACATACATTTTACTCATAAATTTCATCATAACAAAATTTTTTTTTGGATCTTGATTTATATGGAGTACATGACTCTGTTATTATTACTAAAACGTTCAGCAAACCTTGTGCTGGTAATCTATCTTGCATGCAGCAAGCAGTCACCCCAAACATACTATTAAATCGATTCCTTTGGGTGAATATACCAGAATTTTGAGAAACTGCAGCGATCCTACAGCTTTGGAAACGGAATTTAATTGTGTGGATACAAAATTAAAAAACAGAAATTATCCTAAATGGTCATTAAAAAGAGCACGAACAATTGTAAGTAATAAAAACAGAGAGGATCTCATTAGTGGAGGGCGACAACAAAAAAATGATCTTGCAGTGAAACCATATTTTTGTGCTCAATATAGTCCTCAATTTGGGGACATAAAAAAAATCATTTTGAGATCGCTGCCTATTTTATATGAAGATCCCTCTCTTGCTGACATTCTTTCATCAGGTATTAATGTTGTTTCAAGGAAAGCGCCATCTATTGGTAACAAAGTTTCTCCAAGCATGTTCAGTAATAATTTCTCTTCTCATAAAACATCGTGGTTAGAACATAAAGGTTTTTATAAATGTGGCCACAATAGATGTGCACTTTGCAAATATGTTTGTGTAACGAAAACCTTTGAAAATAATGACAGCACTGCGATTTATACCATTAACAAATATATCAATTGTAATTCATGCTATGTGGTATATAGAATTATGTGCACTACTTGCAATTTATCTTATATAGGCTGCACTACTAGGAAACTAAAAATCAGGATCGCTGAACATTTGCAGGATGTAAAGAATGTTTCTTCGAATCGCAATATTTCTGCTGCTGCTAAACATTTTTTTTCAGCATGCTCGCAATGTTTCTTCCTTCCAAGTCACAGGTATTGAAAGTGTTAACCTGTCTGCCCGAGGTGGAGATGCACGTCAGCGACTCCTCACACGTGAAGCTTTCTGGATCTTTAATCTACATACCAGACATCCATTTGGTCTCAACAAAAGAAACAAATTGATGTTCCATTATTAATTTTATTTCTTTGCATTGATTTTATTTGTGCAAATATTGTTTTTTTTTTTTTTTTTCTTTATTCGTTATGTGCAAATTGTTAAAGGACTTGTCAAAAATCACATGACATTTTTTCTGATCGTGATTGGTCTTCCTTTGTCTTAAATATGTGCCTTTGTCTGAATATGTCAGCTGTGATAAAGATCCCTGTGATCGAAACACGTAGCCTTGTCCTGAGCTTGTCCAGGAGCATGCCATTATTCATGTTTTTATGAATCAATAAAGATGAAGATTTTATTGAAGCTGGATCCCTTTTTCCTTCATTTTGTCATGTATCTTCACGTTTGATGTCCGTGCTTCTACAAACCGGTGAGCTGGTTAGCGTTCTTATAACTGTCTATTTGTTCCTTTGCTCTGTCCCTGCTATTTGAGTGGCTGCGGGTTAGCCGCTTGGACACACCAGAGATCTGATTTAGCGGGTGGCGAGATCGTGTGGTCTCAGCATTTTTTGAAATCAGAGTTTTGGAATTTTCTAGGGTTTTGCTGGGTTGCAGATAGTATTCTGTCCTGTCCTATCTAAGCAGTATTTGGCCCCAGCGTTTGCTCACTCTATTTTCTGCCTGCGTTTGTGTTTCTTCTTGTATATCCGCCATTATATGTTTGGGGGCTACCTATTCCTTTGGGGCTCTACTCCGGGGCAGTTAGCTGTCCTGTTTCTATCTTCAGGTGTAGCTAATCGCTCCGGCTGTGCCGAGGCGTCTAGATCACCGTAGGTATGTCCCACGACTGCTTCTAGTTGTGCAGTTAGCTTAGGGATCTGCAACCTATTAGTTCCCAACCTCTCTGGGTGTTTGGCTGCCTTTGCTGTTTTTTGCTCCTGTCCTCCTCGGCTACCAAATCATAACAGATGCCACCCCGAGGCTCCCCAGAAACCTGTGCAGATCCCAACTGAAAAAAAAAATGGCGTGGACTATCACACTCAGGGGTGAACCTAGCCTCTCTGCTGCCTGAGGCGAGCTGCAAAACGGCGCCCCCCCATTTTAAAATCAGTACAAATAAATCTGGTTTACTCTTACTAGCCTAACGTGACGCACATGTGAAATACATACACTTTTAGGGTATGTGCAGACGTTGCAGAATCTGCTGTGGAATTTTCCGCGCAGATTTTGCTAAATCCGCAGGTAAAATGACCTACGTTTTACCTGCGGATTTAGTGCGGATTTGCCGTGGTTTTTGTGTGGATTTCCCCTGCGTTTTGAGACCTGCGGATTCCTATTTAGAGCAGGTCTCAAAACGCTGCGGAACTGCACAAAAGAAGTGACATGCTGCGGATTTAAATCCGCACCAAATCCGCGTGGAAAAATCCGCAGCATGTGCACTGCGTTTTTTTATTTCCATTGAATATAATGGTACTGTACATCACTTGCAGTTCTGCAGCAGTTCCGCAACGTGTGCACAGACCCTTAAATAGGAATATGCTTGAAACATCGATTTTTATATTTGTTAAAGTTCTCTATAAGGAGTACACCTTGTAAACACATGGCTCCACTCCGTAAACCTTGTACACATGTGGCTTTGCACCATACACACGTGGCTCTGCTCCGCTCCGCACACACACGGCTCAAGCACTGAGCTGTGTGTACGGAGCTGAGCGGCTCCGCTCCATACACCTCGTACGCACACAGCTCAGCTCCGTACACCTCGTACACACACGGCTCCGCTCCGTACACTTCGTACACACACGGCTCCGCTTCGTACACACATGGCTCCGCTCCGTACACCTCGTACACACGGCTCCGCTCCGTACACCTCGTACACATGGCTCCGCACCGTACACTTCGTACACACGGCTCCACTCCGTACACTTCGTACACACACGGGTCCGCACCGTACACTTCGTACACACACGGCTCCGCTCCGTACACCTCGTACACACACGGCTTTGCTCCGTACACCTCATACACACACGGCTCCGCTCCGTACACTTCGTACACACACGGCTCCGTACACTTCATACACACACGGCTCCGCTCCGTACACATTGTACACACACGGCTCCGCTCCGTACACTTCATACACACACGGCTCCGCTCTGTACACTTCGTACACACACGGCTCTGCTCCGTACACTTCGTACACACACGTCTCCGCTCCATACACCTCGTACACACACGGCTCCGCTCCGTACACCTCGTACACACACAGCTCTGCTACATCCACACTGTAAACCCCTCCTGATCCCACACATAAACTTACCTTCATCCAGCACCATGACAACCAGTACAGCAGACCTGCACACAGGGAGCCTGACCATGTGACCCCTGACTCCTCCCCTCCTGTGACCTCATCACAGGTCCTGCTGGCACATAAGATGACAGCACAGCAATGGGACTCCTGGCTGCGAGAAGCTGAAGTGGAAAGGTGGGAGGGCAGGAAGGGGTGCATGGGGGGCGTGGCTGCTTCTCACTGCGGGACACATAGCACAGAGCGCAGGAGTGTAAGTTTCAGCAGGGATTAAGGAGAGCCGGCACCACACCAGGTGTTCTGAGTTGCGCGCTGCCGCCGCCTGAGACAGAAGGCTCAACTCGCCTCATTATAGGTGCGCCACTGATCACACTCCCTCCACCCTCACCTCCCAATGTGTTCTGTGATATCAGGTTTGTCTCTCCCGTTCCATGCCTCCAATCCCATCCCTAACAATAGATCAATAGACAGCGCCTCAGACAGTGGTGAAAAGCAAATCTTACATTTTATTCTGCCTCCTGTGGCGACGTTTCGGTCCAAAGACCTTTTTCAAGCACAGTACAGAGTGTTCCTAACCACCATTATATACACCAAATACCACCCTCCAATTAGCAAAAACACCAATCGGATACAAACACAATAATAGATACAATCCCATCAAATCAAAAAACCAAACATATAATTAAAAACAGTCTCACTGAGCATCCAATAAATTACTGGTTAATCTAACATCAGATCGCTAGCTCTGATCGGTAATATACACATAATGTAGATCAAAAATACACAAATAACTTCCAGATAGAAGAATGTAAACAGAAGTCTTCCCACCAATGAGTATAAAGCATTCCCACTCGTCATGGTTACTGTTGTGAATGTGTTGGAGTCGACTTCGGAGCTGAAGCTCCCTCTGGTGGTTGCTGAGGGTATTGAACCTATGTTGAACAGCAAAAATCCACCACCTGCAACTGACGATTGGTTATCAGGTGGTACGAACTGGCCTGATATAAGTGAGCTGACCTCCCATGGTTCTTGCTGTCAGGGACACCGCACTGCACTTGCTCACTGAGCCAGTGCATGTGTCCTGAGTGAACAAACTGTGCCCAAGGATACCTGTATAGCAGAGCTGCAGCAGGGAAGACATGTGTTTCTGAGGAACAGGACCTTCCGCAGCATGTGACTGCCAAGGGGCGGAGCCATCCACACGTCTCTCAGAGGCAGCAGAAGCAGATAGAGAATGCTTCAGGCTGGAGGACCTGCAATCACCTGACTGCCTAGGGGCGTGGCCTAAGCTCCAGAGAGCTATGAGGTAAAGGAAAACTCCTAGAAGGGTAACTACGAAATAAAGTTACCAAGGGGCATAGACAGAATGGATGGTCAGGATAGCCAGGTCATACACATAGAGGGCGACGAAGTACAAAAGGAGCAGGCAGAGAATAACCAGAACACAGCCAAGGGATCATACACAGACGGAGCAACGCAGTACAAAAGGGACAGGCAAAACTCGTAACAGGGACACAGCCAAATCAGAACCAGACAGACAAAACGTAGCACAGGCACAACGCACTGGCACAAGTGTGTGGCCCAGCTATGTCAGGCACACATATTCCAGGAGAATGCACAGGAAGGTAATCGAAAAGCTTGATATTCATTCACGTCACTCACATTTCCCAACTGTTGTGAATGGGTTTGAGATGAGTTCGGAGCAGAGGCTCCCTCTGGTGGTTACAAGCGGTGCTAGTGAAGATTGTGAGGACTGGGAATCAGGTGTTACTGACTGGTCTTATATAAGGGAGTCATTTTCCCATCAGGGTTGCCGGTGATCAATTGTTCTGGTCTGAATCCTTCATTCCAGTTTCCCTTGTAGCCTGCTGTGTCGTGTCTGCATCTCCTGCTTACAGATAAGACTTTTGCTTCTTTTGTGTTTGTGCTATATTTTTGCATTTTGTCCTGCACTTCTTTGGGGGCCTTCAGGGTCCCCTCCGGGGGCTTCTGCCCTCTCAGTTTAGTTCAGCCACTGAGTTTTGTACTTTTGCTTTTTCCAGTTTTTTCAGTGGCTGCTGTTTTTATTTTGTTACACCAGAGAACTAATTTAGGTGGTAGAGGTCGTGTGATCTCAGGTGATTTTGAAATTAGTAGAGTTGGTGCTTTTCAGGGTTTTCTGAGATTGCAGTAAGTACCCTTCCTATCCTTTTCGATTTAGATAGTTTGGGCCCCAGCGTTTGCTCATACTATTTTCTTTCTGTGTCAGTATTTCCTCTTGTCTAACCGCCATTACATGTTTGGGGGCTTTCTGTTATCTTTGGGGTTCTGCTCCGGGGCAGATAGCTTTCCTATTTCTATCTTTAGGTGTAGTTAGTTTCTCAGGCTGTGACGAGGCGTCTAGGACCAACGTAGCAATGCTCCACGGCTGCCTCTAGTTGTGGTGGTTAGTCAGGGTACTGCAATCTCATAGATTCCAACTGCTCTGGTGTATTGCCTTTTTTACCTGCACTCCTCAGCTACCGAAACATAACAGTATCACCGGACTAAAAATTGAAATTGTATGGTACTCACAGAAGGAAAAAAAATATTGTGAAAGAAAAAAAGTTGTCAGAGTTGTCAGAGATATTTTTCTGTTTGTTGCATTTTTTTTTTTTTCCTCTGTATCTCTGGGTGCTGGGGAGGATCTTTTCTCCCAATGGAGTTTGCACAGTTGTCTGGCCGTGTGGATCAGCTTGCCACTGAGGTTCAGAGTATTGCTGCATATCTTGCTAGGTTGCCTGTTGTGGAACCTAGGATCCCCATGCCAGATTTGTTTTTAGGGGATCGAGCTAAGTTTCAGAATTTCAAAAATAATTGTAAATTGTTTTTTGCCTTAAAATCTAAGTCCTCAGGAAACGCAGCGCAGCAGGTTCAAATTATTATCTCTCTCCTGCGCGGCGATCCTCAGGATTGGGCTTTTTCCCTGATACCTGGGGATCCTGTTTTGAGTGATGTTGATGCGTTTTTTCAGGCTTTGGGGTTATTGTACGATGAGCCTAATGTCACTGATCAAGCTGAAAAAACCTTGTTGGCATTAAATCAGGGGTTTGATGACGCTGAGTTATACTGTCAGAGATTCCGTAGGTGGGCAGTCCTGACCAAATGGAATGACGACGCTTTGGCGGCCCTTTTCCGGAAGGGTCTGTCAGATAATGTAAAGGATGTTATGGTGGGATTCCCTGTCCCCTCTGGTCTCAATGATTCTATGTCATTAGCGATTCAAATTGACAGACGTTTGCGTGAGCGGAGAAGTATGCGTGGAATGGTGTTGCCTTGTGAACCAGCTTCTGAACCCATGCAGTGTGATAGAGTGGTGTCTGGGGCACAGCGTCATGAGTTTCGAATGCGCAATGGGTTATGTTTCTACTGTGGTGATGCCTCTCATGCTATTTCAGTCTGCCCTAAGCGGGGAAGACGTTTTGCACGCTCAATTGTCTTGGGTAGTGTTCAGACTAAGTTTTTATTAACTGTCACTCTGATATGCTCTCTGTCCTCATTTTCTGCTCAGGCTTTCGTTGATTCTGGAGCAGCTATTAACCTGATGGATTATGATTTTGCTAAACGTTGTGGGTTTCCCTTGATACCCCTACAGAAGTCTATTCCCTACTGGGGATCGATTCTACCCCTTTGGCTGAGAATAAACCCCAGTTTTCTACTCAGGTGATAATGAGGGTTGAACCTGATCACCAGGAGTGCTGCAAATTTTTGGTTCTATATAATCTGCATGACATTATCGTGCTGGGTTTCCCTTGGTTACAGTCTCATAATCCTGTTTTGGATTGGAAATCTGTGTCTGTAACCAGTTGGGGCTGCCAATGTGTTAATACCAACACTCCTGTTTTTTCTGCCTCCCCCCAGGCTCAGGATGTTCCTGACTTTTTGTTTGATTTTTCTGATGTGTTTAGCGAAAGTAAATCTGCATCCTTGCCTTCCCATAGGAGCTATGACTGCGCTATTGAATTAGTGCCGGGTAGTAAATTCCCTAAAGGTCGCCTTTTTAACTTGTCTGTACCTGAACATGACGCTATGCGGTCTTATATCAAGGAATCATTGGAGAAGGGTCATATCAGACCATCCTCTTCACCCTTAGGTGCCGGTTTTTTCTTTGTGGCCAAAAAGATGGTTCATTAAGGCCGTGTATTGATTATCGTCTCTTGAACAATATTACTGTGAAATATCAATACCCGTTACCCTTGATTTCTGACCTGTTTTCCAGGGTGAAAAACGCTACTTGGTTTACCAAGCTTGACCTCAGGGGGGCGTATAACCTTATTTGCATTAAGCACGGGGATGAATGGAAGACGGCATTCAATACTCCTGAAGGGCATTTTGAGTACCTAGTGATGCCCTTTGGGCTCACTAATGCTCCTTCCGTCTTCCAGTCCTTCATGAATGACATTTTCAGGGATTTTGTGGACAAATTTCTGATTGTTTATTTGGATGATATCTTGATTTTTTCTAATGACTGGGACTCTCATGTGAAACATGTTCGAACTGTATTCCAGATTTTGAGAGAGAATGCTCTGTATGTGAAGGGATCAAAGTGTCTTTTTGGCGTACAGAGGATCTCATTTCTGGGATTCATTTTGTCCCCATCTGTTATTGAAATGGACCCGGTCAAGGTTCAGGCCATCTGTGATTGGGTCCAACCTACTTCATTAAAGGCTCTTCAGAGATTTTTGGGTTTTGCCAATTTTTATCGTAAATTTATTGGTAATTTCTCGGTTATTGTTAAACCATTAACTGATTTGACCAGAAGGGTTCTGATGTGGTGAATTGGCCTCCTGAGGCAGTCTCTGCATTTCAGGAACTTAAGCAGAGATTCACTTCTGCTCCTGTTCTACGGCAGCCTGATGTTTCTCTGCCATTTCAGGTGGAGGTTGATGCCTCTGAAATTGGGGCAGGTGCCGTTTTGTCCCAAAAAGATCCAGAGACCTCTAAAAGTAACCCTTGTGCCTTTTTCTCTCGAAAATTTTCTCCTACTTAACGTAATTATGACGTAGGTAATCGGGAGTTATTGGCCATGAAGTGGGCTTTTGAAGAGTGGAGACATTGGCTGGAGGGAGCCAAACATCAGGTGGTGGTCCTTACGGACCATAAGAGTCTGGTCTATCTGGAATCTGCCAAGCGACTCAATCCTAGACAGGCCAGGTGGGCCTTGTTTTTCACACGTTTTAATTTTGTGGTTTCCTTTCTTCCTGGCACTAAGAATGTTAAGGCGGATGCCCTCTCGAGGAGTTTCCTTGCGGACTCTCCTGAGTTATCTGATCCTTCTGTTATTTTGAAAGAGGGTGTAGTTCTTTCCGCCATCTCGCCCAATTTGAGACTTGCTCTGGAGGGGTGTCAGGAGGATAGGCCCGAGTGCTGCCCTGTTGGAAAATTGTTTGTCCCGGACCAATGGAAAAAGAGTGTGATGTCTGAGATTCATTGTTCCGCATTGGCTGGGCATCCCGGAATTTTTGGTACCAGAGACTTGGTTAGTCGGTCCTTTTGGTGGCCTACCTTGTCTCGTGATGTCAGGGAATTTGTGCAGTCCTGCGGGACTTGCTCTCGCTCCAAGCCTTGCTCTCGCTCTAGTGGTTTGTTGATGCCATTGCCTGTGCCCAAGAGACCATGGACCCATATCTCTATGGATTTCATTTCCGATCTTCCTGTTTCTCAGAGAATGACCACCATCTGGGTAATTTGTGATAGGTTTTCCAAAATGATACATCTTGTGCCATTACCTAAGTTGCCTTCCTCTTCTGAATTGGTGCCGTTGTTCCTTCAGCACGTGGTTCGTTTACACGGCATTCCTGAGAACATTGTGTCTGACAGAGGAGTCCAGTTTGTTTCCAGATTTTGGAGGACTTTTTGTTCTAAACTGGGTGTTCAATTGTCTTTCTCCTCGGCATTTCATCCTCAGACCAATGGTCAAACTGAGAGAACAAACCAGACATTGGAGACTTATCTAAGATGCTTTGTGTCTGCTGATCAGGATGACTGGGTCTCTTTTTTGCCTTTGGCTGAGTTTGCTCTTAATAATAGGGCTAGCTCTGCCACTTTGATGTCTCCGTTTTTCTGTAATTCTGGGTTTCACCCTCGATTTTCTTCAGGACAGACGGAGGCTTCTGTCTGTCCAGGTGTTGACTCTGTTGTGGAGCGTATGCAACAGATTTGGGACCAGGTAGTGGAGAGGTTGTCCCTCTCTCAGGAGAAGGCCCAGCGGTTTGCTAACCGGCATAGGACTGATGGTCCTCGGTTTAAAGTGGGGGACTTGGTCTGGTTGTCCTCAAAGAATATTCCTATGAGAGTAGCATCTCCTAAATTTAAGCCTAGGTTCATTGGACCTTATAAGATCATGGAGATTATTAATCCTGTTTCTTTTCGTTTGCTTCTTCCAGGGACATTTAAGATCCATAACGTGTTCCACAAGTCCTTGTTGAAGAGGTTTGTTGAGCCAGTGGTTCCTGCTGCTGTGCCTCCTGACCCTGTTTTGGTTGAGGGCAATCTGGAGTATGTGGTTGAGAAAATATTGGATTCTCGTTTTTCTAGACGGAAACTCCAGTATTTGGTTAAATGGAGAGGTTATGGTTAGGAAGACAATTCTTGGGTGTTTGCTTCGGACATCCATGCTAGGAGACTTATCCGTGCGTATCATAGAACTCATCCTGACCGACCTGGTTGCTCAAATGAGGGTTCGGTGACCCCTCCTCAAGGGGGGGGTACTGTTGTGAATGGGTTTGAGATGAGTTCGGAGCAGAGGCTCCCTCTGGTGGTTACAAGCGGTGCTAGTGAAGATTGTGAGGACTGGGAATCAGGTGTTACTGACTGGTCTTATATAAGGGAGTCATTTTCCCATCAGGGTTGCCGGTGATCAATTGTTCTGGTCTGAATCCTTCATTCCAGTTTCCCTTGTAGCCTGCTGTGTCGTGTCTGCATCTCCTGCTTACAGATAAGACTTTTGCTTCTTTTGTGTTTGTGCTATATTTTTGCATTTTGTCCTGCACTTCTTTGGGGGCCTTCAGGGTCCCCTCCGGTGGCTTCTGCCCTCTCAGTTTAGTTCAGCCACTGAGTTTTGTACTTTTGCTTTTTCCAGTTTTTTCAGTGGCTGCTGTTTTTATTTTGTTACACCAGAGAACTAATTTAGGTGGTAGAGGTCGTGTGATCTCAGGTGATTTTGAAATTAGTAGAGTTGGTGCTTTTCAGGGTTTTCTGAGATTGCAGTAAGTACCCTTCCTATCCTTTTCTATTTAGATAGTTTGGGCCCCAGCGTTTGCTCATACTATTTTCTTTCTGTGTCAGTATTTCCTCTTGTCTAACCGCCATTACATGTTTGGGGGCTTTCTGTTATCTTTGGGGTTCTGCTCCGGGGCAGATAGCTTTCCTATTTCTATCTTTAGGTGTAGTTAGTTTCTCAGGCTGTGACGAGGCGTCTAGGACCAACGTAGGAACGCTCCACGGCTGCCTCTAGTTGTGGTGGTTAGTCAGGGTACTGCAATCTCATAGATTCCAACTGCTCTGGTGTATTGCCTTTTTTACCTGCACTCCTCAGCTACCGAAACATAACACCCAACACACCCACTAGGGGTATAAAAGGAAGTGACACGTAGCAGTCAAGGGATTCAAGCCTTGGGAGACTCAGGAGTGAGTCATCCCCCAGATAGTTTCCTGTCTGAGAAGAGCTCAGATCAGTCTGTTTCCTGTCTTAGGACAGTGCAGTTCAGTGTCAGTTCAGTCTGGACTTGGAGGATACTGAGAGCTGTTCAGTGAGCTCTGAAGAAAGCTGACATTTCCATCAAAGCTACAAGTGCTTATGTTAAGAGCGAGAGCAGGGCGAAGGGCACAGTGGAGAAGATAGATGCTAGTGCACCAGGTATCAGATTACCTGCACTAATTCACCAGACACCGGGGTCCGAAGCGTTGCTAGCGCTTCACGCCTAGTAACAAGATAACCGGAGGCTTTCTGGACTACAGGTCGCAGAAGGTAGCCCTAAGCGCTGATACGTAAACGGAGTCAGGGGGAACAAGGACCTTGAGTGGGACGCTACAAAAGTAGGGACTTAGTTCTCTCAACATCTGATAATCAGAGACATAGAAGGCTCCATCACAATGTCGGCCGGGCGTTGCAGCTATTGAGTAAGCTGGAGATTGCAGAGTTAACTTCGCTTCATGCAAGTTTAGACTCACATACATATGAAGTAAAGGAGGCCTCTAACCTGCTCAGCGGTGATCCTGAATGTGCATTCTCCACCCCGACCAGCTCCCCGGGACCTGCCTGAAACACCTACAAGTAAAGGTATGAAAAGAAGCTGCATTGTGTGTGATTGAATTCTTAACTACACCCTGCATCATCACCATAGACTTCCAGGGACCCGTCTCACTTGTGGGAGACTTACCACCCAGCTGCCCCCATAACATCCCCTGTGAAGATCCTTATAGCAGCGCTGGTCCAATTGATCAGACACCGCAGGTGGCGTCACGAACTATTCTAATCTACTATTCCCTGTAAATATCCCCCATTGCATGACCGCCAGGGCCACGGACCGAGCTCTGCTGCCAGTGACAACTCCCATAGACTTCCATGGGCTCGGTGCCGAGTAGCCCATAGCCCTGGTACCACCAATGTGGTGCGCGTCATCTTTTGGCGTCACGAACAGGATGCGAAAGCTTGCAATTGTGAGTACTGTGTGCCTATTGAACTGTTTTATGCAAGAAAAAGACTGTTTGCTGTTTTTCACTTTTGGCGCCAAATATCGCCATTTTGCCGCCATATTCGCGCCCTGAGGCGCTGGTGAAGAAGGTGGGCGTGCATTCGTGGGCGTGTACCCCCCAGTGGCGCGAAAGTTATGGCCGCCCTCTCAAATGCTACTATAATGTGAGATCCTACCCCACTGCCCGAGAGATCCGCCTCCTCTTAATCTTCTATGCAAAGAAGAGGAAGCGCAAATCCCGCCTCCACGGAAGAGACCAGATTGTCCCGGATGGAGAACACAGTCTGGCTTGGAGAGAGATGGAGGCAGGACAAGAGCAGCTGTGTGAGGGAGCGGTGGAGCGCAGGCCCTGTTCCCCAGTAAAGCTGTTGCTTGAACCGGAACCATCCCTAGTCCGGGACCTTCAACAAACCCTGCTGGAGGTAAAAGAGGAGAATGTGGCGCTTAAAAAGCTGATCCAGCGCCAGGCAGATATGGATGAGACTGAGAGACGCTGGCGTGCCCAGACACAGCGGCTGCTGTGGGACGCAGTGTTCTCTCCCACAGACATAACACCATCACCTGAATTTCCTAAGTCCCTGCTGAAGGAGGCTGAGGAGGCCCTGCCTGATCCGGAGTACCAGCCAGGCCAGGAGGCCGCAACAGATTACAGTTCCCGGTAGGAACACCGGAGGGGTCCCAGCCATCATTGCCAGAAATTGATTGGGACGCAATGCAGTATCTGGATGACGTCACTTACGCTGTGAAAGTGGAGAATGAGCAGCGATGCCGTGATCGGGATAAGCAATGCCAACAGGAGCAGAGGGAAGCGCAACAGCAGCGGCAGCAGTACCACGAAAAGTTTCTTGCTGACAAGGAAGCAGTCCGGAAAAATAAAGGTACCCTAAGGGAACCGCGGCATCAGGGGTGCGTAACTGGTTCCAACTCCGCAAGGGCTGGGGCTTTATACATGAGCCGGGCCTGTACCAAGAAATTTTCGTAAGTCGGAGAGACGTGGAGTCTCATTTACCTATCGGGCACCCTGGGAGGGATCTTGAAAACGGGGACATTGTGAGCTACACGCGGCACTGGGGGTTAAAGGGGTGGTACGCATTAAATGTCACCCGTGTGAGAGACCCCGTCCTGGAAACCAGTGAGGTCTCCCGTGCCACAGCACCGCAAACCCCAGCAGTGTCATCATTGGCATCCGCATCAGGCCGTGCACCGGCATCGCCCCCTTGCGTATTCCTCTGTACCCAGATCTTGCCCTGAATCGCAACCCGTGATCACTTCGGCATCGCTCCCTGCGTACACTTCTGAATCGCAAGGTAATGCGGCACCTTCAACGATGCAACCTGCGTCCTACATACCCGTTGGGACCACAGTTAGAATGAGAACTGTCGCAACCCAGACCTACATAGCAGGACACGATATGCTAGTATTGGGTACCCAAGGGCATCGTGTTATTCTGTCCCCAGGGATGGAAAAGGTCAACGTCACACCAAGCAAGGAAGATAAAAGCCAGTAGGACCCAGACAGGGTTTACTGCACCAGAAATTGTAAAAAGATGTTTTGAAGAAGTTTGACAGAATTGCACATTACTTAAAATGCTTAACAATATGTATGATGTTTGCATAATTTAAAATAGAACACCCGGCTGGGTAAAAAAAAAGAATTAAATAATGAAAGTTAACAGGTTAATGGTTACTGACAAATTGTATAAAGTTTGATAAAGATGTTGTAAAAAGAAGATTTTCGCACTTTAAAAAAAGAGTTAAAGTATTAATGTGATTACTTGAAACATATATGTGTCTTTGATCGTGCATGGACTGCGTGGCTGTGGACTGTGCCAGCCCAAGAACTTGTATTGTAAATAGTTCGCACTTCGGTGCCTCATTTTGGTTTTACACAAAACCTAACTACCTCTGAAGAAAAACCCGTATGGTGTGGCCTAGAGTGAGGTCTGCAGCAATGAAGTCCTGCAGCCCACCCAGGACCCACGTGGGAGGTTTTTGGTGCGGGTCCTCCACAAGAATATTGTCTAGTATTTATGGAAATGCTTTGATACTTTTGTATTTTTCTAATGTACAAATTGTAACGTTAAAGATTCCTCACCTCCCGGATGGGATGAGTTAAATGTTTATGTTAAATGCAAAACAAAAATGTTTTTTTTTTCTCTTTTACAGCCCGGGAGTGCTGTGTTTAACCAAGGGGGGATGTGTGGCCCAGCTATGTCAGGCACACATATTCCAGGAGAATGCACAGGAAGGTAATCGAAAAGCTTGATATTCATTCACGTCACTCACATTTCCCAACACACCCACTAGGGGTATAAAAGGAAGTGACACGTAGCAGTCAAGGGATTCAAGCCTTGGGAGACTCAGGAGTGAGTCATCCCCCAGATAGTTTCCTGTCTGAGAAGAGCTCAGATCAGTCTGTTTCCTGTCTTAGGACAGTGCAGTTCAGTGTCAGTTCAGTCTGGACTTGGAGGATACTGAGAGCTGTTCAGTGAGCTCTGAAGAAAGCTGACATTTCCATCAAAGCTACAAGTGCTTATGTTAAGAGCGAGAGCAGGGCGAAGGGCACAGTGGAGAAGATAGATGCTAGTGCACCAGGTATCAGATTACCTGCACTAATTCACCGGACACCGGGGTCCGAAGCGTTGCTAGCGCTTCACGCCTAGTAACAAGATAACCGGAGGCTTTCTGGACTACAGGTCGCAGAAGGTAGCCCTAAGCGCTGATACGTAAACGGAGTCAGGGGGAACAAGGACCTTGAGTGGGACGCTACAAAAGTAGGGACTTAGTTCTCTCAACATCTGATAATCAGAGACATAGAAGGCTCCACCACAATGTCGGCCGGGCGTTGCAGCTATTGAGTAAGCTGGAGATTGCAGAGTTAACTTCGCTTCATGCAAGTTTAGACTCACATACATATGAAGTAAAGGAGGCCTCTAACCTGCTCAGCGGTGATCCTGAATGTGCATTCTCCACCCCGACCAGCTCCCCGGGACCTGCCTGAAACACCTACAAGTAAAGGTATGAAAAGAAGCTGCATTGTGTGTGATTGAATTCTTAACTACACCCTGCATCATCACCATAGACTTCCAGGGACCCGTCTCACTTGTGGGAGACTTACCACCCAGCTGCCCCATAACATCCCCTGTGAAGATCCTTATAGCAGCGCTGGTCCAATTGATCAGACACCGCAGGTGGCGTCACGAACTATTCTAATCTACTATTCCCCTGTAAATATCCCCCATTGCATGACCGCCAGGGCCACGGACCGAGCTCTGCTGCCAGTGACAACTCCCATAGACTTCCATGGGCTCGGTGCCGAGTACCCCATAGCCCTGGTACCACCAATGTGGTGCGCGTCACAAGCACAGAGTCAGACACACTCAGCCAAAGGTCAGAGTATAAACGACAAAGACTGGCTTCACAGTGAGGCTATAAAAAGCCTCCCAGGACCCAGAAAGAGGCCAACCAAGTTAACCCTGTGACTACCTGATCCAAGAACCAGTAAACCATGATACTTGCCGGTGATCAATTGTTCTTCCTGGTCTAGGTTGGAATTCAGCTTGCATTTCTGCAGTCTCCTGCTTGCGTTCAAATAAGTCACTTTCAGTTTTTTTACTGTGGTTTGAATTTCATTGTTTTTTGCTGCATTGCTTTTTGAGTTCAGCCGGGTCCCTTTGGGGGGCTTGGGCTGGTCTCCGTTCTCTTTTTGTATTTGTTCATTTGCTCAGTTCTTGTGATATTTTACTGCTGGGTAGCTACGTGTCCACACCAGAGATCTGATATAGGTGGTCGAGACCGTGTGGTCTCAGTATTTTTGGATTCAGAAGCGTTGGAGTTTTTCCTAGGGTTTTTCTGGGTTGCAGACAGTATTCTCTCCTGTACTATCCTATCTAGACAGTTTTGGGCCCCAGTGTTTGCTCAATTTATTTTCTGTCTGTGTTCATGTTTTCATCTTGTCTAACCGCCATTATATGTTTGGGGCTTCCTATTCTTTTGGGGGCTCTACTCCGGGGCAGTTAGCTTTCCTCTTTCCATCTTCAGGAATAGCTATCTCTCCGGCTGTGACGAGGCGTCTAGGGAACCATAGGAACGTCCCACGGCTGCTTCTAGTTGTACGGTTAGTTTAGGCGTCTGCAACCTATTAGTTTCCAACCTTTCTGGTTTTTGGCTGCCTATGCGGTTTTTTGCTCCTGCCTCCTCAGCTACCAAAACATAACAGGTTACAACCACTCCCACAAATGTGGTCATACCGTCCCCAATCCAATCACAGCTAAGTACTGTGACTCGTGTTTCAGCGCTCCACTGATACACTGTACTGTGCATGTCTCAGTCCTCCATAGCATTGCTCAGGATCCAGCTTCGCACAATGTTCCCATATCACGTTGCTCCACACTACTGCGCATGACATGACGTCCGACAGTACGATCTCTCGCGTTGTTCTATCCCACAGCGGCTGTGCAGATCCAGGCATCGCATGATATTGTCCCACATCATTGCGCTTGTCATAACATCCGATATCAGTTGCTTGTACTTTACTCCATTCTGCATATCAAAGTAACCTGTTCCAGTCATGTCCCAAAAAATTGCAACATGATCGGTCAAACAAAGACATAATCACAATAATACATGTGCCCAATAATTTCACAACTCTATTCAATCTACATAAAATAGTACTCTCGCATAGGTTATGGGAGATAACGGTGTATAATATAACATAACCCTATATATCAGGAAGATACCTAAGTGATGTAATCACAATTCAATCTATCAATGACATCATAAGGACAAAATCTCTTAAAGGTACACTACAAAATACTAACATCAAAAGATGAAGCTTTATGCCATAAAATCAGATTTTATTAAACAAATTTATTAAAAAACCATTACAAAATGATTTATTAAATGTGGGGACACAAAAATGCAAAAAGAAAAGCCTTTGAGGGTACAAAGGGTTTGAGGATATATGAATCAAAGTATCAGTTCATTAAAACTAAAGTTAAATATATGGGTCACAGTATCAGTTCATTAAAGTAGATGCTAAATATATGAATCGCAGTGTCAATTCATTAAAGCAAGTGCCAAACATGAAACTAATGATAATAGAACTCCAAACAATTTTCAATACATGGATTCCTTCCTCAGTAAAACCCCCATAGAATAATAAACCAGCAACCAGATCTTTATTCAATATTGGCAAAAATATATGTGCAAATTGTAAAAGTGCATAGCGCAAAGTGCTAGGTAGAGATGCTATAGAAATAGCATGTAGCTGATAGCCTAAAGAGAGAAGATCATTGCTGGTGTACAGATATCATACCTGAAAGGCCATTGCATCTTCTCTCTTTAGGCTATCGGCTACATATTTTTGCCAATATTGTAGCGCTCTCTCCGCCCACAAAGAATGTCCTGACATATAACGTCAGGACGTTCTTAACCCCTATGTGCGTCGCAAGCACATTTTAAAGTGCCAGCAGGAGAAAAACGGGCCGGGTGGCCTCATCATGATAGGGGTGCGCGCAGCTGCCCCCCCCATGCCCCACGGTGGGTACGCCCATGTATGTATGTGTTTGTGTGTGTGTATATATTATTGTAGATTGTAAGCTCTCACGAGCAGGGGCGGCTTATTTTGCTTTAATTATTGTATTGTTAACGTTGTTACTTATGACTTGTGTTCTGAAACTGTTAAACTGTAAAGCGCTGCGGAATATGTTGGCGCTATATAAATAAAGATTATTATTATTATTATATACCTGTGCACGGTGTTTATATGTATCTGTGTACTGTGGTTATCTGTGTATGTGTGTGTGTATACCACAGTACACTATATATATGTACTGTGTGTATTAGTACCTGAGTGTCCAGCAATTTGCATCCAGCATCTGACCTCAGTGTGCCCATGACTGGGAGGCATATGGCAGCAATGTCATGAGCGATGGTGGGGACACCAAAGTCAGCTGGCAGCTCCTGCATCGGTTGCAGAAGAGGACGCCGTGAGGCGTGGGAGCGGAGATAGTTGAGTAGAATCATATTTTTTTCATGTGCTGCAGAAGAACATGACAAATTATCAGAGAAAGGGGCATGTAGCGCTATGCCCGGCATGGTGTCCCCTCCTCCCTCCATTCAGGGACGCCAGCTTACTCACTGGCCCACGGCACTGTACCCGGCGTGCTCCTACTCCTGCTTCCTTCTCTGTGCACGCTGCACTGGCTCACGGCGGCGTGCCTACCGTGCATGTGTGTGTGCTCCTCTGTTCTATATGGGGCAGCACGCGCACATTGTAAATGCTCCCAGAAACAGCTGAGAGGCATTTAGTTCAATGTATGTTCACTTGCACAGTGTCTCCCAACCAATGGCTTGGAGACATCTTGTATACGACACCCTCCCCAATAGGGAGGTACCCGATCAACCCTATAGTTATGTTTTAGGTGGTTGTGTGTATGCAACTGTATGTTGCCAGGTCCCCCATCCCTAGTCTGATATAGTATCCCCTGTGTCCTGTTTTTAGTGCTCACTTCTTGTGACTGCTTTGGCAGTGTCCGTATCCCAAAATCGCGTCTGCTGTGCCGGTACCCTACCGTCCCTTTTTACATAATGTCCTCTCTATTTATGTATGGTGCCATCCTCTATTATATATCCTCCTGTTATGTGGAGCGCCCTCCATTATTACATAACATTGTCATCTACAGCACCATCCCTTACAGTGAGTATTCTCATTATTTTTGTTACTCGCAGCGCCCTCTCTTTATTACATAGAGTCCTTTCTTGTAAAATGTCAGCTGATGGAGCATCATCTGACCGGAAGACCAGTACATCAGCCGCATCCATCACAAAAGAAACTTTCCTATGCTCCATCAGCCGTCATTTCAGTTTATATCTAACAAGAGCAGACGGTATGAAATAAATAACAGGGAGGTATAAATAACAAAAATAGCGAGAATCCAATTTGTAAGGGATGGTGCTGTATATAACAAGAGGGAACTATGTTATAAGAGACAGTGCTATACATAAAGAGAGGGCACTGTGTAATAAGGGGCGGCAATATATATAATGAGAGGAGACTGTAAAAAAATATATATCTATAGCTTGGTCGCCACAAAAGGAGGGGGGCCCAAACACATTTCTTGCACAGGGGCCCCAAGCTGTCTGTGTCTGCCACTGTACAACTAACATTATTTTTTTCAGGTAAAGAAAAATCTGTGACTGTAAATGTACAGGATAATCTCTCAATGCACTCTCATGTCTCCGGAACATGATCCAGTCATTGAAACCTTTTCTAAATTTGTGAAGGCTGATATAGCCAAACTAAGGAAGAGAAATTTGAGGTTGGGTAATTCCAATATGAATGTTTTGGAGAAAAGAGAGATTAAACTGTTGAGAATGAATAAATCCATCACCATCAAGCAAGCCGATAAAGGCGGGGCGGTGGTGGTGATGGATACTTCACATTATCATGAGGAAATTATGTCTCAAATATCTGATGTTAATGTGTATGAGAGGTTATTGGTTAATCCCACTCAGAGGTTTAAACTAGAGCTGGAGGAACTAATTGATGAAGCCCTTTACAATGGTATGATCGATTCTAAATTGGCTAAATACCTCAAAGTGGAGCACCCCATTGTTCCCATTCTGTACATTCTCCCGAAGATCTATCGTCTCAGGGAGGGGCTCTCTATGTAATAAAGTAGCAATCTTTCTGGATCGTTTATTACGGAAGTTTCGGTTTCCGCTCCCTCTTATGTGAGAGATACCAGTGATTTTATTAAATCATTGGAAGGTGTACGGGTGGATGACTCTACATGGTTAGTCTCTTTTGATGTGACATCTTTATACACCTCCATTGAACATGCCAGGGGGTTGTCAGCTGTCAGTGTGATGCTCGCCAGCTCCGACATAGCCCCGGACTGTGCACGGTTCACCCTGGCGCTGTTGGAGTTCATCCTGAGGAGGAATTTTTTCTTTTGTGGTGATGAATATTACCTGCAGCGCCGTGGGACAGCAATGGGGTCCAATGTGGCCCCCACTTATGCTAACATCTATATGGCTGTCCTGGAGGGTGAGCATGTGTACGGTTCCCGGTTTTGGTGCCATGTCAGGGGCTGGCGACGTTGCATCGATGACATCTTCCTGATATGGGATGGTGATAGGACAGAGCTGGACTTGTTCCACCAGTATTTGAATGATATCTTTCCTGAACTTTGGTTCACTATGGATTGCTCACAGGAAAGAATGCAATTCTTGGATACTTCTGTTTACAAGGACGAAGGTTATTTTGCATACAGACTTGTTTGTTAAGACCACAGATAGAAACAATTTGTTACATTTTTCCAGTGAGCATCTGAGAAAAATGGTGGAGTCCTTACCATGGAGTCAGCTTTTGAGGGTGAGGAGGGTTGTTTCCTGTGAGGCCTTGATTGATGATGGACTGGAGGAGATGTGTCAGAAATTCCTTCTAAAGGTACTGTCACACTAGGCGAGATCGCTAGCGATATCGCTTAAGCGACAGCGATTTTATGACGCAGCAGCAACATCTTCAGCGATGTCGCTGTGTGTGACATGTAGCAGCGATGTGGCCCCTGCTGCGATGTCGCTGAATGTTCTGGACCGTTTTTTGATTGTTGGCGTCCCGCTGGGGAGCCTGAATCGCTGAGTTTGACACCCTTTATGAACGACGAGCGACCTCGGCGACTCATATGTTAGCAGCGCAGGCGGGACTAGGTTTTAACGCCCCTCAGCTTCGATTGGTGGCCACAGCATCTAGTCCTTTGTGCGTTGTTGCGAGGATACTATCGTGTGTGGGGTTTTGCGATCCTGTCAGAGTCGCTACAGCGCTTCATCTTTGCCATTTATACAAAACATTTTTGGAATCCTGAAAAAATGAATCCGGGGCAAACGCAATAGCAGCACAGACTGGATCGCAGTAGCTGCAAAGCAGAAGGCTAGCAGGACGCAGTATGGAACGATGCTGGAAATTCGAATGAACCACTTGCGCTCGAGAACAATGGAAGGGAGCGCTAATACGTCATCTTTTATGACGCAGACGTCCAATCACAAAGCGAGAGCTGTGACATATGACATACAGTGACCACCAATCTGTGCTGAGGGGCGTGGAAAAGGTTGCGCTCAATCACGCCTATCGAGGTCGGGATCTTTAACAATACATGCTGTGTGACAGGTCCCAACGACCGCCGAGGTCGTTATACAGATCGCTGATGTGTCGTTTATGAGATCTTCCTGTTTGGAAGCTAACTAGCGACCATATAGCAATGTACAAACGATCTCTGACAGGTCGTGTCGTGATCGCTGGTGCGATCGCTTAGTGTGACAGTACCTTAAGGGGTTACCCTAAAGCCGATCTTGTTAAATTTAAAAGGTTGGCTTTGGAGAAGCGTAGAGATGATCTTTTGGTGCCCCGAGTGACTACTTTATTTAGAAAAAGGATACCATTTGTGACAACATTTAATGGTTTGAGTAAAAGGATTTCGGGGATTATACTGAAACATTGGTCGCTACTTGGGAGGGGACATGCTGATGTTGAGGAATTTCAACTATTACCACTTTTTTCCTACAGGAGGAATAAAAATCTGAAGGACGAATTAGTTATGTCTGACATAGGCAGTTCTAAAAAAGATCTACAAACCACCTTGAGCCGCCCAAGCCTTGGTAATTCCCCTTGTCTTGGGTGTGCATGTTGCAATAACATGATCAAAGGGACCTTTTTCTCTCATCCTCAAACGGGGAAGAAGTATGAGATCCGGAAGCGATATACCTGCACTAGCAGTTTTGTGGTCTATGTCCTGAGTTGCCCATGTGGTCTCTTCTGTTGTGAATATGCTGGAGGCGGCTTCTGAGCTGGGGCTCCCTCCGGTGGTTGCTGAGGGTAATGAACTGATTAATGAATGGCCTTCAGCTGGCGCTGAATGGTAGGACGTAAGTGGCCTGATTTCCCTGCAGCCTTGCCGGTTATCAATTGTTCTTCTGGTCTTGCTTTTCTCTGTTTGATTTTCTCTGCTAGTTTGCTGCCTGCAGTGGACTGCAGCCTGTCCCCTTTTGGGGTTCTGGCGCTGCAATTGTGCTCCGTTTGTGTCTGAACTTTTGCTTTGCTCTTTTGTTACTTTTAATTTGCTGAATGGCCCCAGCGTTTGCTCATTCTATTTTCTGTCTGTGTCCGTGTTTTCTTCTTGTCTAACCGCCATTACATGTTTGGGGGCTTCCTATTTTCTTTGGGGAATCTGCTCCGGGGCAGATAGCTTTCCTCTTTCTGCCTTTAGGTGTAGTTATCTCTCAGGCTGTGACGAGGCGTCTAGGATCAAGTAGGAACGCTCCACGGCTACCTCTAGTTGTGTGGTTAGTTCAGGTTACTGCAATCCAATAGGTTCCAGCCTCTCTGGTGTATTACCGCTTTTGCTATTTTTTGCCATTTCTCCCTAGTTACCGAAACATAACACTCTTCTTTGTGGGGGAGACCACTATGGAGGTAAAAGCGAGAATAAGTAAACATAAGAGTACGATCAGGAATGGGCTGACGGAACTCCCTGTACCGAGACATTTTCGCGATATGGGTCACTCTGTTAATCAACTGAGATATAGGGTTATTGATGATGTGCCTCTGTTAAGACGGAGTGGTGATCGGATTACCCTCTTGAAAAGGAAAGGATTGAAGTGGATCTTTGAGCTGGACACCCTCAAGCCAAAGGAAATGAATATCGAATATAATCAGAGTTGTTTTCTATAAAGGATTGTGGGTTTTTGGGATGATTATTGTGGTACCTTATCAGTGCATTGTTTTTAACTATTTTTTGTATACTTACCTTGTTTTCTAGCTGAGCTATATTGGATTTATGAAGAGGATGGGACATCGATGGTGGGGGTGACTTATTGGTAATATATTTTATAACAATGTTTTATATATACAATTTTGTCCATCTTTGGAATTGATTCGTATATGTTTATGTGTTTAATAATTCTTCTCTAAGGATGAGTGCAACTAGGGTGATCCACATATGTATGTATGTTCCGTTTATGGGATGATTTGTTTTAATAGGGTTGCCCGGTTGCATTTTTTCTTCCATGTCTGTGGATATTTTCATATATATATTTGCCTCCACAACGTATGTTCCGTGGCTATATTTATATGCCTGTAGGTTTATATGCAATATGATTGGTTCTATATGTACAACTTTTTTGGTAGATTACACTTTCTTTTCTCTGGGGTATATATGAATTGGGAGACTTTTTGTAGAATTTTTAAATGTTAAATTATTGTAAGCACCAGAATTTGTAAAAAATTTGTTTGGTCCCTTATATCTACTTGAAATCTTGACCATATAGGATCTATTATTTTGTAAGAGATTTTGTCTTCATGATGTTATTGGTAGATGGAATTTTGTACTGTACCTTTAAGAGATTTTGTCCTTATTGATAGATTGAATTGTGATTACATCACTTAGGTATCTTCCTGATATATAGGGTTATGTTATTATACACCGTTATCTCCCATAACCTATGCGAGAGTACTATTTTATGTAGATTGAATAGAGTTGTGTAATGATTGGGCACATGTATTATTGTGATTTTGTCTTTGTTTGACCGACATTTTTTGGGACATGACTGGAACAGGTTGCTTTGATATGCAGAATGGAGTAAAGTACAAGCAACTGATATCGGACGTTATGCGACGCCTGGATCTGCACAGCCGCTGTGGGATAGAACAACGCGAGAGATCGTACTGTCGGACGTCATGACATGCGCAGTAGTGTGGAGCAACATGATATGGGAGCATTGTGCGATGCTGGATCCTGCGCAATGCTATGGAGGACTGAGACTTGCGCAGTGCTGTGTATCAGTGGAGCGCTGAAACACGAGTCACAGTACTTAGCTGTGATTGGACTGGGGACGGTATGACCACATCCGCGGGAGTAGTTGTAACCATGACGAGTGGGAATGCTTTATACTCATTGGTGGGAAGACTTCTGTTTACATTCTTCTATCTGGAAGTTATTTGTGTATTTTTGATCCACATTATGTGTATATTACCGATCAGAGTTAGCGATCTGATGTTAGATTAGCCAGTAATTTATTGGATGCTCAGTGAGACTATGTTTAATTATATGTTTGGTTTTTTGATTTGATGGGATTGTATCTATTATTGTGTCTGTATCTGATTGGTGTTCTCACTAATTGGGGGGTGGTATTTGGTGTATATAATGGTGGTTAGGAACACTCTGTACTGTGCTTGAAAAAGGTCTTCGGACCGAAACGTCGCCACAGGAGGCAGAATAAAATGTAAGATTTGCTTTTCACCACTGTCTGAGGTGCTGTTTTTTGATCTATTGTTATGCAACTTGCTCAGGGATGGACTCCCTGGTTTTGATGTGCTCCTTCTTTTTGTCTTATATAGACTTGGATTTTTAGATGGTGCGGTTTCACTTTTTGTATCCAATCCCATCCCTGACCTCCCTGATCGCACTAGTTTCAGCGATCCTTCCCGTGCAACCTCTTGCATCGTATTTACCCAGTCTGTCGTGCCAGCTTAACATCCCCCAGTTCCGTCACTCTACCCAAGCCGCCGCAGTTAATTTTTTATTTTTGTAAATTAATTTTTTTTGCCCCAATACTGTTTGTTTCTTTGTGTATTTCGCTGTCAGCAACACACACCGTGCGCCGACTTCACACACAGCGCCGTACACTTTGTGTTTTTGACACCTCATAGCTCCAGGAGTGAGACAAGTAGAACACTGCAGCTTTGCTTTTTGTGTTTGGTATGGAGCAATGAGTTCTCAAAAACTAATATTACTTGTATTTTTTCCAGAATCTCTTCACTCTGCTTAATCTATGTGACACAGACTGGAGAGACAATGGAGGTAATACAAGGCATATCTATACTCAGCAGGACATGTGTCAGAAATAGTGAATTCAGGATGCTGGGTTTTGTGCATCATGAACTCATATTTCTGACACATGACCTGGTGAGTATAGATTGGCTTTGTATTATACCTCCATTGTCTCTTCAGTCTGCGTCCAATAGATCCTGCAGAAGAGACACAGGATGTAATGATGTCAGCTACCCTACCACTGACATCATAAGTGGTTTTCAGAGGAAAGATATAGGAGACTCGGTACAGGTATCAAAACACGTTGTTTATTAACAACAAACATTAGGAACATTTTAAACATGACTGGTACAGACCCAAACCCAACAGAACATTTTACACAATATCATCTTGCCATGTAACATGTCCAATGTCAGAAACAAAATAGGCAGCTAATTGGTCCCTCATGTGGGCAACTTCAACTGTTGACCGCAGAGGCTGATGCTGGTAATCTGGCAATGGGTTTGCAACTGGTTCATCCAGTTCAATGTTGGGTCGCTGCTTAGCCATTATGTAATTGTGGAGAACCACACAGGCTTTGACTACCTCATCGACTGTCTCCATTTTTAGATTAATGGCTCTCCCAAGAATGTGCCATTTTGAGACAAGAATCCCAAAGGCACACTCAACAGTTCTTCTGGCCCTGGTCTGTCTGTAGTTAAAAATTCTTTTAGTGTGGTTCAAGTCCCGACTGGAGTATGGCTTCAGTAGGTTTTCACACATCTGAAAGGCCTCATCGCCAACCATAACAAATGGCATTGGCGGGCCTTCTGTGTTGGGGAGAGGTCGTGGCAGGGGTAAATTAAATTTTTTTCCATACAGACGTCGGCCTATATCAGAGTTCTTAAAAGTCTGGGAGTCATTGCCACTGCCAAAAGCTCCAATGTCCACAGCGATAAAGCGACAGTCCGAATCTGCTATGGCCATGAGCACTACAGAAAAATATTTCTTGCAGTTAAAGTACTCCGATCCAGATCTGGTGTGTTTGGTAATCCGTATGTGCTTTCCATCCACTGCTGCCAAACAGTTGGGGAAATTACACACTCGCCAGAATTTGTCGGCAATTTCCTGCCACATTTCAGTGGTGGGTAGGGGGATAAATTCATCCGAAGAATGTTCCAAAAAGCCCGGCAGGTGTCTGCAACAATTCCAGACGGGGTGGAAATTCCTAGCCGGTACTGAAAATGGAGCGATGATAGGGTCTCTCCCGTAGCAAGGAATCTGCGAAACAGAGAAAGAAAAAAATTAAGAAGCTAAACAGATAAAGGAGGAAAAAAAATCCAAGGCAGAACAAGAATAATTGACAGGTGTTTGTTTATAATTATTACGTACCTTAATGTGACCAGGAGACGTTCCTCTGCAGGAATCTCTATACGGAGCTGGGTGTCCTGTCTCTGGATGGCTCCTTGGACACAACCAAGCAAATCCTGGAAGGTCTCTTGAGACATCCTGGTATGCTGGCCAAATTTCTCAGGGTTGGCATTGAGCTCACTGTATAGCGTGTAGTAGGCTCCATGGCTCTCCCGGACTTCTATAATGGGGTGTCTCCCTCAGCCCACCATACTGTATGATGCCCCCTCCACTGCTCACCATACCAAATGATGCCCAGCCCCCACCGCCCACCATACAGTTTGATGAACACCACAGCCCACAAAAAAAGTCAAAACTTAGACTCACCATATCCAGGCTCCTTGTCAACCGCAGTCACTGTCTCTTTTTCAGGCTCTATCTCACAGTGGATGTGGGTAGCATAATGCAGCAATCTCATCATGCCAGCTGACGTTCCCTTAATGACGTCTGCTTCCAGCAGGCTAGAAGTAATCTGCATCCTTCTGGAGTAAGTGATGGAGCACAGAGAAATTGGCTCAGCTGTTAACAGTGCCAATGTCCTGCGGACGTCAATAATGTTAACAGCAAAAATTTTAACACCAATCACTGTAGCCAATGACCAGACAAGCTTATCTGGCATTTGCCAGATGGCTGGTCCTACGTACAGTACGTGCAACACGGATGTCTGAATGAGACCTTATGTAGCTAGTACTGAGTTAGACCAGCTTCACGTGTCTGAGTTTCATGGTCCATGCATGGGTTGTGATTTCTAGACAGACAGCAGGTTTTCTGACCCAAACTGAGAACATGTCTCATACAGTCAGGGCCAGAAATATTTGGACAGTGACACAATTTTCGCGAGTTGGACTCTACATGCCACCACATTGGATTTGAAATGAAACCTCTACAACAGAATTCAAGTGCAGATTGTAACGTTTAATTTGAAGGGTTGAACAAAAATATGTGTTAGAAAATGTAGGAATTGTACACATTTCTTTACAAACACTCCACATTTTAGGAGGTCAAAAGTAATTGGACAAATAAACATAACCCAAACAAAATATTTTTATTTTCAAAATTTTGTGGCGAATCCTTTGGAGGCAATCACTGCCTTAAGTCTGGAACCCATGGACATCACCAAACGCTGGGTTTCCTCCTTCTTAATGCTTTGCCAGGCCTTTACAGCCGCAGCCTTCAGGTCTTGCTTGTTTGTGGGTCTTTCCCTCTTAAGTCTGGATTTGAGCAAGTGAAATGCATGCTCAATTGGGTTAAGATCTGGTGATTGACTTGGCCATTGAAGAATGTTCCACTTTTTTGCACTCATGAACTCCTGTGTAGCTTTGGCTGTATGCTTGGGGTCATTATCCATCTGTACTATGAAGCGCCATCAAGTTTGCAGCATTTGGCTGAATCTGGGCTGAAAGTATATCCCGGTACACTTCAGAATTCATCCGGCTACTCTTGTCTGCTGTTATGTCATCAATAAACACAAGTGACCCAGTGCCATTGAAAGCCATGCATGCCCATGCCATCACGTTGCCTCCACCATGTTTTACAGAGGATGTGGTGTGCCTTGGATCATGTGCCGTTCCCTTTCTTCTCCAAACTTTTGGCTTCCCATCATTCTGGTACAGGTTGATCTTTGTCTCATCTGTCCATAGAATACTTTTCCAGAACTGAGCTGGCTTCTGGAGGTGTTTTTCAGCAAATTTAACTCTGGCCTGTCTATTTTTGGAATTGATGAATGGTTTGCATCTAGATGTGAACCCTTTGTATTTACTTTCATGGAGTCTTCTCTTTACTGTTGACTTAGAGACAGATACACCTACTTCACTGAGAGTGTTCTGGACTTCAGTTGATGTTGTGAACGGGTTCTTCTTCACCAAAGAAAGTATGCGGCGATCATCCACCACTGTTGTCTTCCGTGGGCTCCCAGGTCTTTTTGGATTGATGAGTTCACCAGTGCTTTCTTTCTTTCTCAGGATGTACCAAATTGTAGATTTTGCCACTTCTAATGTTGTAGCAATTTCTTGGATGGGTTTTTTTCTGTTCTTGCAGCTTAAGGATGGCTTGTTTCACCTGCATGGAGAGCTCCTGTGACCACATGTTTCCTTCACAGCAAAACCTTCCAAATGCAAACACCACACCTCAAATCAACTCCGGCCCTTTCATCTGCTTAATTGAGAATGACATAACAAAGGGATTGCCCACACCTGTCCATGAAATAGCCTTGGAGTCATTTGTCCAATTACTTTTGGTCCCTTTAAAAACAGGGTGGCACATGTTAAGGAGCTGAAACTCCTAAACCCTTCATCCAATTTTAATGTGGATACCCTCAAATGAAAGCTGAAAGTCTGAACTTCAACTGCATCTGATTTGTTTTGTTTCAAATTCATTGTGGTAATGTCTAGAACCAAAATTAGATAAATGTTGTCTCTGTCCAAATATTTATGGACCTAACTGTACATGCCTATGAGAGCGTTGAGTTCTGGTCAGGCGATGTGCAGCCAACCTGCAAACTGTGACACTCGGACAAATATTAATTATATAAATCTACATATCAGGAACTTCTCATAATGGGGGCTGTTGGCAGGCAGAATTTACTCAGGGTGTGCCCCCATCCATAAAAAAAACCATAAAACATAACATTAAACATATTCCCTTGATGACTTTTGGCTGTCTTGTTCCACTATGGGGGATTTCAATATGCAGTAATTGTAGTATATTACAACACTTTTGGAATTCTTTCTCTGCTACTGGTCTGTATTACTGCAGTTCACTTTACTTTTAACTAGATAGGGGACTTATTTTTTTTTTCTTTCTAAGGGGTCCTATGAATTTTAGTTACAATTCTGTTGTTCGGAACATGGTCCTATACAACTGGTCTAATCTTTCTCATACCCCATTATTGATGTACCGAGGCAAAATCAAGACAGTTGTGTACATTGAACAGTTGCAGCATGTTTTAAAGTCCTGCCACCTAATCATTTTGTTATACAGGGTGGGCCATTTATATGGGTACACCTAAATAAAATGGGAATGGTTGGTGATATCAATTTCCTGCATGTGGCACATTAGTGTATGGGAGGGGGAAAACTTTTCAAGATGGGTGGTGACCATGGAGGCCATTTTGAAGTTGGCCATTTAGGATCCAACTTTATTTTTTCCAATGGGAAGAGTGTAATGTGACATATCAAACTTATTGAGAATTTCACAAGAAAAACAATGGTGTGCTTGATTTTAATGTAACTTTATTCTTTCATGAGTTATTTACAAGTTTATGACGACTTATAAAATGTGTTCAAAGTCCTGCCCATTGTGTTGGATTGTCAATGCAACCCTTTTCTCCCACTCTTGACACACTGATAGCAACACCGCAGAAGAAATGCTAGCACAGACTTCCAGTATCTTTTGTTTTAGATGCTGCACATCTCGTTTCTGAGGGCAATTGTCTATGCTGTGAAGCAGTTTTGGATACACCTGGCCAGGTAGGTACGGAGCCCTTCCTTCTGCGCCGGCCTCCCTTTTTTTTCCTCGCTGTCTAACCGCTCACCCTCCTGCTGCCAACTGTGTCTCTCACTTTTTTTAAAAACAAACCGTTGCCCGCATGGCAGGCAGCTCGAGCCTATCACAGGTGCCGCTACTTTGTGTCGGCTCTAGGCTCTGGTATGCTGCTGTGCCCCCAGGTATTAGATCGGGCCAGGAGACCTGCAGTCCCCTGCCCTCCAGATTTAGCTGCCAGGACTTCATTACCCGCGCAACCACGGACTCCGGTATCCAGTCACTAGCGCCCAGCTCTGCGGCAACTTTAATCACAGCTCCACTCTCCAGGTTCTGCTCGACTTCTCTCCTATTGACACCTGGTAAGGGGACCCTTCCTTGCTTTCAGGCATGACATTCCTCCCTGTGAGGGAGGCAATGTCACTTTGGCAACCGGACTCCTGGGGTGCCACAGCACCCTTGCTAAATTCCCTTAAAGATATGTTCCCACGCAGCATCTCCACTCTGGATTTCCAACATTGGAGATTCTGTAGTAGTATTCACAGCTACATTTACTGCTGTAGATATCATTGCGAAGGAGTGGTGGAGCTGTACATTTTACCTTTTTGCATTGCAGTAGGATGAAATTAACGTACACCCGCAACATAAATTGACATGCTGTGAATCTCAAATCCGCAGCTCCTGACAATATATGCTGCTGTATGAGATTTCTTAAAATCAAATGCATTATGCTGGCAGTATTAAATGCAGGAGATTTCCCGCATGTGACAACGCAGTGAAAAATTCGCTGTATTTTTACACTGTGGCAACTTAGCCTTATCGTTGTGCATACTCCCAGATTCCAGAAAAATGTCTCCTCAATATCTGCCTTTAGCTGTATGAATTTTAATTATCTGTTTTATTTCACATTGTGCTGAATTTACAGTCTCATTTCCTTCCAAGAAGCAATACAAGAGCTGGTTTCATAGTTTTCATAGGTAAAAGCTAGCGTGTCTTCTATCTGTAGGTGGAAACCATAGCACTGAGAGACCCTCACAAACTGTGACACAGTGAGACACAGCGCCCTATCTTAGACTAGGTTCACACAGAGATTTTTAAGATTTTGAAGCAGATCTGCACTTAAATACTCCTTAAAAAATGAAAAAAAGCTTTGATTCCTATTCATTTCTATGCAAAATCCACTTTACTGTTCACATGATGAGTTTTTGAGCGTTTTATTCCAATGAGATCCTGAAAAATGACATGGCATTTCTTTGAGGAGGATTACTTATGGAATCTGTTCCAAATATGACACATCAAGTCTTTTGACTTAAATAGTATTGTTAAAAATAAGCTTCAAAAATCTCTTCAAAACTTTTTTAGGCCTTTTGGCTAAGATTAAGTGTAGTATCTGTTCTTATCAGAACACAGAGCTACGATCTACACTTGACGAGAACAATTGAACTCGGAAGGAAAGGAGCTTCGAAGTGCAGCTGACATCGGAAAAGAAAGGCGGATATCGGTCGAAAGAAGAAGTTCTACAGAATCCATGCGACAATGAAGACTCGGAGAAGAATCGGGCTGTCCTGAGGATTCTTCAAGAAAAAAAACTGCGAGACAAAGACCTTTTGGGGAAATTTGTCCAGAAAAAGACAGGAGAAGAATCTGCATAGCTTCATCCACTCCGAGAAAGAGTTCCAGATCCAGCTCCAAGAAGCACCTCCAGGAAGAACCATGGCAAACTCGGGGGAAAAAGCCAAAAAGAAGAGTCTGGGTCAAGGGACCACCAGGAAAGTCCAGTCAGAGGCCGTTTCCACCCCAAGGGACTGTACCTCCAGCAGAAGGGAGTCCAGAAGCCTTGCCTAAAGCTCAAGAAAGTGGATTGGAGGGTGCTGGACATGTTCCCGGGTGTGTTCTGCCAGAAGCTGTTACTGAATCAAGGCTTCTCCAGGTTGGAATCCCTCAGCATCCACACCTTCTTGACGGGGATCTTCTTCGACTCCTTCGCCATGGTGCATGCCTGCAGAAGGTTCTGGGAAATGGTTATTGCAGGAAGACCGGATTCACCTTTCTTGCCTTCACAGGTAACTGCCCTATCCAGAGGGTCGAGAGGAGAATTACCATCTCGATGTGCAACCTGCACACCCTACGCAAAGACATCTGCACCTTCCTGAGATCCTTCTGTTTGGTCATGAAGGAACTATCCTACATCCTTAATGGTTGCGGCTTCTGGACAGGTAAATGGTCATTGACTATTAGACTTCACATGGAGTCGGCTTCTTCGGAACCTGCCCCCAACATTCTCCCTGGGCACTTTCACTGCAGGAGATGCGGCAAGAAAGGACTGACGATGAAGGACTGCAAGGTGGATGTTTGCAGGATTTGTCCGGTGACAGGACATAGAAAGAGATCCTGGGCATTGGTGGCTGCAATGACCCCGGCTACATCAGCCAAAGCCTTGACAACCAAGCCTGTGACAACCAAGGCTGCGACGACCAAGACCCCAGCATCCAAGGCCCCAGCGATCAAAGCCCAAGCGACCAAGAACAAAGGGGACAAGATGTCAGCAACCAAGCCCCCAGCAGTGGTCCCAGCAGCGCCAAAGCCCAAGGACCAGAAAAAGGAGAATGAGGGTAAGAAACACCTTCCCACCCTGCTCACCCCTACTGAGGATTACACCTCTTCCTTTCCCTACTCCTTAGCAGGTGTCCTTTCCCCTGCCCCAGCAGCCACTCTCCCTCCCCAGACCATGGTTGAGGTGGATCTAACCTTTTCTCCAGCTGCCTGAACCTCCTATGAGGAGAATTTTCCCCCTCTTGACTCCCTAGGTACAACCCCGGGAATCTGTCACGTCTCATCTATTCTGTCCACGTCATGTCAGAGGTTTCAGGCGGTGTTGGAAATTGATGACAGCTTGAAGCTCTCAAGGAGCAGGAGGCGCAGCCTCACTCAGACTCAGACCTTGAGTGGGTGGTCTGGGACCAAGGCCAGCTGTACCAAATGACAGTGCAGCAGGGTTCACCGGAGATGTGGCCTAGGGACTGGCAGTTAGTGGTACCCTATCCGTTCAGGGCAGAATTGTTGTGGATAGCACATGAAATTCCAATGTCTGGATATCTAGGGATCAATTAGACAAAGGCCAGGCTAGCCCAGCATTTCTACTGGCCAAAGATGGGTGCTGATATGGCTGGGGATCGCCCGCCAGGGCAGTGGGGTACTCGGTACCGAACCGGTGTTTTAAAGGGATGTGTCACAGCGGCAATGACCCGATCCGTGGCCCTGGGCATCCAATAAAAGGGGAATATTTACAGGGGATGATAGAGTTTGTAGTAAGGTGTTCGTGATGCCACCTGTGGTTTCTGGTCAGAGGTGACCAGCGCTGCAGTGCAGATCCTCTGGGACAGATGTTGTCCCAGGGCAGGAAGGTGTTGTAGAAAGTAATGGTGCTGGGAGATGTAGCAGAGTGGAGTGTGTGCTACAGGAAGAACTTGAGAGGACACAGTCAGATACAGTTTCCAAGGCTTTACTCACAGTTCAGGTGCCGGCAGTACAGATGCCCGCTTGGTGTCACGTTCTCCAGGTGAGGAGTCCAGCCAACTCCCAGGTGGATGGAGAACACTAGTCCAAAGCTCCTGTCAGTATATGCCTTCCCTGGCCATCTCACTGTGCTGATTTACCACTCCTTTCTTCCTTCCAGCACCTCGCTAAGCAGTGTCCCAGTCTAGAAGCTGCGGATCCTCCAGGACAACGTTCTCGCTCTGCGTTTCCTTGATCCTATATAGCGTTCCTTCCCGGAGAAGATACTTGCGGTTGTGGCTGTGATCCCTAAAGTTATCACAGCTGTTGGCTTGCTAACTGAGTCATAAAGCTCTCCACTAGGCTAAGGGCCGAGTCCCTTCTGCGACCTGGATTCTCCCATCTGTGTGTGTGATGGATGCAGTGTTGCCAGAGCCAGGTGTAGTGTCTCCAACTTACCTGAAAGTTGTAATACCACATCTCTGGCTGAGATGCAGTACCTCTGTGGTGACTGAACCCTCTGGGGCGCCACAGCTGCCCACTGTCGTTCGTGTGATACCTGTCAGAGGGTGCAGAAGGCAGGGCATGCCCCAATGCCCCACTGGTAACTCTGCCCATTATTGAAGAGCCTTTCAAGAGGGTGACAGTAGGTATGGTTGGTGCACTGACCACTCCCAGTAACTCTGGGAAATGCTTTGTACTGATAGTAGAAGACTCCCATACGGTACCCAGAAGCAGTAGCCTTAGGCCGGGGTCACACTTGTGAGAAACTCACATGAGTCTCGTACATCAATACCTGACACTGCTGCCGGCACTCGGACCGGAGCTTTCAGCTGCATAGAAATACATGCAGCCGCACACTCCGGTCCCTAGTGCCGACGGCAGTGCCGGGTATTGAGGTGCGAGACTTGTGTGAGTTTCTCGCAAGTGTGGCCCCAGCCTTAAAAGCATTCTCAGGGTTCAGATGTTTGTAGCTGGAGAGGAGAGCACTCACAAAGAGCACCTCTTTCTCTGGAGTCTAAGGCTATGTGCACACGTTCAAATTATTTGCGTTTTTTTCGTGGGAAAAAACATATCAAAAACACAAGATTTAAGCATCCTATCATTTAGAATGAATTCCGCAATTTTTGTGCACATGGCGCGTTTTTTTCCGCAAAAAAAACGCATCTCGGAAAAAGAACCAACATGTTCATTAATTTCGCGGAATTCTAGCGTTTTTCCCGCTATATTATTTACCTAGAAAGTTCAGGAAAAAATAGCGATAAAAACGCGCAAAATCCACGCAAAAAAAACGCGAAAAAAACGTGCATTTTTACCCCGCAAAAAGTCTGTTTTTGCTCAGGAAAATTCTGCAAACATTCCTGAACGTGTGCACTTAGCCTCAGGGATAACATCATTCCTTGTGGAGAGTAACATACCTCTGGTACCAGTGTAAGGAGACTTATAGGTCCTTTAACTGGAAGGACCTGGAATGTTCACATCATACATAGAAAAACTATTAATATAAATAAGCAGCATGTAATATTTCAGTTTCTTGTGGTGGTGCTGCAGGGAAAAATATTCTTTGGCAGGTCATCTACCAAATTACCACTGATTACAATACAGGAAAGATGTGTATCTTTGTGCCGTGTTACCAGTAGTAGATAAAAAAATATTTAGAACTGAGAGTCCTCAGTGGTTGATACCTTTTAATGGCTAACTGAAAAGATGGTAACAAATTGCAAGCTTTCGAGACTACTCAGGTCTCTTCATCAGGCTAGACTAATACAAAATCTGAAGAATCACATATTTATACACAAAGCAGCACAGAAATAATGCAATAGATAAGACAAATGCTGTATGGAGCATTATATGGGGCCCATCACACTGTATGGGGCAATATAGGGGGCCATCATACTGCATGGGTCAAATTATGGGGACCTCATACTGTATGGTGCAATATAGAGGGTCAATCATACTGTATGAGGCAATATAGGGGGCCATCATACTGTTTGGGGCAATATGGGTGTCCCATCTTACTATATGGGGAAATATAGCAGGCCCATTATACTCTGTGGAGTAATACAAGGGCCCATTATACTGTATGGAGCAATATATGGGGCCCACTATACTATATGGAGCAATATAGGGGTCCCATTATACTGTATGGAGCAATATATGGGGTCCATAATACTGTATGGAGAACTACTGTATGTGGTGCCCATAATACTGTATGGAGAACTATGTGGTGCCCATAATATTGTATGGAGGACTATCTGGTACCTATAATACTGAATGGAGGATTGTATGGTTCCCATAATACTGTATGGGGAACTATGTGGTGCACATAATATTGTATGGAGGACTATGTGGTGCCTATAATACTGTATGGAGGTGTATGTGGTGCCCATAATACTGTATGGAAGACTATGTGGTGCCCATAAAATCTGCATAGATGACTATGTGATGCCCATAATACTGTATAGAGGACTGTGTGGTTCCCATAATACTGTATGGGGAACTATGTGGTGCCCATAATACTGTAGGGAGGACTATGTGGTGCCCATAATACTGTATGGAGGACTATATGGTTCCCAGAATTCTGCATAGATGACTATGAGATGCCCATAATACTGTATGGAGGACTGTGTGGTTCCCATAATACTGTATGGAGGAGTATGTGGTGCCCATAATTCTGCATAGATGACTATGTGGTGCCCAGAATTCTGCATAGATGACTGTGATGTCCATAATACTGTATAGAGGACTGTGTGGTTCCCATAATACTGTATGGGAAACTATGTGGTGCCCCTAATACTGTAGGGAGGACTATGTGGTGCCCATAATACTGTAGGGAGGACTATGTGGTGCCCAGAATTCTGTATAGATGACTATGTGATGCCCATAATACTGTATGGAGGACTGTGTGGTTCCCATAATACTGTATGGAGGACTATGTGGTGCCCATAATTCTGCATAGATAACTATGTGGTGCCCAGAATTCTGCATAGATGACTATGTGATGTCCATAATACTGTATGGAGGACTGTGTGGTTCCCATAATACTGTATTGGGAACTATGTGGTGCCCATAATACTGTATGGAGGACTATGTGGTGCCCATAATTCTGCACAGATGACTAAGTGGTGCCCAGAATTCTGCATAGATGACTATGTGATGTCCATAATACTGTATGGAGGACTGTGTGGTTCCCATAATACTGTATGGAGGACTATGTGGTACCCAGAATTCTACATAGATGACTATGTGATGCCCATAATACTGTATGGAGGACTATTTGGTACATATAATACTGTATGGAGGACTATGTGGTGCCAATAATACTGTATGGAGGAATATGTGGTGTCCTTGACTCTGCATAGATGACTATGTACTATGCTATACTGTATGGAGGACTATGTGGTGCCCATAATACTGTATGTAAGACTGTAGTGCCCATAATACTTAATACTGTATGGAGGAATGTGGTGCCCATAATACTGTATGGAGGACTATGTGGTGCCCATAATACTGTATTGAGGAATATGTGGTGCCCATAATACTATATGGAGGACTATGTGGTGCCAATAATACTGTATGAAGGAATGTGGTGCCCATAATACTGTATGGAGTACTATGTGGTGCCCATAATACTGTATTGAGGACTATGTGGTGCCCATAATATTGTATGAAGGACTATGTGGTGCCCATAATATTGTATGGAGGACTATGTGGTGCCCATAATACTGTATGGAGGACTATGTGGTGCCCATAATACTGTATGGAGGACTATGTGGTGCCCATAATATTGTATGGAGGATTATGTGGTGGCCATAATACTGTATGGAGGACTGTTATGATTTGGTAGCTGAGGAGAGCAGGCAAAAACGGCAATACACCAGAGAGGTTGGAATCTACTGGATTGCAGTACCCTGACTAACCACCACAACTAAAGGCAGCCGTGGAGCGTTCCTAAGTTGGTCCTAGACGCCTCGTCACAGCCTGAGAGGTTAACTACACCTAAAGATAGAAAGAGGAAAGCTATCTGCCCCGGAGCAGATCCCCAAAGAACATAGGAAGCCCCCAAACATGTAATGGCGGTTAGACAAGAGGAAATGCAGACACAGACAGAAAATAGTATGAGCAAATGTTGGGGCCCAATCTTCCTAGAAAGAAAAGGATAGGAAGGACACTTACTGCAATCCAAAAAACCCTAAAAAATACCAACTCTACTAATTGCAAAAACACCTGAGATCACACGACCTCTACCACCTAAATTAGTTCTCTGGTGTAACAAAACTAAGCTGCAGCCACTGAAAAAACTGGAAAAGGCAAATGAACAAATAACAGTGGCTCAGATAAACTGAGAGGAGCACAAGCCCCTGGAGGGGACCTGGCTGACCTCCACAGAAGTGCAGAGAACAATGCAAAAAGCAAGCACAAAAATAAAAGCAGAAAATATCTTATCTGATAGCAGAAGATGCAGGCAAGAGTCAGCAAGCTTCAAAGAGAACCAGGAACCACAGTTGAGACAAGAACAATTGATCACTGGCAAACATGATGGGAGGGAACCTCCCTTATATAAGACCAGTCTGTAACTCCTGATTGCCAATCTTCACAATCTTCATTGAATGGTTCAGTACTGTTTGTAACCACCAGAGGGAGCTTCTGCTCAGAATTCATTTCTAACACATTCACAACAGAGGACTATGTGATGCCCATTATACTGTATGTAGGACTATGTGGTGCCTATAATTATGCATGGAGGACTATGTGATGCCCATAATACTGTATGGAGGACTATGTGGTACCTATAATACTGCATGAAGGACTATGTGGTGCCCATAATACTATATTGAGGACTATGTGGTGCCCATAATAGTGTATGGAGGACTATGTGATGCCCATAATACTGTATGGAGGACTATGTGGTACCTATAATACTGTATGGAGGACTGTGTGATGCCCATAATACAGTATGGAGAACTATATGGTGCTATAAAGGAGGAAAATGACTTTGTAAAGTATCAGGCAGTAAGGATGTCAGCGGTCGCCTAAGCGGGCAGTCACCAGGGGCTTGGAAGACCGGGTAACAGGGAGAGGGTTACTTCGGTAACTCAGGAGGAGCTGCAGCCTTGGTAGTTAACCCAGAGGACAGAGCGAGTTAGGCAGAGCAGCATGACAGCTCAGGGGAACGCTGCTATAGGACCTGCGGCACGTGACAGTGGGTCAGAGGAGAGGGAGGCGGAGCCTCTAGCAGGGCAATAGTACAGAGCGGCGGAGTGCGGCAGCCGGACTAGCACCCCAAATGAGGTCAAAACAGAAGGGGCACACAAGAGAGACAAGAGTAGTGAAACTAGACAAAGTCAGATAACACCGGTCGGGCACAGACAGTACCAGAGGGGCAAGTAGAAAGCAGAAACCAGGGACAGGCAGAGGTCAAAACCAGGACAGCAAAAGCAGGTACAGAATCAGCAGACAAAACTCGTAATCAAGGGACAGACCGGATCAGAACCATACAATACACACAGGAACACATGTACGAGGCACAGGCACAACGGGGTCAACTAACTCAGTTGAGAGCGAAAGTATAACCGACAAAGCATGGACACACAAGGAGGCTATAAAAAGCCTCATAGAAGCTAAAAGGAAGCTACCAGGATTAACCCCAGAGACTCCAAACCAGAACATAGCCAACAAACTATGACAGTACCCCCCCTCTTAAGTGAGGGCCACCGGACCCCCAGGCTTCTCAGGATGCCGGGTATGGAAAGCCCAAACCAAATGGTCAGCATTAGAGTTGAGCGAAACAGGTCGGTCAGATTCAAAAGTCGCCGACTTTAGCCAAAGTCAAGTTTTGTCAACCGAAACACGACCATAGCGTGAGGTCGGCCATGCGGTCATCGAAAAGAGCGCCAAAGTCGTATTTTCCAGAATGCTTGCAGGCGCCTTTTTTCAGCCAATGAGCAAGGACGTACACTGTGGGCAACGAGATGACATGGGCAGCGTCAACCACCATCTTAGAGAAGGGCACTGCAGTGATTAGTGTTATGATTTGGTAGCTGAGGAGTGCAGGTAAAAAAGGCAATACACCAGAGCAGTTGGAATCTATGAGATTGCAGTACCCTGACTAACCACCACAACTAGAGGCAGCCGTGGAGCGTTCCTATGTTGGTCCTAGACGCCTCGTCACAGCCTGAGAAACTAACTATACCTAAAGATAGAAAGAGGAAAGCTATCTGCCCCGGAGCAGATCCCCAAGAGACATAGAAAGCCCCCAAACATGTAATGGCGGTTAGACAAGAAGAAATACTGACACAGACAGAAAATAGAATGAGCAAACGTTGGGGCCCAAACTATCTAAATAGAAAAGGATAGGAAGGGCACTTACTGCAATCCCAAAAAACCCTGAAAAGCACCAACTCTACTAATTTCAAAAACACCTGAGATCACACGACCTCTACCACCTAAATTAGTTCTCTGGTGTAACAAAATCAAAACAGCAGCCACTGAAAAAACTGGAAAAAGCAAATGTACAAAACATCAGTGGCTGAACTAAACTGAGAGGGCAAAAGCCCCCGGAGGGGACCCTGAAGGCCCCCACAGAAGTGCAGGACAAAATGCAAAAATCAAGCACAAAAACAAAAAGAAGAAAATGACTTATCTGTTAGCAGGAGATGCAGACACGACACAGCAGGCTACAAAGGAAACAGGAATCAAGGATTGAGACCAGAACAATTGATCACCGGCAACCCTGATGGGAAGGCGACTCCCTTAAATAAGACCAGTCAGTAACACCTGATTCCCAATCCTCACAATCTTCACTGGACAGTCCAGTACCGCTTGTAACCACCAGAGGGAGCCTCTGCTCAGAACTCATTTCAAGTCCATTCACAACAGTACCCCCCCCTTGAGGAGGGGTCACCGAACCCTCACTTGAGCAACCAGGTCGGTCAGGATGAGTTCTATGATACGCACGGATGAGTCTCCTAGCATGGATGTCCAAAACAAACACCCAAGAATTGTCTTCCTGACCATAACCTCTCCACTTAACCAAATACTGGAGTTTCCGTCTAGAAAAACGAGAATTCAATATTTTCTCAACCACAAACTCCATATTGCCCTTAACCAGAACAGGGTCAGGAGGCAAAGCAGTAGGAACCACTGGCTCAACAAACCTCTTCAACAAGGACTTGTGGAACACGTTATGGATCTTAAATGTCCCTGGAAGAAGCAAACGAAAAGAAACAGGATTAAGAATCTCCATGATCTTATAAGGTCCAATGAACCTAGGCTTAAATTTAGGAGATGCCACTCTCATAGGAATATTTTTTGAGGACAACCAGACCAAGTCCCCCACTTTAAACCGAGGACCATCAGTCCTATGCCGGTTAGCAAACCGCTGGGCCCTCTTCTGAGAGAGGGACAACCTCTCCACTACCTGGTCCCAAATCTGTTGCATACGCTCCACAACAGAGTCAACACCTGGACAGGCAGAAGCCTCCGTCTGTTCTGAAGAAAATCGAGGGTGAAACCCAGAATTACAGAAAAATGGAGACATCAAAGTGGCAGAGCTAGCCCTATTATTAAGAGCAAACTCAGCCAAAGGCAAAAAAGAGACCCAGTCATCCTGATCAGCAGACACAAAGCATCTTAGATAAGTCTCCAATGTCTGGTTTGTTCTCTCAGTTTGACCATTGGTCTGAGGATGAAACGCCGAGGAGAAAGACAACTGAACACCAAGCTTAGAACAAAAGGTCCTCCAAAATCTGGAAACAAACTGGACTCCTCTGTCAGACACAATGTTCTCAGGAATGCCGTGTAAACGAACCACGTGCTGAAGGAACAAAGGCACCAATTCGGAGGAGGAAGGCAACTTAGGTAATGGCACAAGATGTATCATCTTGGAAAACCTATCACAAATCACCCAGATGACGGTCATTCTCTGAGAAACAGGGAGGTCGGAAATGAAATCCATAGAGATATGGGTCCATGGTCTCTTGGGCACAGGCAATGGCATCAACAAACCACTAGAGCGAGAGCAAGGCTTGGAGCGAGAGCAAGTCCCGCAGGACTGCACAAATTCCCTGACATCACGAGACAAGGTAGGCCACCAAAAGGACCGACTAACCAAGTCTCTGGTACCAAAAATTCCGGGATGACCGGCCAATGCGGAACAATGAATCTCAGACATCACACTCTTTTTCCACTGGTCCGGGACAAATAATTTCCCAACAGGGCAGCGCTCGGGCCTATCCTCCTGACACCCCTCCAGAGCCAGTCTCAAATTGGGCGAGATGGCGGAAAGAACTACACCTTCTTTCAAAATAACAGAAGGATCAGATACCTCAGGAGAGTCCGCAAGGAAACTCCTCGAGAGGGCATCCGCCTTAACATTCTTAGTGCCAGGAAGAAAGGAAACCACAAAATTAAAACGTGTGAAAAACAAGGCCCACCTGGCCTGTCTAGGATTAAGTCGCTTGGCAGATTCCAGATAAACCAGATTCTTATGGTCCGTAAGGACCACCACCTGATATTTGGCTCCCTCCAGCCAATGTCTCCACTCTTCAAAAGCCCACTTCATGGCCAATAACTCCCGATTACCCACGTCATAATTACGTTCAGTAGGAGAAAATTTTCGAGAGAAAAAGGCACAAGGGTTACTTTTAGAGGTCTCTGGATCTCTTTGGGACAAAACGGCACCTGCCCCAATTTCAGAGGCATCAACCTCCACCTGAAATGGCAGAGAAACATCAGGCTGCCGTAGAACAGGAGCAGAAGTGAATCTCTGCTTAAGTTCCTGAAATGCAGAAACTGCCTCAGGAGGCCAATTCACCACATCAGAACCCTTTTTGGTCAAATCAGTTAATGGTTTAACAATAACCGAGAAATTACCAATAAATTTACGATAAAAATTGGCAAAACCCAAAAATCTTTGAAGAGCCTTTAATGAAGTAGGTTGGACCCAATCACAGATGGCCTGAACCTTGACCGGGTCCATTTCAATAACAGATGGGGACAAAATGAATCCCAAAAATGAGATCCTCTGTACGCCAAAAAGACACTTTGATCCCTTCACATACAGAGCATTCTCTCTCAAAATCTGGAATACAGTTCGAACATGTTTCACATGAGAGTCCCAGTCATTAGAAAAAATCAAGATATCATCCAAATAAACAAGTCAGAAATTTATCACAAAATCCCTGAAAATGTCATTCATGAAGGACTGGAAGACAGAAGGAGCATTAGTGAGCCCAAAGGGCATCACAAGGTACTCAAAATGCCCTTCAGGGGTGTTAAATGCCGTCTTCCATTCATCCCCGTGCTTAATGCGAATAAAGTTATATGTCCCCCTGAGGTCAAGCTTGGTAAACCAAGTAGCGTTTTTCACCCTGGAAAACAGGTCAGAAATCAAGGGTAACGGATATTGATATTTCACAGTAATATTGTTCAAAAGACGATAATCAATACACGGCCTTAATGAACCATCCTTTTTGGCCACAAAGAAAAAACCGGCACCTAAGGGTGAAGAGGATGGTCTGATATGACCCTTCTCCAATGACTCCTTGATATAAGACCGCATAGCGTCATGTTCAGGTACAGACAAGTTAAAAAGGCAACCTTTAGGGAATTTACTACCAGGCACTAATTCAATAGCGCAGTCATAGCTCCTATGGGGAGGCAAGGATGCAGATTTACTTTCGCTAAACACATCAGAAAAATCAATCAAAAAGTCAGGAACATCCTGAGCCTGGGGGGAGGCAGAAAAAACAGGAGTGTTGGTATTAACACATTGGCAGCCCCAACTGGTTACAGACACAGATTTCCAATCCAAAACAGGATTATGAGACTGTAACCAAGGGAAACCCAGCACGATAATGTCATGCAGATTATACAGAACCAAAAATTTGCAGCTCTCCTGATGATCAGGTTCAACCCTCATTATCACCTGAGTAGAGAACTGAGGTTTATTCTCAGCCAAAGGGGTAGAATCGATCCCCAGTAGGGGAATAGACTTCTGTAGGGGTATCAAGGGAAACCCGCAACGTTTAGCAAAATCAAAATCCATCAGGTTAATAGCTGCTCCCGAATCAACGAAAGCCTGAGCAGAAAATGAGGACAGAGAGCATATCAGAGTAACAGTTAATAAAAACTTAGTCTGAACACTACCCAAGACAACTGAGCGTGCAAAACGTCTTCCCCGCTTAGGGCAGACTGAAATAGCATGAGAGGCATCACCACAGTAGAAACATAACCCATTGCACTTTCGACACTCATGACGCTGTGCCCCAGAAACCACTCTATCACACTGCATGGGTTCAGAAGCAGGTTCACAAGGCAACACTATTCCACGCATACTTCTCCGCTCACGTAAACGTCTGTCAATTTGAATCGCTAATGACATAGAATCATTGAGACCAGAGGGGACAGGGAATCCCACCATAACATCCTTTACATTATCTGACAGACCCTTCCGAAAAAGGGCTGCCAAAGCGTCGTCATTCCATTTGGTCAGGACTGCCCACCTGCGGAATCTCTGACAGTATAACTCAGCGTCATCAAGCCCCTGATTTAATGCCAACAAGGCTTTTTCAGCTTGATCAGTGACATTAGGCTCATCGTACAATAACCCCAAGGCCTGAAAAAATGCATCAACATCACTCAAAACAGGATCCCCAGGTGTCAGGGAAAAAGCCCAATCCTGAGGATCGCCGCGCAGGAGAGAGATGACAATTTGAACCTGCGCTGCATTCCCTAAGGACTTAGATTTTAAGGCAAAAAACAATTTACAATTATTTTTGAAATTCAGAAACTTGGCTCGATCCCCCAAAAACAAATCTGGCATGGGAATCCTAGGTTCCACAACAGGCAACCTAGCAAGATAGGTAGCAATACTCCGAACCTCAGTGGCAAGCTGATCCACACGGCCAGACAACTGTGCAAACTCCATTGAGAGAAAAAATCCTCCCCAGCACCCAGAGATACAGAGGGAAAAAAAAAAAAATGCAACAAACAGAAAAATATCTCTGACAACTCTGACAACCTTTTTTTTTTTTTCTTTCACAATATTTTTCCCTTCTGTGAGTACCATATAATTTTCAGTTTTGGCCGGTGATACTGTTATGATTTGGTAGCTGAGGAGTGCAGGTAAAAAAGGCAATACACCAGAGCAGTTGGAATCTATGAGATTGCAGTACCCTGACTTACCACCACAACTAGAGGCAGCCGTGGAGCATTCCTACGTTGGTCCTAGACGCCTCGTCACAGCCTGAGAAACTAACTATACCTAAAGATAGAAAGAGGAAAGCTATCTGCCCCGGAGCAGATCCCCAAAGAACATAGAAAGCCCCCAAACATGTAATGGCGGTTAGACAAGAAGAAATACTGACACAGACAGAAAATAGAATGAGCAAACGTTGGGGCCCAAACTATCTAAATAGAAAAGGATAGGAAGGGCACTTACTGCAATCCCAAAAAACCCTGAAAAGCACCAACTCTACTAATTTCAAAAACACCTGAGATCACACGACCTCTACCACCTAAATTAGTTCTCTGGTGTAACAAAATCAAAACAGCAGCCACTGAAAAAACTGGAAAAAGCAAATGTACAAAACATCAGTGGCTGAACTAAACTGAGAGGGCAAAAGCCCCCGGAGGGGACCCTGAAGGCCCCCACAGAAGTGCAGGACAAAATGCAAAAATCAAGCACAAAAACAAAAAGAAGAAAATGACTTATCTGTTAGCAGGAGATGCAGACACGACACAGCAGGCTACAAAGGAAACAGGAATCAAGGATTGAGACCAGAACAATTGATCACCGGCAACCCTGATGGGAAGGCGACTCCCTTAAATAAGACCAGTCAGTAACACCTGATTCCCAATCCTCACAATCTTCACTGGACAGTCCAGTACCGCTTGTAACCACCAGAGGGAGCCTCTGCTCAGAACTCATTTCAAGTCCATTCACAACAGATTAGCTTGCTTTGGGGGCGTCAGTGTCTATAAAAGCCCTGACCGCCGACCGCCATTTTACTTCTGCCGATCTTAACAGTAGGGAGAGGTTGCTGTTTATCAGTAGGGAGAGAGTTAGGGCTGTAAAGAGAAGTTCTTATGTGCTTGTGCTGATAGCAATTGTGCTGTACAGTTAGTGTGCAGTGACAAGGGAGGATTTTCTTGTGTGCAGCAGCGCTGGTTATTAGGCTGCCTGCCAGTGACAGGGGAGGATTTTCTTGTGTGCAGCAGCGCTGCTTATTAGGCTGCCTGATAGCTGTATTGCTGTGTGTACACTGCTGTGCAGACTGCTTTTTACACAGCACTAATACTTTTATTCTTTTTTTCTGCACAGTTACCGACCGTTCATTTTTTCCCACACCGTATAGAGCTGTACGCTCCTCAGACACTACCGTGTACCGGCTGGTATCACGGACAAATACATGCTGACTATCTGTGTGTGACTCCGGAAATAAATACGGAGATTTAAATTTTTCCCTACACCGTATACAGCTGTCCGCTTCTGATACATTACCGTATATCTACTCTTTGTATTACGGTCAAATCCATACTGAGTGAGCGTCTGTGTGTGATTCCGGAAAATATATACGGAGATTGAAATTTTCCCCTACACCGTATACAGCTGTCCGCTTCTGATACAGTACCGTATATCTGCTCTTTGTATTTCTGTCAAATCCATACCGAGTGAGCGTCTGTGTGTGACTCCGGAAATATATACGGAGATTGAAATTTTCCCCTACACCGTATACAGCTGTCCACTTCTGATACAGTACCGTATATCTGCTCTTTGTATTACGGTCAAATCCATACTGAGTGAGCGTCGTCTGTGTGTGACTCTTCTGATACAGTACCATATATCTGCTGGTATTTTTGGTACATTTTCCCAAACATGAGGAAGTATGGCGGAAGAGGCCACGGACGTGGGCAGGGGGGGCCAGCTGGTACTGATGGTGGTGGTGGTGCATCTGCTGGTAGTGCCAAAGGCACAATAGCACCTAAGGCAGGAGGTGTTGAGCCTGCATCATCGTCTGGCTCCAGAAGGCCTGGAAGGCTCCCTTTTCTGGGAGTAGGTAAACCGCTTTTAAAGCCGGAGCATCAGGAACAGGTTTTGGCTTACATTGCCGAAACAGCCTCCAGGTCTATCGCCTCCTCTTCTGAAGTTTCAAAAAAATGCAAGCACTGAGTCGTCAGTGCAGGCTCCTGGTCAGGAACAACACCTTTCCTTGTGTCCTTCACCCCCACCAAAAGTAAAGGATGCGGCAGGCCACACTTCAGATTACACCCTGGAGCTCTTTTCACATACCATGCCTGGGTTATCAAGTGAAATCCTGAATTCCCCAGTCCAAGAGGAATATGACATGGAGTGCACTGATGCACAGCCACTGCTATATGATTCTGCTGTTACATTCAACCAGAGCACTGCATTGTCCTCACAGTCTACTGAGCAAGATTCTGACCCTGATGAAACTCAGGTGCCCCTTCCCGCATACTATACCACCTTACACGGTGACACAGAGGAAGGTGCAGATGAAATTGAAGAGGAGGTGATGGATGACCCAGTTGTTGATCCGGATTGGCATCCATTGGGAGAAGAGGGTGACGCTGGCAATAGCTCAGAAGAGGAGGAGAATCCGCAGCAGGCATCGACATCGCAGCAGCGGTTACCTGGCAGGCCCATAGCAGTCTAAAAACGTGTTAAAAAACAAAAAGGGTTGCAGGACAGCTTGGCCAGATGGTCAAATTAGCATAGCGTGCAAGCCCTGAAAATGTTTCCCATAGTAGGAAGAGTGTAGTGTGGCACTTTTTTGACCAAAATCCTATTGATGAGGCAAGGGTTATCAGTAAAAAGTGTGGAAGGACCTTTAGCCGAGGGAAAAATCTCTGAAATTTGAATACCAGTTGCATGCTTAGACATTTAAACACCATGCACTTGCAAGCGTGCACGGACTACAAAACCTCAGGTAGCACACGTGCACCTGCTCCGACTGAAGGTAGCCAGCAACGCTGCATCACTTCCACCACTGTAAGCCCATCGGTTAGCACACCACCAGCAAGAAATGTTGAGGTGTCGTCGCAAGGCCAAAGCAGTCAGGGAATCCCAATGTTTTTCCAACGAAAGACTGAATCTAGGCCATCACCACCACCATCACAATGTCACGCTGTTACTGCATACAGGAGGTCTGGGGTCTATGCTGACCCTAAGCTGGGGTCCTGACTAATCCCTCTACCTGGAGGTACTGTTGATGGTACAGAGGTCCAGGCCGCCAGCGTAATCCCTACCTCCTGAGGATCCCTGAACCGCAGTGATCCAGTCCTGAGAAGGACCCTGATCACAACACCGGGGACTGGTAGGTATATGCCTAAACACAGTAATAAACGAACGAGACAGTACAAGGGGTAAACTAAAATCCACCTTGCATACAAAAGTCATACCACAGGAAACAGAGGGGACACCAACGGGTACGGAGATAAATGATAAAGCGAGGAGGGGAAAAAAGACCACACAGGTACTCTTAACTTCAGCCTTCACCATACAACGATCCGCTCTGCTGGTCTGCATGAATGCTTTCACCGACACTTCCCCAGCAGACAGGCAGGTATTTGAAGGAAACCAATTACCACAACATTAATTGCAGCTGAGCGAGGCTGGTCTAGTCCAGCACAGAGAGAGGAAGAATTAACTCCCTCTCTGCCGAAAAACACCCAGCACCAGAAACTCAGCTGTTAGAAGTCAGGGTGTGCAATCGCGACGATCTTCGCAGCGACACACCCGTGACAGTACCCCCCCTTCTACGAGGGGCCTCCGGACCCTCAGGGCCGGGTTTATCTGGGTGAGTAGTGTGGAAGGCCCGAACCAATCGGTCTGCGTTAATATCCGACACAGAAACCCACGTCCTCTGCTCAGGACCATACCCCTCCAATGAACAAGGTACTGAAGGGACCGGCGATTCAGACGTGAATCGATGACTTCGACACCTGGAACTCCAAGTTACCATTGACCACCACCGGAGGAGGAGGTAAAGGTGATGGTATCACCGGCGCCACATACCTCTTAAGCAACGATCTGTGGAACACATTATGAATTTTAAATGTAGGAGGGAGGTCAAGACGGAATGCAACCGGATTAATTATAGCACTGATCTTGTATGGCCCGATGAACCTGGGACCCAGTTTCCAGGAGGGAACCTTAAGTTTTATATTTTTGGTAGACAACCATACCAGATCGTTCACACTTAGGTCCGGACCAGACACTCTCCTCCTATCAGCCATACGTTTGTATTGGTTCCCCATAGTACTCAGATTATTCAGCACTCCTCTCCACACTGAAGCAAGTGACAACGAAAATCATTCCTCCTCAGGAACCCCAGAAGAGCCCCCCCTATTGAAAGTACAAAACTGGGGGTGAAAACCATATGCCCCAAAAAACGGGGACTTACCAGTGGACTCGCTCCGCCTATTATTTAGAGCAAATTCCGCCAGAGGCAAGAAAGAAGCCCAGTCCTCCTGGTTCTCTGACACAAAACACCGGAGATATGTCTCCAAGCTCTGGTTCAGACGCTCTGTCTGACCATTGGTCTGCGGGTGAAAAGCCGATGAAAATGACAACTGCATCCCCCGCCGTGTACAAAATGCTTTCCAGAATTTGGACACAAACTGAGACCCCGATCCGACACCACATCGGAGGGTACCCCGTGAAGCCTTACAATCTCCCCAATAAACACCTGCGCAAGAGTTTTAGCATTAGGAAGAGCAGGAAGAGCGATAAAATGTGCCATCTTGCTGAACCTGTCCACTACAACGAGTATGACTGTTTTACCCGAAGATGGCGGGAGGTCCGTAATGAAGTCCATAGACAGATGAGTCCACGGACGCTCCGGGATCTTCAAAGGTAAGAGGGTCCCCGACGGACGGGTATGTGGGGTCTTAGAGCGCGCACAAACCTCGCAGGACGCGACAAAAGTTACCACCTCCCTATGTAAGTTAGGCCACCAAAACCGGCGCGAGAGGAGATCCTCAGTTGCTTTACTCCCTGGGTGTCCTGCCAAAGCTGAATTATGGTGTGCCTCGATCACCTTTTGTCGCAACTGATTTGGAACAAACAGTCTCCCTGGAGGTCCTACAGGGGCGTCCCCCTGAGCCTCCAATACCCTTCCTCAAGCTCAGAGCATACTGCCGACACCACCACCCCCTCCTGAAGGACCGGAACCGGGTCCTCCGTATTCCCAGCCCTGGGAAACAGCGAGATAAGGCATCCGCCTTAACATTTTTTGAGCCAGGACGATATGTGACGACAAAATTAAACCTGGTAAAAAACAACGACCACCTAGCTTGTCTGGGATTCAGACGTTTAGCGGACTCTAAATATAGCAGGTTTTTGTGATCGGTAATGACGGTGACCGGGTGGACTGCCCCCTCCAAAAAATGACGCCACTCCTCAAAAGCCAACTTAATGGCCAAGAGTTCCCTATTGCCGACATCATAATTCCTCTCAGCGGACGACAATTTTTTAGAGAAGAAGGCGCACGGATGCCATTTACCAGGGGACGAACCTTGTGACAATACTGCTCCCACCCCTACCTCGGAAGTGTCCACCTCAACAATGAACGGCTGTGACGCATCAGGTTGAATAAGTATGGGTGCTGAAGCAAAACATTTTTTCAAAGAGGAAAACGCTTGACAAGCCTTGTCAGACCACTTTGAAAAATCCGTCCCTTTTTTAGTCATGTCTGTGAGAGGTTTAACTATGGACGAAAAATTACGAATGAACTTCCGGTAGTAGTTAGCAAACCCCAGGAAACGTTGTAATGCCTTAAGATCCTCTGGCAGATCCCACTCAAGAACTGCCCGCACTTTCCCAGGGTCCATACGAAAACCGGATGCTGACACCAGGAACCCTAAAAACTGAAGTTCCTGTACGGCGAACACACACTTCTCCCATTTGGCGTACAGTTTATTATCCCGCAAGATCTGTAACACCTGCCTAACATGCTGTAATGTATGGTGTACAGTTCATATAGCGTCTTGTGCTTGGGTGCGAGGAAAACACATGAGACACAGGTTTGATATAGAAGGACTTGTATTACTTCATACAAGTGGCAAAAAGGGTCACACAGTTTGCAGGTACAGAAGCAGGAGACACAGCAGGCCAGAGTAACTTAAGCTCAGCAATAACTCTCCACAACAGGTTCAGGATCTCTTCTCTGTTACCGTAATTCCATGCAAACGTGGATTTATCAAATAGCAGGTTTCCAGAGTCCACAAGTGTTCCAAAGTTCCTCAGTAGGAAATAGCTGGAATACAAAGTCTAAGGTTTCCAGGAGTCAGGTCACAGGCTCACTGCAGGCTTGATTCTGAAGCACTGATTGCTCAGCTGAGGCTGCTTAAGAAGCAAGAGGGAGAGAATCAGGGCGGGAACATGAAAGCTGGAAACTCCATATTGACTGAGGGCAAGATAGCTGCAGCAAGACAGAAAGCAAAATGGCCGACGGAAAAACTGAGTTTCAAGAAACATGTACAAAGAACCTTACATTACTCCCCCTTAGGGACAACCTCCGGATGACCTCAGACCAGGCTTGTCTGGGTACCTCCGATGAAACTGGCGGAGCAAGTGAGGAGCATTAACGTTATTGACTGGTTCCCATGAGTTGTCCTCCACTGGGTAGCCCTGCCATTTAATCAAATATTGTAACTGATTTCTGTACAACCTGGAATCTAGAATCCTTTCCACCACAAATTCTTCCTGACCATCGACTAGCACTGGGTCAGGGCAAGGAGAAGAATGGGAAACGTATTGGGTGTTGCAGCTTTTAGTAGGGATACATGAAAGACAGGGTGGATTCTCATAGTTCTGGGCAGTTGAAGACGACAAGCAACGGCACTTATAATTTTACTGATTTTATAGGGTCCAATGTACTTATGTCCCAACTTAGACGATGGAATCCTTAACTTAAGATTTCTGGTTGACAGCCAGACCAAGTCTCCTACCTTGAAAGCTGGTGCAGGTTTACAAAATTTATCTGCTGCTTTCTTGTACCTTTCCTGAGCCAATTCCAGATTTTCCTTTAGAAGATCCATATTCTTTTGTAAAGACGTGATTCTTTCAGCCACTGCTGGCAAGGGCGTTTCTATGGGAAATCGAGGAAGAATGTTAGGATGATAACCTAAATTGGAGTAAAAAGGAGACTGCTTAGTGGAGGCGCTCTGAGAGTTGTTATAAGAGAACTCAGCCAGTGGAAGTAGATCCACCCAATCATCCTGTAGGTGGCAGATAAAGCAGCGGAGATACTGCTCCAGGGTCTGATTGGTTCGTTCTGTCTGTCCATTAGTCTGGGGATGAAAAGCAGAAGAAAGGTTTACTTTAATGTCCAATGCGGCACAGAAATTTTGCCAAAACCTTGAAGTGAATTGCACCCCTCGATCTGAAATGACCTCATCCGGTACTCCATGTAAGCGAAACACATTCTTAATCATCAAATCTGATGTCTGTTTTGCAGTGGGTAAGCCGACACAAGGGATAAAATGAGCTGCCTTTGTTAAACGATCAACCACCACTAGAATGGTGTTCTTCCCTTGAGAGGTTGGTAACTCCACAATGAAGTCCATAGAAATGGATCCCACGGGCGGGACGGGGTGGGAAGGGGTTGCAACAGACCAGTTGGTGAGGAGCGAGGTGTTTTGCATCTTGCACAGACTTCACATGAAGTGACATAGTTTAAAACATCTTTCCTGTAAGTGGGCCACCAAAAGAAACGAGAAAGAAATTCCTGTGTCTTTAGAATTCCTCTATGCCCAGCTATCTTGGAATCGTGGATGAGTTGCAATACTCTCAATCTGACTGTTTCAGGTATATACAGACGTTGTCCCTGAATCCACACACCATTTTTAAAGACAAGACTTACGTCCCTTGGGGGTTGTGCCAACAAGGAATCCGCATGGTATGCTTCCTTGATGTCCTTAAGTAGGTCTTGATTATGAATCACTCCCAGGAATCTAGAGTCAGGAAGAATAGTCTTAGGAGGAGTAAGTGGACGGGTCTCTGCTGAATGAATCCTAGAGAGTGCATCAGCCTTTCCATTGCGCGATCCTGGCCTATAAGAAATTACAAAATTAAATTGGTTTAGGAAAAGATTCCAGCGAGCCTGGCGAGGAGTCAGGCACTTAGCCGACCTGATAAATTCAAGGTTACGATGGTCTGTCAGGACGACTATTTGCTGTGCAGCTCCCTGAAGAAGGTGTCTCCATTCTTTGAAGGCGGCAATAATGGCCAACAACTCTCTATTGCCCACATCGTAGTTCCTCTCAGCCGAAGACAACTGCTGGGAAAAGAAGGCACAGGGATGCAAGACATTCTTCTCACCTGTTCTCTGAGAGAGTATAGCTCCAACGGCACTAGTCTGAAGCATCCACCTCTATTATGAAGGCAAGTTCGGGGTTGGGATGTACTAAGATAGGTGCGGTGGTAAATTTATCCTTTAGACGAGAGAATGCTTCCTGGGCTTGGGGGGTCCAGGAGAACCTAGACTCTTTCCGGGTAAGTTGGGTGATAGGTGACACTACCTCAGAGAAATTCCTAATGAAACGTCTATAGAAGTTGGCAAACCCGATGAAGCGCTGCACCTCCTTCACATTTCTAGGAATTGGCCAATCCTTGATGGCTTGGGTCTTGCTTCCATCCATACTAATCCCTTGTGTAGACAGTACATACCCCAGAAATTGAATTTCGGTCCTATGGAATTCACACTTTTCAAGTTTGATGTAAAGATGGTGTCATGTATAGTGTACAGTTCCTATAGCGTCTTGTGCTTGGGTGCGAGGAAAACACAGGAGACATAGGTTGAAATGAAATGACTTGTATTACTTCATACAAGCATGCTGAAAAGTTCACACAGTTTGCAGGAACAGCGACAGGAGACACAGCAGGCCAGAGTAACTTCAAGCACTACAATAAATCTCCAAAGCAGGTTCAGGATCTCTTCTCTGTACCGTAATTCCTCTGCAAACATGGATTCACCAAACAGCAGGTTTCCAGAGTCCAAAAGTGTTCCAAGGTTCCTCAGTAGGGAATAGCTGGAGTACAAGTCCAAGGCTTCCAGGAGTCAGGTCACAGACTGACTGAGGCTTGATTCAGGAGCACTGATTGTTCAGCTGAGGCTGCTTAAGAAGCAAGAGGGAAGAATCAGGGCGGGAACATGAAAACTGGAAACTCCATATTAACTGAGGGCAAGAGCTGCAGAAAGACAGAAAGCAAAATGGCCGACGGAAAACTGAGTTTCAAGGAACATGTCAACAGAGACAAAGAACCTTACAGATGGTTTTGTCTTAGACGTTCTAAGACCATTCTCACATGTCCATGATGTTCCTCTGTGGAGTTAGAAAAAATTAGAATATCATCCAGATAAATCACCACGAATGTATCTAGGAGTTCCCTGAAGATGTCATTCACCAAGTGTTGGAAAGTGGCTGGGGCGGTACTCAGACCAAAAGGCATAACTAGATATTCAAAGTGTCCATAGCGTGACCTGAATGCAGTCTTCCATTCATCCCCAGGTCTAATATGGACCAAGTTATAGGCCCCACGGAGATCCAGTTTAGAGAAAATTTTGGCATGCCGCACTCTCTCCAATAACTCAGGGATTAAAGGCAATGGATAACGGTTTCTAATAGTAACCTTGAGTTCCCTATAGTCTACGCAGGGTCTCAGAGATCCATCTTTCTTCTTCACAAAGAAGATGGGTGCACCTGCAGGAGATGAAGAGGGGCGTATGAAGCCCTTGGCTAGATTTTCGTCTATGTAATCCTTTAAAGCCTTTAGCTCGGGCCCCGCCAGGGGGTAGATCTTACCAAAAGGTATCTCTGCTCCAGGCAATAATTCAATTGGACAATCATATGGACGGTGAGGGGGAAGCTGGTCAGCGTTCTTCTTGTCACATAAATCCACATAGTCCTGGTATACAGCTGGTAGTTCAGGGACTGACATGGTTCCTTTAGGAACAGAGCAAGCTGAAACTTCTGGACTCATCTGTTTCTCTGGAAAGTGTAATTCCTTGGTCTCCCAGTTAATGGTAGGGTTCTGAGCCTGCAGCCATGGTAGCCTTAGAATAATGGGAAAGTGGGGAGAAGAGATAAGCATAAAGGACAGTTTCTGTAAGGTTCTGTGTACATGTTCCTGAAACTCAGTTTGTTCGTCAGCCATTTTACTTTCTGTCTTGCTGCAGCTATCTTGCCCTCAGTCAAAATGGAGTTTCCAGCTTGCATGTTCCCTCCCTGATTCTCTCCTTTTGCTTCTTAAGCAGCCACAGCTGAGCAATCAGTGCTTCAGAATCTAGCCTGCAGTGAACCTGTGACCTGACTCCTAAAGCCTTGGACCTTGTACTCCAGCTATTCCTACTGAGGAACTCTGAAGCACTTGTGGCCTCTGAACCCTGCTCTTTGAAAGACCCACGTTTGCATGGACTTACGGTAACAGAGAAGAAGATCCTGAACCTGTTGTGGAGAGTGATTGCTGAGCTTAGATTACTCTGGCCTGCTGTGTCTCCTGCTTCTGTGTCTGCAAACTGTGTGACTATTTTTGCCAACTTGTATGAAGTAATACAAGACTTTCTATATCAAACCTGTGTCTCATGTATTTTCATCGCACCCAAGCACAAGACGCTATATGAACTGTACTACATACATTACAAGATTCTGAAGCCAAAACGTTAGTGTCTGCTGGGTCTGGAAAGGCTGTGTCTGCTGTAACTGTGGATATCGGATGTCCGGTTGTACTTTCTGTGATGACAGTGGTTGTGACTTCTCACAACCATTCCAGGTGAGCAATTCCCTTAAGTGTTTTTTTTTCTGCAGTGTTACCACAGGTAAACACTATTGTTTTTTTTTTTTCTTTTCTCTTTTTTTTGTCTGCTGTAACTGTGGATATCAGATGTCCGGGTGAACTTTCTGTGATGATAGTGGTTGTGACTTCTCACAACCATTCCAGGTGAGCAGTTCCCTTAATTTTTTTTCTCTCTGCAGTGTTACCACAGGTAAACACTATTGTTTTTTTTTTTTCTCCTCTCCTCTTCTTCCAGTACTCCTGTCTTAAAAGATCTGGAAAATGGAGGCCCGCATAAAGGAACTTTGCGGAGTGACTGATAATATCCTTGCAGATTTGCAGAATATAAAGACCCGTTTTTCAAGCCTACAGGACCTCACTAATCACAATTTGCAAGTGTTTGGACAGACTGCCCAGGATTTGCGAGCCAGGATTGAGGTTCTAGAAGAGCGAGTCCAGGCTCCTGCCGTAGCCCCGAGTTCTGGGATTCCCAAGTTGCCCCCTTTTCGTTTTGGCGGTGAACGTGAGAAATTCAGGGGATTTATTAATCAATGCAATCTTTTTTTTTCTGCATATGCTTCACAATTTCCCACTGAACGATCTAAGGTGCTTACTATAATTATGTTGCTTACCAACAAGGCTTTGATGTGGGCAAACCCTCTGATTGAGACTGAGGATGATTGTTTGAATCACCTTGATGCTTTTATTTCAGCCATGGGGCAGGTGTTTGATGACCCCAATCGAGGTGCAACAGCTGAAGCAGCCATGTTAGCTTTGCGCCAAGGTAAGCACTCGGTAGCTGAATATGCCTTGGATTTCAGGAGATGGGCCCTTGATACCACCTGGGACAGTTCCGCCAAAAAATCTATTTTTCGAAAGGGGTTATCTCCACTGATTAAGGATGAACTTGCTCGTGCCGATCCTCCCACTGCGTTAGGTGACTTTATTAACTACTGCATCCGTATTGATACTCGTCTGACTGAACGCAGGCAAGAGAGATGGTTCGAAAGCAATCGCACTAACCTTTTCCTACCTTCCTCTCCAGCTAAGGAACCTTTGAGTAGGATTACACGGGAACCTGAACCTGAACCCATGCAGGTAGACTCTTTACAACGACGGGTTAGTGATGCACGCAAGGAACATCGTTTTAAGGAGAATCTATGTTTCTATTGTGGTAAGTCAGGGCACTTCATTATAAACTGCCCCAGCCGTTCTCGTAAGACTACTGCAGCACTCATTCATTGTGAGTGTTGCGAGAGGGGATCTGTCAGGTCCGAGCCTCAGGCTCCAGAAGATCTGCAGCAACAGATCTTGATTTCTCGGACTTAAACTCCGTTACCTCTGAGGACGTTGACTGTGTAAACGCTGCCATTTTTCAAGTTTCCTCAGCGGTGTCCCAGCTGAGTTGTAAGAAAAACAATTCTCATTGCTTTCTTTCCATCAAACTCTGGGTTGACTCAGCTTGGGTGTCTAGCTCTGCTATGATCGACTCAGGGGCAAGTGGAAATTTTATGGATGTCTCCTTTGCTCTGAAACAGGGGATACGTTCAGTGAAGAAGGCTACTCCAGTACAGATGGAAACTGTGGATGGCTCCCTGCTGACCTCTGGACCAGTGGATCAGGAAACAGAGCCTTTGAGGGTTCTTATGGGTAAAGATCATCAAGAGAAACTGTCCTTTATACTTATCTCTTCTCCCCACTTTCCCATTATTCTAGGGCTACCATGGCTGCAGGCTCAGAATCCTACCATTAATTGGGAGACCAAGGAATTACACTTTCCAGAGAAACAGATGAGTCCAAAAGTTTCAGCTTGCTCTGTTCCTAAAGGAACCATGTCAGTCCCTGAACTACCAGCTGTATACCAGGACTATGTGGATTTATGTGACAAGAAGAACGCTGACCAGCTTCCTCCTCACCGTCCATATGATTGTCCAATTGAATTATTGCCTGGAGCAGAGATACCTTTTGGTAAGATCTACCCCCTGGCGGGGCCCGAGCTAAAGGCTTTAAAGGATTACATAGACGAAAATCTAGCCAAGGGCTTCATACGCCCCTCTTCATCTCCTGCAGGTGCACCCATCTTCTTTGTAAAGAAGAAAGATGGATCTCTGAGACCATGCGTAGACTATAGGGAACTCAATAAGTTTACTATTAGAAACCGTTATCCATTGCCTTTAATCCCTGAGTTATTGGAGAGAGTGCGACATGCCAAAATTTTCTCTAAACTAGATCTTCGTGGGGCCTATAACTTAGTCCGTATTAGACCTGGGGATGAATGGAAGACTGCATTCAGGTCACGCTATGGACACTTTGAATATCTAGTTATGCCTTTTGGTCTGAGTACCGCCCCAGCCACTTTCCAACACTTGGTGAATGACATCTTCAGGGATCTCCTAGATACATTTGTGGTAATTTATTTGGATGATATTCTAATTTTTTCTAACTCCACAGAGGAACATCATGGACATGTGAGAATGGTCTTGGAACGTCTAAGACAAAATCATCTTTACATCAAACTTGAAAAGTGTGAATTCCATAGGACCGAAATTCAATTTCTGGGGTATGTACTGTCTACACAAGGAATTAGTATGGATGGAAGCAAAACCCAAGCCATCAAGGATTGGCCAATCCTAGAAATGTGAAGGAGGTGCAGCGCTTCATCGGGTTTGCCAACTTCTATAGACGTTTCATTAGAATTTCTCTGAGGTAGTGTCACCTATCACCCAACTTACCCGGAAAGAGTCTAGGTTCTCCTGGACCCCCCAAGCCCAGGAAGCATTCTCCGTCTAAAGATAAATTTACCACGCACCTATCTTAGTACATCCCAACCCCGACTTGCCTTCATAATAGAGGTGGATGCTTCAGACTGTGCCGTTGGAGCTATACTCTCTCAGAGAACAGGTGAGAAGAATGTCTTGCATCCCTGTGCCTTCTTTTCCCAGCAGTTGTCTTCGGCTGAGAGGAACTACGATGTGGGCAATAGAGAGTTGTTGGCCATTATTGCCGCCTTCAAAGAATGGAGACACCTTCTTCAGGGAGCTGCACAGCAAATAGTCGTCCTGACAGACCATCGTAACCTTGAGTTTATCAGGTCGGCTAAGTGCCTGACTCCTCGCCAGGCTCGCTGGAATCTTTTCTTAAACCAATTTAATTTTATCATTTCTTATAGACCAGGATCGCGCAATGGAAAGGCTGATGCACTCTCTAGGATTTACTCAGCAGAGACACGTCCAATTACTCCTCCTAAGACTATTCTTCCTGACTCTAGATTCCTAGGAGTAATTCATAATCAAGACCTACTTAAGGACATCAAGGAAGCATACCATGCGGATTCCTTTTTGGCACAACCCCCAAGGGACGTAAGTCTTGTCTTTAAGAATGGTGTGTGGATTCAGGGACAACGCCTGTATATTCCTGAAACAGTCAGATTGAGAGTATTGCAACTCATTCACGATTCCAAGATAGCCGGGCATAGGGGAATTCTAAAGACACAGGAATTTCTCTCTCGTTTCTTTTGGTGGCCCACTTGCAGGAAGGATGTTTTAAACTATGTCACTTCATGTGAAGTCTGTGCAAGATGCAAAACACCTCGCTCCTCACCAACTGGTCTGTTACAGCCTCTTCCCACCCCGTCCCGCCCGTGGGGATCCATTTCTATGGACTTCATTGTGGAGTTACCAACCTCTCAAGGGAAGAACACCATTCTAGTGGTGGTTGACCGTCTAACAAAGGCAGCTCATTTTATCCCTTGTGTCGGCTTACCCACTGCAAAACAGACATCAGATTTGATGATTAAAGATGTGTTTCGCTTACATGGAGTACCGGATGAGGTTATTTCGGATCGAGGGGTGCAATTCACTTCTAGGTTTTGGCAAAATTTCTGTGCAGCATTGGACATTAAAGTAAACCTTTCTTCTGCTTTTCATCCCCAGACTAATGGACAGACCGAACGAACCAATCAAACCCTGGAGCAGTATCTCCGCTGCTTTATCTGCCACCTACAGGATGATTGGGTGGATCTACTTCCATTAGCTGAGTTCTCGTATAACAACTCTCAGAGTGCCTCCACTAAGCAGTCTCCTTTTTACTCTAATCTAGGTTATCATCCTAACATTCTACCACGATTTCCCATAGAAACGCCTTTACCAGCAGTGGCTGAAAGAATCACGTCTTTACAGAAGAATATGGATCTTCTAAAGGAGAATCTGGAATCGGCTCAGGAAAGGTACAAGAAAGCAGCAGATAAATTTCGTAAACCTGCACCAGCTTTCAAGGTAGGAGACTTGGTCTGGCTGTCAACCAGAAATCTTAAGTTAAGGATTCCATCGTCTAAGTTGGGACATAAGTACATTGGACCCTATAAAATCAGTAAAATTATAAGTGCCGTTGCTTGTCGTCTTCAACTGCCCAGAACTATGAGAATTCACCCTGTCTTTCATGTATCCCTACTAAAGGCTGCGACACCCAATACGTTTCCTGGACGTTCTTCTCCTTGCCCTGACCCAGTGCTAGTCGATGGTCAGGAAGAATTTGTGGTGGAAAGGGTTTTAGATTCCAGGTTGTATAGAAATCAGTTACAATATCTGATTAAATGGCAGGACTACCCAGTGGAGGACAACTCATGGGAACCAGTCAATAACGTTAATGCTCCTCGCTTGCTCCGTCAGTTTCATCAGAGGTACCCACACAAGCCTGGCCTGAGGTCATCCGGAGGCTGTCCCTAAGGGGGGAGTAATGTAAGGTTCTGTGTACATGTTCCTGAAACTCAGTTTGTTCGTCAGCCATTTTACTTTCTGTCTTGCTGCAGCTATCTTGCCCTCAGTCAAAATGGAGTTTCCAGCTTGCATGTTCCCGCCCTGATTCTCTCCTTTTGCTTCTTAAGCAGCCACAGCTGAGCAATCAGTGCTTCAGAATCTAGCCTGCAGTGAACCTGTGACCTGACTCCTAAAGCCTTGGACCTTGTACTCCAGCTATTCCTACTGAGGAACTCTGAAGCACTTGTGGACTCTGAACCCTGCTCTTTGAAAGACCCACGTTTGCATGGACTTACGGTAACAGAGAAGAAGATCCTGAACCTGTTGTGGAGAGTGATTGCTGAGCTTAGATTACTCTGGCCTGCTGTGTCTCCTGCTTCTGTGTCTGCAAACTGTGTGACTATTTTTGCCAACTTGTATGAAGTAATACAAGACTTTCTATATCAAACCTGTGTCTCATGTATTTTCATCGCACCCAAGCACAAGACGCTATATGAACTGTACTACATACATTACAGTTTCTCTTGATGATCTTTACCCATAAGGACCCTCAAAGGCTCCGTTTCCTGATCCACTGGTCCAGAGATCAGCAGGGAGCCATCCACAGTCTCCATCTGTACTGGAGTAGTCTTCTTCACTGAACGTATCCCCCGTTTCAGAGCAAAGGAGATATCCATAAAATTTCCACTTGCCCCTGAGTCGATCATAGCAGAGCTAGACACCCAGACTGAGTCAACCCAGAGTTTGATGGAAAGGAAGCAATGAGAATTGTTTTTCTTACAACTCAGCTGGGACACCGCTGAGGAAACTTGAAAAATTGCAGCGTTTACACAGTCATCGTCCTCAGAAGTGACGGAGTTTAAGTCAGAGAAATCAATATCTGTTGCTGCAGATCTCTCTGGAGCCTGAGGCTCGGACCTGACAGATCTCCTCTCGCAACACTCACAGTGAATGACTGCTGCAGTAGTCTTACGAGAACGGCTGGGGCAGTTTATAATGAAGTGCCCTGACTTACCACAGTAGAAACATAGATTTTCCTTTAAACGATGTTCTTTGCGTGCATCACTAACCCGTCTTTGTAAAGAGTCCACCTGCATGGGTTCAGGTTCAGGTTCCCGTGTGATCCTACTCAAAGGTTCCTTAGCTGGGGAGGAAGGTAGGAAAAGGTTAGTGCGATTACTTTCGAACCATCTCTCTTGCCTGCGTTCAGTCAGACGAGCATCAATACGGATGCAGTAGTTAATAAAGTCACCTAACGCAGTGGGAGGGTCGGCACGAGCAAGTTCATCCTTAATCAGTGGAGACAACCCTTTTCGAAAAATAGATTTTTTGGCGGAACTGTCCCAAGTGGTATCGAGGGCCCATCTCCTGAAATCCAAGGCATATTCGGCTACTGAGCGCTTACCTTGGCGCAAAGTTAACATGGCTGCTTCAGCTGTTGCACCTCGATTGGGGTCATCAAACACCTGCCCCATGGCTGAAATGAAAGCATCAAGATGATGCAAACATTCATCCTCAGTCTCAATCAGAGGGTTTGCCCACATCAAAGCCTTGTTGGTAAGCAACATGATTATAGTAAGCACTTTAGATCGTTCAGTGGGAAATTGTGAAGCATGTGCAGAAAAAAAAAGACTGCATTGGTTAATAAATCCCATGAATTTCTCACGTTCACCGCCAAAATGAAAAGGGGGTAACTTGGGAATCCCAGAACTCGGGGTTATGGCAGGAGCCTGGACTCGTTCCTCTAGAACCTCAATCCTGGCTCGTAAATCCTGGGTAGTTTGTCCAAACACTTGCAAATTGTGATTAGTGAGGTCCTGTAGGTTTGCAAAACGGGTCTTTATAGTCTGTATATCTGCAAGGATTGTATCAGTCACTCCGCAAAGCTCCTTTATGCGAGCCTCCATCTTCCAGATCTTTTAAGACAGGAGTACTGGAAGGAGAAGAGAAAAAAAAAAAAAACAATAGTGTTTACCTGTGGTAACTGTAGCATCGGCGTCCCTGCCTTCTGCCAGGCAGGGACGCTGTTCCCCTGCGACAGCGTCCTCTGCCAGGCAGGGATGTCGCCCCCCTTACCCGCGCTCAGCGTCCTCCTTCCGCCCTGCTGGGGCCGCGCGCTCCTTCCCTGCTGCTGGACTTAGGGCGCGCGCCCGCGCCCTCCCCCGCTCTTAAAGGGGCCGCGCACATCTTTCAAAAAGGTCCCCGGCCAATGCCGGAGGACTCCACCCTATATAAAGTACTTCCTCCTTAATGGAGGTGCCCGAGCAATGTTGTTGTTGCACTGTTTACTCTGCTTCAGCCCTCAGGGTCCATTTCCAGTTACCTGCCTGTTTCCTGCCAGTCTGCTGTCTGCTACCTGCCTGCAAGCCTGCCTGGAGGTTCGGCCGTCACATGCGGTGACCATCGGCAATTCCAGAGACTCTCGCCTGCTTACTTGGGAGCACTCATCTGCCATCTGACTGCAATCCCACCTGAAGGTTCGGCCGTCACCTGCAGTGTTCATCGGCTGTTCCGGAGACTCTCGCCTGCTCGCTTGGGGGCGCTCATCTGTCATCTGCCTGCTAGCCTACCGGGAGGCTCTACCATCTCAGGTCGTATATACCTGTTCAGTCAAAGACTGCCCCGGCTCCTTGCTTGCCTGTTTATCCAGAGACTGCCCCGGTCACTTGCTGTGACTTCCTGCCTGTCTAACCAGAGACTGCCCCGGTCACTTGCTGTGACTTCCTGCCTGTCTAACCAGAGACTGCCCCGGTCACTTGCTGTGACTTCCTGCCTGTCTAACCAGAGACTGCCCCGGTCATTTGCCGTGACTTCCTGCCTGTCTACCCAGAGACTGCCCCGGTCACTTGCCGTGACTACCTGCCTGTCTACCCAGAGACTTCCCCGGTCACTTGCTGTGACTACCCGCCTGTCTATCCAAAGACTGCCCCCGTCACTTGCAGTGACTTCCTATCCATCTCCCCGGGCGCCACCCGCTCCTTTACAAGGAAAGCCTCCTTGTATAATAAAGCTCAGAGGTTCCGCCTCCCAGACCCGTTACAGTAACACTGCAGAGTAAAATTAAGGGAATGTGCTCACCTGGAATGGTTGTGAGAAGTCACAACCACTGTCATCACAGAAAGTATAACCGGACATCTGATATCCACAGTCACAGCAGACACAGCCTTCCCAGACCCAGCAGACACTAACGTTTGGCTTCAGAATCTTGTAATGTATGGTGTACAGTTCATATAGCGTCTTGTGCTTGGGTGCGAGGAAAACACATGAGACACAGGTTTGATATAGAAGGACTTGTATTACTTCATACAAGTGGCAAAAAGGGTCACACAGTTTGCAGGTACAGAAGCAGGAGACACAGCAGGCCAGAGTAACTTAAGCTCAGCAATAACTCTCCACAACAGGTTCAGGATCTCTTCTCTGTTACCGTAATTCCATGCAAACGTGGATTTATCAAATAGCAGGTTTCCAGAGTCCACAAGTGTTCCAAAGTTCCTCAGTAGGAAATAGCTGGAGTACAAAGTCTAAGGTTTCCAGGAGTCAGGTCACAGGCTCACTGCAGGCTTGATTCTGAAGCACTGATTGCTCAGCTGAGGCTGCTTAAGAAGCAAGAGGGAGAGAATCAGGGCGGGAACATGAAAGCTGGAAACTCCATATTGACTGAGGGCAAGATAGCTGCAGCAAGACAGAAAGCAAAATGGCCAACGGAAAAACTGAGTTTCAAGAAACATGTACAAAGAACCTTACACATGCTCCTGATGAGACACAAGATCCGGCGAGTAAATTAAGATATCATCCAGATATATGACCACAAACTGTCCCATTAGGTGGCGAAAGATGTCATTTACAAAGTGTTGAAACACCACCGGGGCAATACTCAGACCAAATGGCATGACAAGGTTCTCATAATGCCCCTCCGGAGTGTTAAACGCCGTCTTCCACTCATCCCCCTCCTTCATCCTAATCAGATTGTACGCCCCCCTGAGATCCAACTTAGAGAACCATTTGGCACCCACGATCTGATTGAAGAGATCGGGAATAAGTGGGAGCGGATACGGATCTCGGACCGTAATCCGATTAAGCTCACGGAAATCCAGGCAAGGGCGTAGGCCTCCATCTTTTTTTTTCACAAAGAAGAACCCCGCGGCCACCGGGGAAGATGAAGGTCTAATATGCCCCTTAGCCAGACTCTCTGAAATATAATCCTTCATGGCCTGTCTCTCAGGACCAGAAAGGTTATACAACCTAGATTTCGGTAACTTGGCCCCAGGGAGCAAGTTAACAGAACAGTCATACTCGCGATGAGGAGGTAGTTCTTGACACCCTTTCTCCGAGAATACATCCTCAAAGTCCACCAGAAATGGAGGTAAGGCCCTAGGAGCGACCGCCCCAATGACCGTATTCATGCAGTTTTTATTACAGAATTCACTCCATTGACTTATCTCTCTGGATTGCCAATCAATAACCGGGTTATGCTTAGTTAACCAAGGAAGGCCCAGCACTATAGGAGTGGGAAGACCCTCCAACACTTAACAAGACAACAGTTCTTTATGTAACGCCCCCACTTGAAGATCTATGTTATGCACTGCTTGCAAAAAACTTCCCTGACCGAGAGGTCTGGCGTCGATCGAGAATATGGGGACGGGTTTAGTCAACACACTCAATCGCATACCTTGAACCCGGGCAAAGCGAGCATCCACCAGGTTAGCCCGGACCCACTATCCAGAAGAACAGATATCCTCTCAGTTCTCGCACCCACCACCACCTACGCCGGTACGAGAAACTGAGACGAACTTAGGGACGAAATACTTACTCCCAGATTGCCGTCCACCACACAATCTGGGATCAATAGTTTTCCGGCGACTTCTCACTCTGCAAAGGACGGGAAGGACACCCCTAATAAAATGTCCCTTTTTTCCACAGAAGAAACAACCTCCTGTTTTGTGGCGCCCACCGATCCCCTCCCCCGGAATGATGTCCCTCCTAATTGCATAGGCTCCTCTGGACTGGCCAGGGGAAGCTCCATATAAGGGACCCTTGAGGAAGGTGGAGTCATCACAGGGGGCAAGGTTACCCCGCACCTCTCCCGAAGACGTCTGTCAATACGAATAGCAAGGGCCATAGCGGCTTCCAGTGACGTGGGAGGGTCATACTATGCCAGCACATCCTTTAATTTGTCAGATAAACCTTGACAAAACTGGCTCCTAAGAGCCGGGTCATTCCACTGGGTGTCCGTGGCCCACCTACGGAACTCCGAACAGAATTCCTCTGCCGGACGATCTCCCTGCTGGATCCTACGTAACTTAGATTCAGCAAGGGAGACCCGATCCAGGTCATCATACACAAGACCCAGAGCCGTAAAAAACCCATCCACTGACTGGAGAGCTGGGGAGCTCGGGGGAAGAGCGAACGCCCAGGATTGGGGGTCTCCCTGTAGGAGCGAGATGACAATCCCCACCCTTTGCTCCTCACTCCCAGATGACCGAGGACGCAGCCGAAAGTACAATTTACATGCCTCCCGGAAAGCAAAAAACTTGTCCCGCCCCCCCAGTGAATCTGTCAGGGAGAGCTACTTTAGGTTCAGGTCCGGCCTGCTCCGGGGGGTACAAAACCTTGGACTTAACGTCCGCCAGCTCCATGGACAAACTCTGCAACTGCCGAGCTAGACTGACTACTGGATCCATGGTGACTGGAGAAAATCTTTAGTGGTCGGTGAAAATGTCACGCTGTTACTGCATACAGGAGGTCTGGGGTCTATGCTGACCCTAAGCTGGGGTCCTGACTAATCCCTCTACCTGGAGGTACTGTTGATGGTACAGAGGTCTAGGCCGCCAGTGTAATCCCTACCTCCTGAGGATCCCTGAACCTCAGTGATCCAGTCCTGAGAAGGACCCTGATCACAACACCGGGCACTGGTAGGTATATGCCTAAACACAGTAATAAACGAATGAGACAGTACAAGGGGTAAACTAAAATCCACCTTGCATACAAAAGTCATACCACAGGAAACAGAGGGGACACCAACGGGTACGGAGATAAATGATAAAGCGAGGAGGGGAAAAAAGACCACACAGGTACTCTTAACTTCAGCCTTCACCATACAACGATCCGCTCTGCTGGTCTGCATGAATGCTTTCACCGACACTTCCCAGCAGACAGGCAGGTTTTGAAGGAAACCAATTACCACAACATTAATTGCAGCTGAGCGAGGCTGGTCTAGTCCAGCACAGAGAGAGGAAGAATTAACTCCCTCTCTGCCGAAAAAACACCCAGCACCAGAAACTCAGCTGTGAGAAGTCAGGGTGTGCAATCGCGACGATCTTCGCAGCGACACACCCGTGACACACCATCACCAACTGCCTCTCAGTCCGCCATGTCCATCGCTAGTTCCCCCATATGCAGCTCTCAAGTCCAGCTCACCCTAGCAGACACTTTGAGTAGGACAAGAAAGTACTCATCCTCTCATCCGCGTGCACTGGCTTTGAACGCCTACATTGCCAAACTGATTTCATTGGGGATGATGCCCTTCCATTTGGTTGAAAGCGCAGTGTTCCGAGAGCTCATGGCCTACGCTGTCCCACGCTATGACCTACCCAGTCGGCACTTCTTTTCTAGAAAAGCCATCCCTGCCCTCCACCTGCATGTGAAAGACCGCATTGTCCATGCACTCAAACAATCTGTGAGTGGAAAGGTGCACCTCACAACAGATGCATGGCCAGTAGGCATGGCCAGGGCCGTTACGTGTCCATCACTGCGCATTGGGTTAATGTGGTGGATGCAGGGTCCAAAGGGGACAGCGGCGGTGGGACAGTGCTGCCTAGCCCACGGTATAGGCAACAGTTGGCTGTAGGCGTTCGACCCTCCTCCTCCTCCTCCAGAAGCGAAAGCTCATCGACAGAGCGCAGTCGCACGAGCACTCCATCCGCAGCTGCCAGTGTTGCACATGAGGTGTCCCACTATCGAACAGCTAGTGGTAAGCGTCAGCAGGCTATTTTAAAGATGATGTCTTTGGGCGACAACAGACACACCGCAGAGGTACTGGCCGACTACTTGCAGCGAGAAACTGGGTCATGGCTGGGCAGTCTATATCTTGAGCCAGGCAAGGTAGTCAGTGATAACGGCCTTAATTTTGTGGCGGTCATAGCCCTGGCAATACTCAGACACATACCTTGCCTGGCTCACACCTTGAACCTGGTGGTGCAGTGCTTCATAAATAATTATCCGGAGTTACCAGCCCTGCTCCATAAAGTGCGAAGACTGTGCTCGCACATCCGTCGCTCGCCCGTAGACTCCAGTCATATACAGAGGCAAGCACTGCCTAATTATAGACATTGCAACAAGGTGGAACTCCACCATGCACATGGTTGAGAGGCTGTGCGAACAAAGGCAGGCTGTTGTGAATGGACTTGAAATGAGTTCTGAGCAGAGGCTCCCTCTGGTGGTTACAAGCGGTACTGGACTGTCCAGTGAAGATTGTGAGGAGTGGGAATCAGGTGTTACTGACTGGTCTTATATAAGGGAGTCGCCTTCCCATCAGGGTTGCCGGTGATCAATTGTTCTGGTCTCACTCCATGATTCCTGTTTCCCTTGTAGCCTGCTGTGTCGTGTCTGCATCTCCTGCTAACAGATAAGACATTTTCTTCTTTTTGTTTTTGTGCTTTATTTTTGCATTTTGTCCTGCACTTCTGTGGGGGCCTTCAGGGTCCCCTCCGGGGGCTGTTGCCCTCTCAGTTTAGTTCAGCCACTGATGTTTGTACTTTTGCTTTTTCCAGTTTCTTCAGTGGCTGCTGTTTTGATTTTCTTAACAACCCTCTTCAAAGCATTACTGTTAGGTGTTATGTTTCGGTAACTGAGGAGTGCAGGTAAAAAAGGCAATACACCAGAGCAGTTGGAATCTATGAGATTGCAGTACCCTGACTAACCACCACAACTAGAGGCAGCCGTGGAGCGTTCCTATGTTGGTCCTAGACGCCTCGTCACAGCCTGAGAAACTAACTACAACTAAAGATAGAAATAGGAAAGCTATCTGCCCCGGAGCAGATCCCCAAAGAACATAGAAAGCCCCCAAACATGTAATGGCTGTTAGACAAGAAGAAATACAGACACAGACAGAAAATAGTATGAGCAAACGTTGGGGCCCAAACTAACTAAATAGAAAAGGATAGGAAGGGTACTTACTGCAATCCCAAAAAACCCTGCAAAGCACCAACTCTACTAATTTCAAAAACACCTGAGATCACACGACCTCTACCACCTAAATTAGTTCTCTGGTGTAACAAAATCAAAAAGAAGAAAATGTCTTATCTGTTAGCAGGAGATGCAGACACGACACAGCAGGCTACAAGGGAAACAGGA
>JARQOD010000003.1:207354857-207391803 GCA_033576555.1 Oophaga sylvatica | reverse complement strand
GCTCCTCCTCTGCAGTATAAACCACACACTAGCTCCAACCGAACTAATTCCGTGACAAAGCAGTAGGAAAAACAAGAACATTGTTAGAGTATACCAACGTCAAACTAAAGACATACTCAAGCCATAAGGCCAACAGGGTGGGTGCTGTGTTCCCAATGAGTGGCTCAGAGAAAAGGATTTTACGGTGAGCACATAAAAATCCAAGTTTCTCCTTCGCCTTATTGGGGGACACAGGACAATGGGACGCCCTAAAGCAGTCCCTGGGTGGAAAACTGACAGGACAGACCTAACCTTGCGCACCAGCCGCCTAGAGATGCGTTACGGCCGCCTGCAAGATTCGTCTTCCAAGGTTCGCATCTGCTGAGGCCTGAGGTGAATGTTGTAGTGCTTCGAGAAGGTGTGCAGACTGAACCAAGTCGTAGCCTTGCAATCCTGTTCCACCGCGCCTGGTGCCAAATGGCCCAGGAGGCCCCCACCACATGAGTGGAGTGTGCCTTAATCCCCGCCGGGATAGGCCTGTTCCTAACACGGTAAAACTCTTGAATAGCCAAGAGGATCCACCTGGCTATTGTGGACTTAGAAGCGGCGGGTCCCTTCCTGTGACCCTCAGGAAGAACGAATAAGATGTCCATCTTACGGAAGGACGCCATTCGTGAGACATACCTTCTGAGAGCCCTCACCAAATCCAGGGTGTGAAGAGCTCTCTCAAAACGGTGCACTGGGGTTGGGCAAAAGAAGGCAGGACAATGTGCACGTTAAGGTGAAAGGAAGAGACCACCCTTGGCAAGAAAGTTGGAGACGGTCTGAGAATTATCTTGTCCTGGTGAAAGATTAGAAAAGGAGCTCGACAGGCCAGGGCAGCTAACTCCGATACCCGTCTGATTGACATCACTGAGACAAGAAAAGCCACCTTCCATGAAAGGTGGGTGAGAAAGACTTCTACCGGGTCCCCCTTTGAACCTCTACTTGAACATCCAGGACCAGGTTAAGGTCCCAGGGGTCCAAAGGCATTCTATAGGGGGTACCAAATGGGAGACCCCCTGAAGGAAAGTCTTCAACTGCAGTTTGGAAGCGATCCTGCGCTGGAACAAGACAGATAAGGTGGAAATCTGGCCTTTGAGAGAACTGAGCACTAGGCCCGAGTCCAGGCCAGCCTGAAGAAACTCTAGGATGGCTGGAATAGAGAAAGTGAGAGGCGAACGACCGCGATCCCTGCACCATGCAAAAAAAGATTTCCAGGTATGGTGATAGATACGCACGGATGCAGGTTTCCGAGTGCTAATCATGGTGGAGACCATCTCTTAAGAGAACCCGGCTTGGGTTAAAACCCAGGATTCAACAGCCATGCCGTTAAACACAGTTCCCAAGTTCTGATGGAAGATCGGTCCCTGCGAGAGCAAGTCTGCACAATCCAGAAGACGCCAGGGAACATCGGCGACAAGCTGCACCAACTGCGCGTACCACGTTCAACGTGGCTAGTCTGAGGAAACTAGGATGACTGGAATGCTTTCTGATTTGATCCGCCTGATGACCCTCGGAAGCAACGGAAGCAGAGGGAACACATACGGGAGGTGGAACTGATGCCACGGAAGAACCAGTGCATCCGCCCCAATGGCCTCTGGATCCCGTGACCGAGCTATGAAATCGGGCACCTTGGCGTTGAGTCTTGAAGCCATCAGTTCGACGTTCAGAGTCCCCCAGCGATGACAAATCTGCTGGAAGATGTCCAGGTGCAGCGACCACTGCCCCGTAGCGAGACCCTGGCGGCTGAGGAAGTCTACCGCCCAGTTTTCCACACTGGAATGTGCACTGCTGAGATGACCGAGTGGTTTCTCTCGGCCCACTGGAGAATGTGCTTCACCTCGCACATTGCCGCCCTGCTACGGGTGCCCCCCTGATGGTTGATATATGCCACGGCTGTGGCATTGTCTGATTGTATTGGATGGGCTGACCCGCTAGGTGATGGAACCGTAGCAGGGTCAATCGAATCGCCCAGATTTCCAGAATGTTGACAGGGAGAAGTGACTCCTGAGGGGACCAGTGCCCCTGGGCAGTGTGATGTCGAAAGACGGCTCAGAAGACTGGCATCGGTGGAGACCACCAGCAATTGGACCGGAAAGATTTTCCCTAGAAGAGGGATGACCGCAACATCCACCACCTGAGCTCCTGCCGGCCCGCGGGGACAAGCGGCACAGCCAGTGGAGGGAGAATGGGTTCCTGTCCCAGGCTGCCAGAAGCGCATACTGAAGAGGTCGTAGGTGTAACTGGGCAAATGGAATAGCTTCCATCGCTGCTACCATCCTGCCCAGGACCCTCCCTGTCGAAGGGACAACACCTTGTCTCGAGGGAGACTCACCAACCCTCGGGAGGTGTCCAGGGTCATTCCTAAAAAGGTAATCTGCTGAGCCGGGACTGGGGAAGATTTGTCCAAATTTATAAGCCAGCCCAGGTGAGAAAGTGTGTCCAAGGTAATGCGGACGCATGCTACGCAAGCTTGGAAAGACGGGCCTTTGACTAGGTCGTCCAGATATGGTAAAATGACCACGCCGCCGAGTGCAGAATGGACATTACTGCCGCCATGACTTTCGTGAACACTCTGGGAGCGGTGGCTAGGCCAAAGGGTAAGGCTGTAAACTTGAAATGTTCCTCGCGGATGGCGAAGCGCAGGAACTGTTGGTGAGGGGGGATAATCAGGATATGCAGGTAAGCATCCTGGATGTCGATGGATGCTAGGAACTCCACTTTTCCATTGAAGAGATGACAGAACGGAGGGACTCCATTCTGAAGTGCCGAACTTTTACGAACTTGTATAGGAGTTTCAGGTCCAGAATGGGCCTCACCGTCCTTCTTTCTTCGGAACCACGAAGTAGAACCCCTCAAACCTCTCGTTTCCCGGAACCGGAACAATGACTCCGTTTTGGCTTAGGGAATTGATGGCTTGGTAGAAGGGCCGTGCCTGTACTTCTGTTTTGGGGGGACAAGAAGGGAAGAACCGGCCTGGAGGGTGGGAAGAAAATTCTATCTTGTAACTGGAAGACACCAGGTTTCTGACACATGGCGAAATAGGAGTAGACGGCCGCCTACTCTGTTGGTGTCGACCGATTAATGCCGCGAGCCATTGAGCTGAAAATCTATGGTACCTTCCCTTGGACCTGGATTGAATGGGACGTTTCTTCCAGGACTGATTGGACTTGTTCTCATCTTGTGGGCCCGTCTCCATGGGATGAGCATTCCGAGCCAGAAGAGGTACCTGTATTGGACCAGACAGGGGTGCTGTGAAAGGACCGGAAGCGCGTCTGTTGTTGCCGACAAAATGGTCGCCAAGTTCTCTTGGAGGAGGAATTTACTTTTCCCTCCCGTGGCGTCCGAGATGAGCTGATCCAGCTTCTCTCCGAATAAACGACCGCTCTGGTAAGGCAGAGATTAGCTACCAACGTTGTGGCGAAAGAGGGAAAGCCTCACCTGACGCTTCAAAATCTGAACGGGCCAGATTTTCTGATGATTCATGGGGTCTTTAATGGAAGAACTGTCTGGCAAGGATAGGAGGGTTTTGGTGGACAGACGTGATACTGGCGGAGATTCGGCCCACTCCTTCCGTAGATGCGAAAAAAAATGAGTATCTCGCTTCAAGCGATTTCTGACCTGCGAAGCGTTTGTCCGGTCGCTCCCTATGTCACCGGACAAGGTCCTGAAATTCAGGATGGTGGGAGAAAACCTAATGAGAGCGCTTGGTCCTCTTAAATGACACCGCGTGATCTGGGACGGAATTAGAGTCCTCTTCAATCTTCAGAGTGTGATTGAAGGCTTCGATGAGGCTATCCACTGTCGCCTGGTAATCTGGAGAATCCTGATTAAGTGGCATATCAGAATCGGACGCAGAGTCCTGGTCACTACATCCCCTGGGTGAGGGGGAGCAGGAAACAGAGCTCACAATGTCGAGACGTGAGGGCTCGGGAGACGAGCCATGGAACAGTTTCCTAGATTCCTGTGTAGTTTTTAATTGAGAATGGCCCCTGCTGGCTGGCAGCTCCTGAGAGGTAGAGAAACCGTGTGAGACAGGCAGACAAATGCCCTGACCTGTGGCGGGGTCTTGGAGGGATTCAACTGCTTTAGTCAGAGAAGCCATTGACTGTGACAAAGCCCACTCAGGGGGGTTAGGTACACTGGGTTCGGTGGTGGCGGAGTGCTCCTTAGCGCAACCGGGATCACAGGCCTTACAGAGTGGCGTACTCTGTCTCCGTGGTAACGCAGACTGGCAGGAGGTACAGGAGGAGAAAAACAGTATGTGTTTTGTTGGCCCCTGCTCAAAAAAATAAAGGGAACATTTAAACAACAGAATATAACTCCAAGTAAATCAAACTTCTGTGAAACCAAACTGTCCACTTAGGAAGCAACACTGATTGACAATCAATTTCACATGCTGTTGTGCAAATGGAATAGACAACAGATGGAAATTATTGGCAATTATCAAGACACACTTAATAAAGGAGTGGTTCTGCAGGTGGGGACCACAGACCACATCTCAGTACCAATGCTTTCTGGCTGATGTTTTGGTCACTTTTGAATGTTGATTGTGCTTTCACACTTGTGGTAGCATGAGACGGACTCTACAACCCACACAAGTGGCTCAGGTAGTGCAGCTCATCCAGATGGTACATCAATGCGAACTGTGGTAAGGTTTACCGTGTCTGTCAGTGTAGTGTCCAGAGGCTGGATGTGCTACCAGGAGACAGGCCAGTACACCAGGAGACGTGGAGGGGGCCGTAGGAGGGCAACAACTCAGCAGTACCACTACCTCAGCCTTTGTGCAAGGAGGAACAGGTTGATCACTGCCAGAGCCCTGCAAACCGACCTCCAGCAGGCCACAAATGTGCATGTGTCTGCACAAACGGTTAGAAACCGACTCCATGAGGATGGTCTGAGTGCCCGACGTTCACAGATGGGGGTTGTGCTCACAGCCCAACACCATGCAGGAAACTAGGTATTTGCCACAGAACACCAGGATTGGCAAATTCGCCACTGGCGACCTGTGCTCTTCACAGATGAAAGCAGGTTCACACTGAGCACATGTGACAGATATGACAGAGTCTGGAGATGCCGTGGAGAGTGATCTGCTGCCTGTAACATCCTTCAGCATGACCGGTTTGGCAGTGGGTCAGTAATGGTGTGGGGAGGGATTTCTTTGAAGGGCCACACAGCCCTCAATGTGTTCGCCAGAGGTAGCCTGACTGCCATTAGGTACCGAGATGAGATCCTCAGACCCCTTGTGAGACCATATGCTGGTGCGGTTGGCCCTGGGTTCCTCTTAATGCAGGACAATGCCAGACCTCATGTGGCTGGAGTGTGTCAGCAATTCCTACAAGATGAAGGCATTGAAGCTATGGACTGGCCCACCCGTTCCCCAGACCTTAATCAGATTGAGCACATCTGGGACATCATGTCGTGCTCCATCCACCAACGTCATGTTGCACCACAGACTGTCCAGGAGTTGGCAGATGCTTTAGTCCAGGTCTGGGAGATCCGTCAGGAGACCATCCGCCACCTCATCAGAAGCATGCCCAGGCATTGAAGGGAGGTCATACAGGCACGTGGAGACCAAACACACTACTGAGATTCATTTTGACTTGTTTTATGGACATTACGTTCCACTTTAATTTTGTGTGACTCCAAATCCAGGCCTCCATTGGTTAATAAATTTGATTTCCATTGATTTTTGTGATTTTGTTGTCAGCACATTCAACTTTGTACAGAACAGAGTATTCAATGAGAATATTTCATTCATTCAGATCTAGGGTATTTTATTTGAGTGTTCCTTTCATTTTTTGAGCAGTGTATATAAATGGCACTGTCCAGACCTTACCCTGGTCCTGTGGCCCCAAGTGAGCGGTCCTCTGTAGAGGGCGGTATAGGAGCCGTGGAGAATTTCACCATGTGCTGTGGGCCACCAGGTGCACGTGCAGGGCGCTGCCGGCGGGAAAAATGGCCACTGAAGAACCAGGAATTCTCGCCATGTGCGATACGCGGTAAGAAGAGGGAATGACAGCGCTGATATCCCCTGGATTGTGGCCAGTGAGGGAAGATGGCCGCCGAAATTCGCAGGGGGAAGTCACGTCATGTGTGAGATGTGCCAAGAGGAAGGCGCTGGCACCACCATTTCAAAAAAAGTGGGTGGGGCACAGACGTCACATCATGCCTAGGGGTCGGAGCTTCCATGGAAAATGCCCAAGCCGGGACCTCAATTTTTAGAGCCGGCCGATGAGTTCGGGGGGTTAAGAGGGCCGTGGAGCCAATACCCCGCTGTTGGCGCCAGAGCCCTACGCAAAGTGCCGCTGACCTACCACGCCATGTCCCAGACCCACACTTACCGGTGGTGTGTGTCCCGGTCTGGAGACTGCCACAGAGCAGGATCAGATTGTGAGAAGCGCTCCTACCTCAGGTCAGCTGCTATATGGACGGTGCAGGGAATCCTCAATCCACCATCCCTTTAACAGGGAGGTGGAGAGGGACTGTCCGCCCTCCATTCATTGCCACTGTTCAATCAGCATGCAGTGGGGGCCGCACGGACACCATAAGAACCTCTCTGCATCCAAGGGGTTCAATCCTCTAGGATGGAACATAGCTGTTGTCCGGCAATGTAAGCCTGGATACAGAGTGGGATACATGGAGGCGACACTCCATGTGCCCATCTGTTGAAGGTGTGGGGACAGAGATGCCCTTTAGGGACCCGTCGCGCCTAACATCTCAGGCATGGAGAAAAAAAGTTGCAGGAGGGGGTACGTGGAGGCAACACTCCAAGTTCCCACCTGTTGAAAGTTTGGGGAGTGCTGAGCCCTTAAGGGATCCGTCGCCACTGTAATCCACGACGATGTTGAAGAAAAAAAAAAAAAACTATAGGTGTGGTCTGAAGATCAGACTACATGTGCCTCCTACTGACACTAACTTGAACTCGTTCGGTTGGAGCCAGTGTGTGGTTTATACTTCAGAGGAGGAGCTAATCTTTTTGTGTCTACTTAGGCCTCTTTCACACATCAGGATTTTGCAATCAGGCGAGTTCCGTCATTTTTTGTTAAAACCGGATCCAGCAAAATCTAATACTGGATCCGTTTTTTTCCCATTGACTAAGCGCCGAATCGCGCCGCATGGCTTTGCGGGGCGTCCATTTTTTGTCGGATGCGGTTAATTGTCTCATTCCGGTGTCTGGAAAAAATGTCTACTGTAACATTTTTTGTCTGCGGCAAAAAAGCCAGAATCCGGCTTTTTATTACAATGAAAGTCTATGGGCGCCGCAATGCGCCGGATTCGGCTTTTTAGTCTGAGCATGCTCTCTGTTGCCCAGCCCACAGCCAACCTATATAAACCATGCCAGTGGGACCACCCTCAGCCATTACCATGTAGCCATCAAGCAAGAGAACAGGAGCCAGCCACACAGGAGCCCAGCAGCACCATCAGCAGCACCACCAGGCCAAGACACGGAAGCAGAAGGCAGACGGTAATTATCACAGACAACCCCTTTCAGCCCGGGCCATGCAATATCAATATATTCATGACCTTGTTTTCTCTTTATTCCACAGCACAAGCCGCCCAACAGCAGCAGCGTCAGCAGGAGCGCCTACACCACCGGGACTCCACCAAATGCGGCTGATGATGGAGAGGATGGGAGCAGAGGCCAGACGGTAAATATCACACACAACCCCTTTCAGCCATGGCCATGCAATATCAATTGATATTGCATGGCCTTTTTTTATGTGGATTCCACAGCACAAGCCGCCCAACAGCAGCACCACTACCACCACCACCAGCCGAAGAAGAGCCTGATGTTGAGGAGACCATGTCAGCAGACGGTAAATATCACACACAACCCCTTTCAGCCAGGACCATGCAATATCAATTGATATTGCATGGCATTTTTTATCTTTATTCCACAGCAGAAGCCGCCCAGCAGGCAGCAGCAGCAGGAGCAGCACCACTAACACCACCACCAGCCGAAGAGCCTGATGTTGAGGAGACCACGGCAGCAGACAGTAAATATCACACACAACCCCTTTCAGCCAGGGCCATGCAATATCAATTGATATTGCATGGCCTTTGTTTCTGTTTATTCCACAGCAGAAGACGGCCTTCAACTCCTGCAGCAGCACAGGATACGTCGTCTGGGAGTGAGGACATGATGACAGCAGAGGCCAGACGGTAAATATCACACACAAACCCTTCCAGCCAGGGCTATGCAATATCAATTGATATTGCATGGCCTTTTTTTTATCTTTATTCCACAGCAGAAGCCGGCCCTCAACTCCTGCAGCAGCACAGCAGGACTCCCACGCATCGTCAGTGTTTACAGGTATTTATTTTTTTCACAATCCAGCTCTGTGATCTATATATTAATTGCATTACTTTTTATTTATACCAGGAAATTGAAGCTGAAGAGGAGCTCCCAGAAGAAGAAAGGGATGGAGGGATACCCGGGTGGGCTCGCAATTCGTAAGTTTCCTGCATGCATCGCTGAAACACAACATCACACTACACACAACACATAGAAAACAATTTATAGTACAGACATCACACTGCACCCAAACACATATGCCTACAACCAAGCACAAAATTTTATTTTTTTATAGTCTTCCGGAACTGGTGCTCGGCAAAGAGGTCCTTGCAGTGCCTCCCAGGGCCGTCGGTGTGAGCGACGCGGCGGTCACCGTCATGTAAGTATATATTTTTTTCAAACACTTGTTTTATTTATTTTTCTTGGTAGTTTGGAGGCTAATGTATATTTTTTCTCCTTTTCTTTAACAGGCTTCACAGCGTGCTCCCGACTCGGACGGTGAGGAGGGGGTTCTGAACGTGGACCTCCTCATCGATCTGGTCAGAGAAAGGGAGCCGCTGTGGAACATGGGGGACCGCCGCAATGCTAATGTCATAGTGACCTGTCGGCTCTGGGAGGAAATCTTTTCACAACTCGTGGACCGCTGGTAGGACCTCGATGCTCGGGCCAAGATTGAACACCGTAAGTATATACAGTTCAGGTTGCTGGACGTAAAGCGGTTTCCCAAACTCCAGTCCTCGTGGCCCTCACGGGTCATGTTTTCAGGATTTCCTTTTGTGCAACACTATGGAAATCCGGAAAACATAACCCATGGGGGCTGTGAGGACTGGAGTTTGGGAAACACTGATGTTGTATACTAACCAATTTTTGCTTTCTCGTTTCAGGGGAGAGAATTGTGAAGCGGTGGCGGTCTGTGAGGGATCGCTTCAAGAAGGAGTTCAACAAGGAGATGCGGGCTCCGAGTGGATCTGGAGGACGCAGAAGCAAGTACAAGTACGCAGAAGCCCTGTCGTTCCTCCGGGTAACAATGGTCACCAGAAGGTAAATATTACCCATCCCATGTTAAAAAAAAAATGCTAACATGTCTAATTTTTTTTTTCAGCCAGGGCCATTCAATATCAGTATATTAATTGTATTTTTTCTCTTTATTCCACAGAACGGTGACCAGCACTCGGGCGCCCGCAGAGTTGTACCCTTCTGGGGCGATCCCTCAGACCAGCACCGAGGGACCCTTTGACAGCCCTGGCCGATCCGCACCTTCCCAGACACGTGAGCCCTCTGCCCCCTCCACCAGCGCTGCAGCATCGTGGCCGAGTGCATTGCATGAGGCTGCTGGTCAGGAGATAGATTTCCCTTTACCCCACCCTTCTGCCACCACCTCTAGTACACCTGTGGCTACTGGGCGGCTGCGGCAGAGGGGCCAGGAAAGGAGCTATGCGCCCGAATTCTTGCATCTTAATGCATCGTTTCAGAACTGTCCTAAAGTCTTGTCAGAGCAAATGGCTGCAGGCATTAATCAGCTCACCTCCAGCATTGTGGAGGTTAAGACACTTCTGCAAAAGATGCATTCAGAAGCAAGAAGTTCGCCAAACCATAGTATTTTCCGGTCTGTAGCCGAGCGCATGAATACGCTATCTCCTAGCCAGCAGATGCATCTAATGCATACTTGCCACAGTGCTCTAGCGCAGGTTACCGCCCAACCTCCTACACCCACCCCAGTCGTTCCTCCCACACCTGCCCCCCCTCCAGCCACCGTCCCTCCTCCCCCTCCCATTCAATACCAGCAACCTCCCCAGTACCAACAACCTCCCCACTTCCAGCAACCTCCCACCAACCTCCACACTTCCAACAACCTGCCCCATACCAACATCCTTCCCCGTACCAGTTCCCAACCACATCTGCTCCTCTACTCCCTGCCCAATCCTCCTCTCCACCACCCACCTGTTCTGCCTCCCACCTCTCCACCCGTTCCATTTCTTTTTCCACCCCTTCACCTTTTACCTGATCTTTCCTCACCACCATCCCAGTCCGCTCTCCACACTCCCACTGTCGAAGGGTCCCACAGCCCCTCCAGTACTATCTCCACCCCACACTACACAAACTTGTAAATGTGTATATAGTTGTTACTATTTTTTTTATTAAAAAAAAAATCAGAAATTTCTTTGACATTAATAAAAAGGTATTTCACATTGAAAAAAAATTGTTAAACATTTTCATAAAATAAATGTTCATTTGGTTGATTAAAATGGTTGTCGGTCATTTATTTCTAAGGTAAAATAAAGGTTACATTTATTGGGTATACAATACCAGGCACATAACTTTGGGTAAAAGGTAAAATAATTTTACCTTTTGGCCAAAGTTGTGTCCCTGGTTGTGTATTAGCCAAAGTATTTCACCTTTTAACCAAAGTTCTGTACATTGTTAGGTAATCCCCAACAAGGTACAGAACTTTGGTTAAAAGGTGAAATACTTTGGTAATACACAACCAGGGACACAACTTTGGCCAAAAGGTAAAATACTGTACATAATACACAACAAGGTAGACAACTTTGGTTGGAAAAGGTATACTGTGGGTACACAAGGTACAAAGGTCACAGAGCAGTTTATTAAACTCTGTCATCCTGCCAGTCTACTCTTCCTTCAGGGGACATAGTATTCGGCAAATTTGTCCCTCATTCGGGAAACAGTCACAGAACTTCTATTGATAACGTTGTGGTAATCATGCAAGGTGGTGTCTTCAGAGTGTTCCTCAATGGAAATCGGTTCCTTGCTGAGAACAAAATTGTGTAGAACCACACAAGCTTTGATAACCTCGTCCACAGTTTCAGTCTTGAGGTTGATTGCAGTTAATAGAACACGCCATTTGGCTGTCAGAATCCCAAAAGCGCACTCCACCATTCTTCTGGCTCTTGTGAGGCGGTAATTAAAAATTATTTTTGTGTGTCAATCCTCTGCTGGAGTACAGTTTTAGCAGATGTTCTGACAGCTGGAAGGCTTCATCCCCTACACAAACAAAAGGCATCGGTGGGCCAGATGTTTGAGGCAGTGGTCTAGGGGGTGGGAAATGGAAGGTGTTTCCATACAGCTGACGGCCCATTGCTGACAGTTTGAACACTTGAGAGTCATTGGAGCGGCCATAGGCCCCAATATCTACGGCAATAAATTTGTATTCCGCGTCAGCGATGGCCATGAGGACGATGGAAAAATATTTCTTGTAATTAAAATATTCGGATCTAGATCCTGCTGGCTTGACAATCCGGATGTTTCCCATCCACAGCGCCCAGGCAATTAGGAAACATATTTCTTCAAACTTTTCTGCAATTGCAATCCAGCGCTCTGTTGTGGGCTCTGGTAGAAATTCCACAACTAGACAGTCCCACAATTCCAGAGATGGTGGAAATCCCAAGTCTGTACTGGAAATAATAATTTTTATTTTTTGATATAGTGCTAACATATTCCGCAGCGCTTTACAGTTTGCACACAGTATCGTCGCTGTCCCCGAAGGGGCTCACAATCTAGATTCCCTATCTGTATGTTTTTGGAATGTGGGAGGAAACCGGAGAACCCGGAGGAAACCCACGCAAACATGGGGAGAACATACAAATTCCTTGCAGATGTTGTCCTTGGTGGGATTCGAACCTAGGACTCCAGAGCTGCAAGGCTGTAGTGCTATCCACTGAGCCACTGTGCTGCCCAGTGAGGAAAGAGATTCTCCAGTTGCAAGGAATCTGTGAATAAAAAACAAAAAAATTTGTTTCAAATCACAGCATTACATACCAGACCTCAGCTATAACAATTGGAGATACTATAAAAAAAAATATTTTTATAGTATTTCCAATTGTTAAAGCGGAGTCAGATGGCCGTATACAAACTACCAGCAGCAACATTCCAGGACAAGTGTGCTCTGAAGCAAGCAGATACAATAAAAATGGCTTACCGAAGAGTCACAATCAGACGCTCCGCCGGTGAAATGGAGAAGCGGCAATACGTGTCCGATCTTCTTATCAGGTCTCCAATACGCTCCACCAAGAAATCAAAGTTCTCCATTTTCATGCGAACATATGCAAAAAATTTCTGAGGGTTTCCTCGTAGCTCCACTTAGAGTGTAGAAAACACCGCACGCGTCATTCTCTGTTCTGTGATGGGGTGGATCCAGAAACGGCTGCGGCGCTGACGCATGATACGCTGCTGTATCTTTCTCTCCTTCTCCAGAACAATCGCTTTCAGACGATTCGCCTCCACTGTGAAATCCACCAAATTCTTCATGTTTCCTATCACAACGTCCATCTTCACCAGCCACTTGCTCTTCTCTCCAACCAGCACTTGCTCCTATACAACCAGATGGGCTGTAGGAACAGTGTATATATAGGTTTTCAGTAGCCAATCATGTTTGGAAGCCCAAAAGGGGCGTTTTAAAAAACTGGATCCGTCGTAATACGGATAAAAAACCAGATGAGACGGATCCGGTTTTCGGCCGCATTACGCCTGACGCCGAAAACCTGATGTGTGAAAGAGGGCTTAGTGTCAAACCTCCTAGTGGCAGCAGCATAAACCCATGGTCCTGTGTCCCCCAGTGAGGCGAAGGAGAAATAAGAACACCCACAAGTTAAACCAAAAACATTAACACACTCCAAAACTTTGTGTAAATCCAAGAGGTAACCACTTTTCAGCTTGTTCGGAGGGTAGACTCAAGTTGCGTAAAGTGGAACATTTTCAGTTTTGGATGAACAAGCGTCCCGAGACAGAAAATCTTTGACTAGGTCTCGGAGAACCCATAGATCTAAAAGTTTTCCCAAGCTATGTGAATCAATTTCTCCTTGGTCAAAAAGGGAGTTATTAAGGATTACTCTGGCCCGATCCTGCTTGATCTAGTATAAACCAAGTATAACCTTTGAACGCATTCCAGGGGCTGATCTTTTTTGCATAGAAATGCTTCATCCAAGAGTGACAAAGCATTCCATTTCTATGCGAAACGTAAGTCAGGTGCAGTGGGCCTCTGCTCTGGGGGAATTTATTCCTGACTGGTACCATATTTTTCTGACTTAAGACGTGCATTTTTTTCCCCAGAATTTTTTTGGGGAAAATGGGAGTGCGTCTTACAGTAGGAATATAGTTACAAATACTGTGGCGGCGGTCTCGGTCCGACGCTGCAGGGCGATGCAGCCTCCCTTCCCAGGCTGATGCGGCGGGGCTCCGTCCGCATGTTGTGAAAGCCCGGAGGCCCCGCAGATCCATTGATGCGATGCGGTGGCCTTCGGAAAATGGCTTCCAGGGGCGGCACATGGTCAGATTGAGATCTTAGCTTTCACATCTCCCAGAGCGTCACCACCGCAGCTGTCGCAAAATGCCGGCGGAGCCCCACCGCACCAGACTTGGATGGGATTTCCCGGAGGCCACTGCACCAGCCTGGATGACTTAACAACCTGTGACCACTCCTTCACCTGTGTCAATACCCCCCCCCACCGAGAGCTGAATACGGACTGTAAGACGGACCTCCATTTGACACATTTTTTCCCCTATTTTCTGTTATGAATGTGCTAGAGATGGTTTCTGAGCAGAGGCTCCCTCTGGTGGTTACAGACAGTACTGAACCTTTCAGGGAGGAGTGGCAATCTGGAACCACGGACTGGTCTGATATAAGGGAGGTTCCCTCCCTTGATGGTTGCCGGTGATCAATTGTTCTTGTCTCAATTGTGGTTCCTGGTTCTTTTGGAAGTTTGCTAGAGTCCTGCCTGCATCTCCTGCTTTCAGATAAGATATTTGCTTTTCTTTTTGTGCTTGCTTTTTGCATTGTTTTCTGCACTTTTGTGGAGGTCAGCCAGGTCCCCTCCTGGGGCCTGAGCTCCTCAGTTTTTCTGCAGCCACTGTTATTTGCTCATTTGCTTTTTCCTGTTTTTTCTGCGGCTGTGGCTTGGTTTTTGTTGACACTAAGATCTGATTTAGTGGGTGGCGAGATCGTGTGATCTCAGTATTTTTGTAATCAGAATTGTTGGATTTTTGTAGGGTTTTCTGGGTTACAGAAAGTAATCTCTCCTGTCCTATCCTATTTAGTCAGCTTGTGGCCCCAGCGTTTGCTCAGTCTATTTTCTGCCTATGTTTGTATTTTCATCTTGTCTAACCGCCATTATATGTTTGGGGGCTTCCTATTTTCTTTGGGGATCTGCTCCGGGGCAATAGCTTTCATCTTTCTGCCTTTAGGTGTAGTTATTTCTCAGGCTGTGACGAGGCGTCTAGGATCAACGTAGGAACGCTCCACGGCTACCTCTAGTTGTGTTGTTAGTTTAGGAATCTGCAACCCATCAGTTACCAACATCTCAGGTGTTCGGCTGCCCTGCGGTTGTTCCTGTTCTCCTCAGCTACCGAAATATAACAATTTTCCTTCTAAAAATTTGGGGTGCGTCTTATGGTCGGGTGTGTCTTATAGTACGAAAAATACGGTAATTGCTTATACACAGTTATTTGTATTCATAGTAGTTATTGCACTTTACTGTGTACGCATTAATATTTTGGAGGCCATACTTATCCGCTCCCTGCCTTTCTTCCAAATTTATGTGTATGCTTATATACATATGTATATACATGTTTAGCATTTTTTACTTATCGTAGACACCCAAATGGTCTATAAAAAGTCAGGTTACCAGGTGTCCCCAATTCTCCTTTTTTCCTACCAGTGTTTCGATATCACTGTATATGTACTTTCATTTTATGCTTTAATAAAAAAAAAAAGTCTCATGAAATAAATTAGCTATGTTGTTCATACGCTATTGTGTTCCTTCATTTATTACAAGTACCCGTGTAGTGGCAAAGATCAGCCAATTGTCTGATAGGTCTTCAAACTAGAGTCACCTGTACTGTCATGGTGGCAGTCTTGCAACCATCACTTCTATTTATTGGTTCTGTTTTATGCAAGTACAAAGCTGGACTGTTAATAAAAATGAAGACACACAGGCAAATCCAAGTTGTAGGGTTTTATTTTAAATAACCTACACTCAAGTTAATGGCAATTCATGATAAAAATAGAAGATAGGAGGGGAAATGTCCAAAAGGAAAGAACTCTTCTGAACATTTGCTTTTAGATTTAGAAAAAAAAAATAAAAAGCATTCTAGGCAAAACAAACTCACAAATTTGTTTAAGGGAATTATTTTTTCAAGCAATCTGCACAAAAACGCACCAATCTTTTGCAACTGATGTTCTAAACATGAGGACGTCCATAGTGTAATTGCATTCAAGTAAAATGATTCTAACACAATTTTTTCCAATCAACCAATTATCTTAAATAGTAAATCAAGTCTTGCCAACAACTTCTGGGCCTCAGGCAGGCTCCCAAATGACATTCGATAGATAGAACTTGAATACCCTATAGAACAAAAAGGGATTGCCACATACCTGTGGCACCGCGTTTAGTCTGACAGTAATGCTTGTTTTGTTTATAAAAAGGCTACATGTTTGGTCTTCATTGCACTTCTAGAAAGTTACTCTTCACATTAAATAAAATTCTGTGGTAAAACTTGCTGAAATTAATTCAGATGTCCTACAATAGTACAACAGTTTAATTTTTTTTATAAGATAAAATGGATTAAATACTTGAAATATAGGTAAAATGGATAAAATTGGGCAAAAAAAGTTCACATTTATAAAAAAAATAAAATAAAAATATTCAGAAAAATTTCCCCTTTCAGATATCTAACAGAATCACATTTTATGCAAGTCTCCAAACCAAGCACAGGGATTGGCTTGAATATAGTTTCACGATTACTGGGAAAAAAAAAAACAGGAGTCACACAGACCCCCTGAGCTGCCACATAAAAGGCCCCTCTCTTCAGTGTAACCAGGGTAAGGGGATATGTTCAGATGAAAGGGAAGGGTAAGTTTATATTTTCTATTAAAATAGAAGTTATTGAAAAAAAAAATCTTAACTGTAAAAACACACAGGATATTTTCTTAACTCTATAATACAGACTTTTTTGAAAAGCGGATTTTTTTTATGCCTGGTGAAAACCTCCCATCTTAAAAGCCCTAAAAGCAAAAACAAACATCACAATTTCAGATATCCCATTTTGTACATATGTATATACTCCTTGTCCATGGGACAATACTGAAGGCAGCATGGGGATATTATCCAATGTTTATAAAGCAGGCTCTAGCCTTTGAGGGGGGATTTTTTTTTTACATCTCTTTTTCCCCCTTAATCTGCTGCATATCCCCTTCCCATCTTAAAATAAAAGTTGATAAAAGGTAAGGCTCACAGCTCTCCAATAAAAATCCTCATCTGAGGTGACATCCAGGCTTAAAATAAAATAATTAAAACAAAATTATAAAACAAACATTGTCTCTCGCATTAAAATTCAAAGTCATCTTCCGCCATGTCGATAGCCCATGCAAACTTCTCTCTCTGAGTTTTGTTGTAGATTTTTTCAATAGGAATACCATACTTCTTACACCTGATGGGAATAAAATCAGACATAGTTACTAGAGTTAGAATGACTTTTTTTTAAATTGTTATGGGTGTTGCAATGACATCACCATGATCTGATACTACTGCTGAAACACAATCACACAGCTCAGCAAGGTCTCAAGTGGATCCAAGCCATCAGTGATCAGTACTAGGCAGCCTGCAACTCTGACGGCTTTGACAAGTTTTTTCTTCTTTTTTAAATAGGAAGCAATGAATAGAATAAACAGAATGCCAAGCAGTTCACAAATCTCTTTCAAATCCTAATAAAACACACCAAGTCACAAATGTATAAAATACCAGCAGCTATAATCAAGACAAGACTCCTACCAGGCTACAGAGATTCTTGGGTCCAAGTAATTGAGTTTGGAGGTTCCTAGAGCGATCTGTTTATTCTCTTCTCTGTCTGTGGCTTGAACCTCCAACTTCATCAGTTGCTCCTCTATCCTCTGTACCGCTTTCTTCTTGCTTTCAAGAAGCCTGTTTAGAGGAATTTTGAATATTATTTAGGTTTACATTTTTAGCACCTCTTCTTCCAAGAGCCATAAGTTATTTTTCCATTCCACATAGCCATATGAGGACTGCGTTCTTGAGGGAGGCGTTATACTTTTGAAAAAAAGTTCAATTTCACAATTTTTTTTGCTCGTGTCACCATTATCCAAGCCATGCAACACATTCATTTTTGGGATCTAGAGCTCGGTGAGCCCTTGTTTTTATGCGCCCAGAGCGGACTTCTTTTTAATAAGATTTTGGGGTAGATACGATGTTTTGATAGACGACGCCCAAAAAGACGGATTTTGGTAAGAACTTACCTGTAAAATCCTTTTCAGCGAAGAAGGAAGGGAAACACACTAGTCATTACTAGTGGGTAGGCGGAGCCCAGATGGGATAGACACCTCAGATTAAAAAGAGTGTTGACCGGCCCCTCCAGCTCGGACTCCTCCTACTCCAGCTCTCCAGTCGTACACAAGCTAAGGAAGAGCAAATATCACCAGCGGAGCAACATAACCCCTTCTGAAGGACTTCAGAGAAAAGACAAGAATACAGGTTATGCATGTAACAGGAAAAAAAACACACAGTTCCAGGTACTACTCACTGAACCTGACTACTGCGATGAGCTGGCGATGCTGGAACAGAGCCTTAGCGTGCCGACCTCAGCCCAGATAATCGCTATCAGAGAAGGGTCACGCCGCATCTGAAAACACAACAACACACTTCTGCCATGGGAGGGATGTGTGTCTCCCTTCCTTCTTCGCTGAAAAGGATTTTACAGGTAAGTTCTTACCAAAATCCGTCTTTCAGCAGCAGATGAAGGAAGGGAGACACACTAGCCATTACTAGTGGGACGTCCCAAAGCAGTCCAAAGGGTGGGCAAAAAACCAACAGAGGCAGAAACCCAACAACTTAAATAAATGCGCAACTAGCGCTAAATACAAGTTCACAAGAACTTTAAACTACAGCCGCCTGCAGGACCCTACGTCCTAGGGCCGCATCAGCGGAAGCACTGACGTCTACCTTATAAAATTTCGTAAATGTGTGGACGGAGCGCCAGGTCGCCGCCCGGCAGAGCTGAGCTGCCGAGGCTCCTTGATGAAAAGCCCACGATGAACCCACAGCCCTAGTGGAGTGAGCTTGAATCTTAATCGGGCAAGGTTCACCCTTAAGTCGGTAAGCCTCCAAAATGGCCGACCGAATCCAACGAGCTATAGAATCCTTGGAAGCTCGTTGACCACGTCGACGACCTGCTGGGATCACAAACAGAGAATCCGACTTCCGAAAACTTTGAGTAATAGACAAATAGAACTTCAAAGCCCGCACTAAATCCGAAGTATGCAAGGCCCGTTCCTTCGCATTCCTCGGCCCCGGACAAAGCGAGGGCAACACAATATCCTGGTTAACATGAAATTGTGACACCACTTTAGGCAGAAAATAACCCCGAGTGCGAAGCACTACACGATCCGGGTGAAACTCCAGAAAAGGGGGCGAGCAAGAAAGAGCCGCCAACTCAGAAACCCTTCTCAAAGAAGTGACCGCCACTAGGAAGGCAACCTTCCAAGAGAGCAGAGAAAGACTAACAGAGTCCATAGGTTCAAAAGGCCCATGTTGAAGAGCCTCCAAAAAAAGATTGAGCCGCAAAGGAGACACAAGTGCCTTCCGCGGTGGAAACTGACGGGTTACTCCACGAAAAAAGGAACGTACGTCCCTACGCGAAGCGTGCTAACTGCCAAACCCTTGTCCAGCCCGTACTGCAAAAAGGCCAACAAATTGGGAATGGAAAAAATCCTCGGGTTCCTAGAAGAACCCGAACACCACGAAAAGAAGGCTTCCCAAGTCTTGTGATAAATCCTAGTAGTAGCCGGAGCTCTGGCAGCTCGCAGAGTGGCAATGACTTCAGCTGAAAAACCTTGACGGGTCAAGATTTCGGTCTCAAGAGCCACGCCGTCAAACGCAGAGACTTCAGGTCCGGGTGACGAACGGGCCCTTGGGTTAACAGGTCCGGGCGAAGAGGGAGTGGAAATGGAGGCGCTGCCATAAGCGACACCAGTGTTGAGAACCACGTCCTCCTTGGCCAATCTGGGGCTATCAACATAGCCGGGACTCTCTCCAGTCTGATCCGACGCAACACCAGAGGAAGTAAGGATATCGGCAGGAACACATAGATTAGCTCGAACTGTTCCCAAGGAGCCACCAGAGCATCCACCGCCACAGCCTTCGGGTCCTTGTACCTGGACATGAACGTCGGTAACTTGGCATTGAACCTGGATGCCATCAAATCCACTTGGGGAGTTCCCCAACGGGAGCACAGCAGTGCAAACATTTCCGGATGAAGACTCCATTCTCCGGGATCCATCTTTTCGCGACTGAGGAAGTCCGCTGTGATATTCTGAACTCCTGGAATGTGAATCGCAGAGATGGCCGGCACCCTGGCCTCGGCCCATACTAGGATTCGAGACACTTCCATCATGAGCCTGAAGCTCCTCGTCCCACCTTGATGGTTGATATACGCGACCCCTGTCGCGTTGTCTGTCTGCACTCGGACTGGTAGACCGCTTAAAGGGACCGTCCAGTGTTGGAGGCAAAGGAAAATTGCCCTCAATTCCAGGATGTTGATCGGCAGGACAGACTCTTCCAACGACCATACTCCCTGAATCCAGAGATCGTTCCAGACGCCCCCCCAGCCCGTCAGGCTGGCATCGGTGGTTATGATCGACCACCTCGGAGGAAGGAAGGACTTCCCCAGGGATAACGCTTCCGGACGTAACCACCATTCTAGAGACTCTCTCATCCTGTGGGAGATGATGACACTGCAATCCAGTGAAAACTGCGATCGATCCCAACGGTTCAAGATGAGCATTTGGAGAGCCCTGGAATGAAATTGAGCAAACGGAATTGCTTCCATTGACGCCACCATCAAACCCAGAAGGCGCATACACCTTCGAAGGGACATTGCTGTCGCAGACTTCATAACCTGCACATGACGAAGAAGACTCGCTTGCTTGTCTGGAGGCAGAGACACCACTGCTCGTACCGTGTCGAAATGCATTCCCAAAAACAGGATTGACTGCGACGGTTCCAGAGACGACTTCTCCCAATTGACCAGCCACCCGAAGTCCTCCAGGAGCTGAAGGGATAGATCGCGAGCCGTCACCGCCTCCTCCTTTGAGGACGCCACAATCAAAAGGTCGTCCAGATAGGGAAGAATCGTAACCCCCTGTCTTCGCAGAATCGCCATGAGAGGAGCCAGAATTTTTGTAAAAACTCTGGGTGCTGAGGCCAACCCGAATGGCAGGGCCACAAACTGGTAATGGTCCTGACCTATGGCAAAACAAAGGAAGCGTTGGTGGGCCCTTCCGATGGGGACATGCAAATAAGCGTCGCGAATGTTGATTGACACCAAAAACTGGCAAAAACTGTCTGGGGGTCAAGAAAGAAACTCTATGAAGTAGCCTGTCGACACAACCCGCGTCACCCAGTCGTCTGACACGCGGGAGGCCCAAGTCGGCTCAAATTGGAGCAGGCGACCTCCCACTCGAGAGCCCTCGAGTGAGACCCTGGCGTCAGTCCGCCTTAGTGGGCTTTTTGTCAGCTTCCCGCTTGTCTTGGCGGAAGCTCTGTTTCCAGGGAGTGCGGGATTTCTGAGCGTTCTTTTTCCCTGAAAAAGAGGGACGACCCGATCCCCAAGAGGGCTGACCGAACCGTCCCCTGGACCGAAAGGACCGCCGACTACTACCGGCACTATGCCTGCCAGACGCAGAAGTCACAGCTCTTCGCTGCGGTAAAGCCGTTTCTTTTGCCTTTGCCTTGGCAATCAGCTCCGTGAGGTCAGATCCAAATAGCTGACCACCTTTGTAAGCTAAAGAAAGCAAACCTTGCTTGGAAACTGCGTCTCCGGTCCACTGTCTAAGCCACAGTGCTCTCCTGACTGTGATGGCCGAGGATTGTGCCCTGGACAGCATTGAGGCAGCATCCAAACCTGCATCACTGCCATATCGGGCTGCATCCTCCAATGACTTGAAAAGCCCCTCTACCTCGGATAGTGGGGATCCATCTTGCCACGCCGTCCGTAGACGGTCTAACCAGCTCAGGGAAGCTTTACAAGCACACATGGATCCTAGCACTGCTCTGAATCCATGACCCGCGGCCTCGTAGATGGATTTCGCTGCCATCTCCGTTTTTCTGTCCAGCGAATCCTGCAGACTCGCCTTCCCTTTAACAGGAAGTAATGAGGATTTGCTAAGCTGGGATAAAGGGACATCCACTTCAGGAGAAGGAATCCAATTATCAATCAACTCCGTTGTACACGGATACAGCGTCTCAAAAAACCGTGTCCCCTGAAAACGTTTATCTGGACACAGGCGTTCCTTCTCCACTGCCCCATTAAGCTCATCCAGAGATGGTAAGGCTGATCGTGACCTATGCGCCTCCTGAAACATCCGGGCCGACTTACTAGGACGTCTAGTTACCTCCTCCGGTAACTGTAACTCCTCCCTCATGGCTCCAATAAAAGCCTCTGTACGGCTCAAAAGAGAGGCACAGTGTCCCTGCCGATCCTCCTTGTCTGAATCGGACATCTCCCCATCCGAGCTTGAAGGGGAACCCTCCATGCCCGAAATCTCAGAGTCGCTACGCGGGGAAGATGGCACCGGCCTGTGTCGCTTCCTGCCATGAGCGGCTCTAGCTGACACCCAATGACCTAGAAGGTCAGACAGACCATCAATAGAACGAGCGAGGGCATCTACTTTGACATCACTGACACCTCCAACCGCTGCGCTTGACGCCGTCGAGGTCTGCGTGTCAGATACGCGAGACTGATCCTGTAGCGGATCTGGGAGACGGTCCGCACCTCCTGGACCCTGATCTGACATGCCCTCACACAGTATATGGCAGGTGAAAACCTGTCAGCAACTAGAACAGTGTGGTTTTCAAAGGCAAAATGAACGCTGAAGGGTTAAAGCTCTTAAAGAGAGAGCTACCCCAGCTGTCTCCCAATAAAGGGTTAACCGCCAAAGAAGGGGTTAATGTCGCAGACTCCCCACAACCCTTGTTTAATGAAAAGGGTGTGCGAGCCCCAGGTGCCTCTTATGAGGTAGCAGCTGCAGGTAAACAAGAACGCCAACGAGATCGCTAAAAATATTGCACTGATTTGTACATTGCAATGACCGCCAAAGTCGCTAAATAGATCGCTAACCACTTATGCGTCGTCAATGAGATCGCCCACTGTGGCAGCTACTAGCGACATTAAAAACGATAACAAAAAAACGATCGCATTAGTACGCGTCGTAATTGTGATCGTTAGCGGGAGCGTTCAGTTGGCAGCACCTTCAAAAAGGTGCCCTGCGCTGTGGGGGTGAAGGGGTCAAGCTTCTGCCCTCAGTAAGGTAGACGCGACTCACCCAGCTGGCCGCGGTGCTGTTCTCTTCGGTTATTACGGGAGGAGCGGAGAGTGAGGAGCCCGAGGCTAGCAATGGCCGCCGCGCTGAAGGAGAGAGCCGGAAGAGAAGAGGCAGAGGAAAACTCGCGCTCAGAGCGCTTCCTGCCCGGGAAAGCGCGAAGCCACGCCCCCCGCCGGCTTAAAAAAAAAAAAAGGCGCGGGACTCCTCCGTTCTCTCGTTCCTGCCCCGTTCCCATGTCCTGCAGGCATCCACCTGCGGACAAAAAAAAAAAAACACACAGTCACCAGCATGTACATGTAGCAGCGGCTGCCGCAGCAGTCGCTGATGCACTCATACATATCAAAAAATGCAGAGTACTCACCCAGCCGAGCGCCACAGGGACCCCCAGGGATTTGTGGCGCTATGCCCATCGCTTCCCCCCAGGGCGGGGAACGCTATGACCCCAGAAGCGCGGTTTGCGTCCCCGCCAGGGAAGCCATCCTCATCCCCCAGGGCCGGCAGGGTTCTGCAGGGACCACCTTAAAGGGTAATACAGATCCGCCAAGGGAGAGGTGGGGGTCCAGCAGCGCTGAGACCCCTGAGACCTCAAGACCCTGAGTCCAAGTCTCTGTCCGATAAAAATAAAACACGGATTTTGGTAAGATCTTACCGGTAAAATCCTTTTCAGCGAAGGAAGGGAGGGAGACACAGGAATTCATTACTGATGGGTAGGCGGAGCCCCAGACCAGGATGTCACCTCAGATCAAAAGCGTGCTGACTGGCTGGCCCCTCCAGCTCGGGCTCCTCCTACTCAGCTCCAGTCGTACCAAAGCTTTAGGGAAGAACCAAGATCACCAGCGGAGCAACATAACCCCTTCTGAAGAAACTTCAGAGCAAAAACACAAGGATACAGGTTATGCATGCAAAGTAAGCCAAAAACCACAGAGTTCCATGTACTATTCACTGAACCTGACTACTGCGATGAGCTGGCGATGCTGGAACAGAGCCTTAGCGCGCTGACCTCAGTCCAGATATCGCAATCAGACAAGGGTCGCGCTGCATCTGAAAACATCAACACACTTCTGCCTTGGGAGGGTGCTGTGTCTCCCTCCCTTCCTTCGCTGAAAAGGATTTTACCGGTAAGTTCTTACCAAAATCCATGTTTCAGCTGCAGAATGGAAGGGAGGGAGACACAGGAATTCATTACTGATGGGACGTCCCAAAGCAGTTCAAAAATAAGGGTGGGAAAAAACCAACAAGAGGCAGAAACCCAACAACCTTAACAACAAAGCGCAACCAGCGCTAAACACAAGTTCATCCAGAACTTTAAACTACAGCTGCCTGCAGGACCCTACGTCCGAGGGCTGCATCAGCGGAAGCACTGACGTCCACTTTATAAAACTTCGTAAACGTGTGGACAGAGCGCCAAGTTGCCGCCCGGCAGAGCTGCACTGCCGAAGCACCTTGGTGAAAAGCCCACGATGAAGCCACAGCCCTCGTGGAATGGCTTGAATCTTAATCGGGCAAGATTCACCCTGAAGACGGTAAGCTTCCAATATAGCTGACCGGATCCAACGAGCTATAGAATCCTTGGAAGCTCGTTGACCACGCCGACGACCGACTGGAACCACAAATAGGGAGTCCGTCTTACGAAAACCTTGAGTAATAGATAGATAAAACTTCAAGGCCCGCACTAAATCCAATGTGTGTAAAGCTCGCTCTTTCACATACTTCGGATCCGGGCAGAATGAAGGCAACACAATATCCTGGTTGACATGAAATTGTGACACCACTTTAGGTAAAAAATCACCCCGAGTGCGAAGCACTACACGATCCGGAAAAAACTCCAGAAAAGGAGGAGAACAAGAAAGAACTGCCAACTCAGAAACTCTCCTCAAGGAAGTGACTGCAACAAGGAAAGCCACCTTCCAAGAAAGTAAAGAAAGGCTAGCAGAAACCATAGGCTCAAAAGGTTTATGCTGAAGAGCCTCCAAAACAAGGTTGAGCCGCCAAGAAGACACGGGTGCCTTCCGCGGCGGAAACTTACGAGATATACCTCGGAAAAAGGAGAGCACGTCTCTATTCGAAGCAATGGTTCTCCGGAACAATAAGGACAGAGCAGAAATCTGACCTTTCAGGGTGCTGACTGCCAAACCCTTGTCTAGCCCATGCTGCAGAAAAGCCAACAGGTTGGGAATGGAAAATTTTCTCGGGTTCCGAGAGGACCCCAAACACCACGAAAAGAAGGTTTCCCAAATTTTGTGGTAAATCCTAGTAGTAGCCGGACTTCTTGCAGCACGAAGGGTAGCAATGACCTCGGCTGAGAAACCTCTACGGGTCAAGATTTCGGTCTCAAGAGCCACGCCGTCAAACGCAGGGACATCCAAGTCCGGATGACAAACGGGCCCCTGAGTCAACAAGTCCGGTTGAAGAGGGAGTGAAAAAAGAGATGCCGCCAACAGCGACATTATTGTCGAGAACCACACCCTTCTTGGCCAGTCTGGAGCTATCAAAATAGCTGGAATTCTCTCTAGTCTGATCCGACGCAGTACTAGAGGAAGTAAGGATATCGGCGGGAATACATAGATCAGCTCGAACTGATCCCACTGAGCCACTAGAGCATCCACCGCCACAGCCTTCGGTCCTTGTAGCTGGACATGAACGTCGGTAACTTGGCATTGGACCTGGATGCCATCAAATCCACTTGGGGGGTTCCCCAGCGAGAGCACAGTAGTGCAAAAACTTCCGGGTGGAGGCTCCATTCCCCGGGATCCATCCTTCTGCGACTGAGAAAGTCCGCTGTAATATTCTGAACCCCTGGAATGTGAATCGCCGAAATGGCTGGTACACTGGCCTCTGCCCAAATCAGAATTCGGGACACCTCTACCATGAGACTGGAACTCCTTGTCCCACCTTGGTGATTGATATACGCGACAGCCGTCGCATTGTCTGTCTGCACTCGGACTGGCAGACCACTCAAAGGGACCGTCCAATGTTGGAGGCAAAGGAAAATCGCCCTCAATTCCAGGATGTTGATCGGAAGAACAGACTCTTCCGATGACCATACCCCCTGAATCCAGAGATTGTTCCAAACACACCCCCCAGCCCGTCAGGCTGGCATCGGTGGTTATGACTGACCACTTCGGAGGGAGGAAAGACTTCCCCAGGGAGAATGCCCCTGGACGTAACCACCATTCTAGAGAATCCCGCACCGCGCGAGAAATGGTGACGCTGCAATCCAGCGAACCTTGCGATTGATCCCAACGACTCAGAATGAGCCTATGGAGAGCTCTGGAATGAAATTGGACAAACGGAAAAAACCTCATGGACGCCACCGTCAGACCCAGAAGGCGCATACCTTCCGAAGGGACACTGCTGTCGCAGACTTCATAGTCTGTACATGCTGGAGCAGACATGCCTGCTTGTCTGGAGGTAGGGACAACACCGCCCGTACCGTGTCGAAATGCATCCTCAAAAACAGGATTGCCTGCGACGATTCCAGAGACGACTTCTCCTTTGAAGCCACAACCGAAAAGGCCGTCCAAATAGGGACGAATCGTAAGTCCCCGTCTTTGAAGGATTGCCATGAGATTTTGGCGTCAGAATCGTTGTAAAAATTCTGGGCGTTAAGGCCAAGCCGAATGGTCGAGCCACAACCTGGGTGAGGTCTTCCGATGGGAACATGCCAAAAAGCGTCGCGAATGTCGATTGATCGTTCTGCGACAGGGCTGCCATAACTGAGCGAAGCGACTTCATGCTCGGCTCTGACGGAATGTCAGAAGTCAGTCCGCCTTAGCGAAATTTTTTTTTTTTTTTTTTGCCAGCTTCTGCCTTAACAGAAGTTCTGTTTCCAGGGTATGCGGAATTTCTGAGAATTCCCCCTTTTTTTTTTTTTTTAAAAAGAGAGAGACGACACAAACCCCCAGAGGGTTGGTCAGATCATCCCTTGAACCGAAAAGGACTGCCGATAACTATCGGCACTAGTCCTGCCAGACGCAGAAGTCACAGCTCTGCGCTGCGGTAAAGCTGCTACTTTTGCCTTTGCCTTGGCATCAGCTCCGTGAGGTCAGTCAAATAGCTGACCACTTTCTAAGCTAAAGATAGCAAACCCTGTTGGAAAACTGCGTTCCATCCAAGTCACAGTGCTCTTCTGACTGTAACTGCCGAGGATTGCTCCCTGGATAGCAGTGACGCATTATCCTTCAACTAGAAAAGCCCATCTACCTTGATAGAGGGAAACTTGCCATGCCGTCCTTAGACGGTCCAACCGGCTCAGGGGAACTTAACAAGTACACCTAGATCCTTAATACCGAATCTATGATCCACGGCTACACAGATGGAAATTGTTGCCATCTCCGTTCTTCTGTCCAGCGTGTCCTGCAGACTCGTCTTCCCTTTTACCAGGAAGATTTGCTAAGCTGGAATAAAGGGACATTCACTTCAGGAGAAGGGGTCCAATTAACAAATAACTCCGTAGAAAAAACGGATACAGTTTGTAAGGTCATCGCGACCCATGCGACCCTTGCAACATCCGGGCCGACTTACCAGGACGACTAGTTACCTCCTCCGGTAACTGTAACGTCCACATGGCTTCCACAGAAATTTTAGTACGGCCCCTGAGAGAGGCAGGGTGTCCCTGCCGATCCTCCTTGACCGAATCGGACTTCTTCGCTAAGCGAGAAGGAAAACACCGATTTGTGTCGCTCCCTTGAGAGGATCTAGTTGACACTCCATAACCTAAAAGGTCATCAATAGAAACCAGTGAAGGCCTCCATTTTGACACCATTGGAACCTCTGACCGTGTATGAGTCGAGGTCTGCGTGTCAGATACGCGAGGCTGATCCGTAGCGGATCTGGGAGAGGGTCTCTGACATGCCCTTGCATAGTATATGGCAGGATAAACCTGTCAGTAACCAGAGCAGTACTTAAATAAAAAACAAACGCTGAAGGGTTAAAGCTCTAAGGCGAGAGCTACCCCAGCTGTCTCCCATTAAGAGTTAACCTCCTAAGAAGGGGTTAAAGTAGCTGACTCCCCACAACCTTGATAATGAAAAAGGGTGTGCGAATCTCAGGCGCCTCTTATAAGGTCGCAGCTGCAGGACAGCCATGCCACACTAAACAGAAAACGTTCCACAAGATCGCTAAAAAATTGCGCTGTTTTTTATAACGCAATGACCGCCAAAGTTGTCAAGGAGATCGCTAATCGCCTATGCGATTGCCCAGATTGGCAGTCACCAGCGACACTAAAAATGACACACAAACGATCGCAATATTATGCGACGCCACCTCAAATCTTAGACTGGAGCTGAGTAGGAGGAGCCCGAGCTGGAGGGGCCAGCCAGTCAGCACGCTTTTGATCTGAGGTGACATCCTGGTCTGGGGCTCCGCCTACCCATCAGTAATGAATTCCTGTGTCTCCCTCCCTTCCATTCTGCAGCTGAAAAAAATCTTCTGAGGAGCTGCTTCAGCAGCGACTATCCTCTGAGACCTCAAATTTTAGACTGGAGAGCTGGAGTAGGAGGAGCCCGAGCTGGAGGGGCCGGTCAACACTCTTTTTAATCTGAGGTGTCTATCCCATCTGGGCTCCGCCTACCCACTAGTAATGACTAGTGTGTCTCCCTTCCTTCATCTGCTGCTGAAAAGTAATTCTGGAGTTTTTAATTTTTCCTTGTTACGCCATTTACTGACTGGATTAATGTACGTTATATATTTTGATAGAGCAGCCTTTCACGAACGGATATATGCATTTTTTTAATGGGAAAAGGGGGAGTGATTTGAACCTGTGCTTTTTTTTAACTGTATTTAATAATCCACTCAGAGGACTTGAAATTGCGATAGTCTGATCGCTTGTGCTATACAATGCAATGCATCAGCACTTACGCAGAGTGAGAATCACTCTCTTATGAAAGCCAGCTAAACGTTAGCATTCACAGGAGTATTCTAATGTCAGGCATGGGTGTCTTCATTAGACCCTCAGCTGTCATGGCAACCCATCAGTGCCATCATCATATCTCGTGATGGGCTTAAAAGTCTTAAACCCATTTTTATAGGAAACATTATGCAATTATACACTCACCCATTTTATGAAACACACACAGACTGGGTCCTAGTAACAGGACAGCCCCCCCAATAATGTCAATTCTTCTGATGTGTCCAATATAAAAAATAGGTTTTACTTAAATAAAACTTTCTACAAGAGGTTCGTCCTGATTTATCAAGACTGGCATCTTGCATACCAGTCTTGATGAAGAGTGTGCTGGAGAAAGAAGCTCTAAGTTCATTAAAATGCATGCAGTGACTGGACTATATTTCTATTGTGTTTACACCAGTATGATCGGTGTGGTGTGCACTCTGCTACGCCCCCTCTCGATTAAGCTCTGCCTACTCTTCAGAAAGTTGGTGGAGTTGGTGTAAAAAGCACCAAAAGTTGCAAAATCTGTTGCAACATTTTAAGCAGAAACAGTTTTACCCTCCAAAAAATGTGTGTAAGCTGCTTGATGGATCAGCCCCAAACTGTTTATATTTGTACACAAATAGGCCCCTGCGCCACCAAAATAGCTCATAAATAATAATGCCAAAACGCTATATCCATCAAATAATGTAACTATACTAATGATGAAGGAAAAAAAACACATATAATAAATGAAGTGCTGAGAAACTTACTCGAATCCAATAGATGGCGACACGTGTCCAAAAAACTAAAACCCAACTCCTCATGAAATGACAGGGGTAACGGAGCGCGTGTGGATGTGTTCAGTAGCCGGGTAGGCGATCAAACAGGGGAGCGTCCTCCCCAGAGATTTATTGCCTCCCGCACTGCCGCGCGTGCTGGAGTCAAAGTAAAGCAGCAGGGCTGCAGATTCAAAGCACCGTTAGTGAGGATAGGGTAGATTGGAGGTGGGGATGGAAGGGCGGGTGACGTCACCACAGAATAGGGGCCGAGGTGGATCAAAAGACTGTCCAACGCGTTTCAAAGTCTCACAGGCCTTCTTCATCAGGGATGGCGATCCACTGAGTTGCCGATGTGAAATACCTATCAGTGTCCACCCCTCCTCTCCCAAAAAAATAGTAGCACGTGTCGTCATAATGAAACAAGTACAATAATGTGTACAGACGTCTAGAGGAAAAAACCACTGCTGGTATGAACCCAAAATTATTCCAAAAATAATATAGTACGATCAAAAAGTAAAATAAATAAAAAATACTTTATTAGTGAACGAATATAAAATAATAAAAAATATATGAAAAATATATGGATAGAGAAATGTATGTGCCTAACAAATTAATAAAACCTATATTAATAGTGAATAAAGAAAAAAATGATAAAAAGACGGATTTTGGTAAGACCTTACCTGTAAAATCCTTTTCAGCGAAGGAAGGAAGAGAGACACAGTATTCATTACTGATGGGTAGGCGGAGCCCCAGATCAGGATGACACCTCAGATCAAAAGCGTGTTGACTGGCTGGCCCCTCCAGCTCGGGCTCCTCCTACTCAGCTCCTTCAGTCGTACCAAAGCTTTGAGGAAAAGAGCCAAGATCACCAGCGGAGCAACATAACCCCTTCTGAAGGAACTTCAGAGAAACAACACAAGAATACAGGTTATGCATGCAAAGTAAGGCAAACCACAGAGTTCCAGGCACTACTCACTGAACCTGACTACTGTGATGAGCTGGCAATGCTGGAACAGAGCCTTAGCGCGCTGACCTCAGCCCAGATAATCGCTATCAGATAAGGGTCGCGCTGCATCTGAAAACATCAACACACTTCTGCCCTGGGAGGGTGCTGTGTCTCTCTTCCTTCCTTCGCTGAAAAGGATTTTACAGGTAAGGTCTTACCAAAATCCGTCTTTCAGCTGCAGATGGAAGGAAGAGAGCCACAGTATTCATTACTGATGGGACGTCCCAAAGCAGTTCAAAAATAAGGGTGGGAAAAAACCAACAAAGGGCAGAAACCCAACAACCTTAACAAAAAGCGCAACCAGCGCTAAACACAAGTTCATCTAGAACTTTACACTACAGCTGCCTGCAGGACCCTACGTCCGAGGGCTGCATCAGCGGAAGCACTGACGTCCACTTTATAAAACTTTGTAAACGTGTGGACAGAGCGCCAAGTTGCCGCTCGGCAGAGCTGCACCGCCGAGGCACCTTGATGAAAAGCCCACGAAGAGGCCACAGCTCTCGTAGAATGGGCTCGAATCTTAATCGGGCAAGATTCACCCCGAAGACGGTAAGCTTCCAAAATAGCTGACCGGATCCAACGAGCTATAGAATCTTTGGAAGCTCGTTGACCACGCCGACGACCTGCTGGAACCACAAACAGGGAGTCCGTCTTACGAAAACCTTGAGTAATAGATAGATAAAACTTCAAGGCCCGCACTAAATCCAATGTGTGTAAAGCTCGCTCTTTCACATTTTTCGGATCCGGGCAGAATGAAGGTAACACAATATCCTGGTCGACATGAAATTGTGACACCACTTTAGGTAAAAAATCACCCCGAGTGCGAAGCACTACACGATCCGGAAAAAACTCCAGAAAAGGAGGCGAACAAGAAAGAGCTGCCAACTCAGAAACTCTCCTCAAGGAAGTGACTGCAACAAGGAAAGCCACCTTCCAAGAAAGTAAAGAAAGGCTAGCAGAAACCATAGGCTCAAAAGGTTTATGCTGAAGAGCCTCCAAAACAAGTTGAGCCGCCAAGGAGACACGGGTGCCTTCCGCGGCGGAAACTTACGAGATATACCTCGGAAAAAGGAGAGCACGTCTCTATTTGAAGCAATGGTTCTCCGAAATAATAAGGACAGAGCAGAAATCTGACCTTTCAGAGTGCTTACTGCCAAACCCTTGTCTAGCCCATGCTGTAGAAAAGCCAACAGGTTGGGAATGGAAAATTTTCTCGGGTTCCGAGAGGACCCCAAACACCACGAAAAGAAGGTTTCCCAAATTTTGTGGTAAATCCTAGTAGTAGCCGGACATCTGGCAGCTCGAAGAGTAGCAATGACCTCGGCTGAAAAACCTCTACGAGTCAACATTTCGGTCTCAAGAGCCACGCCGTCAAACGCAGAGACTTCAAGTCCGGATGACAAACGGGCCCCTGAGTCAACAGGTCCGGTCGAAGAGGAAGTGGAAATGGAGGTGCCGCCAACAGCGACATTAGCGTTGAAAACCACGTCCTCCTTGGCCAATCTGGTGCTATTAACATAGCCGGGATTCTCTCCAGTCTGATCCGACGCAGTACCAGAGGAAGCAAGGATATCGGTGGAAACACATAAATCAGCTCGAATTGATCCCACGGAGCCACCAGAGCATCCACCTCCACAGCCTTCCGGTCCTTGAACCTGGACATGAACACTGGTAGTTTGGCATTGAACCTGGATGCCATCAAATCCACTTGGGGAGTTCCCCAACGGGAGCACAGCATTGCAAAAATCTCCGGATGAAGACTCCATTCTCCGGGATCCATCTTCTCGCGACTGAGAAAATCCGCCGTAACATTCTGAACCCCTGGGATGTGGATTGCAGAAATGGCTGGAACCCTGGCCTCGGCCCAGATCAGGATCCGAGACACCTCCGCCATGAGTCTGGGACTCCTTGTTCCACCTTGATGATTGATATACGCAACCGCTGTGGCGTTGTCTGTCTGCACTCGGACCGGCAGACCGCTCAAAGGGACCGTCCAGTGTTGGAGGCAAAGGAAAATCGCCCTCAATTCCAGGATATTGATCGGTAAAACAGTCTCCTCTGATGACCATACTCCCTGAATCCAGGAATCGTTCCAAACACCCCCCCAGCCCGTCAGGCTGGCATCTGTGGTTATGACCGACCATTTCGGAGGGAGAAAAGATTTCCCCAGGGATAAGGCTCCTGGACGTAACCACCATCCTAGAGACTCTCGCACCCTGCGAGAGATGGTGACACTGCAATCCAGCGATTGCGACTGATTCCAATGACTCAGAATGAACCTTTGGAGAGCTCTGGAATGAAACTGGGCAAACGGAATTGCCTCCATGGACGCCACCATTAAACCCAGAAGACGCATACACTTGCGAAGGGACATTGTTATCGAAGACTTCATGATTTGTACATGCCGAAGAAGACATGACTGTTTGTCTGGAGGTAGAGACACCACTGCCCGTACCGTGTCGAAATGCATTCCCAAAAAAAGGATAGCTTGCGACGGTTCCAGAAACGACTTCTCCCAATTGACTAGCCAACCGAAGTCCTTCAGTAACTGAAGAGACAGATTGCGAGCTGTCACTGCTTCCTCCTCCGAGGATGCCACGATCAAAAGATCGTCCAGGTAAGGAAGAATCGTAATTCCTTGTCTTCGAAGAATCGCCATGAGAGGCGCCAGAATCTTTGTAAATACTCTGGGCGCCGAGGCTAAGCCGAATGGCAGAGCCACGAACTGGTAATGATCCCGACCTATGGCAAAACGAAGAAAACGTTGATGAGCCCTTCCAACGGGAACATGTAAATAAGCGTCGCGGATGTCGATTGATACCAAAAAATCGTTCTGCGACAGTGCTGCCACGACGGAGCGAAGTGACTCCATGCGGAATTTCCGGGTGTGGACATGCCGATTCAATCTTTTGAGATCCAGAATCGGACGAAATTTGTCCTCCTTTTTGGGAACCACAAACAGATTGGAATAAAATCCTTTTCCCCGGTCTTCTGGCGGAACCGGTATTACCACACCCTTCTGAAGAAGGAATTCGACCTCTCGCTGCAGAGCGACCAAAAGCTCGGGTTCTGTCGGAATGCAGGACTGGTAAAATGTGTCTGGGGGACGAGAAGAGAATTCTATGAAATAACCTGCTGACACGACCCGCGTTACCCATGAATCTGGAACGCGAGAAATCCAAGTCTCCTTGAACTGGAGCAGGCGACCCCCCACTCGAGAGTCCTCGAGTGGGCTCCTGGCGTCAATCCGTCTTGGCGGGCTTCTTGTCGGTTTCCCGCTTGTCTTGACGGAAATTCTGCTTCCAGGGAATGCGAGATTTCTGGGAGGACTTTTTTGCTGAGAAAGAGGAACGACCCGATCCCCAAGAAGACTGAGCGAATCGACCTCGGCCCCGAAAGGACCGCCGACCACTATATGTCCTGCCAGACACAGAAGCCATAGCTCTGCGTTGTGGCAACGTCGCCTCTTTTGCCTTTGCCCTGGTAATCAGTTCTGTGAGGTCAGACCCAAAAAGATGACCACCTTTATAAGCTAAGGCCAGCAAACCTTGTTTGGAGACCGCATCCCCGGCCCACTGTCTGAGCCACAGCGCTCTTCTGACCGTGATCGCCGAAGCCTGCGCCTGGACAGAAGCGACGCAGTGTCCAGACCTGCATCATAGATATATCGGACTGCAGTGTCCAACCATTCGAAAATCTCCTCCATCTCAGATGACGGAGATCCATTTTTCCACGCCTTGTGTAAAAGGTCCAACCAGCTTATAGAAGCTTTAGAAGCACACATGGATCCTAGTATCGCTCTGAATCCATGACCCGCGGCCTCATAATTTGATTTCGCCGCCATTTCCGTTTTTCTGTCCAGTGGATCCTGCAAACTCGCCTTCCCTTTAACAGGAAGCAGTGAGGATTTACTAAGCTGGGATAAGGAAAAATCCACTTCAGGAGAGGGGATCCAATTATCTCTCGACTCTGTGGAACACGGATAAAGTGCGTCAAAGAAACGTGTTCCGTGAAAACGTTTATCCGGACACAGACGTTCCTTTTCTACTGCACTGTTAAGATCATCTAGATCTGGCAAGGCTGATCGTGACGTACGATACTCCTGGTACATTCGTGCTGATTTACCAGGTAAACTAGTTACCACCTCCGGTAACTGTAAAACCTCTCTCATGGCTTCAATAAATGCCTCTGTACGTCTCACAAGGGACGAGAACCCCCGCCTTTCCTCCTTATCTGAATCAGACATTTCCCCATCTGAACTTAAAGGAGAACCCTCACCACAATCTAAATCAGAGACATCTGATTCGCTACGGGTGAAGGATGGTAACGGTCTGTGTCGCTTTCTGTCCTGAGAGGATCTAGCTGACACATATTGACTCAAAAGGTCAGACAAGCCATTAATAGAACTGGCGATAGCATCCAATTTTGCATCACTGTGATCTCCAACCGCAGCGCTAGACGCCGCGGAGGACTGCGTACCAGTTGCCGAAGCGGAACTGGAATATGGTCCGCGCCTTCTGAACCCTGTTCCGACATGCCTCACACAGTATATGGCAGGCCAAATGTCAGAAAACCTGAAAAAAACGCAGTTTTTTTTTTTTTTTAAGTGAACGCAAAACACCGCTGAAGGGTTAAGTCTTAAAAATATAGAGCTACCCCAGCTGTATGCCAAGTAAAACCTTCAAGAGGGTTAATGTCACAGGCTGTCAGAAAAAACAAGGTCTCTATGTGAGACCGAGCTGCAGAATAGCGCTATGTATCAGCGCTGTGCGGTGAGGAAACAATGCCACTCACCCAGCTGGTTTGGTGCCTGAGACGGGAGGAGCGGAGTCTGAGGAGCCCAGGAGCTCTTTTAATGGCCGCCGTGCTGAGGGTGCGGAAGAGAAGCGCAATCGCGCGCTTCCTGCATTGAAAGACCGGGAAGCGTGAAGCCACGCCCCCCCGGCTCAAAAATAGAGCGCCAAAACTCCTCACTCCTACTCCCCCCCTGTCCTGCAGGCATCTGCCTGCGGACAAAAGTTGCACAGAAACACCACATCTACATGTCACGCGCTGCCAAAGCAGCGCTAATAGTACATTTAACACACATGTAATAGCGCTGTCACAGCAGTCGCTAAAGCACTCATCACATTGTATATATATTGTGGAGTACTCACCAGCTGAGCGCCACAGGGACCCCTCAGGATTTGTGGCGCTTGTGCCCATGCTCCCCCCCAGGGCAGGGAACGCAGTGACCCCAGTGTGCGGTTTGCGTCCCCGCCAGGGAAGCTAACCTCGTCCCCCAGGGCCGGCAAGATTCTGCAGGGACTATTTATGTAAAATACAGATCCGCCAGGGGAGAGGTGGGGTCCAGCAGCGCTGAGACCCCTGAGACCTTTCAGACCCATGTCCAGTCTCATGTCCGATAAAAAATAAAATCTTCTGAGGAGCTGCTTCAGCAGCGACCATCCTCTGAGACCTCAAATTTTAGACTGAAGGAGCTGAGTAGGAGGAGCCCGAGTGGAGGGGCCAGCCAGTCAACACGCTTTTGATCTGAGGTGTCATCCTGATCTGGGGCTCCGCCTACCCATCAGTAATGAATACTGTGGCTCTCTTCCTTCCATCTGCAGCTGAAATAATAATCACTTTATAGATATATATGTGTACTGAATTATTCAGTACACAATGTTAATGGAACAAACTGAACACCTAATGTTATAAAATGGCTGTCTAGTAGATCAATGTCACAATAAGGGCCAATAGTGTCCAGTACCTTAAAAATTAAAATAATAAGAAACATATGATGGTTAAGATAAAGCGTAGCTAAAACTAATTATAGGCTGTACGCCCATAGCGATTATCATAAAAAATAATAATAGTACTAAAATGCTTATGAAAAAAGCAAAAAGCTCAATCTCTTGATTTAACCCTTTGGGGGCCAAACTATCTAGGGTGAAAATCCAACGGGATTCAACGCGTGACATCCGTTTCAGATAGTCACCACCCCTATGTTTTTTTCGAACTGTTTGGATTCCAAAAATAGACCCCTTAACTGACTTGTTATGGCATTCCAAAAAGTGTCTTGATAGAGGGTGCCAAAGAAACCCTTCTTGATATTATTAAAATGTTCCTTGATACGGTCCTTCAGTTTCCGTTTGGTGCGACCCACATAAATTTTGTGACAAGGACATTGTATCAAATAAATTACCCAGTGGTGAAACATGAAATTGGATCTTTGATATAGTATTGTTGTTGGTTGTGTGTATCAAAGAACGTTGTTTGTTTAACTTTACGAAAAGTAGTCTGAATACAGCATGAACAAGTGCCGCATGGTGTGAAACCCTTTGATGAAACGCTGGTAGAATTAACTGTTTCATTCCTCACAGTTGGAGCATTAGGTTGCCTAGTGACTGCGCTTTCCTGAATACAAACTTGGGGCATTTTGGTAGAAATTCACCAATTTTCTTGTCACCTTGAAGAATACACCAATATTTACGAATGATATTTGTGAATTGTTTGTGGTTATGAGATAAGAGTAATAATTGGTAGATCATGAATTAGTTCAGTAATAGTAGGTATAATACTTTGATTGGATTGGGGTTTGTGGACTAAAGTGTGTCTGGGTATTAGTCCAATTTCCCTT
>JARQOD010000003.1:207316813-207354757 GCA_033576555.1 Oophaga sylvatica | reverse complement strand
TTTTTTTTCATTTTTGTTGTTTTGTATATATTATTATTCAGTGAGAGTTCCAATTGGGATATTTCCCTGGTCCTTTCATGACCTTTATAGAGGGCTATTCATAATTCAGTGAAGATGTATGCTGTTCGAATTGGTATATATACTTTTTTTGCAGCAGTAGGTGTTTCCTTTGTCTATAAGACGCCGCTACACTGTAACCTGGAGACAGCTGTCCTCTCGTCTAGACACCTGCACGCTTTAACTAACCTGTCTTCTATATCTGCTCTGTTGCACTTCTATAATAAACCTCAGTCCCTGCTTTTAAGAGGAATTGTCTACAGTGTCTTCTCGGACTTTTGTAAAGCTCTCAGGACTTTCCAAACAGATGAAAGAAGATATTCTTTTTGTATACACATTTCTTACCTGCACTTCCTCTTGTTTTCGTTTTTTGGCTTTAACATCTTCTGTTTTTATTTTTTTGGGCTTGTAGTCAGAGCTGCAAAGGGAGATTAGTGGTTTAGAGAATGGTGTTTTGTTGACAATGTGTAAATCTACACTACAGTAAAGTTATGAGCAAGCTCCCTTCTCCCTACATACTCGTCGTCATCCCTGGATCGCTTCAGTGCCTTATTCTGTTCCTTGGGAGACAAAGTGTAGCCGTCATCGTCTGGCTCATTCTTTATATGGAGAGGACTGGTGTTAAAGGAAAAAAAAAAAGTTATATAAAGACAAAATGGCTTTAAAAGTAAAAAAAAACGCAGCCAGAAAGACACATTAGTAACTCAAATCTGAAGACATTTTCCATCTGTATGCCAAGGTTCAGTCAACGTATAAAGAAGCGGTAAATTTTCTTATGTACGTAGTGTGTACAGAGATAACATTTGCACCGAGGATCTGGGTCTTGATGGGGTCCAATGATGCGGAACACAATACATGGATTTGAGGAGAAACTGGGAGAAGATGGAGTGCATCAAGGGCACAACCACTTCAAATTACTCTTCAGATGATAGAAATGCTGTTCTCTCTTATGTTTTAAAAGAATTTTTAAAAAGATAAGAAAACATGTATTTCTAAAACCGCTCCCTACAAATTAATTGGCTGTGTCTGGTACTGTACTGTAGCTTGAGGTGAAAAGAGATGCAATTCTACATACAACCTGTGCACAGGTATTCGCGTGATTATTCGGAGGAATCAAACCCTTTAAACATTTGTAACTACAAAAACACATCATGGGGCCAGGCTACGTTCTCAACATCAGACATGCAGGTCACCTTACCTGGAGAAGCCATTTTCTTTTTTTATTTTGGCACCATCACTGGAAGTTCTGAGCTGCAAGACAAGGCACGTTGAAGTTATAGCTGAAGTAAAAGCAATGAATGTTTTATCAGCTGCAAACACCCAAGTTTGGGAAAATCTCCTGAATCAGGTGGTCCACAATAGCTGCTCCCCAGTCCTTTCTAGTCTGATTAACATTTACTCACCTTTTCCCCCTTTCTCTTGTCTTTATCCTTCTCCCGATGTTTCTCCTTATGTTTTTCTCCATCTTTACGCCTCTCTCCTTCTTTGTCTCGGTGCTTTTCGCCATCTTTGGGCTTCTCACCCTCCTTTTCCCGATGCTTTTCCTCTTCTTTCGCCTTATGCTTCTCACCATCCCTCTCCTTAGGCTTTTCCCCTTCCTTCTCTTTAGGCTTCTCACCATCCTTCTCTCGCTGTTTTTCACCATCTTTGTGTTTGACTTTGTGTTTCCTCTCAGAAGGATCTTTGTGTTCACTGAAAGCAAAAGGGCACCAATAAAGATCAGCATATTGCAGATTCTAATGTACAAGTTTGGAGTAGTCACATGGCAGAAGCTTACGTTACCATTCTGCATAATTACATTGCCTTTCTTTTAACCCCTTCATGACCCAGCCTATTTTGACTTTAATGACCTGGCCATTTTTTGCATTTCTGACCAGTGTCCATTTATGAGGCAATAACTCCGGAACGCTTCAACGGATCCTAGCGATTCTGAGACTGTTTCTTCGTGACATATTGGGCTTCTTGTTAGTGGTAAATTTAGGTCAATAATTTTTGTGTTTATTTGTGAAAAAAATCAGAAATTTGGCGAAAATTTTGAAAATTTCACACAATTTTCAAATTTTGAATTTTTATTCTGTTAAACCAGAGAATTATGTGACACAAAATAGTTAATAAATAACATTTTCCACATGTCTACTTTACATGAGCACAATTTTGGAAACAAAATTATTTTTTGTTAGGACGTTATAAGGGTTAAAAGTTGACCAGCGATTTCTCATTTTTACAACAAAATTTACAAAACCAATTTTTTTTTTAGGGACCACCTCACATTTGAAGTCAGTTTGAGGGGTCTATATGGCTGAAAATACCCAAAAGTGACACCATTCTAAAAACTGCACCCCTCAAGCTGATCAAAACCACATTCAAGAAGTTTATTAACCCTTCACGTGCTTCACAGGAGCTGAAGCAACATGGAAGGAAAAAATGACCATTTAACTTTTTAGTCACAAAAATGATAATTTACAAACAATTTTTTTATTTTTACAAGGGTAAAGGAGAAAATGGACAGATAAAGTTGTTTTGCAATTTCTTCTGAGTACACCGAAACCCCATATGTGGGGGAAAACCACTGTCTGGGCGCACGGCAGGGAAGTAGCGGCATTTGAGTTTTTCAAACCAAAATTGGCTGGAATTGAGATTGGACGCCATGTCACGTTTGGAGAGCCCCTGATGTGCCTAAACAGTGGAACCATTTTGGAAACTAGACCCCATAAGGAACTTATCTAGATCTGTTGTGAGCACTTTGAACCACCAAGTGTTTCACTAAAGATTATAATGCCTGGGTGTGAAAAAAAAAAAACAATTTTCCACAAAAATGATTTTTTAGTCCCCAATTTTTGATTTTTCCCAAGGAAATTGGACCCCAAAAGTTTTTTCGTATATCAGCTGCAGCCACCGCCATCAGGGGCTTATCTACAGTATTCTGTAATGCTGTAGATAAGCCCCCGACATAACCCGTGTTATAAGAAAAAACAGTTATATTATACTCACCCGGGGGGGCGGTCCAGTCCGATGAGCGTCGCAAGTCCGGCGACTCTCATCTTTAAGCGATGACGTCCTCTTCCTTGCTTCAGTCGCGGCTCCTGCGCAGGGGTCATTCTCTGCCTTGTTGAGCAAAGTACTGCAGTGCGCAGGAGCCGGGAAAGGTCAGATAGGTCCGGCGCCTGCGCAGTGCAGTACTTTGCTCTGCCCTCAACAGGGCAGAGCAGTGCGCCTGCACAGGAGCCGCGACCGAAGCAAGGAAGAGGACGTCATCGCATGAAGATGGGAGGCGCCGGACCCGAAGCTGAGATGCCCATCGGACCGACCACCGGGTGAGTTTAATCTAACTTGTTTTTCTTATCTTTCAGGTTACATCGGTTGCTTAGCTACAGCATTCCAGAATGCTATACATAAGACCCTGATGTCCAGAATGCTATACATAAGACCCTGATGGCGGTGGCCGCATCTTATATGCAGAAAATGAGGTGACAGATTCCCTCTAAGCAACAAAATTTCTAGAAAAAATCCACTAACCTGTTATTGTGCTTGGACTTCTCACGGTCTTTGTCCTTCTTGTGTTCTTTATGACGATGCTCCTTGTCTTTCTTATGTTTATGAGAATCTGAAAGAAGAGAAAAAGTTATAAAGCTGCAGAGGTCTATGCATCTGTAATCGGTGGATCTAACCCTAGCTGCCAACTCATATGGTGCAATGATCCTAGAAACACTGACCACACTGATGAAGTTCACCATGAAAATGATGGCACTTGGTTTCAAATATGCAAAAACTGGAGAGGTTTTTAAAGGTAACGTGCCCGAACCACAACAGTCCCTCACTATGTAAACACACAAGTAACCAGTCAGTCAACTGGATGGGAGGGGAAAAGCTGGCTTTTCACAGTTTTCTCAGCTACACCATGGCATTTCACAAGACATACCCGGCAGCAGTAATGGAGCTAGTGCCCGATTCATGCTGTCTGTGGTTCCAGCAGCATCAGACTGATGACCGCTTCTCTTTAATGTAAGAATGGAACAAGTCTCCCAACTATGCAACCACCACTACCCAATGGGTCTGGCATATTGCTGTGTCTAGAGCCAAGATAAGGGTTGGCATTTAACTCTTCACAGGATTTATACATGGCTATTACTATGATCCAACCTAATACACAGATGGCACCCATGTAGAACCAAACAAAGAATTGTATCAAGTCAATAAGTGGCCTACATCTCAGGGTGAAGGAAATCCATCACCAAAAATTGAAACATTTAAATTGAGATTTTTCTTTTTTTTTTTTTTTTTTTTAATTTTACATATTGCAATCTGTCTTCAAAATTAAAAATAGAAATTTAGCAATTTTCACACTGCCGATCTGGGCCTTTGCTAATAAATACCGTATATACTCAAGTATAAGCCGAGATTTTCAGCCCATTTTTTAGGGCTGAAAGTCACCCTCTCGGCTTATACTCGTCATATACAGGGGGGAGGCGGAGCGCAGCTGTTCTATATACTCACCCCTCCGCCGGCGCGGTCTCTGCAGCTCCTGCTCTTCTCCCACGGTCTCCGGCGCCTGTGTTCAGCGGTCAGGTGGCACCGCTCATTAAAGTCATGAATATGCACATATTCATGACTTTAATGAGCGGTACCACCTGACCGCTGAACACTGGCGCCGGAGACCGCAGGAGAAGAGCAGGGCAGAGACGCGCCGGCGGAAGGGTGAGTATTTACCTGTCCCGTTCCACCGCTGCGTCCTCGGGTCCTCTTGCTGCCATGTTCAGGCAGAGGGCGCGATGACCTGGTTACTGCGCGCTGCACCCTCTGCCTGATCATTAACTGCTGGAGGACCCGGAAGACAACGGCTCGCAGCGGTGGACCCGGTGACAGGTAAAAATCACAGGTGCCGGGGCCCTGAGCGAGCGGTGACACCGGCACCTGTCCCCCATAGCGCACCGGTGTCCCCGCCTGCTCAGGACACCGGCACCTGAACCCCAGCGACAAGAGGGGAGTATGTCTTTTTTTGCAGTAGCAGCAGCTGCGGCAGCATAAGGGACCTATTCAATGCAGCATCTATGGGGGAATAATCTATGGGGGCACAATCTATGTTGGCACAATCTATGGAGCATCTATAGGGGCATAATACATGGGGGCACAATCTATGGGGGCACAATCTATGGAGCATCTATGGGGGCACAATACATGGGCAGCATATGGGGCACAATCTATGGAGCATCTTGTGGGGCATAATACATGGGCAGAATATGGGACACAATACATGGAGCATCTTGTGGGGCATAATACATGGGGCAGCATATGGGGCATAATCTCATTTTCCACCCTAGGCTTATACTCGAGTCGATAAGTTTCCCAGTTTTTTGTGGCAAAATTAGGGGGGGGGGTCGGCTTATATTCGAGTATATACGGTAGTACCCGGCAATGGTCACTACAAATTTGGTGGCACCATCCTATTCTGTTTGACAGCTAACTACTGGCTGCTGCCATAACAGAACAGCATATGCCATGGGTCAGACTCCCACAGATCTGATGTTGATGGACCTATAATGATAGGACATTCAAAAGGGGGAAATGCAAAAACCTGGAACTTTAGGAAAGCCGATTTCAACAAATTAAGGGAAGAGCTAAATTATGTAAACTGGGACAACGTCATGGTAACTGGGGATACCGAACATAAATGGGGCATGTTTAAGGATATAGTACTAGAATCCTGTAGAAAACTTATACCTCTGGTAATAAAATGTCCAGGTGGTCTGATTACATTTGCATCGGTATGGCTTATGACAGATCACTAATCCATCAGTGACCCACCACCTATTTTACATATAATATTCAGTATGTATTTAAAAAAAAAAAAAAACACATTCGGCAGGCAGGCACCAGCACTGCAGCATGATCACATCTATAACATTCATTAAATTGTTTTACTTCGTCATATACCGTATATACCCATGTATAAGCCGAGATTTTCAGCCCATTTTTTAGGGCTGAAAGTACCCCTCTTGGCTTATACGCGGGTCATATACGGGGGTCGGCGGGGGAGCGGGGGTGTCGGATCATACTCACCCCTCCGCCGGCGCGGTCTCTGCAGCCCCCATGCTTCTCCCACGATCTCTGGCTCCTTCCTGCAGCAGTCACATGGCACCGCTCATTAAAGTCATGAATATGCACATATTCATGACTTTAATGAGCGGTACCACGTGACCGCTGCAGGACTGAAGCGCTGCGGAGAGCGCCGGGAGAAGAGGAGAGGCTGCAGGGACGCGCGGCGGAGGGGTGAGTATAGCGATATTTACCTGTCCCCGTGCCACCGCTGCGCTGCTCCCTCGTCCGAATTCTCTGGCTGTGAATGATCAGGCAGAGGGCGCGATGACGTCGTTAGTGCGCGCCCCGCCCCCTGCCAGATCATTCACAGCCAGAGGAGTCTGACGAGGACGCAGCGCAGCGGTGCAGAGAGGACAGGTAAATATCTCAGGTGCCGGGGTCCTGAGCGAGCGGTGACACCGGCACCTGTCCCCATAGCGCGCCGCTGTCACCGCCTGCTCAGGACACCGGCACCTGGCCCCCAGCGACGAGAGGCGAGTATGTCATTTTTTTTTTTGCAGCAGCATATGAGGCCTATACTATGGGGCATAATTGTGCAGCATATGGGGGCATAATATGGAGCATATGGGGGCATAAGCAGTGGAACATATGGGGCATAATCTGGAGCATATGGGGCATAAGCTGTGGAACATATGGGGGCATAATCTGAAGCATATGGGAGCATAAGCTGTGGAACATATGGGCATAATCTGAAGCATATGGGAGCATAAGCTGTGGAACATATGGGGCATAATCTGGAGCATATGGGGGCATAATCTGGAGCATATGGGGGCATAATCTGTGGATCATACGGGGGCATAATCTGGAATATATGGGGGCATAATCTGGAGCATATGGGGGCATAATCTGTGGAGCATATTGGACATAATCTGGAGAATATGAAGGCATAATCTGTGGAGCATATGGGGGCATAATCTGTGGAGCATCATATGGGGGCATAATCATTTTTCACCGTAGGCTTATACGCGAGTCAATAAGTTTTCCCAGTTTTTTGGGGGCAAAATTAGGGGGGGGGTCGGCTTATACATGAGTATATACGGTACATTTATTCTGAAAAAGGGGAAGCTATGCAGAGTGCTTGGATCGATATGGAAGGGGTGTTTTCTGTCTTTTAAAGGGTTATAGTCAACAGGTATAATTGGAAAGTGCTTATAAAGACGAGCCGCTTTCCAATTTCATTATTCTTACATTTCTGCACTATTCCCTTTATAATTAATATTTTTTTTGTTCATGGCTTGTTGCCTAGGACACTCAAAACTGCAACACTATATGAACATGTGCAGAAGTTCTTAAAGGCTCTTTATCACAGAGCTTGTAATTGCTGCTCGAAAGCTGGCCGGGATAGGTGGAGCACTGTTAGGCAGGATTCACACAGAGCATGGACTGTAGTTAGGACCAGCCGCAGATCTCCTGCCTCAAACAGCTTTGCTTCATATGCTTATGAGGCAGAGTTTGGGTCAGGAGACCTGTGGCTGGTCTGCATTACAGTCCATACAACATGGATGTTTGAATTCGGCAATAGCTCCCGATCGTGTCCAGCTTCATTGCTACTAAGCTCCATGGCATAGCTTTTAAGATCCAACAGCTATGCCATGTGATATGATCACATCAGGTCCAGTAGTGGCAGTGACATTTCCTCTGGCTCGATTGACTGTACACAGTTCATTGAAAATCAAGAGAGGAGGTATATAAAAGACTATGGTTCTTAGCCGTCACCGACAGCCGGGCAACTGATCTGTACCTGCTGGACGGCAGAAGCTTTAAAGCAGCACATATAGATTTTATATATATGCATCTACAGTGCATTATGTAGTATAGGATGCACTTTTATTGACTGTACTAACTGAATTATTTGCATCTTAATATGGCTGGGTGATAATCAAAGAAACTTACTAATAGATCAAACGCAAAGACGCCCAAGACTTTCTGTACTGGGCCAAGAGCACACTGAGGAAAAGCCCTAGAAAAGAACATTTTCAATGCATGTTCACGGCTCTAATTTATCCACACATTATATAGTCTACGATATCTCAATATGAAGTCGTCAAACTTCCCCATGACAAGTTGTAATGTCACTATTTATGGCCATCACCAGAGCGGTCTGTTTATATCCGCAGAGAATATAAAATGTACATAGTTATGTCACATAAGAGCCAATGTCATGGTAAACTCCCTGTAGGCACAGATTTCTTATGGCTAACATTCTCCTTATTGTCGCTGGTTCAGCATACCATTGCTATTTCTGTGTTAGGTATCAAGTTTTTAGCAACAGAAAAATCTAAGGGTATGGTTCCACGTTCTGGAGTGCAGGCGTTTTTGGACGGAGTGGAAACCCCGCTCCGCCCAAAGCCCCGCCCCCTTGTGAACGTGCGGTGATTCCGGATGTGTTCATTGAACACATCCGGAATCACCGCAGCGCTACATAGGACTCTGCTATTTACCTTGCGGCGACGATCCATCGCCGCAAGGTAAATAGACATGCTGCGGTCTAAAAAGACGCGTCGCATGTCCGGTTTCGCGGGTGTGTCACCAGCGTAATTGGACGCATAGTGGAGACGGGATTTCATAAGATCCCCTCCACTATGCAGGAACATCTGGCCGCTGCGGATTAAACGCTGCGGTAGGACGCAGCGTTCAATCCGCAGCTAATCCAGTATGTTTCCGCTACGTGGAAACATACCCTAATACTGAGAAGGCAAAGTACTATATAGCAGGGAATAAATGGCCAATATTGAGTATAGATTAGTTCAATTAGTCTGAAAATAAAGTCAATTGAGTTCATTGGGGTGGTGAGATTTTCCAATCAAGAATAGCACGTGAACAGAGACTTGCAACTAACTGGTTAGGGGCTTGGAACAAGCATCTACAGTGGATTGCAAAAGTATCCACCCCCTTGGCTTTTTCACCATTTTGTTACATTATAACGTGTGCTTAAATATTTTTGTAATACGATTTCTGTGTGATGCATCAATATTAAATAGTGTAAGCTGGTGAAGGGCAAAAAATATAGGCATAAATTACATTTATAGGATCAAACAACGAAAAATTGGCATGTGTTTAAGTATTCACCCCTTTTGCCATGAAGCCCCTAAAAATTCCTGGAGCAATCTCTTATCTTCATAAGTTACATGCTTAGTGAAAGGAAGTCCACCTGTGTGCAATCTAAGTATCACATGGTCTGTCAGTATACACACACACACACCTTTTCTGAAAAGCCACAGAGGCCGCAACATCATTTAGCAAGAGGAACAACTAACCAAACACTAGAGGTGGCCTTTATAGAAGAGTGGGCAGATAAACGCCCTTACTTGCACACAAATTGTATGTCTCGTTTTGACTTTTTGCGTGCCCTGCTCACAAGCTTACAAAATAAACCATCCTTGGCATGTCCTACAAGCTATGACTGGGATGCTCATGATGGCACAAATCAGTCCACAAGCTCCACTGCAATGTTGGCTATGTTAGCTACCAAGACAAAAGTAGGGTAATCACCTTTGTCATGTTCTTCAATTTTTTCAGGGCCCTGGACAGCTTTATCTTACCGAAACACCAGTGCCATTAGAGGACAACATTGCCATGATGAGGTATTTTTGGTATGCAAGAGAAAATTGTATATTGCATCACATCCAATTTGCCTTAAACCCCTTTCCCATAGCGCCATCCTTTAAATAGATAAGCGGGAACTGATGAAAGATAGGATTGATTAGGCCTGGCCACCTTCTTTCATTTTTCCCTTGGTCCACTATCGCTTGTGTGCCTATAGTAGGCTCTGAAGTGGACAGGGCTGAGCATGGGCACCGTTTGACCAGGTTGCAAGTATATAACAAGCTGCAATAGATTGAGAACCCACCCCCCCCCCCCGAGTACAGTGGCATGAGACCAGGCCAGCTAGTTTATTCTTCCCAAAAGTCTGGGAGGAATAACAGAGGACTGTCACCATACAGAGCACTCAGAGGTGATGATGTACAACAATGGGGAAGCAGGCATGTACCAAGACGTGACCGTACAGATGACAGATCCTAACAATTTGGCTGATAAGTATAAATTCCAAGATGCTGTCTTGGGACAAAATTGCAAGGATGTATATGAACAGTAATCTGGTCACAGTATAATAACTATGTGACAAACTCAACACTTCAAATTCTGTCATGTACACAGCTCAGCATGGGCACCAGAAATAGAAACCAACATTTGGATGGTTCTCTACATTACACACATTCAGCTAGAAGCTTGTACTGAGCGGTTGTAGTAGTCTCCACATTCACTGTAATGAACCTTTTACTTTTCTATTACCTGTATTTGCTTGGGTCACAAAAATTGCCTTAATTGTTCCCAGAATGATGCATCTTTGCTATCAGACACACTGGAGGGATGATTTTGTGGCTGACACCCAATCAGCAAGAGCGGTGTCAATAGGTGTCCTTGTTATCAAGTCCAAGTCACTTCTGTAGGATTATCACAAACTTGTGAGATAAAGGAAGAAGTCACAGAAGACTGAAGGTACTGCCACACTTAGCGATCTGGTTAGGATCTCGATAACGACGCAAGCTAATGAGATCGTTGGTGTGATCTCTTTTAGGTCGCTAGTAGCTGCCAAACAGGAGATCTCATAAACGACTCATCAGCGGTCAGCGATCTCTTTAACGACTTTGGAGGTCGTTAGGATCTGTCATTAGCATGTACTGAGCGCTTCTGATTCATAGGAATTTCCAGCATCGCTCCTGCTCTCTGCATCCTGCTAGCCTGCTTTGCAACTTCTGCGATCCTCTCTGTGACACAAAAGAGAACTTACAGATATTGCGATCCACTCCGTGACGCTAAAAGTCATATGCGTCACAAACGAGGTCGCTCGTTGTTCGCAAAAGGTGCCAAACACAGCGATATAGGCTCACCAGCGGGACGCCAACGATCAAAAAACGGTCCAGAACGCTAGTGAACAATCAGCGACATCACAGCAGGGGCCACATCGTTGCTACATGCCACACACAACGAGGTCGCTAACGAGATTGCTAAATAGTGACGTTTTAGTGATCTCGTTAGCTATCTCGTTTAGTGTGGCATACCCTTCAGGTGTATGGATCAGGGACTGCATCTGCACTTACAAGATATTCCAGAAGAAAACTACAGGAATTAGAAAGTGACATTTAAGACAAAAATGTAATGGTCTTGGAAAAAAAACTTATTTCCCACACCATGTCTTAAGAGAACAAAATATATAGGTAGTACGTAATAAAGATGTGGAGTCAATAGCGTTCTGGACACATTGCAATTTTACTTTATATTCCATTTTATACATCCTATATAGCCCTATAGAAAAGCATGGTGCTGGCGTACGGTGGATAGCCTGCATTAACGACAGGTAGTGGACCAGGTGGTAGAACTATAGAGACAAACCACCCGCGGGCAGAGTAGCTGCATCACTCACCGTGTGGGAGATCAGAAGAATATTACTTATGGCAATATAGGATTCAGGGCATATACAGAGCTGTCCTTTATGGTAAACTTGATTTATTCTATCAAGCGAGCAGCCATAGACAAACATCCAGGGACACCTATATAGTGATCACATAAAACCAAAATTCCCACAACCACATAGGTATAATTTTTCGGACTATAAAACGCACTTTTTAACAAGAAAAAAAATGCTTGTTAAAATGTGTGTGTCATAGTTCGGAGCAGCTTCCTGTGATGAAGGAGGACGCCGACACAGCATCTTTCCCAAACACAAAGAGCTGCCCTCTCCTCCGGTCTGACACTGATCTGTGATCAGTGCAGGGCAGGAGAGGAAGCTTACCAACAAGAATGGAGGCTGTACAAGCTGAAGGACCATCCACATGAGTAATTCAAAAACCTTTCAGGTCAGGTCACGTGAGTGATCACATATCCTGAAAGGTCCTTGAATTAATTGTACAAAGATCCTACAACAGCTCAGCGTCTCTTCAGGTCCCAATCAGGAAGTGCAAAATCTGGCAGTGTGTGTAATGCACTGTATAGTGTGTATCTGAATGTACAAAAATCACCCAACATGCTCATCTAGTGGAGACCTGAAGGAGAAATTTTACTGCTAGCCCTTACTAACATACCAATTTGAACACAGAGCAGATCCAGCTGATTGTAGATTTCTTTATACTTCCAAGCTGATGCATTTGGCACCAAGAGTTCCACTCACACAGGAAATACATATTGGAAAAACTAGAACTATATTTCTGTGGAAACTCTAGTAGAAATCTTAATAGTGAACCGTGGGTTTCTGACACAGATTTGCAGTTTCAATGGCTGTCAGTCCACATGCGTATTCTGTGTTGTCCACATGTGAATGTAGTAGAGCTGAGTGTGTAGAATACACAACGCAGAGCACCATTAACAATAGATTTATCGTTTTTTTCCTCCCTATTTTACCCTAGTACATTAAAATAAGTGATAAAGGTTGTGCCTTATGGTGAGTTGTGTCTTGTACTCCGAAAAATAAGGTATTACTCAGCTAAGTTCTTCATACATTTTTACTGCAATTTAACCCCTTAATGTCCATTGACGTGCACAGTCAGTCATGGCAAGATGTCAGTTTTGGCACCTTGACGGACTGTGCACGTCATGCCTTTGAAATACCACTGCGTGTAAACACGCAGTGGTAGTTCAGTGCCGACAGTTGTCACCGACAGCTGACAGGCACGGCAAGCGGTGCGGGGACCTTTGCCGTCGGTCCCCGCACCCACAGCGCTGTGATTGGTCAGTCAATCTGACTGACCAAACACAGCAGCGATCGCGCAGGAGATGATGAAATTTCAGCATCTCCAGCGCGATCAGTGCAGGAGCTTGGCACTGCTGTGGCCAAGCTTCCTGCACTGACAGCCAGGAGCGCGCCCCCGCCGCCCCTGGCTGTTAACCCCCTGACTGCTGCGATCAGAGGGGGGGGGAGGGAGGGGAGGCAGAGGGTCGGGAGCTCCCTCTGCCTCAGATCGGCCCCTGCAATGTATTTGCAGGGCCCGATCTCTGCCTTGATGACCCGGGGGTTGTCATGACAACCTCCGGGTCATCTAGCTACGGAAAACTGCTGTGATCATGCTCACAGCAGTTTTCACCATAGGCACAATGCATTGCAATGCTGGAGCATTGCAATGCATTGTAACTGCAATAAAAAGTAAAAAAGTGAAAGTCCCATAAAGGGACAAGTTAAAAAAAAAAGGTTTAACCCCTTCACCCCCAAGGGTGGTTTGCACGTTAATGACCGGGCCAATTTTTAGAATTCTGACCACTGTCTCTTTATGAGGTTATAACTCTGGAACGCTTCAACGGATCTTCGCGATTCTGAGACTGTTTTCTCGTGACATATTGTACTTCATGTTAGTGGTAAAATTTCTTCGATATACCTTGCGTTTATTTTTGAAAAAAACGCAAATATGGCGAAAATTTTAAAAATTTTGCAATTTTCAAACTTTGAATTTATATTCCCTTAAAACAGAGAAATATGTCACACAAAATAGTTAAGAAATAACATTTCCCACATGTCTACTTTACATCAGCACAATTTTGGAACCAAAATTTTTCTTTGTTGGGAAATTAGAAGGGTTAAAAGTTGACCAGTGATTTCTCATTTTACAACAAAATTTACAAAGCCATTTTTTTAGGGACCACCTCACATTTGAAGTCACTTTGACGGGTCTATATGGCAGAAAATACCCAAAAGTGACACCATTATAAAAACTGCACCCCTCAAGGTACTCAAAACTACATTCAAGAAGTTTATTAACCCTTCAGGTGCTTCACAGGAGCTGAAGCAACGTGGATGGAAAAAATGAATATTTAACTTTTTAGCCACAAAAATGATCTTTTACAAACTTTTTTTTATTTTCACAAGGGTAAAAGGAGAAAATGGACAGATAAAGTTGTTGTGCAATTTCTCCTGAGTACGCCAATACCCCATATGTGGGGGAAAACCACTGTTTGGGCACACGGCAGAGCTTGTAAGGGAAGGAGCGCCGTTTGACTTTTTCAAACTAAAATTGGCTGGAGTTGAGATTGGACGCCATGTCGTGTCTGGAGAGCCCCTGATACGCCTAAACAGTGGAAACCCCCCACAAGTGACACCATTTTGGAAACTAGACCCCCTAAGGAACTTATCTAGATCTGTTGTGAGCACTTTGAACCCCAAAGTGTTTCACAAAAGTTTATAATGCCTGGGTGTGAAAAAAAAAAAAAAACAATTTTCCACAAAAATGATTTTTTAGTCCCAAATTTTTGATTTTTCCCAAGGAAATTGGACCCCAAAACTTGTTCCAATTTGTCCTGAGTACGCTGATACCCCATATGTGGGGGGGGGGAAACTGTTTGGGCGCACGGCAGGGCTTGGAAAAGAAGCAGTAACGTTTTGGAATGCAAACATTGATGGGGGTCATGTTCCGTTTGTAGTGCCCCAGATGAGCCTAAACAGTGGAAACCCCCCACAAGTGACCCCATTTTGGAAGCTAGACCCCCTAAGGAACTTATCTAGATCTTTGGTGAGCACTTTGAACCCCCAAGTGCTTCACACAAGTTTATAATGCCGGGCTGAAAATTAAAAAATCCTATTTTTTTCCACAAAATTATCTTTAGTCCACAATTTTTATTTTTCCCAAGGAGAAAATTGGACCCAAAAGTTGTCCAATTTGTCCTGAGTACGCTGATACCCCATATGTGGGGGGAACCACTGTTTGGGCCATGGCAGAGCTCGGAAGGAAGGAGCACGTTTGACTTTTTCCAACCAAATTGGCTGGTGATGCCATGTTGCTTTGGAGAGCCCTGATGTGCCTAAACAGTGGAAACCCCCCACAAGTGACCCCATTTGGGAAAACTAGACCCCTCAAGGAACTTATCTAGATCTTGGTGAGCATTTGAACCCCAAGTGCTTCACACAAGTTTATAACGTAAGCCGAAAAATTTAAAAAATTATATTTTTTTCCACAAAAATGATTCTTTTCACCCCAATTTTTATTTTCCAAGGGAAACAGAGAAATGCCCAAAAGTTATTGTCCAATTTGTCCTGAGTAGCTGATACCCCATATGTGGGGGTAAACCACTGTTTGGGCGCATGGCAGAGCTGGAAGGGAAGGAGCCGTTTGACTTTTTCAACGCAGAATTGGCTGGAATGGCGGATGTCGATTTGGAGAGCTCCTGATCTGCCTAAACAGTGGAAACCCCCCACAATGACACCATTTTGGAAAATAGACCCCTCAAGGAACTTATCTAGATGTGTGGTGAGCACTTTGAACCCCAAAGTGCTTCACAGAAGTTTATAACGTACAGCCGTAAAATAAAAAATTCTTTTTATTTTTTTACAAAAATGATTTTTTCGCCCCCAATATTTTATTTTCACAAGGGTAACAGAGAAATTGGACCCCAAAAGTTGTTGTCCAATTTGTCCTGAGTAGCTGATACCCAATATGTGGGAGTAAACTACTGTATGGGCGCACGTCGGGGCTCGGAAGGGAAGTAGTGACGTTTTGGATTGCAGACTTTGATGGAATGGTCTGGGGAGCCCATGTCGCATTTGGAGAGCCCCTGATGCGCCTAAACAGTGGAAACCCCCCACAAGTGACCCATTTTGGAAAATAGACCCCACAAGGAACTTATCTAGATGTGTGGTGAGCACTTTGAACCCCGAAGTGCTTCACAGAAGTTTATAACGTACAGCCGTAAAATAAAAAAATCCTTTTTTTTTTTTTTTTTACAAAAATGATTTTTTCGCCCCCAATATTTTATTTTCACAAGGGTAACAGGAGAAATTGGACCCCAAAAGTTGTTGTCCAATTTGTCCTGAGTACGCTGATACCCAATATGTGGGAGTAAACTACTGTATGGGCGCACGTCGGGGCTCGGAAGGGAAGTAGTGACGTTTTGGATTGCAGACTTTGATGGAATGGTCTGGGGGCGTCATGTCGCATTTGGAGAACCCCTGATGCGCCTAAACAGTGGAAACCCCCCACAAGTGACCCCATTTTGGAAAATAGACCCCACAAGGAACTTATCTAGATGTGTGGTGAGCACTTTGAACCCCGAAGTGCTTCACAGAAGTTTATAACGTACAGCCGTAAAAATAAAAAATCCTTTTTTTTTTACAAAAATGATTTTTTCGCCCCCAATATTTTATTTTCACAAGGGTAACAGGAGAAATTGGACCCCAAAAGTTGTTGTCCAAATTGTCCTGAGTACGCTGATACCCAATATGTGGGAGAAAACTACTGTATGGGCACACGTCGGGGCTCGGAAGGGAAGTAGTGACGTTTTGGATTGCAGACTTTGATGGAATGGTCTGGGGGCGTCATGTCGCATTTGGAGAGCCCCTGATGCGCCTAAACAGTGGAAACCCCCCACAAGTGACCCCATTTTGGAAAATAGACCCCACAAGGAACTTATCTAGAAGTGTGGTGAGCGCTATGAAGCCCCAAGTACTTCACAGAAGTTTTATAACATACAGCCGTAAAAAAAAAAAAATCATTTTTTTTTTTACAAAAATGATTTTGTCGCCCCCAGTTTTTTATTTTCCCAAGGGTAACAGGAGAAATAGGCCAAATTGCACAATAACTCTTGGGTCCAGAGTATGCTGATACCCCATATGTGGGGTAAACTACTGTTTGGGCGCATGGCAGAGCTCAGAAGTGAAGGAGCACCATTTGACTTTTTCAACGCAGAATTGGCTGGAATTGAGATCAGACGCCATGTCACATTTCGAGAGCCCCTGATGTGCCTAAACAGCAGAAACCCCCAATTCTAACTCCAACCCTAACCCCAAACACCAATAACCCTAGTCCCAACCCTAACCACAAACCTAACCCTAACACACCCATACCCTAATCCAACCCTAATCCTAACGTTAGCGCCAACCCTAACCCTAATACTAACGTTAGCGCCAACCCTAACCCTAACTTTAGCCGCAACCCTAACCCTAACGGGAAAATGGAAATAAATACATTTTTTTAATTTTATTATTTTTCCCTAACTAAGGGGGTGATAAAGGGGGTTTGATTTACTATTTATAGCGGGTTTTTGTGATTGGCAGCTGTCACGCTAAAAGACGCTTTATATTGCAAAAAATAGTTTTTTGCATCACCACATTTTGAGAGCTATAATTTTTGCATATTTTGGCCCACAGAGTCATGTGAGGTCTTATTTTTTGCGGGACGAGTTGACGTTTTTATTTGTACCATTTTTGAGCACGTGACATTTTTTGATCGCTTTTTATTTCGATTTTTGGGAGGTTAGAATGAACAAAAATCAGCAATTCATGAATTTCTTTTGGGGGAGGCGTTTATACCGTTCCGCGTGTGGTAAAATTGATAAAGCAGTTTTATTCTTCGGGTCAGTACGATTATGGCGATACCTCATTTATATCATTTTTTTAGGTTTTGGCGCTTTTATAGAATGAAAACAATTTTATATAAAAAAATCATTATTTTTGCATCGCTTTATTCTGCGAGCTATAACTTTATTTTTTCGCTCATGATGCTGTGTGACGGCTCGTTTTTTGCGGGACAAGATGACGTTTTCAGTGGTACCATGTTTATTTATATCGGTCTTTTTGATCGCGTGTTATTTCACTTTTTGTTCGGCGGTATGATGATAAAGCATTGATTTTTTGCTTCGTTTTTTTTTTTTTTTTTTTTTAAGGGGTTCACTAAAGGGGTTAACTAGTGGGACAGTTTTATAGGGGGGGTCGTTACGGACGCGGCGATACCAAATATGTGTACTTTTATTGTTTTTTTTTTTTTATTTACAGGAAAAAATGAATTTATTGGGGAATATTTTTTTTTTATGATTTTTTTTTTACACTTTTTATTTTACTTTTTTTACTTTTTTACTTTGTCCCAGGGTGGGACATCACAGTATTTTAGCAGATCGCTGGTGTGACAGTGTGCACAGCACTCTGTCACACCAGCGATCGCTCTGGCATCGCTGCAGGCTTCCCCAGCGCCTGCTCTCAGCAGGCACTGAGGAAGCCGCCTCCCTGCAGGACCCCGGCGCCATCTTGGATCCGGGGACCTGGAGGGAGGACGGACCCTCGGAACAGCGCGACACATCGCGCTGCTCTGAGGGTCTCAGGGGAGCGCGCAGGGAGCCCCCTGCCTGCGCGATCCTCCCCTGTGCCCCGGGTACACAGCGATCATGTTTGATCGCGGTGTGCCAAGGGTTAATGTGCCGGGAGCGGTCCGTGACCGCTCCTGACACACAGTCACGGGTGTCAGCTGTGATAATCAGCTGACACCCGGCGGCGATCAGCTGCGCTCCCCCTGGGAGCGCAGCTGATCGCCCATGACGTACTATTCCGTCCATGGGAATTAGGTCCAGGGTCACATGGACGGAATAGTACGTCTGATGGCAGAGAGGGGTTAAAAAAAGGTTTAAAAAAAAAAAAAAAAAATTGTAAAAAAAAATATTAAAAAATAATTTTAAAAAAATCCCCTAAAAAATACACATTTTTATGTAATAAAAAAAAAAAAAAATACACGTTTGGTATTGCCGCGTCCATAAAAATCCCATCTATAAGGCTAAGTTCACACGTTGCGGAATTGCCGCGGAAATTTCCGCGGCAATCCCGCACTTCTCCCGCGGGAAATACGCACGTTTTTTATAAGCGTATTCCCGCCAGAATAATAGCGTTTTGCAAGCGTAATTAGCTTGCAGAATGCTAGCGTTTTCCTAGCGATCTGTAGCATCGCTTGGAAAACTGATTGACAGGTTGGTCACACGAGTCAAACATAGTGTTTGACTCGTGTGACCAACTTTTTACTATTGATGCCGCCTATGCCGCATCAATAGTAAAAAGATCTAATGTAAAAATAATAAAAAAAAAAATAATAAATAATGATATTCTCACCTTACGGCGGCCCCCGCAGCCTTCCCGCGGCCCCCGCAGCTTTCCCGCCTTCAGCGACGCTCCCGGCAACTCCGGTCCCAGGAGTGCTTTGCGACAAATCACACCGATGACGTAGCATCTCGCGAGACCGCTATGCCATCTGGGTGATTCTCGCAATGCATTACTGGGATCGGGAGTTGCCGGGAGCATCGCTGAAGGCGGGAAGGCTGCGGGGGCCGCGGGAAGGTGAGAATATCATTATTTTTTATTTTAATTATTGTTTTACCAGGGATATGGTACCCAGGGCCTGGAGGAGAGTCTCCTCTCCTCCAGACCCTGGGTACCACCGCACATGAACCGCTTACATTCCGCAAAATTAATGAACATGTTGCTATTTTTTCCGCGAAGCGTTTTTTTCGCGGAAAAAAACGCAACATGTGGCCAAAACATGCGGAATCAATTAACATGTATAGGATGCTTAATGCTTGCGTTTTTATCGCGTTTTTACAGCGGAAAATCGCGGAAAAAACGCGAAAAAAAAACGCAAAAATTCCTGAACGTGTGCACTTAGCCTAAGGCCGGAGTCACACTGGCGACAAAATCGGACGACTGCAATGCGATGAAATATCGCATTGCAGTCGGACCTATGTTAATCTATGGAGCAGCTCCCAGTATCAGATTTTTTGTGGTCCGTTTTAAACGTCCGTGTACAATCGCAGCATGCTGCGATTGTCACCGATTGTGGGTCGACTATCGCCAATGCAAGTCTATGGGAGCGATGAAAAATCTGATTACAAACGGACCACACTGTGTGACTTGCGATGAAATCGCATCGGTGTCCTTTAGAAAAGCCGGCAATTCATCCCCGGCTATACTGTAAAATCACACTGACAGCTTTAATAAAGACTAGAAAGAATAGATATATACACATAGAAACATATATATTTATATATATATATATATATATATATATATATATATACATACATGTCATTGTGACATGTACATATACATATATTTATAGTTCCTAGACTTCTACATACTGTAATAGCCGCTAATTCAATTGCCGGGTTTTGTGAAATCACAGAAGCCGACATGAAATGATACATTGTTTCCACACATTTAACCATGTAATTTCATGTATTTTTATATATGTTTGAAACATACAATTACATGAGTGTATTTGTGCAAAATTTCAGACATGTAGGGGTTAATTAAAGGTGTAATTTCGTTGAAAAAAAATGCGTGGGCTCCCGCTGTATTTTCTCCACCAGACAGACAAAGCAAAGCGAGTGGGGGCAGATAATAATAGCCCAGGGAGGGTGCATTTTTTTGTGCCCCCCCTGGCTACTAACATCTGCCCCCAGACACCCCAGAAAGGGCAAATCTATAATTAGATTCGCCCTTTCTGGCACTTTGCCCGTCTATTCCCATTGCCCTGTAGCGGTGGCGAATGGGTTAATCTCACCTTACTGTCACCTTGCAATTGAAAGGTGACCTTAAGGCAGGTTAATAATTGATAGCTGTCAATTAGACAACTATCAATTATTAATCCTATTGAAGTAAATAAAAAAACACACACACTTTAAGAATAAATAATTTTAATGAAATAAAAACACATTTTTTTGACCATATTTTATTTTACACTTAATCCGTGCGAAGCCATTGATCTCCTAAAATAAAGAAAAAGAAATAAAACAACATTATTCTTACCTATTCCGCCGATCTGTCACGTCCCACGCTGTAATCCTTCACAAAGGGTTAACTAGCTTTGAGCCAAGCAGTGCAAGTAATCCTGCGTGCTCAGCTCAAAGCTCATGAATGAATAAGTTCCTCTCCTGGCGACAGGAGAGGATGTGTTTCATGAATGAAGCTTAATTGATTGTGTCCACTTTCCCTTTAGGTCAGGTCACTACAGTTAAATTGGCAATAAATCAATTAAGCTCCATTCATGAATCTATTCCTCTACTTTCGCTGGGAGAGGAAGTTATTCATTCAGGGGAATACAGGTCTGAGACAGCATTATTAGCTCTCTGCGACCTGTAACCTGTTAACCCTTTCTGATGGATTACACCGTGGGACCTGACTGTACATCGGATTGGTAAGTATAATTTTGCTTTTTTATTTTATTTTATTACAGGAAATGGTTTTAGCAGGAAAATAAAATATGGTCAAAAACTGTGTGATTATTTAATTAAACTTATTTTTTATTAAACTGTGTGTGTTTGATTTTTCTTTCATACAATAGGATTAATAATTGATAGTTGTCTAATTGACAGCTATCAATTATTAACCTGGCTTAAAGTGACCTTTCAATTGCAAGGTCATTTTAACCCCTTATTAACCCATTCGCCACCGCTACAGGGCAATGGGAATAGACGGGCAAAGTGCCAGAAAGGGCGAATCTAATTATAGATTTGCCCTTTCTGGGGTGTCTGGGGGCAGATGTTAGTAGCCAGGGGGGGCACAAAAAAAATGTACCCTCCCTAGGCTATTATTATCTGCCCCCACTCGCTTGCTGTGTCTGTCTGGTGGAGAAAATACAGCGGGAGCCCACGCATTTTTTTTCAACGAATTTACACCTTTAATTAACCCCTACATGTCTGAAATTTAGCACACATATACTCATGTAATTGTATGTTTCAAACATATATAAAAATACATGAAATTACATGGTTAAATGTGTGGAAACAATGTATCATTTCATGTCGGCTTCTGTGATTTCACTGAAGCCGGCAATTGAATTAGCGGCTATAACAGTATGTAGAAGTGTAAGAATTATAAATATATGTATATATATATATGTCACAATGACATATAATATATATATATATATATATATATATATATATATATATATGTGCTCTATGTGTATATACCTATTCTTTCTTTTGTGATTTAAATACTATTCTTTTGGATCCATTATATGTCAGTTTTGCAAGCCTGCGAGAAAATCTCGCAAGTCGGATGAAAATCGGATGTTACAAGGTACACACACATGCGATTAAATCGCATCTTTGAAGGAAAATCGGATGCCAGAAGGATGTGTGATGGATTTTGATCCGATTGTCGACCGTCTAAAACGGACCGATTTTTTGTGGTTGTGTGTGACTCCAGCCTAAAAGTGTAACCCTAGTTAACCCCTTCAGTGAAAGCCGTAAAAAGAAAAAAAACACAAAAAAGTAGTAAATTATACTTTTTCCAAGCGGTATCATCATACCGCTTGGAAAAAGTGCAATAACACGCGATTAAAAAGTGGGATATAAATAACCATGGTACCGCTGAAAACGTCATCTTGTCCCGCAAAAAACAAGCCGCTATACAGCATCATCAGCGAAAAAAAAAAATTATAGCTCGCGGAATAAACTGATGCAAAAATAATTATTTTTTCTATAAAAATTTTTATTGTGTAAAAACGCCAAAACATAAAAAAAATATATAAATGAGGTATCGCTGTAATCGTAGTGACCTGAAGAAGAAAGATGCTTTATCAATTTTACCACACGCGGAACGGAGGGAAAAAAAAAAAAAAAAACAATTCCTGAATTGCTGGTTTTTGTTCATTCTGCTTCCACAAAAATCGGAATAGGAAGCGATCAAAAAACGTTATGTGCCTGAATATGGTACCAATAAAAACGTCTGCTCGTCCCTCAAAAAATAAGCCCACAGATAACTCTGTCGGCCGAAATATGGAAAAATTATAGCTCTCAAAATACAGCGATGCAAAAATTTCTTACAAAAAATTCTTCCAAAAAAAGCGTCTTTTAGAGTGAGACAGAAGCTAAACATGAAAAAAGGGAATAAATCTGGTGTCGCTGTAATCGCACCGACCCGAGGAATAAAGTCGCCTAATCACTAATACCGCACGAGGAACGGCGTAAAAAAGAAAGCCAATTCTTCACCTTTTGTGGATTTGTTCGTTCTGCCTCCCAAAGATCGCAGTAAGGCGATCACAGTGGTTCCCCCCCCACATATGGGGTATCAGCGTACTCAGGACAAAATGCACATCAACTTTTGGGGTCCTATTTCTCCTGTTACCCTTATAAAAATAAAAATTTGGGGGCAAAAAGATTATTTTTGTGGAAAAAAAATATGATTTTTTTTTTTTCACGGCTCTACGTTATAAACTTCTGTGAAGCACTTGGGGGTTCAAAGTGCTCACCACACATCTAGATAAGTTCCTTGGGGGGTCTAGTTTCCAAAATGAAGTCACTTGTGGGGGGTTTCTACTGTTTAGGCACATCAGGGGCTCTCCAAACGAGACATTCCATGCATCAAAATAGTGATTTACCCCCACATATGGGGTATCAGCGTACTCAGGACAAATTGCACAATAACTTTTGGGGTCCTGTTACTCTTTGGAAAATAAAAATTGGGGGTGGAAAGATCATTTTTGTGGAAAAGATATGATTTTTTAATTTTACAGCTCTACGTTATAACCTTCTGTGAAGCCCTTGGGGGTTCAAAGCTCTCAAACACATTTAGATAAGTTCCTTGGGGGGGTCTAGTTTCCAAAATGGGGTCACTTGTGGGGGGTTTCCACTGTTTAGGCACACAGGGACTCTCCAAATGCGACATGGCGTCCAATCTCCATTCCAGCCAAAAAAGTCAAATGGCGCTGCTTCCCTTCCGAGCTCTGCCATGCGCCCAAATAGTGGTTTACCCCGACATATGGGGTATCAGCGCACTCAGGACTAATTGCACAACAAATATTGTGGTTCATTTTCTACTGATACCCTTGACAACATGTTAAAAAATTGTGTCGAAAGAAAAATTTTGGGAAAAAAAGCTAAATGTTCATTTTTTCCTTCCCCATTGCTTCAATTCTTGTGAAGTACCTAAAGGGTTAATAAACTTCTTGAATGTGGCTTTGAACACCTTGAGGGGTGCAGTTTTTAGAATGGTGTCACTTTTGGGTATTTTCTGTCATATTGACCCCTCAAATTCACTTCAAATGTGTGGTGGTCCCTAAAAAAAATGGTTTTGTAAATTTTGTTGGAAAAATGAGAAATTGCTGGTCAACTTTTAACACTTATAACTTCCTAACAAAAAAAAATTTTGGTTCCAAAATTGTGCTGATGTAAAGTAGACATGTGGAAAATGTTATTTATTAACTATTTTTTGTGACATATCTCTCTGATTTAATGGCATAAAAATTAAAAGTTTGAAAATTGCAAAATTTTCGCCATATTTCCATTTTTTTCATAAATAAACGCAAGTTATATTGAAGAAATTTTACCACTATCATGAAGTACAATATGTCACGAGAAAACAATCTCAGAATCGCCAAAATCCGTTGAAGCGTTCCAGAGTTATAAGCACATAAAGTGACAGTGGTCAGAATTGTAAAAATTGGCCTGGTCTTTAACCTAAAAAATGGCTTGGTCGTTAAGGGGTTAAATTCCCACTACAAATCCTCCAAAAAATGGTTGGAGAGGTTGTGCCCCCTTTAAAACAAAAAAATGTTGGTCCATGGGCAGTTTGTTAACACTCACCGTTCCCAGGTGCAACACAGAGTCTCTGCTGACTTCACATCAACATCATAGCAGTCATTCAGAGCAGGACATTTAATCCATTTAGTAGAAGCATAATGATTGCCTGCAGTGATGTTGATGCGTCATCAGCGCTGCAGCCAATAACAGCAGCAGACACTCAGTGGTAGACCTGGGAATAGTAAAGAATTTTTTTTTTTTTAAAAACACACTGAGCCCGGAGTATACAATTTTCTGAAAAGGGACAAACTCTTAAGTGAGCATAACACTTGGATCATGGGGCAGTAGAAGGTGGTGAATTTACATCATCATGTGGATGTCTATAATAATCATTTTATTTCTATAGCACCAACATATTCCGCAGCACTTTACATTATAGAGGGGACTTGTTCAGACAATAGACATTACAGCATAACAATAAACACAGATCAAAGTAGATACCAAGAGAAATGAGGGCCCTGATCGCAAGCTTACAATCTATGAGGAAAAAGGGAGCATGTCTAGGAGCATGTGTGGCTTACCTAGCACCTGGATGTGCTACAGGAAGAAGCCAGGCTGGTGAAAGCAGTATAATGCTCTGGGCAATGCTGTCCTGGGAACATTGAGTCCTGGGATTCGTGTGGACAATACTTTGACAAGTACCATCTATCTAAACATTATTAAAATCTATCATGGCAGCAGTATTCCTTTATGGCAGTGACATCTTTCAGCAGGATATTGCTCCATACCACAAAGAAAATATTGCTCAGGAACATTTCGAGAACATAACAAGGGGGAGGACTTATCCATCAAGTTTCTCAGATTTTAATCTAAGGCCGGAGTCAACACTACAGTAAAATACGGCCGAGTATTATGCAAGAAAATGTCAGTGTTAATCTATAGAGAGCTCACATCACAGTTTATTTTCTCAGTTTCTGATGTTTTCAGCCTGGGGGGGGGGAGAGGACATCCATGGCCCGTTCCTACTCTATTAATATCAGCCTGCAGCTCAGCTGTCTGCCTAGCCTTTGCTGGTTATTAATTATAGTGGGACCACATTTTTTTTTTTTTAGGGTCCCCCATTTTAATAGCCAGTAAAGGCTAATTATACAGCTGTGAGCTGATATTAATAGCCTGTGGCGCTCCATGGGTATTACCCCCTTCCCAGACTATAAACATCGGCCCCAAGCCGTCGGCTTTCCCTCTGCTGGTTAGGAAAAGTTACGATGGAGCCCACACCATTTTTTTTTCAGAAAAATTAACCTTTATTAATTAAATACACGTACAGTAAGCTGCACACAGTACTAATTGTATTTGTCACTGACATCTATGTATCTACCCATTCTATTCTTATTTACTGTATGTAATCAATCTATTCTATACTGTCAGCTCCTGCAGTGATTTTACAGTACACAGCAGATGAAGTGGCAAATAAATATATATATATATATTTTTTTTTTTATTGAAACATGAGAAGCACAGGATTGTTTAAAAATGTATAAAAATACTTTATCAACACCTAAAATATTACATACTAATCTCACACAAACAAGTGCAACATAAGGACACAGTAGTGGTTATTTGGAGAAGTGTATAATTACAGAAGGTTCAGATACAGTTCAGAAAATTCTTTATGGTAAGGTCTACTATGCGATTTTGTATCCCTTTAATTAGATACTAGATCAGAAGATAGGGAAAACACTACATTAATCTCCCATATCAAAAAGAATCATTACCATCATTTCTGAGGTAAAATACGAACGTGCAGTAAAAAGGTTAGGCAAGTTTTGAATAGTAGGCCACTAAAATGTGTGTTTACACTAATAGTAGCAATGTGTAACCTTAAGGCTGTGGTTCCATGGTCCGGAACAACAGCGCTTTTGACGGAGCGGAAATTCCGCTCCGTCAAAAGCCCCGCCCCCTTTTGTACACACGCTCATTCCGGATGTGTTCAGGACACCTCCGGAACACATGGGGAATGATCGCAGGGCTGCATAGCCCTGTGTTATTTCCGTTGCGGCGACGCAGCGTCGCCGCAACGGACTAGGACATGCTGCGGTCTGAAAAGACGCGCCGCATGTCCGGAAACGCAGGTCTTCCGCCTGCGTGTTTGTAAGCATAGTGGAGACGGGATTTCTTGAAATCCCCTCCACTATGCTGTAACATCTGGACGCTGCGTGTTTGACGCTGTGCCAACGCACAGCGTCAAACACGCTGCAATTCCGGACTGTTTCCTGAACGTGGAAACATACCCTAACAAGTCGCAGAGACACCACTGCAGCATATGTAAAACAACCCCAACACACACTTTGCCCGCTAAATCGCCATGCTTTCTATATATTATTATGTCACTGACATCTATATATCTATGTATATTTTCTATTCTAACCTGTCACTCTGATTTTACTGTACGCTGCACATGAATCGCCAGCTTTTATTGTATGAATGTATGTTTTGACGAAGATTTCCTTTGAAAACGATGTGTAAATGACAGAATTGCTCTATGTAAAAGCTCATGTTAAAATCATATTACAATCGGATAGCAATCGCACTGCATTCGGATGTAAATCGGATGCTAGCTGTGAAAAATCAGATTGTACTAACATGACACTTGCACTACACTCAGGCGACTCTCAGCAGGGAAACTGATTGATTTTTCATACGTTTAGTGTGACTCCGGCATCATTGAGGATATATGGGTTGTGCTTGAAAAACAAAGATCTATGGGAGGCTGAACCTCACAACTTGCACGACATCTCAATGAGAACATTATATACATAGGGTCCCAATAACCACAAGTGAATCATCAGACAACTCAAACCTTGTATGAATATGGAAAGTGGGTCAATGCTACTATATTGCAGGTAATGGAGAAACAAATGGGTTAAAACTACATTGCCATGTGGAAAAGCTGAAGGACGTCAATCTGAGTACAAGAGACTTATATGTCAACGCGTTTTGAACTATACATACTTTGTCAGGACAACCGTGATATCGTGATTGTCCTGAAGTACGTATACTTCGAAATGCGTTGACAAACCTCTTGCACTCAGATTGACATTCTTCAGCTATTCCACATGGCAGTGCAGATTTAACCCATTTGTTTCTCCATTACCTGCCCTTTTGTGGGTCTTCAGAAGCCTAAGCGTTATCAGTGGTTCTCTGCACACAACCCGACCAGGTGAGCACCATTTGACAATTCTTTTGACCATTTTACCCTATTTGCGCTTTGTGCCTTTCCAGTCTTCTATTTGAATACTTCTATAATTAGGAAACACCATACTGAATAATCCTTCAATATTAGCTGTAGCATGAGCAAAATACATTTTTTGTGTCATCTCTGCAGCCTATCAGACAGGCTGTGGTGGCCACAACTGTGTGACAAGCCAATGTCTAAGGCCATAACGGGTCTAACAAGTAATAGTTCTGAAGACTCCATCTACAGAACTTCTCTTTTGTGACTAACACAGACATTACTTCAGATTCACACAGAACAGATTTAGTGCGGAAACCTCAGCTACTGCCTCAGTCATCTAAATGAGGATCGTGCAGAGAAGGCACCATTCGCATGTACTAAAAACTGATCTTCAGAGGCCGACATTCGTTCCAAAACACACTAATATATCAGAATGTAGCAGAGCCCAGTGTACTCAGGACTGCTTTCTAACTGCCTAGAACTAGAGATATATAGCAAGAAAGCAAATCCAGCACACAGGAACCCCCAACATAACTGGACATCAAATCTATGTAAACAATAAGGACTAAACTTGAAGAAGCCTCACTTAGAACAATGTGAATGGGATTTAAGTGTTGGACAAACTTCTCTCCCTTTGCCCAGAGATCAGGGCACTTATCACAGTCACTGCTGGCAGTCTATGGATAAGCGTAAAGTGAGTCAATTGCTTACATGCTGAGCTTTGTAAATTATTACCCAGCAGATCTATTCTTTGGCTTGTATTATATTCAATGTTATCGCATTCAAACTGATCCTAAAGTAAAATAAGTGACCCAGATTATCAGCTTGTGTTTGTGAACCCAACAGTACATGACTGTTCATGACAACACAAGTGTCAGTCGACTTACTGTTTCGGCAGCACATTACTCCGTGTGAACTGGAAATGTGCTACTGACATCATAGGTTTTGGGAATGGCTTGTAAAAGAGAAACATATCTGAATCATCCTGCCTGAATCACATGCCGCAAAAATCCCAGTTTAACCGTGTAATTGCTGCCATGTAGGCTTTACTTTGAGCGCTGTGGCGTTATTGAAAAGCCGAATAAAGACTATGGGCCCGATTCATCATTTGTATTTTTCAGTTACTTCTTTTTGTCCTGTGATATTTATTACATTAAATTCTTCAAAATGGCACATGTGGTTCATGAATTTTGCACAAAGTCAAACAGTCTACTTTTGCTTTTACCTTGCACCAAAATATTTTGTGGACATTATAATAACAATAATAATAAAAAAAAAAATCACCCAAGTACTGGTCAGTAGAACATTCTGCAGCCTTTTTAATAAGGTCGCAGTTGATCAGTCAGCCGAAAATATCTGGAAATCTCAATCTCTGCCCACAATGACAAACAAGAAAAAATAGCCAAAAGAGACTTAAAAAAATGGGCAAATTAAAAAAGTAATTAACCTCAAAACCTAGATAAAAAACATGCACAAATCAGGCTCTACGTGTTTTGGCTGACCAGTCTAATGACAGTCAAGCCGCTTCACCCCACCCGATCTTAGACCAGGGGTCCCCAACCTGTGGCTTGTGGGCCAGTGATGTGTGGCTCGCCATCTGCCAGCTTGGTGCATTAGCACCAAGTCTAGCCATCTATGAAGAGCAGTATTCCAGATGGTGACTGAGTAAAGCCCCCGTCACACTAAGTGAGATCGCTAGCGAGATCGCTGAAGCGTCACCGATCTTGTGACGCAACAGCGACCTAGCCAGCGATCTCGCTTAGGCTGCTTTCACACACCAGTTTTTTTACGTCAGGCGCGATCCGGCGTGTTTTTAAAAAAACGCATCCGGTACCGGATGCGTTTTTTTTTTGCATTGACTTTCATTAGCGCCGGATCGCGCCTGACATTCCGGCGGCCGGACAAGACGCTGACTGCAACGATTTTTTTTTTCCGGAGCCGCCTGATAGTGCCTGAATCGGCGGACCAGTCTCTGTCTCTCCGTACCTGCATTTTCCACATAGAAAATTTATATTTCCGGGTTGAAAAGGTCGGGACGGATACGGCAAGAAAACTGATCAGTTGCATCAGTTTTTTTAAAATCAGCGCCGGATCCGTCCTATCAGGCATAGGACGGATTATGCCTGACACAAAAAGACTGATGTGTGAAAGTAGCCTTAGTGTGACATGCAGCGACGATCAGCCCCAATGCTGGGTATCGCTGATTGTCGTCGAATCTCCTGGACCCTTTTTTCAATGTTGGTGTCCCGCTGGCCAGCGCGCATCGCTGCGTTTGACAGCGAGAGACCAACGATCAGCGAGCTGGTATCCAATGTACACATCGAGTAACTAAGGGTTGCGTGGCGCCTAGTTACCCGATATGTACCCTAGATACAGTACCATCTCCCAGCTTCTGCTGTAGAGCGCTGGGAGCCGGTATACAGGGTACATATCGGGTAACTAGGCGCCGCGCAGCCCTTAGTTACCCGATGTGTACGTGCTCGTTGGTCCTGATCGCTGGTGAGTCTGCCCATGTGACACCTCACCAGCGATCAGCTAATGATGTCCCAGTGATCCCATCCAGATCGGATCGTTGGTGGGATCGCTGGGACATTGAAGCGTGTGACGGGACCCTAACCCCACGAAGATCAAATATAGATGCACATATACTGGCCTGTGGATAGCGAGATAAGATAAAATAAAAAAAAGAAAATCCTTATGAAAGTTTGACTATTTATGACAGGAGCTGCACAGTGCTTCTGAAGGGTGAAGGTCCAGAGACCCCCACCGATCAGTCTAAATAATGCTCTTTAAGGCACTGCCACACTTAGCGATCGCACTAGCGATCACGACAACGACTTAACCTGGCGAGATCGCTAGTGCGATCGCTATGTGATCGCTAGTTAGATTCCAAACACAACTCATCAGCGATCTGTGATTCCAAACACATCTCATCAGCGATCTGTATAACGACCTCTGCGGTCGTTGGGAAAACCTAGTCCCACCTGCGATGCTGGTGAAGTCGTTCATAAAGGGTGTCACACTCAGCGATTCAGGCTCACCAGCGGGACACCAACGACCAAAAAACGGCTCAGAACGTTCATAAGCGATCAGCGACATCTCAGCAGGAGCCACATCGCTGCTACATGTCACACACAGTTAAGTCGCTAACGAGATCGCTACTGCGTCATAAATGGTGACGCAGTAGCGATCTCGTTAGCAATCTCGCTTAGTGTGGCATACCCTTTAGTCCGCAACTCCTATAGTAGCAATGTGCACAGAGCTGTCTATGGGCTCAATGTCAAGTCTATGGGTCCGTAGACCGCTATATCAGAGCGAGTATGCAGAGCCCGTATACTGTTCTGCACATGCAGCCTATGCAGGAGCTGCAGACCTCAGAGTGGTATTTTGACCGATTTGTGGGGGTCTCAGGACCCCGCTACCCACCGATTAGCAGCACCTGTTACATATAAAAACTTCTGCAGAGTGACAGTATATACTGATGATACTGTCGGAGGAGGCACTGGAAAAGATGGTGTGGTGGGAGTGTTCTGTAAGAGAATACCAAATACGGGGTGGAAGGTGGGAAGCAAGTATACTGTCACAAAGTCATTTCAATGTGGTAGCTCTGTGTATCACTATTGTGGGTAAGGTAAGTGGATATCAATACTCACAGGGCTCTGAATGTGGTTCACGACTCTACAAGGGCTAAGTGTGGCTCTCAAGGAGAGAAAGGTTAGGGACCACTGCCTTAGACTGACAGGTCTCTACCTATGCTCACACATACAGAGACGTGTCCGTTTATGAAAGCGGGGTGTGGGGAAAAAGCTGATAGGTGCCTGCACCGGACTAGTCATTTGACACACACAGTCCCCGGCCAGCTTTTCAAAGCATGTTTGTTCTGAAACAAGAGGCTCAATCAGCATGAATTAGACGGTGAGTGAGGGCCCCGTCTCACATAGCGATACACCAGCGATCCCGACAACGATCAGGATCGCTGGTGTGTCGCGACATGATCGCTGCCAAACAGGCAGCGATCAGGACAGCGACACTGCGGGTAACGTTGCCTAGTTACCCGCAGTGTACGTTGGATACCAGCGCACTGATGCAGGGAGCTGGTAGCCAAGATACACGTCGGGTTTCCAGGCGCTACGTGGTGCCTGGAAACCCGACGTGTACCTTGGTTACCATCTCCCCTGCAGCAGCACGCTGGTATCCAATGTACACGTCGGGTTTCCAGGCACAGCCACGCGCTTGGAAACCCGATGTGTACCTTGGTTACCAGGAGATCGCTGGTCTCCTGCCTGTCACACGCAGCGATGCGTGCTGGCCAGCGGGAGACCAGCGATCAAAAAAAAGTCCAGGCATTTCTGACACGACCAGCGATTCACAGCAGGGGCCTGATCGCTGGTACGTGTCAGACATAGCGAGATCGCTGCTGAGATCGCTGTTTAACAGCGATCTCGCTATGTGAGACGGGGCCCTTACCTTTAAATGAATTTGGATCAACTTCTATGTAAACAATTGCCTAGCTAAGGCTATATGGACATAATGTCTTTTACTCTATACTTTCAAGTATAGAAAGCGTGCGGCTTCCTAGGAGAATCTGCCCAAAAATTTATAAGGTCATGTTTTTTAAAGGGAATTTGATATCAAGTTTTTGCCACCTAATCTGACAGCAGCATAATTTACTATTATTAATTTATTATGCTTTGCTTCTATAGCGCTATCTTATTCTGGAGTGCTTTACATACATTATCATCACTGTCCCCAATGGGGCTCACAATCTAAATTCCCTATCAGTATGTTTCTGGAGTGTGGGAGGAAGCCGAGTACCTGGACGAAACCCACGCAAATACAGGTAGTGTCAGACACCGACAGGAGTGATGTATCACTTAGGCCTCTTTCACACATCAGTTTTTTACGTCAGTCACAATCCGTCAGCTCGGCGGATCCGTCGCAGATTGTGAAAAACTGATGCGACAGATCCGACTAGCGGTTCCGTAGAAAAAAAAAAAAAAAAAACAGATCCGTCGCATCTGTTTTTCGACGGATCCGTTTTTAAAAACGCCCACAGAGAGATCTATAGATAGATAGATTATATAGATATATCCATAGATATGATGGATATATCTGGGGGCAGATGTTTGTAGCCATGGGGGGCCAATAACCATGGTCCCTTCGTAGGCTATTAATATCTGCCCTCACTCACTGGCTTTCCCTCTCTGGCGGAGAAAATTGCGCGGGAGTCCACACAATTTTTTTTCCGCGATTACAGCCTTAAATTTAACCCCTAGCATTCAAAAATTTTCCTAACACAAACTAATAAATTAAACACGGACATATATAAATTGTTTTGATATGTCAAGGTTTACTATATGTAAACCATGTGTCATATCATATCATGCGGCTATTATGCTATGTACATACACATAACTTATTCTATGTGTATATATCTATTTTTTCGATTCTTTATTAAACATGTCAGTGTGATTTTACTGTATCGGAGCATGCTCAGTTAAAAAAAAAAAATGGATTCTGTCATTTGACGGATTATGACAAGTCCTGAGCCCATAGGTTTCCATTCTAGCAAACGACGGATTCGTCGCCGTCCGATTTTTCGATGGAGACAAAAAACGTTAGGTTGACCGTCGTCTCTGTCTGACGGACATAGAATTTCCGACGGATGAACCGTGCGGCCATCCGTCGCTAATACAAGTCAATGAGAAAAAAAAAAACAGATCCAGCGCCATCAGTCGCCAGATCCGTTTTTTTTCAAAATTAAACGGATTGTGAAAGACGGCAAAAAACTGATGTGTGAAAGAGGCCTTACTGGGTTACTTGCTGTAGCTTTGATAAAAATTACTGTTTTATCAGCAGGAGATTATCACTAGAGGACCCGTAAAGCTGCTGCCAGGAATCCCTCCATATTCATGAGCTCTGTATAACCCCTCCACCACCACTGATTTACAGTGTACACAGAGAGTTGACAATCAGTGGAGTGCTTACACAGTGCAGTATTCATGAACTGGTGGCATTACTGCAATCAGGGTTTCTGTCTCTACATTGCGCTGCTCTCAGATGGGGTAGCAAAAAAACTGCTGACTGATTCCCATCAACTGCTTCAGGGCTTAAAGACAAGACAAAATGGATCATGTGAACAGCAATGTCGTTTTGACATTGCTGTGAAATATGTTCGTTTTATGTAGCACTTTTTAGGTCCATTTTATGCAGAATCCACATAAAGATGTTGTATACAAATAGCCTAAAAGCACCTACAGACTCACTATAATACCGCAATACCAGGCACTGGCCCCTGCTTTACTAAATGCAGTCAGAATCCCTTCACACAACCAGTATGGCTTTCAATGCACAATTTGTATAATAAAGTTTAATATATTAGCTAACATACCCTAAAAAAAGTTAATAGAAGTGTCAATCAAGTGCCCAGGGTCGGAGACACCAACAAAGCTCCATTTAAAACTGCAAAATAATGCGAATCAAAAGCCAGAAAGTGTTAACTATCGGGGGTTTATCTGCATGTGCAAGGTCAAATCTCCAAAGGCCAAGCAGTCCTTTTAGGAAATGATAAACTTGTACAAGGCCTTCATATATGACAGATGACAATCACGGCATAGAGTGAACACGTGTTGGTGCCCACAGAGTTCGATCCCCGAAACGAAGCAAGGGGCATATGCTACTGGTCAGTAACAACTTGAGCCAATGCTGCTCACTCGTCTGACAGTGTTGGACGAGTAGCCACTTTCTAACATGAACGTTATATTAGGGCACCTCAGGGATGACCGGTGAACGGTGGAGGCAGCAGAGGCATCTCAGCATTTCCTACACTGCTCCCTGGTGATATGGCACTATAATGTGCCTGAACATAGACATCCACCAGATCTTTAGCCCACAGAAATATTTTCAGCCTCAGGCAATGTCTCATGCACTAGAATATGCATCTAACATAATAGTTGCTATTTCTTACATTACTATAAGCTAACAATATATAGAAAGAACAATTAAGCAGGACACGTTCTGTGTATTAGATAGTCCGCGTACGCACGGGACGCAGTTCTCCTGCCCCGAACACAACAGCTTCATATATGCCTATGAGGCCGTTGAGTTTAGGTCAGGAGACCCGCAGCTGAGCCAGACAGGACGGTCCCTTCTCGGACTGTAAGTCAGATGTTTCTATCATATAAAGTGGTTCTTACTTTACAGTACATTAGTCAGAACTGTGCCAATACGGTGCTCATCATAGTCTGCCCCTATATCGTCACATTCTTGCCAAGTTCATATTAGCTCGAGATGCCAGCAGGGCTTTCCTCTATCCAGTTTATATGGGCACTGCGTGGAAGCGCTCATTTATAAGACACCTAAAGCACCTCTCATATCGAAGATTATAGTATAGTCTAAATCCAGAACTTGGCAAAAAGCAATGTGTCTAGTGCTGGGCTGGAGGGAAACCATGAGAGAATCCAGCACCGAAAGCCTCAAGAGCAGCGGAGGACTGAGAATAATCCATGTGCACTGGCACTGCCAACACTACACCTCACAGGTTAGTAGTCTGGACTTCATGATAATCTGGCGTTTACACGGTGGATCATCCAAATACTGGAATTGTAGGATGGTATCATTATTACATATCTAGGTGACTTGCAGCTGTGACTGACACTTTTCAGGCTATGTTCAGAGTCCTGAGAAATCGCATGGAAAAAACTCTTCCCATTCATTTGTTCCCTTGTGATTTTTTTTCCCCAGCTGTATTAGGCTATGTTCACACATTGCATTTTTGCTGTGTATTTTTGCACAGGCAAACCCTGCTCTACTGGCAGTAAAGAGGCTGCTTACAAAAAGAAGGTTTTGCAGAGTTTTTTTTTTCCACGTTTTAGTTGTCTCTGCGCATGGTGATAAAGTTTAGTGCTTCCATTCCCCCCCCCAAAGAAAAAAAAAAAAAACACGCCGCAGTTTTTCCTGCATTTTTTAACTTACCCATTGTTTCTTATGGGTGGAAAAGACGCTGCAAAAAAGTGACATGCTGCGGTTTGCAAAAAAGAAGCAGTTTTCCAAGTCAGTCAGGAAAATAAACCAATGTGTGTGCATGAGATTTCTGAATTGTCAGTTTTTGCTGGTGCTTTAAAATGCAGTTTAACTTGCAGAAAAAATGAAACGTGTGAACACAGCCTTAAACCTCTATTTTTCAAGCAGAACACTAACAATGGTTTGTCTCTGGCGTCTTTTTTTTCCAGTGTTTTTTGGGGCACCTTTTTTTTCTTCTAAATTTATTAAGCAATAAAGAACGCGCTGACGTTTAATGTAAGGGCCTGTGCACACGTTGCGGATTTGCCTGCGGATTTTTCCGCACAGAATCCGCACCTCTTGGCAGAAAACGCAGGTGCAGTTTTTACGCGGTTTTTGATGCGGTTTTGACACGGTTTTTGTGCGGATTTGCCCTGCGGTTTTACACCTATAATGGAATAGGTGTAAAACCACAGCGGAATCCACACAAAGAATTGACATGCTGCGGTTTTAAAACCGCACCAAATCAGCGCGGAAAATTCCACATCATGTGCACAGCTTTTTTTTTTTTTCCATAGATTTACATTACACAGTGCCCTGCCTGCGGAACTGCAGCGGAACCGCAGGGCAAAAACCACTGCGGAACCGCAGGCAAATCCGCAATGCGTGCACAGGGCCTTAGGCCCCATGCACACTTTGCGTTTTTTGATGCGGTTCCACACGGTTTTTGCCCTGCGGAACAGCACGCCATGTACAGTACAATGTTAGTGAAGGGGGAAAAAAAAAAAAGCTGTGTACACGCTGCGGAATTTTCCGCACGGATTGGGTGCAGTTTCAAAACCGCAGCATGTCAATTCTTTGTGCGGATTCCGCTGCGGTTTTACACCTATTCCATTATAGGTGTAAAACCGCAGGGCAATTCCGCACTAAAAACCGCAGTAAATCCGCGCTAAAACCGCAGTGCGGTTTACCTGCGGTTTTAGCAAAATCCGCGCGGAAAAAACGCAAGTGAATCCGCAAAGTGTGCACGGGGCCTTAGGGTCTGTGCACACGTTGCGGAATCTTCTGCGGATCTGCAAGTGATGTACAGTAGCATTATATTCAATGGAAATATAAAAACGCAGTGCACATGCTGCAGATTTGTCAGCGCGGATTTAAATCCGCAGCATGTCACTTCTTTTAAGCAGTTCCGCAGCGTTTTGAGACCTGCTCTAAATAGGAATCCGCAGGTCTCAAAACGCGGGGAAAGCCGCACAAAACGCGGAAAATCCGCACATCATTTTACCTGCGAATTTAGCAAAATCTGCGCGGAAAATTCCACGCAGATTCTGCAACGTCTGCACATACCCTAAAAATTTAAAAAAAGATGCCCGGGCGGTCTTTTGCGCCTTCCCACTGACTTCTGTGGCAAATCTGGGGCGTGCTGCCTGAAAAATGGCCACGCTCTTATTTTAAACACTTGCTTCTTTGAAAGCCCGAAGTGATTAAAACGCTCAAAATCCGGAACAGCAAGACTTTTTCCGGAGAAATGAATAGGATGAGTCTTCTGAGCACTTTTTTTTTTTTAGAGTGGGACAGAAAAAAGACGCAGCGCGGAAACCCAATGCAGAGCCACTTTGACTGCATTAGATTTTTTTTTTAGAAAAAACAATGTAAAAAAAAACTTCAGTAAAAGAACAAAATGTTCAAAGATTCCCCCCAAAAAGACGCTTCCTGAAGCAGTTACTGCCCAAACCAAGTTGTCCTTCTCGAGCACCTCAGGAAACTCGGAGGCATGACCTCACCCACCAACAGTTTAGATGCTATAAATCGGTTAAAACGCTGACGTGCAGCTTTTGGGAACCACAAAAAGTTTCCATTTTGTCAGAAAGAGTAAAATCACTATAAAAAATAATAATCAGTTTATAAGAGCTGGGTGACCACTTATATGGCCGCCATGCTTCTGCATAAAAAATTAAGAAGATGCCCCTCAGGAGATTGGAAAAGCTGGGTGACGCTGTATGGCAACAGAAAACGAGTATTATTGCATATTAGACTTCACAATTCAGATTGTCCTTTTTTCTCCCGAGGAGATGGTGGGGTGGTAGTTCCACTGCAGCCCCGTTTCAGTTATAAGGACAGGTTAAAACATGATAAATGGCTGCTGACGGGCCAATAATGGCGCATTTAGGGGACGTGTACAAGTTGTGCTGTGTATTCTGTCAGGAGAAGCAGCAGCCATGTCAGCCCCGCAGCCCAGGCCCAGCCTCCCTCACCGACCCAAAAGGAAAGAAATCCAAGATTATCCCCCCAAAAGG
>JARQOD010000003.1:207273331-207316713 GCA_033576555.1 Oophaga sylvatica | reverse complement strand
GGAAGTGCCAGAAAACTGGAGAAGAGCAAATGTTGTTCCTATCTTCAAAAAGGGAAGAAGGTGGACCCAGGAACTACAGGCCGTGAGTCTGACTTCTATAACAGGAAAGATCTTTGAACAAATTATTAAACAACATGTATGTAAGTACCTGGATAAGAATGAGGTGATTAAGCAGTCAGCAGGGGTTTTGTAACTAATAAGTCATGTCAGACTAACTTAATTTCCTTCTATGACAGAATCACTGACTGGGTGGATCAGGGAAATGCTGTAGATATAGTATATCTTGACTTCAGCAAAGCATTTGACAAAGTATCTCACACAATCCTTATTGAAAAAATGACTAAGTATGGAATGGACAAGGCAACTGTTAGGTGGATTCATAACTGCTTAGTGATCGGACCCAAAGAGTGTAGTAAATGGCTGCACATCCAGTTGGAAGAATGTCTCAAGTGGGTACCACAAGGCTCTGTCCTGGGCCCTGTATTGTTCAACATCTTTATCAATGATTTAGATGAAGGAATTGAGGGTAAACTGATCAAAATTTGCTGATCACACAAAGCTAGGAGGGGTACTAATACTAGAGAAGAGAGAGAGAGGATTCAAAAAGATATAAATAAACTGGAGCAGTGGGCAGCAACTAACAGAATGGTTTTTAACAGGGAAAAATGCAAAGTACTACATCTGGGCAATAAAAATGAAAAAAGCATATACAAAATGTGAGGAATAGGGCAACCTGTAGACTGTGAGCCCTCGCGGGCAGGGTCCTCTCTCCTTCTGTACTTGTGTGTCCCTTGTCTCACACATGTTTATTGTACTTGTCTATATTTCCCCTTTTCACATGTAAAGCGCCATGGAATAATGGCGCTATATAAATGTATAATAATAATAATAATAATAACAACAGCACATGTGAAAAAGACTTGGGTATACTAATAGATCACAGACTGAACATGAGTCAACAGTGTGAGCAAATACAATTCTAGAATGTTTTAACAGAAGCATACAGTCTAGATCACGTGAAGTGATTATTGCCCTATACTCCACTTTGGTCAGACCTCATCTGGAATACTGTGTTCAGTTTTTGGCACCACATTTTAAAAAAGACATCAACAAACTGGAGCAAGTTCAGAGAAGAGCGACTAGAAATGGTAACCGGTCTGCAAACCATGTGCTATGAGGAACGGTTGAAGGATTTGGAATGTTTAGCTTGCAAAAGAGAAGACTGAGAGGAGACTTAATACTGTCTACAAATATCTCAAGGCTGTCACATTGTAGAAGGGTCATCTTTATTCTCATTTGCACAAGGAAAGACTAGAAGCAATGGATGAAACTGAATGGGAGGAGACACAGATTAGAATATTAGAAAAAACTTTTTGACAGTTAGGGTGATCAGTGAGTGGAACAGCTGCCACGAGAGGTGGTGAGTTCTCCTTCAATAGAAGTCTTCAAACAGAGGCTGGACCGATATCTGTCTGGGATGATTTAGTGAATCCTGCTTTGAGCAGGGGTTGGACCAGATGGCCCAGGAGGTCCCTTCCAACTCTACCATTGTATGATTCTATATACCATTTAGTATACTTACGACTTTTTGATCACTTTTTATATCATAGTTTGTGAGGCAAGATGAACATAATCAGCAATTCAAACATAGTTTTTCATTTAGTTTTTTTTGTCATTCACCCTGCAGGATAAGTAATATAATTTTATAGCACAGGGCATTACGAGCATAGCAATACCAAATGTGTGTTGTATTTGCTGTTTTTTTTTCACAAACCATTTTTTGAAACCTGATTGTATCTTAATTTCCCAGACAACCATGTTTTTGTAAACCCACAAGAATTGACTTTTTATCTGTATATTGGCTTGTGGATTTAAGTGTTTATGTCTGGTGGGTCAAGAAGACAGACTTGCATACCATTTAACATACTATGTAAGTCTGTAATAGTGACTTGTATATACAGTCATGGCCAAAAGTTTTGAGAATGACACAAATATTATATTTTCATATGATCTGCTGCCCTCTGGTTTTTATGTGTGTTTGACAGATGTTTTTATCACAGACAGAAATATAATAATTGCAAACATATGAGTAACAAAAGCTTATATTGACAGTTAGAATGAGTTAATGCAGCAAGTCAATATTTGCAGTGTTGACTAGTGTTGAGCGATATTGCTCGATATCTAAAAATATCGTATCGAAATTGTATCGCCGATAGCACTAAATATCGTCGATATCCGATTTCGATACCGGAAGTCCCATGTAAGTCTATGGAACAAAATATCGCAACAAAAAAAAACCTTTCTTTCGTTGTAAACACAAAATATACACACATAGAATACATATATATAATATATACATGTCATTGTGACATATATATATACATATATTTATAGTTTATACACTTCTACATAGTAAATTCGACTCTAATTCAATTGCCGGTAAAGACGTGACATACCCCATAGAAGTCGACGGGCTCGGTGCCGAGTACCCCGAAAACCTCTGGCTCTGTGCGACTCAACTTGGGCGTCACGAACAGGATTCTGTAGCTCGCTATAAGCGAGTCCTGTGTGCCTGAATTGCACTGGTTTTGTGCTTGAGAATTGCTAAAATCATCAGAGAATGTATTTGCCATTTTTCCGCCATATCTGCGTCACGACGAGGCACTGGTGAAGAAGAAGGGCGTGCTCTTCGTGGGTGTCACTCACTCAGTGGCGTGAAAACGATGGCCGCCCACTGTAAATGGTACTGCAATGTAACATCGTGCCCCACAGCTCTGGAGTTCCGCCTCCTCATCCTCCTCAGTGTGCGGAAACTAACACGAAGGTCCCCCTCCCTACAAAAGAGGGGCCCTCTCCAGATATGACACAAGTGACTTGGCAGAGATGGCTAATGGACACGACGAGCAGAAGTGGGAAGGGATGGAGCAGTCAGAGCTCTCCCCCCACGGAAGCGACCCGATCGCCACAGAATCACCGTTGGGCACCCGGCCTGTAAACCCTCCTATGCTGCAAGAAGCGGCGGATACCCTAAGAGGCCTGGCCTGGCACCGGAGGAGGTCGCCAGGATGGAAGCCAGCTGGCGTGCCCTAAAAATAAACTTGGAGCGGCGCCAATCCCTCTTACCTGAAGTGTCTGTACCGGAAGGTGAGGCACCCGTTCTAGTAGAGGAGTCCTTGCAATGTGATCCGTTGACGTTGTCGCAGTGGAGGCACCCGTTCCTGCAAAAAACCGCAGCACCGTCAGCAGCACCCCAGATCCCGCTGTCTGCCCCCGTCGCTGAGACAGAAGAAGCGACACCCGTCCTCATGGAGGAGGCCGCGCAGGCACCAGAGCACTACCTGCCTGTACCGGAGCCCCGACTGTCATCTGATTTAGAGCCGTCTGCTTCCTCCGCAGGGGAGCGCCGCCAGGACTGGGGGGCGACAGGAGAGCTGCCGCAAACCGGACACTGTAAGCTGCAGTGGAGTGGTGGAGACATGGAGCAGCTGGTGGAGGAGAATTTCAACCGGCGTCAGGAGGAAGAGTGGAGACGTTGGGAGCGGGAAGCAGAGCGACAAAGGGAGCAGCGAGAATCCCTAAAACTTCGCCAACGTCACCTGGAGAAGGACCGGGCAGATAAGGACCGGATGAGAAAGGATAAAGGAACCCTGAGTGAGCCGCGGCGTAAGGGTGCAGTACGGAGCTTTAAATTGAAAGGTGGTTGGGGCTTCATCAAGGAGCCTGGACTTTATTTAGAAGTCTTTGTGACCCGGCGGGACATGGAGGCTCACCTCCCAGAAGGACACCCGGGGAGGGACCTGTTGCCAGGAGACTTAGTGACTTACACCCGACACTGGGGTTACAATGGGTGGTACGCCCTAAATGTTACCAGGTGCGACCCCTACTCCCCAGTGTGTCAGGAACCTGTGAGACCCTCGAAGCCTTCAGCATCCCACATCCAGGCCTCTGCAAAAGTGCCCACCCCACGCCGTAAATCTCCCCAGCCTCCCTCAGTGGTCTCCTCAGCAGCCCCAGCTATGGACATGATAAGTATAGCTGGCCCGTACCCGGCGCCTGTTAGGCACCCTGGGGTTCGTACAGTCCGGGACATAGGGCTCCAGACCCGGAGGGAGATGAAAGAGGTGGCCACACAGACCCAGATAGCGGGTCACGACGTCACTGTACAGGCCACACGACGTCATCAGGTCCTGGTGGTCCTTGGTGCCTCGGATGTTTGGCAATCTCAAGAAGAGTACCAGGTGGTACCTGGAAGAGGCCAGCCAAAGAAGTCTAAATAACCCGGACAGGGTCCCTGTATGTAAATAGTTAACTTGTTTATGTACCCGGACGGGTGAATGTTCCAAAAAAATTTTTTTAATTTAATAAAAAAAACAAAAAACACAGTTTTCATTTCTTTTATTACTGTCTCATCCTGCTGCAACGCCATCGATCTCCTGTAAAACAATGAAAAAAAAAAAAAAAAAAAGTATACCACCTGACCGACGCAGTCCATAGTAACGAGTGTCCCACGACGATCCAGCTCTGCTACATCAGAATGACAGGCAGAGCCTGTCATCCCGGCGCAGCACAGCTGATTACCTGCTTCCCCGGCGGTGACGTCATCGGACTGACTGCTTTACGGCCGGGATTACCCTGCAGTCACTGCAGTTATCGCGAAAAACTGCATGTGACCGCCAGGGAGAAGATAATGGCGGCCATCAAGCAGTCCAGGACGTGACCGCCGAGATCTTCTGCCAGGTAAGTGCCGCTGACTCCTGACAGACCCGACCGACGGACACTCACAGTGACAGTGACAAATCCGATTCCGGTATTCGATAAGACGAAAATATCGAACGAATTATCGAAAGGCCGATAGAGCTAATATCGGCCGATAGCCGATATTTGCATTATCGTATCGCTCAACACTAGTGTTGACCCTTCTTCTTCAGGACCTCTGCAATTCTCCCTGGCATGCTCTCAATCAACTTCTGGACCAAATCCTGACTGATAGCAGTCCATTCTTGCACAATCAATGCTTTCATTTTGTCAGAATTTATAGGTTTTTGTTTGTCCACCCGTCTCTTGATGATTGACCACAAGTTCTCAATGGGATTAAGATCTGGGGAGTTTCCAGGCCATGGACCCAAAATCTCTATGTTTTGTTCCCTGAGCCATTTAGTTATCACCTTTGCTTTATGGCAAGGTGCTCCATCATGCTGGAAAAGGCATTGTTGATCGCCAAACTGCTCTTGGAGGGTTGGGAGAAGTTGCTCTTGGAGGACATTCTGGTACCATTCTTTATTCATGGCTGTGTTTTTAGGCAAGACTGTGAGAGAGCCGATTCCCTTGGCTGAGAAGCAACCCCACACATGAATGGTTTCAGGATGCTTAACAGTTGGCATGAGACAAGACTGGTGGTAGCGCTCACCTTGTCTTCTCCGAATGAGGCGTTTTCCTGATGTCCCAAACAATCGAAAAGGGGATTCATCAGAGAAAATAACTTTACCCCAGTCCTCAGCAGTCCACTGCCTGTACTTTTTGCAGAATATCAGTCTGTCCATGATGTTTTTTCTGGAGAGAAGTGGCTTCTTTGCTGCCCTCCTTGAGACCAGGCCTTGCTCCAAGAGTCTCCGCCTCACAGTGCGTGCAGATGCACTCACACCTGCCTGCTGCCATTCCTGAGCAAGCTCTGCACTGCTGGTAGCCCGATCCCACAGCTGAAACACTTTTAAGAGATGGTCCTGGCACTTGCTGGTCTTTCTTGGGCGCCCTGAAGCCTTTTTGGCAACAATGGAACCTCTCTCCTTGAAGTTCTTGATGATGCGATAGATTGTTGACTGAGGTGCAATCTTTCTAGCTGCGATACTCTTCCCTTTTAGGCCATTTTTGTGCATTGCAATGATGACTGCACGTGTTTCTTTAGAGATAACCATGGTTAACAGAAGAGAAACAATGATGCCAAGCACCAGCCTCCTTTTAAATTGTCCAGTGGTGTCATTCTTACTTAATCATGACAGATTGATCTCCAGCCATGTCCTCATCAACACCCACACCTGTGTTAATGGAGCAATCACTGAAAAGAGGTTAGCTGGTCCTTTTAAGGCAGGGCTGCAATGATGTTGAAATGTGTTTTGGGGGATAAAGTTCATTTTCTAGCCAAATATTGACTTTGCAAGTAATTGCTGTTAAGCTGATCACTCTTTATAACATTCTGGAGTATATGCAAATTGCCATTAGAAAAAGTGAAGCAGTAGACTTTGTAAAAATTAATATTTGTGTCATTCTCAAAACTTTTTGCCATGACTGTAGTGTGTGTTTATCTGTGTTTATTGTGAGCTGATATGCTAATTGTGTATTGTACTCTATAACCAGTTTGGGCTGTGAGGATGAACTGAAGCACACTGGGTAAATCTGAAAATATATTACCTGCCTCGGGTATAAAAGAGACTTCTTTCCTTCTGGCTGGGTTCACTCTTGAGGGTCTCAGCCGAGGGTACTTCGGAACCGGCTGAAAGAACACAGGACTGCTCTCAGTTATCTCCCTATGCTTGTCTTACCTCTTCTGTGTGTGTGTACTACAGGTGGAATATCGACGCCGGGTCTCTGACATATGATCTACCATCATCTTGGCGAGACAGCGGAAGGGTGTAATGTGCACCATCTTGGGGGTAATTCCTGGGAATGTTCTGTTTGCTTTAGGGTGCTGTGGTTCAATAAAGCATTGCCACACTGTTTTACCCTAACCCTGCGTTGTCTGTGTAGTATGTGCCCACGGGGAGATAGAGCGGGCGTTCATTGGTATGAGCCCTGGTCCATGTAGTCTTTATAAAGGCAGGCAGGCCAGCGGACAAGAGCACCCACAGACCCCGTTTCTCTACAAACACTTACATTTTTTATTTATTTTTTAAAAATATTTACTAGTCCCAAGTGGAGTTGCGATTCTGGTAATACAGTGTTAGGCCTCAACCACACATCCATGTTTAAGGACGCACGTATCAAAATGGTACCAATGTCATCAGTGTTTTGCATCAGTGTATGGTCCATCTGTCCACTTTGATTTGACCATCAGTGTGTCCATTTTTATCATTAGTCTGTCATCAGTGTACGGTCCCTGTGTCTGCCATCTGTGTGTCATCAGTGTATGGTCTCAGTGTCTGTATTTACTATCAGTGTGTCATCAGTTTATGGTCCCTGTGTCCCTGTTTTTACCATCATTGTCATCAGTGTATGGTCCGTGTGTTCATTTTTACCATCAGTGTGTCATCAGTGTATATTCACTGTGTCTGTTTTTTTTACCATCAGTGTGTCATCAGTGAATGGTCTATGTGTTCATTTTTACCAACAGTGTAAAATCAGTGATTTGGATCAATGTGTTATCAGTGTACAATCCATGTGTTCATTTTTACCATCAGTGTGTAATCAGTGTACGATCCGTATGTCTGTATTTACCATCAGAGTGTCATCAGTGTACGGTTCATATGTCTGTATTTACCATCAGCGTGGCATCAGTGTACAGTCAGTGTGTCTGTTTTTCTGTTTTTACCATCAGTGTGGCATCAGTGTACGTTCCATGTGTTCATTTTTACCATCAGTGTGTCATCAGTGTTTGGTCCCTGTGTCTGTTTTTACCATCAGTGTGTCATCAGTATTTGGCCGTTCTGTTTACCATGATGTATCATCAGTGTTTGTCTGTTAACCATCAGTGTGTCATCAGTGTATGGTCCATGTGTTCGTTTTTACCATCAGTGTGTCATCAGTGTACGGTCTCTGTATTAGTATTTACCATCAAAACAAACACATGGAATGTACACTGAGGACACAATGATGGTGAAAACCAGGGCCGGCGTCAGCACCTGGCGCACCTGGGCAAGTGCCGGGGCCCTGAGCAGGCGGGGGCCCACTCGCCGTCGGAGACACCGGCGTACTATGAGGGGCCCTGTGCCAGTGCCTGCGCCCACGAGTGGGCCCCCCCGCTTGCTCAGGGCCCCAGCACTTGCAATACTTACCTCTCCCTGCTCCACCGCTGTGACGTCTTCCGCGTTTCCTGACAGTGACATTCAGGTCAGAGGGCGCGATGACGTCACGTCTGTGCGCCCTCTGCCTGAAAAGTCACAGTGCAGAGAGGTGGAGGATGGTGGCGCTGAGGAGTCCAGAATAGAGCAGTGCCCAGCGAGGAGAGGTGAGTATTTCATTTTTTTTTTAATTTGGAGCAATATATTGCGAGCATCATACACTGGAGAATTATAAATGGGGCCCATCATACACTGGAGCATCATATACGGGGCCCATTATGCACTGGAGCATCATATATGGGCCCATTATACACTGGAACATCATATACAGGGCCCATTATATACTGGAGCATCATATGGGGCCCATTATATAAGGAGCATTTTATAGACCCATCATACACTGGAGCAGCATCCATGGGGCCCATTATATATTGTGCATCATATGGGGCCCATTTTATATGGCGCATCATATGGGGCCCATTATATATGGAGCATCATATATGGGGCCCATCATATACTAGAGCATCATATGGGGTTCATTATATATGGGGCATCATATAAGGCCCATTATATATGGAGCACATATGGGGCCTATTCTGTATGGAGCATTATATGGAACCCATTCTGTTTGGAACAATATATGGGGCCCATCATATACTGTATGGAGCATATATGCGACTCATACTGTATGGAGCAATATGTGGGGCTCATTATACTCTATAGGGACCGTCCTATACTGTATGGCACATTATATGGGGACCATCATATAGTGGAGCATTATGTGGAGCTCATCATATACTGTATGGAACATTATATGGGACCAATTATGTATGGAGCAATATATGGGGCTCATTATTCTGTATGGAGCAAAATATATGGCTCATTATACTGTGTGAAGCATTAAATTGGGCCCATCATTCTGTATGGAGCATCATATATGGGACTCATTATTCTGTATGGAGTAATATATGGGGCTCATTATTCTGTATAGAGCAATATATGGGGCTCATTATTCTGTATGGTGCTCTATGTGGTGCTCATAATACTGTATGGAGCAATTTATGGGTTCATTATTCGGTATGGAGCACTATGTAGTGCCCATAATACTGTATGGAGCAATATATGGGGTTCATTATTCTGCATGGGGCACTATGTGCTGTCCATAATACTGTATAGAGCAATACATGGGGCTCATTATTCTGTATGGAGCACTATGTGGTGCCCATAATACTGTATGGAGGACTATACTGTCCGGTTTTTGAGCTATTGTAGAATTTACAATAGATATCAGTCATGTAATGGAAGAAGTGAAGTATTTGGCATTGTACTATACCTATATTTCTCTGCTGTATCTGAGCATCATGAATTGTGGTATGTGCTAAAGAAGCCCACTGAGACTCTTTCGCCCGGGGCCCACGAAAATCTGGAGCCAGCCCTGCATCAGTGTACGGTCCATGTGTTTGTTTTTACCATCAGTGTGTCATCAGTGTTTGGTCCGTGTATCTGTTTTTACTATCAGTGTCATCAGTGTATGGTCTCAGTGTCTGTATTTACTATCAGTGTGTCATCAGTTTACGGTTCCTGTGTCTGTTTTTACCATCAGTGTCATCAGTGTTTTGGATCAGTGTGTCATCAGTGTATGGTCCATGTGATCATTTTTACCATTAGTGTGTCATCAGTGTAAGGTCCATGTGTAAGATTTTACCATCACTGTATCGTCAGTGTATAGTCTGTGTTCGTTTTTACCAACAGTGTCATCAGTGTACGGTTCATGTGTCTGTTTTTACCATCAGTGTGTCATCAGTGTATGGTTCATGTCTCTGTTTTTTACCATCAGTGTGTCATCAGTGTATGGTCTCAGGTCTGTATTTACTATCAGTGTGTCATCAGTTTATGGTCCCTGTGTCTGTTTTTACCATCAGTGTCATCAGTGTTTTGGATCGGTGTGTCATCAGTGTATGGTCCATGTGTTCATTTTTACCATCAGTGTGTCATCAGTGTACGGTCCATGTGTAAGTTTTTACTATCAGTGTGTCATCAGTGTGCGGTCTATGTGTTCGATTTTACCAACAGTGTGTCATCAGTGTACAATCCATGTGTTCGTTTTTAACATCAGTGTGTCATCAGTGTACGATCCTTATGTCTGTATTTACCATCAGTGTGTCATAAGTGTACGGTTCATGTGTCTGTATTTACCATCAGTGTGTCATCAGTGTACAGTCAGTGTGTCTGTTTTTCTGTTTTTACCATCAGTGTGTCATCAGTGTACGTTCCATGTGGAGCGCCCGCCAGGGACGTGGGGATTACTTGGTACCAGGCCGTTTTCAGTATGCAAATACATGCGGTCCGGTCCGATGGGCAGTGTTTACTCTCATTCCCCCACCGCCTCCTGTCTTGCCCTACGCACTTCTTTTCTTCTTGTTAGTGCGTTCACTTATGGTTTCCACGCTTTTGCTTTCAAAATGTCCCTCGCGCGTGCGCAGTGTGCTTTGCCCAACAGTGGGCAAAGCATAAAAATCAGTACTACGCATGCGCCAGTGGATGACTTCCGGGCATAGAAAGGGATGCAAAATACTGGCGCATGCGCAGAACTGATTTTCTACTGTGTCCACTTTTGGGCAAAGCACACTGCGCACGTGCGAGGGCACTTTTGAACGCGCAAGCGCGGAAACAGTACGCCGTCTGTGTTATTCACAGACGAAGATATGTCCAGCAAGCCGAGAAGCGGGGGGGGGGGAGAATCAGAATAAACGAAAAATACTGAAAAATGAACTTTACAAAGGTATTTTGACTTGAAAACTGGTGTGTCAGGAGATATGATAGGTACCTATAGATCACTTATGGATGCACAATTCAGTGATATCTTTATCTGATATCGCAAAAATGGGGTGACAGATTCCCTTTAGAGGGATGTGTCACGGCAGCAGTGACCTGGCCCGTTGCCCTGGGCATCCAATGAAAATGATGATAAAAGGGGGATAAAGTTTATAAGATATAGTTCGTGACACCACATGTGATATTCGGCAAATAAGGTGTAAGCCGAAGCTGCAGCTTCAGTCTACTGGTGTAGTTATTGATGCAGCAAAGTTGGTACAGCTCTCTACAGGCAGAAATATTCCCCAGGGCAGTTGTAGTATGTAAGATGATGATGATTATTGTAGTACAGGGCTGAGGTGAGGTGACGCAGCAAATAAACAGGAGGACACAGCAGTGTGCAGTCTTCACAGGTTTTACTCACAGTTCAGATGTTACAATCCCCAGCCGGGTGCTGTGTCCTCAGGGTCTGTGGTCCAGTAAGCTCAGGTAGCTTGGGTGCACGTTGCCAGGGCTCCCTTAGGTGTTCCTTTCCTGGCCGTCTTACTACGCTGGTTTCCGCCTCTCCTCGGATCTTGTTGGGCGACGTTGGTCAGACCCCTGTATCCTATATGTCTGCCTTTTCAGTTAATGTGCTGGATGTGGCTGTAGCACTTGCAGATATTGCAGCCTCCGGTTTTGTAGCTGAGTCTTTAGTTGCTCCACTAGTTTTTTGGCCGGTCCCCTAACTGCGACCTGGTCTGTCCACCGACCATGCCGGTGGATGCCGGCCCCACGGATGGATCTCTCACTATCCGTGCCACTGAGACCTCTACTTCCTCTCCTCCTCTGTAGCCTCTCTCTCTCTCTGTAGTCTGGGGACAAGCTGATCTCAGCTTCAGCCCCCAAGTAGACTCTTTCTCTGTCTGTCTTTCCTTCAGGAGCTACTCTCTGCTCCTCACTCCTCCTCTCCCTCCAGCAGACTCCTTCCAGAAACTTCTCAGACCACTATCTCGTTGAACCACGAGGTTAAGCACATGGGCCAGGCAAGGTGTGTGTGTGCGCTCTCCTTGCCTCAGAGCTGCCACCAGGTTCCGGCCATTGTCACACACAACCATGACTGGATGTAAGGTTCAGAGGTTTCATCCAAATATCTGACTGCTCTTTCAGCGCTGTCTACAATTCTTCTGCATTGTGCGTTTGTCACCTATGCAGATTAGATTCAGCACATCCTGTTGTCACTTGGCTGAGGCAGTGCTGCAGTGCTTTCAGCTTCTGACTGATGTGTTCATTTCAGAGATGGAGACTGAAGAAGAGGAGTAGGAGGTGCAGGAGCTGTAGACTGTGGGTGCAACCCTGATTGACGTAGGGCCCGCAGTCCTTGGCGTGGTGAGGATGTGTTCCATCCCAAGGTCTGACTGGGTCCCGGTTTCCACTATGTTAACCCAGTGTGCCGTCAGTGAGATGTACCGTCCCTGCCCACAGGCACTTGTCCACGTGTCCGTGGTTAGGTGGACTTTCCCAGTAACAGCATTGTTGAGGGCACAGGTAATGTTGTGTGACACATGCTGGTGTAATGCCGGTACGGCACAATGGGAGAAATAGTGGCGACTGGGGACCGAGTACCTTGGGACGGCCACCGCCATCAGGTTGCGGAAATCTTTAGTCTCAACGAACCTAAAAGGCAACATTTCGAGCGCAAGCAGATGAGAAATGTGTGAGTTAAGTACTGTGGCCTGTGGGGCATTGGCTGGGTATTTCCGCTTGCGTTCCAGTGACTGAGGTATAGACAACTGAAGGCTGGGCTGGGACAAGGATGTGGATGGGCTTGATGATGGTGCTGGTTGACTGTGGGCAACAACAGGTGCAGGGCCCGAGGCATCTTCACAGGCACGGTGAGCTGGGGATTGGCTTGTACGCAAAACAGTGGAAGAAGCAGTGTTGTCACCTGCAGACTGTGTTCCTGGAGCATAGGGTTCGGCCCACAAAGTTGGGTGCTTTGCTGCCATGTGCCTAATCATGCTGGTGGTCAGGCTGGTAGTTTTGCTACCGCTGCTGATGCGGGCATGGCAAGTGCTGCAAATGGCCTGTTTGGGGTTATCGACAGAGTCTTTAAAAAAAACAGACTCGAGAAGATCTAACAGTTGGAATGGCAACTTCTGTCTTGTTGGTGTTTCGGGGAACGGATGCACACCTTCTGTCTGCAGCCAACACACTGCTTCTTCCTGCCTGTTGGGGTGATATGCCTCCTTCCCCATGTGTGCTGCTGTCCTCGCTCTGCATGTCCTCCTGCCAGGTTGGGTCAGTCACTATGTCATCCACCATCTCGTCTTCCACATCCGCACCCTGCTCCTCCTCCTGACGGACCGCTCGTGAACACAGACCTGTGTTCTGGCATTTGGACCGAGTTCCACTCACCGCCTGCTCGTCCCAGTGCTCCGACATCCCGGCCGCGATCGCTCCGCAACCGTCAGACTCATCCAGCACAGCTGTCAAGTGCTCGGGCTCGGACTCCAGCTCCTCCAGTTCTGTCTCTTCTGGATCAGGTTCCTCTGGGGCAGCTTCTCCTCAGATTGATGACAACGCTCTGGTTCCGGCAGCCCCCAATGCTGCTCTCCAGCAGGTACAGGGAATCCATCGGGCCAATCTGCCCACAATCTTCCGGGCCGGGTCCTTTCCTCTGCTTCCTGCCACTTCCATTCTATGCAGCTGACTCCACTGCAACATCGGACGCAGGAGTGGGCCATCGGTGCCGGTGTCGTGCCTAGCAATGGCGCCGCGCAGCCACACATGAGCTTTTCTTCTTCTGGGCCTCACCCATTCCAAGGTGGAGCCGCTTCCGGCTGCTCCACTGGTTCAGCATCGGACTCCGCCCATCTCTCAGGGATCTGTTGCAAGGGGCGAGGCTTCCTTCTCTTCCATCGTGCCCACCATGGGCGGGCACCGCTCACCAGGGGATGCATCTTAGGCCTGGATCACTGTCTCTTGCCAGCCGGAGATTCATGCCACTTTCAGGTTAGGATGTCCACGAGGGGCAAAGCTGGGGTTGTCCTCAGTCTCCGCTCCATTTTACGCCATCTTTGTCACATTTGATACATTCAGGGTATCCACATTGCAAGGTTTCCAAATCCTGCAGCACTACGTCAAGTGCAATGGAGGCCAGGGTTATAGTAGTCGTGGCTAACAGTGGCAGTTCTGGCACACTCTAACCCTCCATAACATTAACACATTGCAGTTCTCTCACGTGTGAGTTGAGGTCAACTTCACAAGGCTGGGCATCCTTTCCTTTTAGCAGCACACAATAATAGTCTGAGTCCAGATTCATTTTCAACAGAACACTTTTACTCAGCTCGTCCAGTTTAGTCACAGAAACGGCACAAGATTCTTCGCAGAATATCATCATTCTGTTCCCTGTACTGTCCCTTTCTCCTTCATGAATAGCACCCGGGTCCGTTGGTGCCATAGCTTCCTGAGAGGACAAACTAACCCTCTTCAGGACTTCCCAGTCCACTTTCCTCTCCAATGGTGAAGTTGAAGGATGGCTCTTCCATTTCTTACCAGGCTGTAAGCCTTGGACGCTAAGGGTGGTTCCCACAAAGTTAACTGCTACCATTGTTATGCTGCCTAGATATTCCTCCACTACGTGTGACTGTCAGCTCTGAGGCTCTGGACCACTGGGCTCCTTGGCTTAAATGTTCCCAGAATCCGCTGCTCTGTCTCTGCTTTCGGTTCACACTTTACTCTCTAACTCCAGGAAGCTCCCCAACACTACTTTCTTAGCTCCTCCTAATTAGCCTAATCCTATTGGTCTAATTCCTATGGTATTCTATTGTATTCTATTAATGAACGAAGAAAAAAAGCGACATATTGAACGAAGATGCTCCCCCTACTGGTCTCAGTCCTACATTATCCCTATATCTCCTCAACACATAAACATAAGTACATTACAATACACATTTTAACAACATCATAAGACATATGAGATATATCAGCTTTACAGAGACATAGGAACATGTGCAAGGTGAGTGGGGCATAAACTAGCCTCCGTACGCCAATTACACACCTCCCTCCTTAAAACATGGTCGTCCCCTGTTAGGGTCTGCAGAACGCACCAGATAAATATAAATAGTGGGTGCATTCGCAGCCCGGGGTCCACCGTGCAGGCAGAGCCTGCTGCTAGTAAGATGGCAGTATAGGCGAACTCTGTTACTTCACAGAGTCGCAAATATAAATACTGTGGCACTATATGGCGGTATAAGCGAACTCTGTTACACCACAGAGTCGCTGAGGTAGAAACGCAGAGATAGGTACTGTGTCCTGTTAACTCCACAGGGATACACAGATAACTGCTGTGCGGATAGCAGTCCGTGATCATGCAGTCAGAAAAGCAATCAAACAATCTCCTCACCAGAGAAGCCGGTATTCTAAGGGCTTATTTCAGCCAGACCCTAAACACATGCACACAAATCTCCTCACCGGAGGTGCCGGAATTCTAGGGCTTATTTCAGCTGAGCCCTAACCACATGCGTGCATGATCACACTGGCGCAAAGCACATAATGCAAATGATACTAGCACAAGGCCGCAAGGCCATACAACCCTTTTATAGTAGTAACTACAGGGCCTGCCAGAAAAGGACCAATGAGACACTGTTCAGAACACATGTAGTTTCAGGACCTTCCTGGCGGACCAATAGGAGCTGCTGCAGTACCTGAGCATGTGACCCCTGATCTCCAATGAGAGATCTTACCCTGGGCATGCTCAGAAGGGGAAACGCAGGACTTAGTCCTAAAGGCATCTGCTCGCCGCTGACCAGTACTGGCCACAATAGCAGAACCTGGAGAGGCAGCCGTAAACCTCTGCACCGTACTAGGCTGTGCAAGACCCTGGGACCGACGTCTCTGCTGAGGAGACTCCACTGCAGCCGGAGATGGATGGGGGACCGCAGCGGGAACGGCTCGAGATTCCCCCTGTGCAGAGGCGGGAACTTGACCTCTAACATTACCCCCCCTAGGACACCCCCTTCCTTGGGCCTCACTATGCTCGAAGGCAGCAATGAGCTGCAGAGCCTGAATACGCTCAGCAGGCTCCCATGACCTATCCTCAGGCCCATAACCCCTCCAATCCACCAAATAAAACTTTTTGCCATGTACCACCTTGCACCCCAGAATAGCATTCACCTCATAGTCGTCCGTAGACGAACCCGATGTCCCAGCAGATGACTCGGAAAACCGGGACAAGTATACGGGTTTCAGAAGGGAGACATGGAATGTGTCAGTGATACCCAGGTGTGGCTGAAGGGCTAGACAGTAGACCACAGGATTGACCTGTTCGAGGACCTTGAAGGGACCCAAGAAGCGAGGTGCAAACTTAGTGGACTCTACTTGCAGCCTGATGTTACGGGCGGAGAGCCACACTATGTCGCCAAGGGCAAAAGTCGGAGCGGGGCGCCGATGTGCGTCGGCGGTGGACCTCATCCTCTCCTTGGAGGCCAGAATGGCATCCTGAGTGCGGTCCCAAATGTCCCATGCCTCCACAGCCCAGTCTGCCACCCTGGAGTGGGTGGAAGACACGGGCATAGGTACAGGAACCCGCTGATGCTGACCGTAATTAAGGAGGAACCGAGTTTGTCCAGTGGAATCAGCCACGGCGTTGTTTAATGCAAACTCTGCCACAGTAGCAAGGATTCCCAGTCATCCTGCCTGGCCGAAACAAAGTGACGCAGATATGTGACCAAGGTATGGTTGGCCCTCTCTACCAACCCATTTGTCTCGGGATGATAGGCAGAAGAGAGATTTAATTTCTATACTGAGAAGACAACAAAGCTCTCTCCAGAACCGAGACGCAAACGGGACCCTGGTCACTGACGATTTTGTCCGGCATACCGTGTAAGCGGAAGATGTGTCCAATAAACAGTGCCGCCAATGCTCGTGCAGAAGGTAACCAGGGTAGCGGTACCAAGTGCACCATTTTATAGAAGTGGTCGGTGATAATCCATTTGATGGTGCAACCATGAGACTTGGGTAGGCTTACCACAAAGTCCATCCCGACCATCTCCCAGGGCCTGTCTGCCACCGGCAATGGATAAAGTAACCCAGCTGGCCGTTGACGAGGGGACTTATTTTTGGCACAGGAGACATGCCCGAATATAGTCTCCAACGTCCCTGACCATATGCGGCCACCAGTACGTCCTCGCCAGAAGCTCGGATGTCCTTTTTTTCCCAAAATGTCCACCCACCCTGGACGAATGGGCCCAAGAGAGAACCTCCGGTCGCAGATTAGATGGTACAAAAGTCTTGCCGGACGGCACAGACTCTAGCGACACCCCTACAGTTCTCAGGCTCTCAGAGGGGACAATAAGCCGCGGCTCCCCCTCATCGGAAGACATGACGGGAATTTAGCCGCTGGGCAATTTGTAAATAAACCAGATTTTTGTGATCAGTAAAAACTTGGAAGGGAAAGCGGGCCCCCTCCAACAGATGTCTCCACTCAGAGAAGGCCAACTTCATTGCTAGCAACTCCCTGTCCCCGATGAAATAATTCCTCTCCGCTGGTGTGAAGGTCTTGGAAAAGAAGAAGCAAGGATGCTTACGACCTTGAGCATCCTTCTGGAAGAGGACTGCTCCAGCACCAACGGACGAGGCATCCACCTCCAAAATAAAGGGCTTATCAACATCGGGGCGATGTAGGATGGGAGCACTAGCAAAATGGGACTTAATAGAAGTGAAGGACTTGGAGACCTCTTCTGACCACAATTTGGAATTTGCTCCCTTCTTGGTGAGGGCTACCAAGGGAGCTACCAAAGTTGAAAAGTGGGGAATAAACTGACGATAGTAATTAATGAACCCCATAAAGCGCTGAACCGCTTTCAGAGAATGGGGTTCTTGCCAGTCCATCACCGCCTGTAGTTGGGCAGGATCCATAGCCAGTCCCTGGGAAGAGATGATATAGCCCAGGAATGGTAAGGACTCCTGTTCAAACATACATTTCTCCATCTTAGCATAGAGAGAATTTGCCCGTAAGAGGTCGAAGACTCTGCAGACATCTTTCCGGTGGGAGTCAACATCTGGGGAGAAGATGAGAATATCATCCAGATAGACTATGACTGAGGTGGAAAGCATGTCCCGGAAGATGTCGTTAACAAAGTCTTGGAAGACGGCTGGGGCATTACAGAGCCCGAAGGGCATCACCAGATATTCATAGTGCCCATCTCTGGTATTGAAAGCCGTTTCCATTCATCCCCCTCACGGATGCGAATCAGGTTATAAGCACCCCGCATATCTAATTTGGTAAATACCCTTGCTCCCCGTAGCCTATCAAAGAGCTCCGAAATCAGGGGCAACGGGTATTTATTCTTAACGGTAATGGCGTTAAGACCCCTGTAGTCGATGCATGGACGTAATTCTCCGTTCTTCTTTTGAACGAAGAAGAACCCCGCTCCTGCAGGTGACACTGACTTCCTAATGAATTCTCTTGCCAGATTTTCCTGAATGTATTGAGACATAGCCTCCATCTCCGGGAGAGAAAGGGGATAGACTCGTCCCCGAGGAGGTTCTGCTCCGGGCAAGAGGTCAATTGGACCTTCTTGGAGAACACGTCTGCATAGGCCCAATAGTATTTGGGAAGGGAAGTAAGATCTGCGGGCATCTCTGTAGTGGCCACCTGAATGCATTCCCAATACATCTGCCTTTACACAACTCACTCCAACCCAATATCCTCCCAGAGATCCACTCAATATGTGGGGAATGGAACCGGAGCCAGGGCATCCCCAGCAATATCTTGTCTATTCCCTCGTGAATGACAAGGAGTGAGATAATCTCCTGATGAGAAGGGGACATAGATAACGTGAAAGGGATGGTCTGATGTATGATTTGTGAAGGCAGTGTCGACCCATTCACTACTCGAACAGTCACGGGTTTGGCGAGCATCACCAGAGGTATAGAGTGGCGGAGAGTGAAGGTAGAGGACATGAAATTTCCTTCGGCTCCAGAGTCCACACAAAGCGTAACTGTTTTAGTGGATGAGCCTAAATTGATTGTCCCCTTAAAGGACAACTTGGAGGCATGTACTGCTGTGTCTAGTGAACCCCCTCCAATGGTTACTAGACGTGGTCGTTTCCCGACCGTTGTGGACATTTATTAGCATAATGCCCTAACTGTTGGCATACATTACAAGTCACAGGTACTCGAGCGGCCCGAGACTTAGGTCTCGCTCGAGAAACCTCCATGGCCTCAGGGGAGTCGGGCACCTGAACGGAAGTTCAAGAGGTCTGGCGAAGGTGGGCGCCAGCCGGAACCTCTGCCTACACTGGGTCCGCTCCAACCTCCGCTCGTTAAAATGGAGGTCGATGCAGTTAGATATGGTAATGAGCTCCTCCAGTGTGGCAGGAATCTCCCTGGTGGACAAGGCGTCCTTCACATGGTTTGCCAGTCCCCTCCAGTACACTGGTATAAGGACTTTATCCGGCCACTCCAGCTCAGAAGCCAGAGTCCGAAATTGGACGGCGAATTGGCTGACCATGGATGAACCCTGGGTGATTGCCAACAGTTGGAGAGCCGTATCGTGGGTGACACGAGGTCCTAAAAAGACCTGTCTCAGAGTATCCAAGAAGAGAGGAGCACTCTGCACCACACGATCATCGCGCTCCCACAACGGCGTTGCCCACTCCAACGCCCTGCCCGACAAAAGGGATATGATAAAACTCACTTTCGCCCTCTCCATGGGAAAATGTGCAGCCAGAAGCTCTAAATGTATGGAGTACTGACTGACGAAACCCCGACATTGTTTACTGTCACCGGTAAACTTTTCTGGAAGTGGGAGGCGGGAAAAAGTCGGAGCAGGAGTAGCAGAGGACAAACTGGCTGCAGCCACACTAGCAGCCTGAACAGCGACTGCGGTAACATCCACAGCTGAGGTTGTGTGCTCTAGAGTCGCCAACCTACCCTCCAGCTGCTGGTCGTCCACCATTTTTCCAGCCAGACCCTGGCGCTAGTATACTGTTAGGGTCTGCGGAATGCACCAGATAAATATAAATAGTAGGTGCGTTCGCAGCCCGGGATCCACCATGCAGGCAGAGCCTGCTGCTAGTAAGATGGCGGTATAGGCGAACTCTGTTACTTCACAGAGTCACAAATATAAATACTGTGGCACTATATGGCGGTATAAGCGAACTCTGTTACAGAGTCGCTGAGGTAGAGACGCAGAGATAGGTACTGTGTCCTGTTAACTCCACAGGGATACACAGATAACTGCTGTGCGGATAGCAGTCTGTGATCATGCAGTCAGAAAAGCAATCAAACAATCTCCTCACCGGAGAAGCCGGTATTCTAGGGGCTTATTTCAGCCAGACCCTAAACACGTGCACACAAATCTCCTCACCGGAGGTGCCGGTATTCTAGGGGCTTATTTCAGCCGAGCCCTAACCACATGCGTGCATTATCACACTGGCGCAAAGCACATAATGCAATTGATACTAGCGCATGGCCTCATGGCCATACAACCCTTTTATAGTAGCAACTACAGGGCCTGCCAGAAAAGGACCAATGAGACACTGTTCAGAACATATGTAGTTTCAGGACCTTCCTGGCGAACCAATAGGAGCTGCTGCAGTACCTGAGCATGTGACCCCTGATCTCCAATGAGAGATCTTACCCTGGGCATGCTCAGAAGGGGAAACGCAGGACTTAGTCCTAAAGGCATCTGCTCGCCGCTGACCAGTACTGGCCACAATAGCAGAACCTGGAGAGGCAGCCGTAAACCTCTGCACAGTACTAGGCTGTGCAAGACACTGGGACCGACGTCTCTGCTGAGGAGACTCCACTGCGGCCGGAGACGGATGGGGGACTGCAGCGGGAACGGCTCGAGATTCCCCCTTTGCAGAAGCGGGAACTCGACCTCTAACATCCCCGACCATATAGTGACGGTAGAACACCACCTTAATATAAAACACACACATTTTTTTTTTCATTTTTTTTTTAACCGTAAGAAGTCCTTTTTGCTTTACATAAGAGTCCAGTTATTTTATTTAACGTTCACCTCTGACCTTTTAGCCAGCAATACAGTATGCCTCGGACAGGCACCTGGTTACAGTCTCCCATGACCTGGCACGTTCCTTGGGTCGTCCAGTTAGCACTACAAGTTTAATTGGCTCCGGTCCCTTTTATTTATAGGACCCAAGCACGTACACAGTTTACATTAGGACTCACCACAGTGCCAGCAGCTACAGTCCATATCATCCTGGCTCAGTTCCTCCAGGATAAGTTCTTCCCCCTCCCTCCTTTGCACGGAGTACGGCCCCGTAACGCATGTGTGCTGCTCTTTCCTAGGGATAAAATTCAGGTTACACATAACAAACTAAAGCACAGTCTTTTGCAGCAGCCACATACAGTCCTTTTTCAGTCCAAGGACATGTAACCCCTCAGGGTTAAAGTTCCTGCAATGCAGGGAGAGGCGCAACAGAACTTAGGGAGGGGGAAAAAACAAGGTTCATCGTTCAACCGTGGCCCGTACCGACCATACTGCACCTGACTCCGGTGTTACATATACACATATCACAAATGCATATTTTTGAATTACTACCCTTTACTTTTTCAGCCTTTTGTTAACTTTGTTCTAACATATTTTTTAAAATGTGTTACTGCCATCAATTTTTAAACAAGTTTATTTTTTCAAATGAAATTAAATGAAATGTCTAATATCTGATTTTTGCTCTATGTTCTGTTGTAGGTTGGTGTCACACTTGCGTGTGTGTTGCGAGAAACTCGAGCGAGTCTCTCGCATCAACACCTGGACTGCTGCCAGCACTCGGACCGGAGTGTGCGGCTGCATAGAAATACATGTAGCCGCACGCTACCGTCTGAGTGCGAATTTCTCACATCACACACGCAAGTGTGACACCGGCTGTAAATAAAATATGGAAAGAGATTTCCAATTATTTCATTCTTGATTTAAATAATTCTATTGTCTTGGATTTCTGGAACGCTGAATAGGTATAGTGCAGTGGTAATATGTGCAGTATAGCGGTGTATGTTATATTTTATGGAAGGGGGATGGAAGGGGGTAGTTGTAAATTTGTACATAGTGTGCTTGAGGAGGAGTAGTCACTGAATTTGCCACACTGAATCTATACTCTGGGTGACAAAATGCCCTGCTGCAGCTCTTTTTTGGTCTATTACAGTGTAGGAGTCGCACATGACAGCAATATTCCATGGTCTGCTGGTGGACTAATCCTACTCTGACTTCAAAAACAATTCCTCTGGTGTCAGCTTCCAAGACCCGAGTCAGCAACATTGGATGAAGGGTATACTAGGATTAGATTTGGTCACAATTTTAGGTTTTGTGTAAAATTAGGCTGTAAACAAATAGTCAAAAGGAGGAAAACATAAAAACTTCTCAGTAAATTTAGTGGAGTCAACCAAAACAGACTAAGCAATGCAGTTAGTAATAACGTAATAAACTGTTTCTATAGTTGTAATAAGCCCCCGGTGTCCCCAAAGCTGCTTTCTATGAAAGACTGGGCATATTTTTTTAGCATTTTAACTTGATTTATTGCAAGTGACCACTGCAGCCAATCATTGGGCTCAACCATGATGCAGATGCGACTGGCTGCATTGTTCATATGTATTATCGTGTCGTACTTTAGCATGCATGTCCTTTATCAAGGCACACAATAGACTCTAAATACTCCACTCACCTACAGCCCTTGAACTCAGATAAGCAATGAGTCCAATGTAAATCAATTGCTGCAATGAATTTGTCAAAAAAAGATTTTATATTATTATTTATATGTACACTATAGCAACTTGAAAATTTATTAACCAAGTGCATTTGGCTACTGGGAGGGTTGGGGTGGAGAGTCAGGGGTAAGTTGGAGTGAAAGAACAGCTCAATCGGCCTCATTAAACTTTAAAGTCACAACCACAATCCAGTAGCCTGTGCTGTGTAGACTTGAGATCTTTGTATATAGGTTGGTGGAACACATGTATGCGGTATTTCTAATAAATCAGCACCACCTTGTGGTCATTTATGAGTCTTAATGTTCCAAAATTAAATACAAAATTTCCCATATGAAGTTCTATATATAACAAGGTAAAAAAACTCAAGCAATGCTTTATAACACTTATTTCACAGGCCCAGAAAACATAAGAGTATATTAAACCAAATAAATTTTTATTAAATAATATTTAAAAACACATAGTAAATCAGAGTGCCTCTCAAAGGTGCAGGTTATCAACGGTATGCCAATACCAGTCAACAGAAAGTAGTGTTTACACATAAAATCATACAGACATAATATTATAGTTTATATACTATTATATATGATCAGGCAAATTAAATAATAGGTATCTCCTTTTTTGTAACTTATTAATAAGTGAATATTGTCATGAAGATTATAAGGTGATACTCTAGGTAGCTCAATTAGCTATGTAGATCATGAGTGTGTTCCAATCATGTATGTCCTGAAGCAGAGTATGTAGCAGTATTACTTCCTACAATGTCTGCCCATACTTATGTGCGCAAAGATCAAAGCCATAAACTATGCATGTGTGAGTACTTTCAGCGTAAGCGCTGGTTTGATGCCTGCCCCGACACACATTTTGCCCTTTCTTCATCAGGAGGAGTCAATGTTCCCAAAGTATAAAATGGAAACTAAAATTGGGGGCTAAAAGAAAATTTTTGGTGGAAAAAATATTTTTTTTTATTTTCGCGACTCTATGTTATAACCTTCTGTGAAGCGAAGCACCTGGGGATTCAAGGTGCTCACCACAGATACATTCCTTGAGGTATCTAGTTTCCAAAATGGAGTGACTTGTGGGGGGATTCCACTGTTTTGGCACATCAGGGCTCTCCAAACCTGACATGGGATCCGCTCTCGATTCCAGCCATTTTTGCGTTCAAAAAGTCAAAAAATCCTGTCATGCACCAAAACAGTAATTTTCTCCCACATATGTGTATTGGCGTACTCAGGAGAAATTGCACAGCTAATTTTGAGGTTCAATTTCTAGTGTTTGTGAAAACAAAAAAATTGGGGCTAAAGAAACATTTTTGGGAAAATAGTATAATGTTCTTTTTTTTCCTTCCACATTCCATTATTTCCTGTGACGCACCTGAAGGGTTAATAAACTTCTTGAAGGTAGTTTTTAAGACTTTGAGGGTGCAATTTTTAGAATGGTGTAACTTTTGGGTATTTTCTGTATGTATATATGCCCCCCAAAGGCACTTCAAATGTGATGTGGTCCCTAAAATAATGTTTTGTAAATTTTGTTGTATAAATGAGAAATTGCTGATCAACTTTTAACCTTTCTAACAAAAAAAAGTTTCAAAAAGTGTGCTGATGTAAAGTAGACATGTTGTAAATGTTATTTATTAACTACTAGAAATAGGCCCGATGCTATTGCATCGGGAGTGCGGTGAAATGAACATCTGTGTATCCTTAGTGGTGCTAACACTGCCGGGAGATCGGCAATGACGCTAACAGCTGATAGATCGGCAACCCGGCGGCAGGCGACCCATCACATCTGCTGCTAGCAGTATACAAATCTGGCGCCAATACCTCTAGCAGCTGATTGGTCGCAGGATTTGAATCCCAAGGCGGGGGATTCAAATCCTGCATGGCACTGCTCATTGGCTGAGCTGCCAGCGGCTGAGCCAATGAGTGGCGCGGGATTCAAATCCCCGCCAAAGCCGCGTGGCACCACTCAGCCAATGAGTGGTGCCACGCGGCTTTGGCAGGGGATGTGAATCCTGCACCGCTTATGGCTCTGCCGGCGGCAGCTCAGCCAGTGAGCGGTATCGCGCGGCTTTGAGCGGCGCGGGATTCATATCCCCCGCCAAAGCCGCGCGTCACCACTCATTTGGTGGCTCAGCCAATGAGCGGCTCGGGATTCAAATCTCCCGCCCCGCCGGCTGAGCCAATAAGAGGTGCTGCGTGGGATTTGAATCCTCACCAAAGCAGACAGGGGCAGCTCAGCCAAGGAGCGGTGCTGCGCGGCTTTGCGGGGGATTTGAGGGATGTTCACACGTTGCAGATTTGACTGCTGAATTTTCTGCACAAAAACAGGACCTCTTGGCAGAAAACGCAGATGCTTTTTTGATGCGTTTTTTCATGCTTTTCTTTCATGCAGATTTGTATGAGTTTTTGTAAGCTAAATAAAGATATGTTATTTAACAAAAAAAAAGGTTTGTGATGTCATTTCTTGTCCAACCTCCTCTTTTACATTTGTCTAACCCATACTCCATTACATAGATAGATAATAGATAGATAGATAGTGTGGCAAGACGACTCGCTCGGCTCTCCTGAAGGCAGACTCAGGACATACGTTCTCTGGGTTTTTCTTTCTGCTGGTTTATTATCAGCCATAAACTCATGCAGGTTTCGCAGGAAAAGTAAACATGACCCCTCTGGGTTAAACGGGAAAAACATAAAAAAAAACAAACAATAACTCAGTCCATAGATGAGTGGGTTCCGCCCGCTCTCGGTAGCATAAACTGCACTACTAAAGTCCTTGTGGAAAGCTCTGCAGCTTCCACTCTCCTGTCTGGAGACTTTCCTCTCCAGACCACACCAGAGAAAAAAAAACAGGACTGAGCTTTTATACATTGCTCAGCCACACCCTTTTAACATATAACATGCTGGCAGATAAATAAAGTAGGTCTTAGTTCACACAGGAGAGCATCCTGTGTGACACATACCTCCCCTCACATATAAAACCAGTGACACTGTCACATATTCCCCCCCTCTGCCCAAAGCCGGGGTTTGGGCACCTTCTGACACCAGACAGGGAATCCTAGAGAGGGCATCTGCATTCCCATGTAACTTCCCTGGCCTATGCTCCACGTGAAAGTTAAACTCTTGAAGCTCTAGGAACCATCTAGTTACCCTAGCATTTTTTCCCCTCTTTTCCCTCAACCATCTCAACGGGGCATGGTCTGATACTAATTTAAACTTCCGGCCTAGTAGGTAATATTTCAGTGTATCCACGGCCCATTTTATGGCTAAACACTCTTTTTCTACTATGGCGTAGTTCTTCTCGCAGGAGGACAGCTTTCGGCTTAGATAGAGAATGGGATGTTCTTCCCCATTTATTTCTTGGGAGAGTACGGCCCCTAGACCAACCTCTGATGCGTCAGTCTGGACCACAAATTCTTTCTTAAAGTCTGGCGCGACCAGGACAGGCTGCTTGCACAGTGTTAGCTTCAGCTTTTGAAACGCGGTCTCCGTTTCTTCCATCCATTTCACCATGGTTGATTTGGTGCCTTTTAGAAGATCTGTTAGTGGGGCGGCAATCGTGGCGAAATTCGGGATAAACCGCCGGTAGTATCCCACCATTCCCAGGAATGCTTTCACTTGCTTCTTTGAGAGCGGTTGCGGCCAGGTTTGAATTGCCTCCACTTTCTTGATCTGCGGCTTTATTTCGCCTCTCCCAACAACATAGCCGAGGTACTTGGCCTCCTCTTTTCCGATGGCACACTTTTTCGGATTTATGGTAAATCCTGCTTTCCTTAGCGCGTCCAAAACGGCCTGTAGTTTAGGTAGGTGACTAGCCCAGTCTGAGCTAAAGACCACAATGTCGTCGAGGTAGGCTGCGGCATACTTCTTATGTGGGGCTAGGATCCGATCCATAGCCCTCTGGAAAGTGGCTGGGGCCCCCTGTAGTCCGAACGGCATCCGCGTGTATTGAAAACAGCCATCCGGTGTTGAGAAAGCCGTCTTCTCTTTAGCCATCTGGGACATGGGGATCTGCCAATAGCCCTTCGTCAGGTCAAGAGTGGTGATGTACCTCGCCGGTCCAAGCCTCTCGATGAGTTCGTCGATGAGGGGCATCGGGTACGCGTCACACTTGGATACCTCATTTAGCCGACGGTAGTCATTACAAAACCTCCACTCTCCATTGGGTTTCGGCACGAGGACGATTGGGCTCGACCACCCACTCTTCGACTCCTCTATTACCCCGAGGTCTAACATCCTCTTCACCTCAGCCGAGATCACCTCCCGGCGTGCTTCCGGAATCCGATACGGCTTCAAATTCACTCGTACATGCGGTTCTGTCAGCACGTCATGCTCTATCACTTGTGTATGCCCCGGCAACTCTGAGAACAGGTCCCGATTCCGCTGTAGCAATTCTCGACACTGTTGCTTCTGGGCCGGTGATAGAGTCTCTGCAATAGTGACCTCCTCCACCTTGCCTTCTTGTGCGGCTCCCAGGCAAGGAGTTTCCACAGGTTCACGGTCCCGCCACGACTTGAGCAAGTTTATATGATATATTTGATGTGCCTTCCTTCGGCCAGGCTGGTGGACTTTATAATTAACCTCGCTGACTTTCTCCACCACCTCGTATGGACCTTGCCATTTGGCGAGGAACTTGCTCTCGACGGTAGGGATCAGCACCAAAACACGGTCTCCGGGCTGGAACTGTCTTAGTCTCGCCGACCGTTAAAGACTCTCGCCTGGGCTTCCTGCGCCTGGAGGAGATGTTCCTTTACGATGGGCATCACCTTTGACATTCTCTCCTGTAACTGGGCGACATGTTCGATGATACTCCGGTGTGGCGTGACTTCAGCCTCCCAAGTTTCCTTGGCGATGTCTAGGAGACCTCTTGGATGCCGCCCATATAGGAGCTCAAATGGAGAGAAGCCTGTGGAGGCTTGAGGAACTTCTCTGACCGAGAAAAGCAGAAATGGGAGCAGGTAGTCCCAGTCTCTCCCATCCTTTTCAACGACCTTCTTGAGCATCGCCTTTAAGGTCTTGTTGAAGCGTTCCACTAGGCCGTCCGTTTGTGGATGATAAACCGAGGTCCGCAGCTGAGTTATCTGAAGGACTCTGCAAAGCTCCTTCATCACCTTGCTCATGAAGGGGGTTCCTTGGTCTGTTAGAATCTCTTTTGGTAGACCTGTCAGAGCAAAAATATGGACCAACTCTCGGGCTATACTTTTACTGGACATGTTCCTTAGGGGAACCGCTTCTGGATACCGAGTCGCATAGTCCATGATGACCAGGATATATTGGTGGCCCCGAGCTGATTTGACTATGGGGCCCACGAGGTCCATGGCAATCCTCTCAAAGGGAACCTCTATCACAGGTAGTGGAACTAAGGGGCTACGGAAGTGGGAGGAGGGAGCGGTTATTTGGCAGGTGGGGCAGGACCTACAAAAGTTTTGAATTTCTCGATAACACCCTGGCCAATAAAACCTCCTCAGTATCCTCTCCTGAGTTTTCTCGACCCCTAGGTGTCCCCCCAGAACATGTGAATGGGCCATGTCTAGCACCCGCCGTCTGTATGGCCCCGGCACTAACAGCTGTTCCACTATCTCACCGCCCCTCAGTTTGGCCACCCGATATAGCAACTCCCCCTGTACTGCAATGTGGGGGAATCTGTTGTCGGCCCCCTGCTCTTGGGCAACCCCATTACATACAGTAACCTGGTCGAACGCCCCTTTTAAGGTCAGGTCTCGAACTTGAGCAGTCCCAAAGTTCTCTCTGGACATATCTAACGCAGGTAGGTCGGCCTCCTCGGTCACCGTCTCACCCTCATCACCGACAAGGACGCACAGTGGGAACTCCTCACTCTGAGACTCTGTCGGGGGTTCTTCTTCAAGGATCTCGCTTTTCCCCATGCTACTTAGTCTAGTTCCCTTCCCCCACAAGTCCCAGAATAAGGAAAAAATCACGGCCCAATATGACGGGATGTATCAGGTCCTTTACCACCCCGACTTCATGGGACTGGGCACCACAGTCTGTCCCCACTGTTACTGTGGCCACGGGATAGTCCTTGGCGTCACCATGGATGCACCGAACACCCAGGGTTTTGGAAGGGATCAACTGGTGGGAAGGGATGCTCTGATCAAGGTCACCAGACTCCCGGAGTCCAACAGCCCAAGCACTTTTATTCCATTAATGGATACTGCACACGCCTGCGGTCCCTTGCCGGGTCGACAGTCCACGCTACAGGCTGGATAGGCATAATAGGAGACCCGTCTGCCTAGGCTGCAGTCCATGGGCTCAGGGGATATTTGACACTTGGCGGCTACATGTCCAGGTTGTGACATCGCCAGCAAACTATATCTTTCCCAACTGTTCTAATGACCCCTTCAATAGGAGTGGGACGCCCCCCAGTGGTGGCTCTAGACCCCTTCCGTGGTGAACCCACCCCCTTTTGGGTATCCCAGTAGGGAGAAATGACTGCATCCGGTTTCCCAAGAGATCTCTCAACTACCTGGTACCTCTCTACCAGGCCGATAAAGTCATCTGCGTTCTGGGGATCACCCTGGGCAACCCAGGTCTGTACTGATTTGGGAAGGGAATGCATAAATCTATCAATCACCACCCGCTCAACCATCTGAGCCGGAGTGGAGGACTCCGGTTGTAGCCACTTCTGAACAAGATGCAATAAGTCAAACATCTGCGAACGAGGGGGTTTGTTGCTAGCATACGCCCAGTGATGAACTCGCTGGGCTTTTACTGCCATATTTACTCCCAGACGTGCTAAGATCTCTGTCTTTAGTTTGGGATACTCCTTAACATCTTGCAGCGCCAAGTCAAAATACGCTTTTTGGGGTTCACCCGATAAATATGGCGCCAGAACCTCTGCCCACTGTGCTGGTGGAAGTCTCTCCCGATCAGCCACCCTCTCAAAAACAGTCAGAAATGCTTCTACATCATCCCCAGGGGTCATCTTCTGCATGGCCCGCCTTACCGCCTTCCTGACGTGAGAATCATCAGTCGGCCCTGGGTTGGGGTGACCGCCCTGCTTTGGATGGCGTCCGCCAAAAGCTGTATCTGTTGTTGTGCCTCCTTCTGGTGCTGCTGCTGCGACTTTTGCTGCAACTGGATCTGTTGAAGCAACAGTTTGGTCGTCTCCTGGTGCTGCTGCTGCATGCTCTGCTGGGCCTGCTGTATGCTCTGCTGGCTCTGTAGGTGTTGCTGCTGTATGCTCTGCTGGGCCTGGACCAGGTGCTTAACGAGCTCCTCCATGCTGCCGGACTTCTCTAGCTGGCTGGCAGCCTTCACCCAGGACATCCACCGGTCTTTGTGGCAGGTACACGTGTTCCTGGAATCCTGCACGCACTCTCACACCAACTGTGGCAAGACGACTCGCTCGGCTCTCCTGAAGGCAGACTCAGGACACACGTTCTTAGGTTTTCCTTCTGCTGGTTTATTATCAGCCATAAACTCATGCAGGTTTCGCAGGAAAAGTAAACATGACCCCTCTGGGTTAAACGGGAAAAACATAAAAAAAAAAAAACAATAACTCAGTCCATAGATGAGTGGGTTCCGCCCGCTCTCGGTAGCATAAACTGCACTACTAAAGTCCTTGTGGAAAGCTCTGCAGCTTCCACTCTCCTGTCTGGAGACTTTCCTCTCCAGACCACACCAGAGAAAAAAAAACAGGACTGAGCTTTTATACATTGCTCAGCCACTCCCTTTTAACATATAACATGCTGGCAGATAAATAAAGTAGGTCTAGTCTCCACTAGCAATCCCTACATCTCGTACGTGCTACAGAGATCGCTATCGGTCGTTCTATATGTACGCACTTAGCGTATAGTTAACGACCTATCGCCGTTAGCGATCTTCTTAACACTTACGTACAAAATACGCAATCCTAAAAAAGTGCCACACACGATAAGATACTACCAGAGCCAGCATAAATAGGTACGAACGATCCACGAACGAGATACAGAGGACTGTCGCTGAAGCTCGCCTGAACAATATGTAAGGATCGCTAATATGACGTTTTTAGGACTACGATATGATAGTGGCATACTTTATTCACCAAGAGCATCCTGTGGACAATACCTCCTCAATATAAACCAGTGACACTTCACAATAGATAGATAATAGATAATAATGATAGGGAAATAGATATATAGATAATAGATAGATATAGACAGATAATAGATAATAGATAATAGATAAAATATACATAGATAAGATAAATTGATAGAATCGATAGATAGATAGATAGATATATTACATAGATAATAGAATGGTACATAGTTAAAGACACACATGCACACACACACAAAATCTTGGCTAAGCAGACAGCTGTGGGCTGATATTCATAGCCTAGGAAGGGGCCATGGATATTGGCGCACCCCCTGGCTAAAAATACCAGCACCCAGCCGCCCCAGAATTGGCGCATCTGTACGATACGCCAATTCATGCACTTAGCCCCTCTCTTCCCACTCCCCTGTAGCGGTGGGATATGGGGTAATAAGGGGTTAATATCACCTTGCTATTGTAAGGTGACATTAAGCCCAGTTAATACAGTAATGGAGAGGCGTTATTAAGACGCCTATCCATTATTAATCTTATATTAATAAAGGGTTAAAAAAACCACACACATAAGAATAAAATATTTTATGAAATAAAACGCAACACGGTTTTCATATCTTTATAACACGCTCAGATCCAAGCGATGCCCTCGATCTCCTGTAATAAAAAGTAAAAAAATAAAACAACCATATACTCCCTGTCCGACGCAGTCCAATTAATAACGAATGTCCCACGACGGTCTCCCCTATAGAGCAGTGACATCAGGTGATGTCACTGCTCTGTAGGACCTCCTAGTGATGCACTGACAGGAGACAATGGCTCCTGCAGTGCATCACTGAGGTTACCTGAGTTCATTCTCTCACTTTATGGCAATGCTGCGTGGGAATTTTCTCACCCAACATTGCCAGTGAGAGAATGAATGGAAGTGACATCATTCTCTCCTGGCGGCAGAGCGATACACACAGTGGAGGATTATCTCCGCTGTCAGTGTATCACAGGGGCGGTGTACAGCGCTGACATCACCTGATGTCAGTGTTCTACACCGGAGATCGTCATGGGACACACGTTAATCACTGGACTACGGCGGAAAGGTGATGTATAGGTTGTTTTATTATTTTATTTTTATTACAGGAGATCCATGGCATCGGGGATTAGGTGATTGGTGAGTATGTACTCTATGTTATATGTAATGTATGTTCTGTATGTTCCGTATCTTATATGTTCTATATGTTATGTGTTGTATGTTATATGTATGTACTGTATGTTATGTGTTGTATGTTATGTGAATGTTCTGTATGTTATGTATTGCATGTTATATGTATGTTCTGTATGCTATGTGTTGTATGTTGTATGTATGTTCTGTGTTGTAATGTTATGTGTATGTTCTGTATGTTATGTGTTCTGTATGATATGTGTTGTATGTTATGTGTATGTTCTGTATGTTATGTGTTGTATGTTATATGTATGTTCTGTATGTTATGTGTTGTATATTAAATGTATGTTCTGTATGTTCTGTGTTGTATGTTATGTGTATGTTCTGTATGTTATGTGTTGTATGTTATATGTATGTTCTGTATGTTATGTGTTGTATGTTATGTGTATGTACTGTATGTTAAGTGTTGTTTGTTATATGTATGTTCTGTGTTGTATGTTATGTGTATGTTCTGTATGTTCTGTGTTGTATGTTATGTGTATGTTCTGTATGTTATGTGTTGTATGTTATATGTATGTTCTGTATGTTAAGTGTTGTATGTTATATGTATGTTCTGTGTGTTATGTATTGTATGTTATGTGTATGTTCTGTATGTTATGTGTTGTATGTTATATGTGTGTTCTGTATGTTGTGTTGTTTGTTATATGTATGTTCTGTATATTATGTGTTATATGTATGTTCTGTGTTGTATGTTATATATATGTTCTGTATGTTGTGTTGTATGTTATGTGTATGTTCTGTATGTTATGTGTTGTATGTTATATGTATGTTCTGTGTGTTATGTGTTGTATGTTATATGTATGTACTGTATGTTATGTGTATGTTCTGTATGTTATGTGTTGTATGTATGTTCTGTATGTTATGTGTTGTATGGTATATGTATGTTCTGTATGTTATGTGTTATATGTATGTTCTGTGTTGTATGTTATGTGTATGTTCTGTATGTTATGTGTTCTGTATGTTATGTGTTGTATGTTATACGTATGTTCTGTGTTGTATGTTATGTGTATGTTCTGTATGTTATATGTTCTGTATGTTATGTGTTGTATGTTATGTGTATGTTCTGTATGTTATGTGTTGTATGTTATATGTATGTTCTGTATGTTATGTGTTGTATGTTATGTGTATGTTCTGTATGTTATGTGTATGTTCTGTATGTTATGTGTTGTATGTTATATGTATGTTCTGTATGTTATGTGTTGTATGTTATGTGTATGTTCTGTATGTTATGTGTTGTATGTTCTGTGTTATGTGTTGTATGTTATGTGTATGTTCTGTATGTTATGTGTTGTATGTTATATGTATGTTTTGTATGTTGTGTTGTATGTTATGTGTATGTTCTGTATGTTATGTGTTGTATGTTATATGTATGTTCTGTATGTTGTGTGTTGTATGTTATTTGTATGTTCTGTATGTTATGTGTTGTTTGTTATGTGTATGTTCTGTATGTTATGTGTTGTATGTTATGTGTATGTTCTGTATGTTATGTGTTGTATGTTATGTGTATGTTCTGTATGTTATGTGTTGTATGTTATGTGTATGTTATATGAGTATGTAATGTATGCTTTTTTTTTTTTCTACATTCAACACATTAGCTGGATGATGGGACTACTACCATTGTAGTCCCATCGGACGATGCCTGCATACACATACATACATACAAACACACACAGCCCCGCACATACACACATACCAAAGCCGCGCGGCACCGCTCAGCCAATGGCGGGGATTTGAATCCCGCACTGTTCATTGGCTGGGCTGGTGGGCGGCTCAGCCAATGAGCGGTGCCGCACGGCTTTGGCGGGGAATTTGAATCCCGCACGGCATCGCTCAGCCGGCGGGCGGCTCAGCCAATGAGCGGTGCACGCGTGGTTTTGGCGGGGGATATGAATCCCGGCCGCCATATTGGATTACCCATAACTTGGGTGTTCCAATATGGAGGTCAGCATACTTCCGGTTGCGGTGCATTGTGGAAGCGACACAAGCGCCGGAAGTGTGTGAGAGTTTATTGGTAATTATATATTAGATTATGTGTGACATAACTCTCTCGTTTAAGGGCATGAGAATAAAAGTTTGAAACTTGTGAAATTTTCACAATTTTTGCCAAATTTCTGATATTTTCACAAATAAACGCAAGTCATATCGAACAAATTTTTACCACTATCATGAAGTACAATATGTCATGAAAAATTATTCTCAGAATCAGTGGGATCTGTTGAAAGGTTCTAGAGTCTTATAAATTAACACTGGTCATACTTAAAAAATGAGGCTTGGTCATTAATGTATAAAAATCCTTAATGGGTTAAGCGACTCAGACGTCCACTTCCAAGTGTTAACCATTATCTATTCTGAGGCATTTGGATCGCCCGCCAGGGTAGTGGGGATACTTGGTACCGGGCCGCTTCTTAAAGGGGAAGGGTCACAGCAGCAGTGACCCGGTCCGTGGCACTGGGCGTCCAATAAAAGGGATAGTGAAAAAGGGATAATAAAGTTTGTAATAAAGTGTTTGTGATGCCACCTGTGATATTCAAACGGGACCAACGATGCAGATCCTTTAGGATGATGATAGGGCAGCAAAGATGGTTCAGCTCTCCACGGGTAGAGCTGTGTCCAAGGGCAGTTAGGATATTAAAGGTGATGTTGGTGGTGAGTGTGTGCAGGGCAGGTGATGCGTGAATTGCTTAGAGGACACAGCAGGGTGCAGTTTCCTTTACTTTTAACTGAGCAGTGCCGGTACAGTCCAGGGCTCAGATTACAGATGGTTCTGGAGCCGGTCAGCCTGGAAGCAATTTGGGAATTTCCCTAGTCAGGTGGGTTGTGAGGCCTCCTTTCAAGCGCTATTCTCTGAGGTACTTGCTGCTGTAAACTCTATTCAAGTCCCTCTTTCTGTCTGATGCTTAGGTAGAACTCCACTCTCATGACAGGCAGCCGGAGCTTTCTTCAGGGGTCGCTCCTGTCTGGTGTCTCCGGCTCACACGTGCTGCTGTGTCATCGAGTATCAGTTGGGGACAGAGGGTCTGCGGTCTTCTGCCCTCTGGATTCTGCTACCGGGACTTTAGTAGCCACACAGCCTCGAGCTCCGGTGCCCGGTCACTGGCGCTCAAGCCTGGGGTGAGCTCTGCTACTGCTCTGCTCCCACGTCCTCTCCACATGTCCTCTCTCAACCTTGTTCAGGCTCTAACTCTTTACAAACTTCCTCCTCCTGACCAGAGAGAGCAGCTCCCCTGAAGTCGGGTTTAGAGCTCTGTTGTGAATGCTCTGAATTCTGAGTTGGGGCTCCCTCTGGTGGCTGTTGATATTAATGAAGCTGCCTTGACGGACAGAGGCCCTTCAGCTGAGGATTCAGTTGTGGACGATTGGTAATCTGGGAGTGATGACTGGGGAAATTTAAGGGAGTAACTTTCCCATGATCCTCACCGGTGATTAGTTGTCTCTTCCTGGTCCAGTTTGGAAGTCAGCTTGCTGCGGTCTCCTGCAACTTTCAGATAAGCTATTTCTTGCTTGTTTCATTGGTTTTGTTTTCTTTTGTTTTTCTGCCTTCTGAGTTGGGTCTGCCGGGTCCCCCTGCTGGGGCCTGTGCTCGTCTCTGTTTCTCAGTTATCTCGGATCATTTGTTCAGTCCCTGTTATTTCAGTGGCTGTTGGGTAGCTACCTGTTCACACCAGAGTTCTGATATAGCGGGGAGAGATCGTGTGGTCTCATTTTTTTTTTAATCAGAAGTGTTGGAATTTTTCCTAGGGTTTTGCTGAATTGCAGAAAGTATTCTTTTCTGTCCTGTCCTATCTAGACAGTTTTAGGCCCCAGCGTTTGCTTACTCTATTTTCTACCTGCGTTTGTATTTCATCTTGTCTCACATCCAATATATGTGTGGGGGCTACCTATTCCTTTGGGGCGCTACTCTGGGGCAGTTAGCTTTCCTCTTTCTATCTTTAGGCTTAGCTAATGTTCTGACTGTGTCAAGGCGTCTAGGTCATCGTAGGTACGTCCCACGGCTGCTTCTAGTGCGGTTAGTTTAGGGGTCTGCAATCCATTAGTTACCAACCACTCTGGGTGACTGGCGGCCTTGGCTATTTTTGTTTCTGTCCTTCTCAGCTACCATATCATAACAGAGCTCCCTCTGCTGGCCTGGAGCAGGAACTGTGTTGTATGCTAGAACTACCTGGTAAAGGGATTCCTTTTTTGCTTCCAGGCATGACATCACTGGCAAGGTCACTGTGGCAAACGGACTCCTGGGTGCCACATTCCCCCTAGTACAATTCAGTACTCCCGGACTGAGGAAACTCAAATAAAACATAACTTTTTACAAGATTTTGACAACAGATATATAAATTCGGCGAAGTCCTGAAATGGGGTGTCCTTTTCACCTAACAAATTACAATATGAAGGAACCCATCTCAAACACTCAATGTAGGCCCTAGGCGTGATTGCAGGGCATTAGTGGTCACCAGATTGGACTACTTCTTCGGTCACTCCAGACGGTTTTTGTTCTGTAGCCATTGGTGCTAACTATTTACAATCATTGTCCTGGTCACTACGAGTCTAGTGACCCAATCGTCCATATAATCAAGAAAACAAGAATGGTCAAAAGTTCATACAGTAAGTCTCTGTAGGCTCATATGCTTAACGGTTGCAATTATAAACATTATTAACTTATTTACATTAGCATTACAATTATATTTTAGTCCTTATACCTGGCTGGAACCTGACCTCTAGTACTACGGGTAGATTTACGCAGTACAGGTGCCTCTAAAGATCTAGCCTGGTCTAGTGTGTTTATTGGTAAGCTGGGCAGTAGCCGTCTGTGCCGAGTTAGACTCCCCTTGGGACTGACAGATTCACCACTAGCAGGGGCAGATTTTCACGTTCCACTGCAGATGTGGCTTCTGTTACTTGAGCTTGCGGATCTTCAGGTTGGTCTTGAGTCGCTTCTCTTTCTGGCACTTCCAGCTGGGGAAAGGTTAAGATGGGCACGACTATGGCTTGGTTCACTCTTGTCCAATTTGAAGGGAACTCGTACAGTGCTGATCTTTTCCTCCACTTTTTCCACTGGCTGAAGAATGTCTTGGTCTTCAATCTTTTCCTTCAGTTGGTCAGGGCACGGCTTTAGAAGATCTCTTGACACTGCTGCTGAGGTTTCTCCTCCATCTTTGTTGATGAGGCACACCTTGGTGTCATTGAAGTCTGAAGGTAAAACAACATAGGGCTCAGCCTCCCATTGGTCGTCTAGTTTGTGAACTCGTCTCTTCCTTTTGGATACCCATTCTCCAGGTGACAAGGGAACTGCGTGGGCGTGCTGATTATAATTTCTTTCTTGCTTTTGTCTTGCTTGGGACAAACTCTTCTCTACTAGCACTAAAATGCTCGGGTGCTCGTTGCTCGGGTAGAGCCAATTGGAATACTCGGGTACTTGGACTGAACAACAAGCTCAATGTAAATCTATGGGAGACCCGAGCATTTTTGCCACGATCCCCCCCGGGGGTCCTTTTAAGGTCTAAACACATCTGAAAATGATGGAAACACTGCTGAAATGACATGGGGTGACATCAAAAGGATTGCCCCTGGAAGCATTCCTGACTAGTGTTGAGCGATACTGCTCGATATCTAAAAATATCGGATCGGAATGGTATCGCCGATAGCACTAAATATCGTCGATATCCGATTCCGATACCGGAAGTCCCATGTAAGTCTATGGGAACCAAATATCGACATTAAAAACAACCATTCTTGCCTTGTTGGTTAATTGTACATGAAGGAAAACAACAAAGACTAATGTAGAATGCATTGGGGGAGGTTGAGGAGACAATAAAGGCATACATGTTTAACCCAATGCATTGGAATAGCATTAATATATTTTTTTTTGGAAATACGTTTGGATTGACTAACAAATTGACAATGTTGTTAACCTTTTTTCTATTTTGGCAAATATGTATGTTTCACAACTTCCATGCTCTTCACCTTTTTAACTTTTGCCAGTGCCACACTTTCTCCTTCATAATCTTCAGCAGCAGCATCATCTTTCTCATCAAATTATTCTTCATCTTCACCTTCTTAATCTTCTTCTTAAACTTCTTGCTATTCATGTTTTTGTTTACATTACTCATATTGTTATTATTAAACTAATTAATCTTCTTCATATTCAAATTCTTCATCTTCTTCCTCTTCATCTTCTTCATCATATTCTTATTTGTGACAGAGATTCCTGTACTTGTAATCTGTAAAAGTATGAATTGTTCATCCTTCCGTTCTTGCTGTCACAAAAGATTTAAATTACAACAGTATTTGTCCGTGTTCAGTTTAGCCTGCAGCAGCAGGCATTTTCCAGGGGCACCACGAGGAGGAACGGACTCACCCCCATACACTGCTTAGTCTTCTTCTGCTTAGAATTTAGAGCATATATTTTGCTCTTCATTTTGGTCTTATACTTCATGTTCTTCTGCTTTTTGATCTTTTGCTTATTGTTCTTCTGTCTCTTGTTCTGTATCTTGTAGTTTGTCTTAACCTTCTTTGTCCTGTTGGTGATCTTCTTCTGGGTAATCTTTTATTTTTTCTTTGTGATGGTGTTCAGGCTGGTTGGCTTCATGCTCGTCGTCCTTGTTGTCGTCATCTTCTTCTGGGTGGTCTTTAAGGTCATCTAATTTCCGAGAAACAGCTGACGTTACTGGAACCCTGACGGGTATCAGATGGAGCAAGAGACAATGGAAGTAACGAGGACCAGCTGACTGTGCTGGACCCCGGACGGGTAGCAGAAGGAAAAGAGGCAATGTCACAACCGAGTACCAGCTGACGTTACTGTGACACGGTTACTAAGCAGGAGGTACCTGTGCTCCAAAGCACTACCAAGGACCAGCAGACGTTGCTGGAACTCGGATACGGAGATGGAGGCACCTAGGCCAAAGGCACTGGGGAGAACCACTTGACGGTACTGGACCCCGGACGGGTAGCAGAAGGAAAAGAGGCAATGTCACAACCGAGTACCAGCTGACGTTACTGTGACACGGTTACTAAGCAGGAGGTAACCGTGCTCCAAAGCACTACCAAGGACCAGCAGACGTTGCTGGAACTCGGATACGGAGATGGAGGCACCTAGGCCAAAGGCACTGGGGAGAACCACTTGACGGTACTGGACCCCGGACGGGTAGCAGAAGGAAAAGAGGCAATGTCACAACCGAGTACCAGCTGACGTTACTGTGACACGGTTACTAAGCAGGAGGTACCTGTGCTCCAAAGCACTACCAAGGACCAGCAGACGTTGCTGGAACTCAGATACGGAGATGGAGGCACCTAGGCCAAAGACACTGGGGAGAACCACTTGACGGTACTGGACCCCGGACGGGTAGAAGAACGCACCCATGAAAATGTCAGTTGACAGGACGCAAGCCGTCCGCAGTTACCGAATCACACAGTCCTACAGTGGGTGCTTATCCTATTGTCACAATGGAAACCGCCTTTATTTACATATCCCACAGCACACATAGGAATCACCTAAACTGCAGGCACCATAGAGTCGGCTAACCCAAATGCAACACGACAGCACAACTTATTGGAGGATAATTGACGTTCACACTGCCAGGAAACAGCTGTCGTGCTGTAACCAGGCTGGCCAGGAGTCAGTACCCCTGCCAATTACTTACGAGCAACAAATGGCGGTGTTGTAGCCCAGGGAGTAGAGTTCAGGTGGTAGAAAGATGAACATAACAGGAGACATGGAAAACGTTGCCAAACAGTTATTTAATCTGAAAACGGACAGGCAAATTCAGGTGAGATCCATGCCTTGTTCATTTTCAGAAAAGTAAGCCGGTCTACATTCTCTGAGGATAGTCGCATGCGACGGTCTGTTACTACACCACCTGCAGCACTAAAGACACGCTCAGATAATACACTGGCAGCAGGGCAAGCCAGCACCTCCAATGCATACTGGCTAAGCTCTGGCCATGTATCCAACTTAGAGACCCAAAATTTTAAAGGGGAAGAGGCATCTGGGAGTACACTTAGAGGGAAAGCCAAGTAGTCTGTCACCATCTTACGGAAACGTTTCTTCCTGGTGACTGGAGCCGTCTCGGATGGTGTAGACCTTGCTGGCGCTGTCCACAAAACTTTGCCACATTTGTAACATACAGTTCTTGCCCTGTGCAGAGGCGCTGCTTCTGCTCCCTCTTGTTGTAGAGGTGTCTACACTGCCTCGACGCACAGAGCTGCTTTGTAAAGCAGTAGCAGCAGCAGCAGCTCTCTCGGCTGGAATGTACAACAGTATGGATTGCACCAGTGTGTCTTGGTACTCCTGCATTTTACGGTCCCGGTTCACCGGTGTGATGAGGGTTTGTAAGTTGTCCCGGTAGCGAGGGTCTAGGAGGGTGTACACCCAATAATCTGACGTGCTGAGAATGTGGGCGATGCGGCGGTCGTTTCTCAGGCACTGAAGCATGAAATCAACCATGTGCTGCAGACTCCCAACTGGCCAACAAAGGCTGTCCTCTGGAAGAGGCGTCATCTCTGTCTCCTCTGCATCACCCCACCCTCGCTCTACATACTGACTACAGCGTTGTGTACCTCCCTCTGTAGGGATTTCTTCCTCCTCCATTGACTCCTCCTCCTCCTCACAAAGTGAGCCCTGCCCAGCCCTTTGTGAGGAACCACGTTTCGCTGACTGTCCTGAAGGTAATTGAATTTGTGACTCCTCATCCTCCACCTCTTCCAAAACCTCTTCCTTTAGTGCTTTCAGTGATTTCTGAAGCAGGCAGATAAGGGGGACAGTCATGCTGACTAGTGCATCATCTGCACTCGCCATCCGGGTTGAGACATCAAACGCACGCAAAACGTCGCAGATGTCCTTCATAGAGGCCCACTCAGTAGTGGTGAAGTGTGAACGGCGCAAATTGCGAGTTGATTGCGCCTGTTGCAGCTGATACTCCATTACTGCTGGCTGCTGCTCACACAACCGCTCCAACATATGTAACGTGGAATTCCACCTGGTGGGTACGTCACATATGATGCGATGTTCAGGAAGGCGAAATCTGACTTGCAGAGCTGCAATGCGCGATCTGGCCATGCTGGAACGTCGCAAGTGAGCGCACTCTAGGCGGACCTTGTGCAGCAGTGCATCAAGATCCGGATAGTCCCCAAAAAACTCTGCACGACCAAGTTGAGCACATGTGCCAGACATGGTATGTGAGTGAGGTTGCCAAGGCCCAGAGCTGCCACCAGATTTCGGCCATTGTCACACACTACCAAGCCTGGCTGGAGATTAGCTGACAAAAACCACACGTCGCTCTCCTGCTTGATGGCATCCCAGAGCTCCTGCGCTGTGTGGCTTCGATTCCCCATGGGAATTAATTTCAGTACGGCCTGTTGACGTTTGGCCACGGCTGTGCTCATATCGGTCGCAACAGGTAAGCGTTCACGGGTCCATGTGGAGGTATACCGTGACGGCTCGTGCAGCGATGATTCTGAGGAACTGGAGTAGGAGGAGGAATCAATGTGCACAGACTGGATTCCTGCAATCCTTGGAGTTGGCAGAACACGTACAGCGCCACTGGCAAGATCTGTACCCGGCTCCACAACATTGACCCAATGGGCAGTGAGGGAAAGGTATCGTCCCTGGCCATGGGTACTGGTCCACGCATCGGTGGTCAGGTGGACCCTGCTACTGACGGCATTTAGTAGCGCAGTTTAATGTTTCCCTCGACATGTTTTTGCAGAGCAGGGACAGCTTGCCTGCTGAAATAAAATCGGCTTGGCACATTATATTGTGGGACTGCCAATGCCATAAAGTTCCTGAAACTGTCAGTCTCCACCAGCCTGAATGACAGCATTTCAAGGACAGGAGTTTTGCAAGGCCAGCATTCAGAGCCTGTGCTCGTGGATGGTTTACCGAGTATGGCCGTCTTTTATCCCATGCCTGTGTTACCGATGGCTGTTTTTTGTTCTGGGAGTGTGACATGACTGTGAACTTGCTGCAGTGGGTGGAATAACAGTTTGTCTATGGACAACAGTGACCGAGGTTCTTCCATGGAGATCCTGTGAGGAAGCCGAACCAGGTGTGTGAGAGCTGGAGGTAGAGGCTCGAACATGACCTAAAGATGTAGGTGCTGCTGTAGGTTGGCCTACATCTCCAGTGTGTCTTTGTAACTCAGCTACGTGGTTTGTCCATACATGTTTCCACATATTTGTGGTATTCAGGTTCCTGATATTTTTACCTCTTTTAACTTTTTGCTTACACAGCTTGCATTGAACATAGCAAATATCATCTACAAGTCTGTCAAAAAAGGACCACGCAGTGCAAGTCATGGGAGCGCCAATTTTGACAGTTCTAAGAGAACTGCTTCCAACAGGTGCCAAACTGGAGGCTACAGGCAAGCGAGTCTGCAGCCTACCTCTCCCTCCTCTTTGTACCTGTTGGGACAATCTCTTCCTCAGAGCTGCTCCCACCACCTTCCTGTTGCTCACACCATGTTGGGTCTCGGACTTCATCATCTCCACTACCCTCTTCCAACACCTGCTGCTGTTGGATGGTCTGGGCAGCACCATGCTCCATAAAACCTGGCACCTGAGTCTCATCATCATCATAAGATGCGTTCTGCGGTGTGCTGTCCATCGGCACTGGCTCACCCGCCTCTTCAGATTGAGAGAGACACAGCTGTTGCGCATCACTGCATACTCCCTCTTCTTCAAATTGCAGAATGCTGCTTGCCTGTGCCCGTGTTTGCGAGCCAACAGATTCTGAGAACAGAAGCAGAGACTCAGCTGGCTCCTGTACAGAACTCTCTGACTGCCTGGGCAATTTGACAGGCGGTGAACAGACAGATGGTTGCTCAACAGTGTTGTGTTCCTGAGAGGAGGTGGAAGGAATTGAAGTCGATGCATTGGCTGCCATCCAACCAACAACGGCTTCAATTTGTTCTTCCAGCAGCAGGGGGGCACGCCGAGCTCCTACCAAAGTGCGCATAAAGGAACGCTCATGGGTAAAACTGGTGGATGCTGTGTCACTGAGGGCAGCAGCAGCCACAGAATCCCCACGTCCTCTCCCTGCTGAAACTCCACGGCCACGACCACGTGCCTTACTCACTGACTTCTTCATCTTGGTAGATTGATAAAGAAAGTCAGAAAAGTTATAAGGCCTAAGTGTGGTTATTACGCAGAGACTGAAGTGAACACTGAAACACAACTGTTCACAATCTGTGAAAGGCTACTCCTTTGTCTACTTCTATAGTGTTTGCAACCAATGTATTGTATCGGACCAAAACATCTCCACTAAACCCCCTTTCCCAAAACCCCTCTTTGGGTGGCTGGGAACCCATCTCCAAAAAAACCTGGGACCTGAGTCTCATCATCATCATAAGATGCTTCTGCGGTTTTCTGTCCACGGCACTGGCCACCCGCCCTTCAGAAATTTTGGGGAGAAAACAGCTGTTTTCGCATCACTGCAAACTCCCTCTTCTTCAAAATTGGGAGAAAAGCGGCCCCGCCTGTGCCCGTGGTTTTCGAGCCAACAAAATTCTGAAAAACAAAAAGCAAGACTCAGCTGGGTCCTTACAGAACTCTCTGACTGCCTGGGCAATTTTTTTGGCGGGGAACAACAGATGGGTTTTTTTAAAAGTGTTGGTTCCTGAGAGGAGG
>JARQOD010000003.1:207105707-207273231 GCA_033576555.1 Oophaga sylvatica | reverse complement strand
GGATGCTTTTGAATCAACAGAAGTTAGCAATATTTCTGCATGTCACACTTCTCACAAAATTTGATCATCAAAAAGTTAATTTATTTCAGTTCTTCAATACAAAAAGTGAAACTCATATATTATATAGAGTCATTACAAACAGAGTAATCTATTTCAAGTGTTTATTTCTTCTAATGTTGATGATTATGGCTTACAGCCAATGAAAACCCAAAAGTCATTATCTCAGTAATTTAGAATACTTTAAAACACCAGCTTGAAAAATTATTTTAAAATCAGAAATGTTCACCTACTGAAATGTATGTTCAGTAAATGCACTCAATAGTTGGTTGGGGCTCCTTTTGCATCAATTATTGCATCAATGCGGCGTGGTATGGAGGCGATCAGCCTGTGGCACTGCTGAGGTGTTATGGTTGCCAAGGTTGCCTTGATAGCAGCCTTCAGCTCATCTGCATTGATGGGTCTGGTGTCTCTCATCTTCCTCTTGAAAATACCCCCAGTTCAGGCGAGTTTGCTGGCCAATCAAGTACAGTTATACTGCTTTTAAACCAGGTATTGGTACTTTTGGCAGTGTGGACAGGTTACAAGTCCTGCTGGAGAATAAACTTTTCAAATCCAAAAGCTTGTCGTCAGAGAGAAGCATGAAGTGGTCTAAAAAAAACACCCATCAGCTGCTCCTGCTCTCGCTGTTATTAGCGGCAGCATGTTTCGGATGATGAGGCAGTAGTCCCATCAGCTGACACCAGTGACCAGAGGTAAACTTTATACCTCCGATCACAGCTGAGCACTCACGCTGTCTTTTGACAGCGTGGGAACCGTGGGTCTCTGACCGGCTGGGATGATTTCACAGCCGATCAGAAGCGGTGTTTGCTGCGCTGTCATGCAAATGACAGCATAGCAAACACTGGATGTTCGGTCTTCCCATTTAAGTGAATGGGGTCCGGGTTCGGGTCCGGGTACTGTTCTGGTACCCAGATCCGAAATTTTTGTAACTGTTCGGCTGAACCCGCTGGACCCGAATATCCGGGTGTCCGCCCATCTCCAGTTAGTACTGCAGCCCCAGCCCTACAATGCAGGACAGTTACAATATAGTACAGTAGAACTCCTGTAAAATACACGTATACATACATTTAACCCCTTATTGACCGCCGATACGCCTATTAATGGCTGCAGTTAAGGGTACTTATTCACTTTTTAATGGTGCTGAGAAATAAGGTTATAGCACCCCCCAGCATTGGAAAATCTCTGTGGGGTAGCTGAGACCCCGGAGAACATGATTCGGGTCAGTTTTAACCATCTCTAGTGTTACAATTGCCGTTATTCACCGAATAACAGCGACCGCAATAAAAAAAAGTCTGATTTCCCATTTATTTATTTATCCTCTGATATGATCTAGCACATCAGAGGAGAGAGAAATGGTGTCCCCCAATCCCTCCGGCTCCAGATCTGTTGCCCGGCCCTTGGAGTCTTCTTCCGGGAAGAGAATGGTGGGTCATGCGCAGTGCGCCCACCGAAGTCTGTCGGCCGGCACCCAGCAACAATAGGAGATTTTTACTATTGGTTCATTTTGATCACTGTGATAGACTCTATCTCAGTGATCAAAATAAAACATAGTAAATCAAACCCCCCTTTATCACCCCCTTAGTTAGGTAAAAATAATACAATAAAAAAAGTATTTTATTCCATTAGGGTTAGGGATGAGGCTAAGGTTAGGTTGGGTTTACAGCTAGGGTTAGGGTTGGGGCAAGGGTTAGGGGTGTGTTGGGGTTAGGGTTGGGGTTAGGGCTGTGTTACATTTGGAGTTAGAATTGGGGGGTTTCCACTGTTTAGGCACATCAGGGGATCTCCAAATGGTGCTCCCTCCCTTCTGAGCCCTATATACTAAGGAGAAATTGCACAACAAATTTTGTGGTCCAAAGTAAATTTTTTATGAAAATGTAAAATGTTGATTTTTCCTTCCACATTGCTTTAGTTCTCATGAAGCACCTGGAGGGTTATCAAACTTCTTGAATGTGGTTTTGCGCACCTTAAGGGTGCAGTTTTTAGAATGGTGTCACTTTTTGGTATTTTCTGTTATATTGAGCCCCCCAAAATCACTTCAAATGTGAGGTGATCCCTAAAAATATGGTTCTGAAAATTTTGTTGGAAAAATTAGAAATCACTGGTCAAATTTTAACCCTTATAATGTCCTAACAAAAAATTATGTTTCCAAAATTGTGCTGATGTAAAGTAGACATATGGGAAATGTTATTTATTAACTATTTTGTGCGATATGACTCTGATTTAAGGGCACAAAAATTAGAAGTTAAAACATTGCAAAATTTTCATAATTTTTGCCAAATATCTGTTTTTTCATAAATAAACCCTTATATCTAAATAAATTATGTTTCCAAAATTGTGCTGATGTAAAGTTGACAAGTGGGAAATGTTATTTATTAACTATTTTGTGCTGCATAACTCTGATTTAATTGTATAATAATTTAAAAGTTTGAAAATTGCAACATTTTCAACATTTTTACCAAATTTCCATTTTTGTTTACAAATAAACGCAAGTCAAATTTTACCACTAACATGAAGTACAATATGTCGCAAAAAAAATCTCAGAATCAGTGGGATCCATTGAAGCGTTCCAGAGGTATAACCTCATAAAGTGACAGTAGTCAGAACTGTAAAAATTGGCTTGGTTATTAAGTACAAAATTAGCTGTGTCACTAAGGGGTTAAACAGCTGGAATGTCAGAAGAGTGCAATGCCATCCTCACCACCCTCACAGGTATTTTGAGGTTATGGTTTTTCAGTTTTCATTGTGTTGTAAAAATATCTATAGGTCAGTATAATTAACTTGTATAGTTTTTGTTTTATTTCAGTGGTGATTTTTACCAATGTGTCAATACCAAATGTGTTTATTTTTTCTATATTTTTGCTATTAAACAGGGAAAAAGAGGGTTGTTTCAAACTCTTACTTTAAAAAAAAAAAAAAAAACTTTTTATTTTACTTTATTTGAGACTTGAACCTGAAATTGTTTGATTGCTTGTTCCATTTACTGTGATACCACAGAATTGCAGTATACTGGGAAAATGATGATCTCCTATAAAACAAAGTGTATGACTGCACTTCACAGGAGTATCTACTTAGCAGAGATGGGGATCTGCCGTTCCATCCCATCAATGCCTAACAATTGCTGTTGCATGATGGGGGCCTCAAATGGCACTTTCTTGCAATTGTGTGCTTTAAATAAGATTGACAGTGGCATTTAAGGTGTTAAACATCAGTAAGGATGAGCAAACCCGAACTGTAAAGTGTCCAATACCGAACCACGAGCACAGACTTTTAACAGGATGTCCAGTTTTCTGTTTGGGTTCAGATTCCTAATAAAGTTTGTTGAAAGGCTGTAAAACAGTCAATCAACAAGCTTTTAGTCTGTGGGCACTTCTGGATCGATCACGTGACTCAGCCTGTATAAATGTCGGATCACGAGTGCCTCCGCCATTCTACTCTGATTAGTGTAGGGGCAGGAGGCAGCTGGAGTGAAGGACAGAACTGGTCTGCATACTCAAAAAAGCTGCTGTGTGTACTCTGCACTTGTCTCAGTTGGAATAATGTGCCAAAAAGCCACTATGTGTACTCTGCACCCTTATCTGTGGGAGTACTGTGTCAAAAAGCCGCTGTGTGTATTCTGCAACCCTGCCTGTGGGAGTACTGTGCCTTTAAGCCTCTATGTGTACTCTTCAGCCCCACCTATTCTATCACTGCATCTATACAAGTAGTGTGTCTAAAAAAAATAATTCTACTCTGAAGATGTCTTTTTATGAGTAGTATGTCTAAAATATAATTCTACTATGTAGCCTTTTTTTGTGGGTAGTGTGTCTAAATAATAATTCTAATATGCAAATGCCTCTTTCCCATTTGTGGACAGAAAAAATTATTTTGTTCTACCGCTGTGTCTATAATAGTAGTGTGTCTTCATCGTAATTCTACTCTGCAGCCATCTTTTTGTGAGTAATGTGTCTAAAAAATAATTCTGCTATGCAGCCGTCTATTTCCCATTTGTGGGCTGAGAAAATAATTTTATTCTACTGCCGTGTCTGTACGAGAAGTGTTTCTAAATAATAATTCTTCTCTGCAGCTGTCTTGTTTTGAGTATTATTCATAAAAAAACAAATTCTACTATGCAGCCATATTTTTCCCATTTGTGAGTAGAAAAAATAATTTGATATTAACGCTGTGCCTATACGTGTAGCATGTTTAAAAAATAGTTCTGCAGCCGTCTTTTTGTGAGTTGTGTGTCTAAAATATAATTCTACTATTCAGTCATCTCTTTTCCATTTGCATGCCAAAAAGTCTCTGGGTATATTGTGCCAAAAAGCCTCTACATGTACTCGGCAACTCAGCCTTTGGGAGTACTGTACCAAAAAGCCTCTGTGTGTACTGTACCAAAATGCCTCTGGGAGTACTGTGCCAAAAAGCCTCTGGAAGAACTATTCCAAATAGCCTCTGTGTGTACTTTGCCAAAAAACCTTTAGGAGTACTTTGCCAAAAAGTATGTATGTGTAATAATCCAAAAAGCATCTGAAAGTACTGTGACAAAAAGCTTTTGTGTGTACTATGGCAAAAAGCCTCTGTAGTAGTCTGCAACAACTCTGCCTCTAGGAGTACTGTTCTAAAAACCTCTGTTTGTACTGTGCCAAAAAACTCTAGGAGCACTGTGCCCAAAACCCTCTGTGTTTACTCTGCAACCCTGCATCTGGGAGTACTGTGGCAAAAAGACTCTTTGTTACTGTGCCAAATAGTCTCTGGGTTACTGTGCTAAAAAGCATGTGGGAGCACTGAGCTAAAATGTCTTTGTATGTGTAATGTGCCAAAAAGCATCTGGGAGTACTGTTCCAAAAAGCATCTGGGAGTACTGTTCCAAAAAGCCTCTGTGTGTACTGTGCCAAAAATCCTTTGGAGTACTCTGCCAAAAAGCATGTGTGTAATGTGCCAAAAAGCATCTGGGAGTAATATGCCAAAACCATATGAGAGTACCGTACCAAAAAGACTTTGTGTGTATGTGCCAAAAAACATCTTGGAGTGCTGTGCCAAAAAGCCTCTGGGAGTACTGTTCTAAAAAGCCTCTGGGAATACTGAGCCAGAAAACCTGTGTGTGTAGTTTGCAACCCTGCCTCTGGGAGTACTGTGCCAATATGCCTCTGTGTGTACTGTGCCAAAAAGCATCTGGGAGTACTGTGCCAAAAGCCTTTGTGTGTACTGTGCCAAAAAGCCTCTGTGTTTACTGTGCCAAAAAGCCTCTGAGAGCACTGTGCCAAAAAGCCTCTGGTAGTACTGTGCCAAAAAGCCTCTGTGTGTACTGTGCCTAAAAGCCTCTGTGCATACTGTGCCAAAAAGCTTCCGTGTGTACTGTACCAAAAAGCCTCTGTGTACACTGCAGCCATGTCTGAATAAGTAGTGTTCCTAAAAAAAAATTATACACTGCTATTGTGTCTGTACAAGTTGTGGTCCTAAAAAAGAGCTGTACTCTACATCCATGTCTGAGGGAGTACTGTGCGTAAAAACTAATTTTTCTACTCTGTAACCGTGTCTGTGGGAATACTGTGCCAAAAAACCTGTGTGTTTTTCATCATACTGACTCACATAAAAGTAAATAAAAAGTGATCAAAAAGTCGCATGTGAAAAAAAATTGGTAACATCAAACCGTTCCGCAAATCGCTTATTCGGCAAAAAAACAAAAAAGTTAAAGCTCTCAGAATATGACAATGTAAAATCAAATGAATATTTGTAAAATATTATTTTTAATCTGAAAAAGTAGCAAAACAGAAAAAACTATATAAATCTGGTATTGCTGTAAATATACCTACCCAACGAACAAATCAGTCTTATCACTTTTACTCCACGGTGAATGACGCAAAAAATGAAAATGAAAAATCATAACTGAGTTGCTGGATTTTTTTCATTCTGTCTGAAAAATCTCAATAAAAAGCGATCAAAAACTATTACGTAACCCATTATGGTACCGAAAAAACCTGCAACTCGTCTCTCAAAAAATAAGTCCTCATACAGCTCTGACCTGAAGAATAAATCCACCTTATCTCTTATACTGCATAGTGAGCAGCGCAAAAATAAAAATAAGAACTTTTCTTGTACTGCTGTCTATTTGTTCACTCTACCTCCTAAAAATCGGAACAAGTCTCGGCTCACATTTATCCTGCACTCTCCGCTGAGCACTTACTCTGGGAATTTCCATGTAAATTCCCAAAAACAAACCTCCTGACGAGACCACTCACTTATGAGCAGATGGAGTCACTTTAGACTGGTCTCTGTTCCGGTGGTGTCCCATCATTTTAAGCTTCTTGTTAGTGCACAAATGTTGTAGACTACAGATCTCAGCACACCTAAAAAGATGGACAATACCGTAGCAGATGCCAAACGGACTCCAAAGTGTCTCCATCTGCCTCATTATGGTGGGTGGTTCTGTTGGAGTTTTCGTCTGAATCGCACTTTTGTGGGATTTACACCGAAACCCAGACGTAAGTACTCAGAGTAGAACACAAGAATGTGATCCAGCCTTATCCTGGAAGCAATTGAAAAATATTATGTACCCCAAAAGGTTACTAATAAAAACCATAGTTAGCCTGCACAAAACCAGCCAGCACTCAGGTCCATCATATGTCACTGGAACTATAGGGGATTCCCATGTTACTGGCAGAACAAAGACTCTGGAAAAGCAAAATGGCTCTGCCGCCTCAAATAAAATTCTGTGAATTCTGCACTCCCAAGTCCAAATGGCCTCTCCTTCTGAGCCCCACTGTGCCTAAACCATAGTAAGCAGCCACATGCTTGGCATTATTGTAGTGGAGACAGATAACTTAACAATTTATGGGTTGCCTATCACCAGAAGCACAAACTGGGCACAATATATGGAGGCACTACAATGTATAGGGCTCTACACTTTATGGGGGTACAATGTATGGGCACTAAACTGGCATATTTGCAGTTCTCCAGAAAAAATCCTGGGGTGGATATTACAAAATAGTCACTTGCAGACGTAGATGAATTCATTGACAGGTGCAATTTCTATGATGGGGTCACTTTTGGGGTTTTTCTGAAGTTCTGACACCTTAAGGGTTCTGCAAATGTCGCCCGTAAACTATTCTACCAAAATCTGTGCTCCAAAAGCCAAATAGCCCGCCTTCCTTCTCAGCCCTGACATGTGGCCAAACAGTAATTTCTGAGTTTGGGAGAAGTTGTGTAATAAATCATGGGGTCCAGTTTGTCCTATTAACCCTTGTGTACCAGACAAATTTGCAGCAAATATAAAAATTATATTTTTACCCCTAAAATGTCTTAGTTCCACGTCTCAATGTTATAAAATTCTGTGAGGCACCTATGTGTTCAAAATACTGACTACACCCCTAGATTAATTCCTTAGGCAATGAAGTTTCCAAGAGGGGGTCACCTGGGGGGTTCTACTGTTCTGGCACCTTAGGGACTCAGCTAATGGAGCCCACAATCTATTCAAACGAAATCTGCATTCTAGAAGCCAAGTAGCGCTCCTTCCCATCCTATCCCTGCCGTGTGCTCAAACAGTATATGGGGCACTGCCACATTCTAGAGAAATTGCAAAACAAATTGTGGGTGGTCTAATTTATCTCATTATCCTAGTGTAAATTATAAATTTAATGCTAAAACAGAATTTTAGTGGAAAAAAATAAAATTTTTTGTTTTCCCATCTAAAATGTTATAAAGTTTCTTGAATCACCTGTAGGTTAGAAATATTCAGTACACCCCTAGATTAATTCCTTGAGGGGTCCAGTTTCCAAAATGGGGTCACTTGTGGGGGTGTTCTGCTGTTTTCGCATGTCAAGGGCTCAGTTTACCGACACAATAAGAGGATTTAAAAATCCTCCAAAAATTTGAAAAATTCACAGAGAAAAAAGGCAGAGATGTTTACCTGCCCAGGCCTCCAAACAAATGTACTGTACTATCAGGGTGCAGCGGACCCGATTAATGATGGCTGAAATACAGGTGCAGCAATACCGATATATCAAACACTCCCAATCTACCAATCCATGGAGTGGGTTATTGTCTGGTATAATAGTGCACAAAAAGACAAAAGATAATAATCTATATGCGGCATTGTTCACATACAGGCAATGCAGAGCATCTGAATAGCAGCCTATTAGTAGTGCACATACAAGCGGGCTGCTCAGTGCTGCCAAAATGAATCCTGTGTCAGGGGCTCTCCAAACATGACATACCATATTTTTCGGACTACAAGACGCACCTGACCATAAGACGCACCCCAAATTTTCAGAAGGAAAATAGGGGGAAAAAAATAAAGTGTCAAATGGGGGTCCGTCTTACAGTTCGAATTCAGCTTACCAGTGAAGGGATCAGCACAGGTGGATGATTGGTCACAGGGGTCATTTGGTCGGCAAGGCTGGTGCGGTGGCAGGGGCTCTGTGCTCCGCGGCAGGGGCTCTGTGCTCCGCGGCAGGGGCTCTGTGCTCCGCGGCAAGGGCTCTGTGCTCCGCAGCAGGGGGCTTTGTGCTCCGCAGGAGGGGGCTTTGTGCCCCTGGGGCAGGGGCTCTGTGCTCCGGGGCAGGGGGCTCTGTGCTCCGCATCAGGGGCTTTGTGCTCCGGGGCAGGGGGCTCTGTGCTCTGGGGCAGTGGGCTCTGTGCTCCGCATCAGGGGGCTTTGTGCTCCGGGGCAGGGGGCTCTGTGCTCCTGGGCAGGGGGCTCTGCTCCGGGGCAGGTGCATTGTGCTCCGGGGCAGGGGGCTCTGTGCTCTGGGGCAGGGGGCTCTGTGCTCCGGGGCAGGGGGCTCTGTGCTCTGGGGCAGGGGCTCAGTGCTCTGCAGCAGGGGGCTTTGAGCTCTGCAGGAGGGGGCTTTGTGCCCCTTGGGCAGGGGGCTCTGTGCTCCGGGGTAGAGGCATTGTGCTCCGAGGCAGGTGGCTCTGTGCTCCACATCAGGGGGCATTGTGCTCCAGGGCAGTGGCAGCAGCTCTCTGTGCTGTGTGTGGGGGCTCCGCCGGCATTTCATCAAAGCCCGGAGACCCCCGCTCCTCCGTTAATGTCATGCTGCAGTGGCCTCTGAGAACATGGCCACCGGCAAGATGGCCGCCGGGCCAACGCATGCTCAGATTCAGATCTCGGAACGAGATCTCGTTGCCGAGATCTCGCGACGAGATCTCGTTGCCGAGATTTGCATCTGAGCATGCGTTGGCCCGGTACACAGTAACTTGTAACACTTGTAACAATCAGGGCAACTCTGTGGTCATTGATCAGGCACAGCAGCATGCATTGCCTCATGTGTGCAAGGCTGCCCAGAGGCAACAACATGCTGTCTTCGGTGTATTGTCTGGGTACTCCGTATGGTCCGTATCCTCCATATCCCCCAGCCATGCTCCAGTGATGCCCATGAGTTGCTTTGAATACCACCCTGCTGTGAACATGGTTGTTCCTAATCCTCCTCCTTCTTATCCTCCAAAACTGTCCCTTGGCTGGACATTTGTGTACCTGGCCGCTGTTGGTACAGGAAAACATCTTCCAAGACATACTTGAAAAAGAGAACCTGAGTCATCGTATATAACAAAATGTCAAAATTTATTATTATCAATATTATTATATATAGTAAAGTATGCAATAAAATAATTTTTCTTTCACATAATTATGTATAGAGACAAGAATGACCCACAAGAATAGAGGCCGCAGACAACGGGCAAATAACAGAACAGAGCATATAAACAGTGTATATGGTATAATAGAAGAAAAATGGCAATCAGAAATGGTAATAACAATAGCAATTCAGACTGCTATCCAAAGAAGGACAGATCGGCTGAACATATTGAAAGTAACGATATGCCATTAAAAACACAATGGTATTAAATGGCCACATCCAATTGCCTGCAAGACATCTGAGTATCCCTTAGAATTCTGTGGCCCAACACCACCGATTATCCCCTACATTTGGAACTTTCAAGCGGAACTTGAAATACCATGTCTTCAGAACAGCTTAGAGCTTGCAATGACCCAGCTAACACTTTACCAACACCAGAACTGCTGCAACCCCTGAACCTACTGACTACTTCCCCATTTATCTTATAGCATGTAAGGCTGCAAGGGTAGGGTCCTCTCTCCATTGTACCTGTCTGTCACTATTAGTTTGTTCATTGTAATTTCAATTTGAGGTTTGTTTGTAATCCTGCCTCATGAACAGCACCATGGAATCAATGGTGCTCCAAAAAAAAATAGTAATAATCCTCTGCATAATGTTCCACCCAGTCCTCACCCTTGCCCTCCTTGCCTGACTACATACAGCAGAAAGCTGCAGCAGTTTTAATCTGTGTTTCATTATCATCAGAGATGAACTGCGGTGGTCCGCTGACCATTTGCACTACCCCTCCCAGGTACTCATACTCCAACACCAGTGGTTGGGCATCAGGGCAATCAATTTCTTCCAATTTTTGACAAGGGCCAGGTGGATGGCCCATGGAACCACAGTGAGCAAAGACATCAAAAAGCAGAAGTCATTGCTGCATGACTTCATGCTCAGACTGCTTTCCTGATTTGCAAGAGGGTGAAGTGGAAGACAGATGACCATGGGCCGCAGGTGCAAAATCTAGACTTTCAGCAGCGGACAGGGTGGAAGACTAAGTGAAGGAAATGAAGGCACTCTCAGCAAACCAATCTAAAACCTACTCTACTTGTTCTTGCTTCACCATTCATTCAGCGCTACTCAGGCCTACAAAATTACACAGAACGTCCTGTCGCCTGCTTGCACCAGAGGAAGGTGTTTCATTTAGGCACATAGCAGGCACAGATCGACCATGGCCTTTCTCTCCCTGCAGCAGGTTCACCACCACAAGCAACATGGTCACGTGCCCTATTTCATGCTCTCCTCATTGTTATTGAGTATTACATGGCCTGCATACAGAGAAAGAGTGGCCAGCAGATTATTATACTACATGTTTTCAAAGTACCCCCCAAAAAGCCAATAAAAAAAGAAGAAGATTCATGAGAATCAACAGTGGCAGCGCCAGTGACCGGCACCAGAAGGAGACCATAAGCAGTGCAAGTAGGCCATAAATAGCCCCAGTAGAAAAATGTGAACAAATCCAAGGACAGTCCCTGTGGCTCGTTATTTCCAGTGCAGACGTATGGTACGGGTTGTGGACAGGGGCAATGCTTCAGGGAACGGAGATGGAGCTGACAATAGAGTATGTTAAAGGAAAACTTGTGGAATAATTCAAGACAAAAACGCAGCATGTAAGCAGCAGTAATGAATCCAGAGCAGAAACAGCATTAAAGACACAGGATTTCCCTAAATATAAGAGCAATGTAAGAGAAATTGGTGAATTTTTTGTCTGCAAAAAAACGCCCGGCCACCGTAAAGCAGACTGCAGAATTTGGAAAGCAAGAATGAGTCAGCTTAATAAGCAGAACAGTCATCAAAGGGTTAAAACAGCTATAAAGGAAGATTCTGTACGTGTTGAAGCTGCATTTAATGCCAGTACAAGCCCATCTGCAAAGGATATGGTGTATAGATTCTGGTGCAAGCAGTCATATGACAAATAACAAGGATTTCTTCACTTACCTTAATGAAAGCAAGTCAGAAAAGGTCACTTTAGCTAATGGTCACTATATGACTTCAGAAGAAGTAGGAGACGTCTACCTCCACTGTCCAGTTTCTTCGGCACAAAGCAGAAAGATCCCAATAAGGATGTCCTCTATGTTCCCATCCTTGAAAGCAATCTTCTGTCAGTAAAGAAGCTCATGCAAAAGGGGAAAGTAGTTACTTTTAGAGATAACAGCTGCATCATCTCAAAGAAGGGTCACACTCTTGCAGAAGGAAAAATCCAAGATGAACTTTATCAGCTAAAATGCAAAGAAAGAGTGTACAGTGCTAGACAAGATCTGCATAAGAACTGTATCTATGTATGACACTGACGTCTTGGGCACAGAGACCCAGAAGCAGTAAGGAAGCTAGATCAACTTGCAAATGGTATTGAAATCAACCAGTGTAGTCAAATGATGAAGTGCACTAGCTGTCTTAAAGTTAAAATGTCCAGAAAATCCTTTCCTAAAATAAGCACTAGATCTGCACAGCCTCTGGATCCGATACATAGAGCTGTATGTGGTCCAATGAGTGTTCAAACTCCTAGCAAGAAGAGATATTTTCTCACATTTATTATGATGACTACTCCAGATATACAGGTCCTTCTCAAAAAATTAGCATATAGTGCAAAATTTCATTATTTTCCATAATGTAATGATTACAATTAAACTTTCATATATTTTAGAATCATTACACACCAACTGAAATTTGTCAGGTCTTTTATTGTTTTAATACTGATGATTTTGGCATACAACTCCTGATAACCAAAACACCTGTCTCAAAAAATTAACATATTTCAACCGTCCAATAAAATAAAAGTGTTTTTTAAAAACAAACAAAAAACCATCAAATAATAAAGTTCAGTTATGCACTCAATACTTGGTCGGGAATCCTTTTGCAGAAATGACTGCTTCAATGCGGCGTGGCATGGAGGCAATCAGCCTGTGACACTGCTGAGGGGTTATGGAGGCCAGGATGCTTCGATAGCGGCCTTAAGCTCATCCAGAGTGTTGGGTCTTGCGTCTCTCAACTTTCTCTTCACAATATCCACAGATTCTCTATGGGGTTCAGGTCAGGAGAGTTGGCAGGCCAATTGAGCACAGTAATACATGGTCAGTAAACCATTTACCAGTGGTTTGGCACTGTGAGCAGGTGCCAGGTCGTGCTGAAAAATGAAATCTTCATCTCCATTTCAGCGATGGAAGCATGAAGTGCTCCAAAATCTCCTGATAGCTAGCTGCATTGACCCTGCCTTTGATGAAACACAGTGAACCTACACCAGCAGCTGACATGGCACGCCACACCATCACTGACTGTGGGTACTTGACACTGGACTTCAGGCATTTTGGCATTTCCTTCTCCCCAGTCTTCCTCCAGACTCTGGCACCTTGATTTCCGAATGACATGCAAAATTTGCTTTCATCAGAAAAAAGTACTTGGGACCACTTAGCAACAGTCCAGTGCTGCTTCTCTGTAGCCCAGGTCAGGCGCTTCTGCCGCTGTTTATGGTTCAAAAGTGGCTTTACCTGGGGAATGTGGCACCTGTAGCCATTTCCTGCACACGCCTGTGCACGGTGGCTCTGGATGTTTCTACACCAGACTCAGTCCACTGCTTCCTCAGGTCCCCAAGGTCTGGAATCGGTCCTTCTCCACAATCTTCCTCAGGGTCCGGTCACCTCTTCTCGTTGTACAGCGTTTTCTGCCACATTGTTTCCTTCCAACAGACTTCCCATTGAGGTGCCTTGATACAGCACTCTGGGAACAGCCTATTTGTTGAGAAATTTCTTTCTGGGTCTTACCCTCTTGCTTGAGGGTGTCAATGATGGCCTTCTTGACATCAGTAAGGTCGCTAGTCTTACCCATGATGGGGGTTTTGAGTAATGAACCAGGCAGGGAGTTTTTAAAAGCCTCAGGAATCTTTTGCATGTGTTTAGAGTTAATTAGTTGATTCAGAAGATTAGGGTAATAGGTCGTTTAGAGAACCTTTTCTTGATATGCTAATTTTTTGAGACAGGTTTTTTGGGTTATCAGGAGTTGTATGCCAAAATCATCAGTATTAAAACAATAAAAGACCTGACAAATTTCAGTTGGTGTGTAATGAATCTAAAATATATGAAAGTTTAATTGTAATCATTACATTATGGAAAATAATGAAATTTAGCACTATATGCTAATTTTTTGAGAAGGACCTGTACAGTCGCCTACCTGCTTCACAGTAAGGATGAAGTTCCACAGAAACTTGAAGAATATCTTGCTGCAGTGTTTAACAAATTTGTAAGAATGCCAAATACCCTGTGTGCAGATAATGAAGCCGAATATACAAGTGGTAAGGTACAAACCATTTTGAAAAAGGATGGAATCGTATTCCAGACTACCATTCCATACAACCCTGAACAAAATGGCATTGCAAAGAGAAAGAACTGTATTCTCTGTGAAAGTGGAAGAAGTATGTTGTTTGATGCAAATCTACCTACAACGTATTGGGAAGAAGCCATCATGACAGCTTGCTATCTTCAAAACAGAGTGCCAGGTAAAGCCACAAATACAACTTCATATGAGCTATGGAACTGCGAGAAGCCTAACATGAAGCACCTCAGGATATTTGGAAGCAAAACATTTATGAATGTTCACAAAGAAATACGTTCCAAGTGGGAATCACATGCAAAGCAAGGAGTCCTGGTGGACTATAGTGAAAATCAAAAGGGATACAGAATCCTTCACCCAGAGATCAACACAGTAACAATCAGCAGAGATGTAGTGATTGATGAAAACTCTGTATTGCTCAAATTCCATGAAGCTACACCAGTTATTCAACCTCAGAAGCAAGAACAAGAATCTCAATCACCAAACCCAGACACTAAAAAGGAAAACACTGACGTGTGGATAAACCCTGAAGCCACCAAGGAAGACACAAAAGAACCAAGTCAACCTCCAGTCAGGAGATCAGAAAGGCCAAACAAAAGTATCCCAGCCAGTGGCGTCCCGTGAATAGAGCAGACTAAGCAGCTGCTATGGGGCCCAGACAGGTGAGGGGGCCCACGACGAGGGGGCCCACGACGGCCGCTGTCGTTTGGCAGCTGTGCTGTGCTGACACAGTACTATCTCCTTTAATTAAATATAAGCAATGACTGCCGGACACTGTAAACCACCTTGAAGGTCCCCTTTCCTTGTTGTTTCCTTGTCAGCAATTGGCTTAAGTCTCTGGCTGCATTTGCATAAGAAAGCCAGCCTGCAGCCAGAGATCAACACGTGCCTCACAGGAAGCAGGAAACATTCATAAGTTTCACTCAGGGAGAGATACACACAATAAGGTGAGTCCTGCTGGCTGGGGTGGATTTTTTTTTGTTGAATGTGTCCCCTCACTGTGCTGGCACTTTACATTTACAATGGCTCTGGCTGCACTTTGCACCTTAGGGAGGGGGGCCCGGCTGCACGCACTGTGGAGGGTGTAGGGGGCCCTGCATGCACTGCAGGTGTGTGTGTATATATATGTATATATATATACACACCACTGAGCCACCAATGATTTATTCTGCCTTGCTAAATGTCTGTGTTATATATATTGACAATCAATCAGCTACTTGTTAGCCAATAGCTGATAGCCCATTTTGGCATTTCTTATGCTCACAGCCACAGGATCAGGATGATCAGTATAGATTGTTTTGTGTGCATAGATTATTATTGTTCTCAGCAGCACATACTGGTTACAATGAAGGATGTGTTACTGAGTGGGAGTATTTTTAAGCCAGATTGAAAATCTTTTTAGTCAATAATTGTTTTGTTGAATTGTTCATTGTTTGGGTGATGATCGGCTGTCTGTTTACACTGATTATTGGGCAATAAGCAGTTCTAGGAATCCTGCAGTGTAAATCCAGCTCTCTACAAAAAGTGACCCTATGTATTCCAGGATGGTTGCTTGCAGGCAGTCACACCGCTTTCAGGGATCATCCCAAGTTACATTTCTATGTACGCTTGGTTGGTAATGCTTTTGTAGATGTGTGATTTTCGAATAACCTGAAATAAATAATATTAAATCATAACTTCGTATTTTCCACCAGATAAGACTACATTGGATGTGTTTTACTTTTTCTTTTACTCAAATGAGAAAAAAATCAAAGACTAGCTATAAAATTAATTGTTTGACATATAACATGCATGCCTGGAGTTAAGAGCACCTGTTGATTTTTTTTTTTTGGGGGGGGGCCCATTCAGACTTTTGCTATGGGGCCCCATGATTTCTATGTACGCCCCTGATCCCAGCTATACGCCTTTCTTATATGGTCAGAACACTTCCTGAACCAGAGCCACAGTCATGGCAAGAGATACAAAAACTGCCTATCCACAAGAAGCAGAAGTGGATAAATGCTGCTAATGTAGAGCTGGAGTCCTTTCACCAACTCCAAACATGGGAGCTTACTGAGCTTCCACAAATAAAAAGAGCTATCGGATGTAAGTGGGTCTTCAAAAACAAATATGACTCAGATGGTAAAGTTCACTGGTTTAAGGCAGGATTGGTCGCAAAAGGTTACTCGCAAAAGTATGGTAAGATTATGATGCTACATCTTGTCCAGTTGTGAGGCAAACCACATTCAGGACTTTAATGTCCATAGCTGCAGTTCAACAGATGACAGAGAGACATTTTGATATCAAAACAGCCTTCCTACATGGTGACATTGAAATGATCACATATAGTACCCACTTTAGAATAGACATCCCCACAAGGGGGCAATATACCACAATAAAGAACTAAATTCACAAATAGTGGGAACAAATTAATAATGTATGCCACTGAATGGTATAAAAACGTCCGAGGAGTCTTTCTTTGGCAGCTTTTAGGTATGTTCATTGATAACAACCAGTCTATACGATTCATCTTTATGCCCTATGTGTAATGTGGTATCACTGGGGGAACCCAGTTCATTTGGACCCCTGATACATTGATAGTATGGGAATAGTATTCACTATTATTTGGATTTTTTAGCCAAAAAATGGCTGCCAATAGTTATTCACTCCTATGGGTATAGCGTCCCTTTTTGTACTTTTTGCTTGTTCATAGCAAATTTTAATATATGTTTATTCATTGCCTTTAGCAGATTGCTGCTTACATAATATTATGTGTTTTGTTACTAATAAAATATTGCATTTTTTATACCATTCAGTGGCATACATTATTAATTTGTTCCCACTATTTGTGAATTTATGGTGACATTGAAGGAGAGTTGTACATGAGCCAACCCGAGGGATGTAATAAAAAGGGTGTGTGATGAACGGCACGGGGATACAGTTTATGATCCCACCACTGCCACCAATATGTCACATACTGGGGGTGTTTGGTTGCCCCCAGTTCCTTTTTCAAGGGGATTTTATCATCGTGCTGCTGATTCCAATATGTGATGAATTACAGGGGGAATCTATTTGTTTTTCCTGCCTTCCAATTCCGGTTCGGAACTTGCAGCTCTCTGGCGCCCCCCTTACCCTCAGATCAGTCAGAAAACTGCACCTAGGATAAGTAGTCGCCAGACGGGCCGCCTGGATGTGTACTGGCTATTAGGCACTCTGCAATGAGGGCGATAACCTATTCCCGTCCCAGGCGGGATATACACTTATCAAACCCTGTCTGTCACTGCCAGAGTCTCCCCAAAAACCCAGAACACACTTTGCTGCCACCAGCTCCTGATTCTAACGAATATGGGACAGGAGCCACCCCAATCAGTAGCATTGGCTTAACTTAGCACAGAGGACGTGAGGATACATTTAGAGCAAGGAAAAATGAAGCTAGCAATTTTATATTTTACTGCAAAAAGTAGGCAGTGTTTACAAAAGTATTAAAATATGTTATAAAAGAAGACAAATTACAATATGTACAGAGCAATTACAAAATAAAAAGGATGAAAGGTGAAAAACTTACAGTTATCTCATATCATGGTTGCCATGTGGTGTGGGGGGAGGGGTTCCCAAGGACCAGGATTCAGTCCACAGCAGGGATGGTATATGCTGTCCTCCTCCAAGCACTGAACACCCTGCAAAATGGCTGTCCCTGTTTTATAGTTGGTCCCTAAACTAAGAAACTCCCCCTGAGCTGACCTCACTGGGTGGTTGGGGAACTCCCCTTTCTGAACAGTTATGAAATACTCTATTACACATATCTCTTAGGGTGAACCTCGTAGAAGACAAAATTATCATTATGCTCAGCATGACATGGGGGTTCATTTAAGTATAAACATGAAGTGTGTTGTGAATAGGCTGGAAATGAGTTCTGAGCAGAAGCTCCCTCTGGTGGTTACAAATGGTACTGGACTGTCCAGTGAAGATTGTGAGGATTGGGAATCAGGTGTTACTGACTGGTCTTATATAAGGGAGTCGCCTTCCCATCAGGGTTGCCGGTGATTAATTGTTCTGGTCTCAATCCTTGATTCCTGTTTCCTTGGTAGCCTGCTGTGTCGTGTCTGAATCTCCTGCTAACAGATAAGACATTTTCTTCTTTTTGTTTTTGTGCTTGATTTTTGCATTTTGTCCTGCACTTCTGTGGGGGCCATCAGGGTCCCCTCAGGGGGCTTTTGCCCTCTCAGTTCAGTTCAGCCACTGATGTTTGTACATTTGCTTTTTCCAGTTTTTTCAGTGGCTGCTGTTTTGTTTTTGGTTACACCAGAGAACTAATTTAGGTGGTAGAGGTTGTGTGATCTCAGGTGTTTTTGAAATTAGTAGAGTTGGTGCTTTTCAGGGTTTTTTGGGATTGCAGTAAGTGCCCTTCCTATCCTTTTCTATTTAGTAAGTTTGGGCCCCAACGTTTGCTCATACTATTTTCTGTCTGTGTCAGTATTTCTTCTTGTCTAACCGCCATTACATGTTTGGGGGCTTTCTATGTTCTTTGGGGATCTGCTCCGGGGCAGATAGCTTTCCTCTTTCTATCTTTAGGTGTAGTTAGTTTCTCAGGCTGTGACGAGGCGTTTAGGACCAACGTAGGAACGCTCCACGGCTGCCTCTAGTTGTGGTGGTTAGTCAGGGTACTGCAATCTCATAGTTTCCAACTGCTCTGGTGTATTTCCTTTTTGCCTGCTCTCCTCAGCTACCAAATCATAACAGTATCACCGGCCTAAACTGAAAATTGTATGGTACTCACAGAAGGGAAAAATATTGTAGAAAGAAAAAAAAAAAAAAAGTTGTCAGAGATATTTTTTTTTTTTTTGTTTGTTTCATTTTTTTTTTTTTCTCCCTCTGTATCTCTGGGTGCTGAGGAGGATTTTTTTCTCTCTCAATGGAGTTTGCACAGTTGTCTGGCCGTGTGGATCAGCTTGCCACTGAAGTTCGGAGTATTGCTACCTATCTTGCTAGGTTGCCTGTTGTGGAACCTAGGATTCCCATGCCAGATTTGTTTTTAGGGGATCGAGCTAAATTTCAGAATTTCAAAAATAACTGTAAATTGTTTTTTGCCTTAACCCCTTAAAGACCAAGCCATTTTGTAGGTTAAAGACCAGGCCAATTTTTACAATTCTGACCACTGTCTCTTTATGAGGTTATAACTCTGGAACGCTTCAACGGATCTTAGCGATTCTGAGATTGTTTTCTTGAGACATATTGTACTTCATGATAGTGGTAAAATTTCTTCAATATAACTTGCGTTTATTTATGAAAAAAACAGAAATATGGCAAAAATTTTGAAAATTTTGCAATTTTCAAACTTTTAATTTTTATGCCATTAAATCAGAGAGATATGTCACAAAAATTAGTTAATAAATAACATTTCCCACATGTCTACTTTAAATCAGCACAATTTTGGAACCAACATTTTTTTTTGTTAGGAAGTTATAAGTGTTAAAAGTTGACCAGCAATTTCTCATTTTTCCAACAAAATTTACAAAACCATTTTTTTTAGGGACCACCTCACATTTGAAGTGAATTTGAGGGGTCAATATGACAGAAAATACCCAAAAGTGACACCATTCTAAAAACTGCACCCCTCAACGTGTTCAAAGCCACATTCAAGAAGTTTATTAACCCTTTAGGTACTTTACAAGAATTGAAGCAATGTGGAAGGAAAAAATTAACATTTAACTTTTTTTCCCAAAATTTTTCTTTCGACACAATTTTTTAAAATTTTGTCAAGGGTATCAGTAGAAAATGAACCACAATATTTGTTGTACAATTTCTCCTGAGTACAGCGATACCCCATGTGTGGGGTAAACCACTATTTGGGCGCATGGCAGAGCTCGGAAGGGAAGCAGCGCCATTTGACTTTTTTGGCTGGAATTGAGATTGGACGCCATGTCGCATTTGGAGAGCCCCTGTGTGCCTAAACAGTGGAAACCCCCCACAAGTAACCCCATTTTGGAAACTAGACCCCCCAAGGAACTTATCTAGATGTGTAGTGAGAGCTTTGAACCCCCAAGGGCTTCACAGAAGGTTATACGTAGAGCCGTAAAATTAAAAAATCATATTTTTTCCACAAAAATGATCTTTTCATCCCAATTTTTATTTTCCAAAGGATAAAAGGACCCCAAAAGTTATTGTGCAATTAGTCCTGAGTACGCTGATACCCCATATGTGGGGGTAAACCACTATTTGGGTGCATGGCAGAGCTCGGAAGGGAAGCAGCGCCATTTGACTTTTTTGGCTGGAATTGAGATTGGACGCCATGTCGTATTTGGAGAGCCCTGTGTGCCTAAACAGTGGAAACCCCCCACAAGTAACCCCATTTTGGAACCTAGACCCCCAAGGAACTTATCTAGATGTGTGGTGAGAGCTTTGAACCCCCAAGGGCTTCACAGAAGGTTATAACGTAGAGCTGTAAAATTAAAAAATCATATCTTTTCCACTAAAATGATCTTTCCACCCCAATTTTTATTTTCCAAAGGGTAAAAGGACCCCAAAAGTTATTGTGCAATTTGTCCTGAGTACGCTTATACCCCATATGTGGGGGTAAACCACTATTTGGGCGCATGGAAGAGCTTGGAAGGGAAGCAGCGCCATTTGACTTTTTTGGCTGGAATTGAGATTGGACGCCATGTCGCATTTGGAGAGTCCCTGTGTGCCTAAACAGTGGAAACCCCCCACAAGTGACCCCATTTTGGAAACTAGACCCCCAAAGGAACTTGTCTAGATGTGTGGTGAAAGCTTTGAACCCCCAAGGGCTTCACAGAAGGTTATAACGTAGAGCAGTAAAATTAAAAAATCATATCTTTTCCACAAAAATTATCTTTCCACCCCCAATTTTTATTTTCCAAAGGGTAACAGGACCCCAAAAGTTATTGTGCAATTTGTCCTGAGTACGCTGATACCCCATATGTGGGGGTAAACCACTATTTTGACGCATGGCAGAGCTGGAAAGGGAAGGAGCGCCTTTTTCAAATGCAGATTTTGATGGAATGGTCTGCGGGTGTCATGTCACGTTTGGAAAGCCCCTGATGTGCCTAAACAGTAGAAAACCCCCACAAGTGACTCCATTTTGGAAACTAGACCCCCCAAGGAACTTATCTAGTGTAACGGGTCTGGTAGGTGGAACCACTGACGGAAACGGGTCTGGTTGGTGGAACCACTAAGCTTTATTATACAAGACAATTTACTTGCAAGAGAGCGGGTGGCATCCGGGAATAGGACAGGGAATCACGGCAATTAGCCAGGCAGTCTCTGGACAGGCAGGTTGTCACAATAAGTGACCAAGGAAGTCTCTGGACAGGCAGGTTGTCACGGCAAGTGACCTGGGCAGTCTCTGGACAGGCAGGTTGTCACGGCAAGTGACCTGGGCAGTCTCTGGACAGGCAGGTTGTCACGGCAAGTGACCAGGGCAGTCTCTGGACAGGCAGGTTGTCACGGCAAGTGACCAGGGCAGTCTCTGGGCAGGCAGGTTTGTCACGGCAAGTGACCAGGGCAGTCTCTGGGCAGGCAGGTTGTCACGGCAAGTGACCAGGGCAGTCTCTGAACAGGCAGGTTGTCACGGCAAGTGACCAGGGCAGTCTCTGGACAGGCAGGTTGTCACGGCAAGTGACCAGGGCAGTCTCTGGGCAGGCAGGTTTGTCATGGCAAGTGACCAGGGTAGTCTCTGGGCAGGCAGGTTTGTCACGGCAAGTGACCAGGGTAGTCTCTGGGCAGGCAGGTTTGTCACGGCAAGTGACCAGGGTAGTCTCTGGGCAGGCAGGTTTGTCACGGCAAGTGACCAGGGCAGTCTCTGGACAGGCAGGTTTGTCACGGTAAGTGACCAAGGCAGTCTCTAGACAAACAGGCATATACGACCTGAGCTGGTGAGCCTCCTGGTAGGCTGCAGTCGGATGGCAGATGATCGCTCCCAGGTGAGCAGGCAAGAGTCTCTGGAATAGCCGGGGATCTCTGCTGATGATGTCCGAACCTCTAGATAGAGCTGCAGTCGGATGGCAGATGATCGCTCCCAGGTGAGCAGGCAAGAGTCTCTGCAATAGCCGGGGATCTCCGCAGATGATGTCCGAACCTCTGGATAGAGCTGCAGTCGGATGGCAGATGATCGCTCCCAGGTGAGCAGGCAACAGCCGGGGATCTCTGCTGAAGATGTCCGAACCTCTGGATAGAGCTGCAGTCAGATGGCCGACAGGCAAACAGACAGGTAACAGGCAGGCAACTGGAAACAGGAGCTGATGGCTGAAGCAGAGTTAGACTGCACAGAAACAACATTGCTCAGGCACCTCCATTAAGGAGGAAGCCCTTAATATAGGGTGGAGTCCACCAGCATTGGCTGGAGGCTGATTTGGAAAATGTGCGCGGCTCCTTTAAGAGCGGGGGAGGGTGCGGGCGCGTGCCCTAAGGCCAGCAGCAGGGAAGGAGCGCGCGGGACCAGCAGGGCGGAAGGAGGACGCCGAGGATGCCAGAGGCGCAGAGGAGGCTGGGAGCACTGAGGACGCTGAGCGCAGGTGAGGAGAGCGACGTCCCTGTCTGGCAGCAGGCAGGGACGCGGGCGCTACATCTAGATGTGTGGTGAGCACTTTGAACCCCCAAGTGCTTCACAGAAGTTTATAACGTAGAGCCGTGAAAATAAAAATATCACATTTTTTTCCACAAAAATAATCTTTTTGCCCCCAAATTTTTATTTTTATAAGGGTAACAGGAGAAATAGGACCCCAAAAGCTATTGTGCAATTTGTCCTGAGTACGCTGATATCCGATATGTGGGGGGGAACCACTATTTTGACGCATGGCAGAGCTGGAAAGGGAAGGAGCGCCTTTTTCAAATGCAGATTTTGATGGAATGGTCTGCGGGTGTCATGTCACGTTTGGAAAGCCCCTGATGTGCCTAAACAGTAGAAACCCCCCACAAGTGACTCCATTTTGGAAACTAGACCCCCAAGGAACTTATCTAGATGTGTGGTGAGCACTTTGAACCCCCAAGTGCTTCACAGAAGTTTATAACGTAGAGCCGTGAAAATAAAAATATCATATTTTTTTCCACAAAAATAATCTTTTTGCCCCAAATTTTTATTTTTATAAGGGTAACAGGAGAAATAGGACCCCAAAAGCTATTGTGCAATTTGTCCTGAGTACGCTGATATCCCATATGTGGGGGGGAACCACTATTTTGACGCATGGCAGAGCTCGGAAGGGAAGGAGCACCGTTTTTAAATGCAGACTTTGATGAATGGTCTGCGGGTGTCATGTCACGTTTGGAAAGCCCCTGATGTGCCTAAACAGTAGAAACCCCCCACAAGTGACTCCATTTTGGAAACTAGACCCCCCCAAGGAACTTATCTAGATGTGTGGTGAGCACTTTGAACCCCAAGTGCTTCACAGAAGTTTATAACGTAGAGCCGTGAAAATAAAAATATCATATTTTTTTCCACAAAAATTATCTTTTTGCCCCAAATTTTTATTTTTCTAAGGGTAACAGGAGAAATAGGACCCCAAAAGCTATTGTGCATTTTGTCCTGAGTACGCTGATATCCCATATGTGGGGGGGAACCACTGTGATCGCCTTACTGCGATCTTTGGGAGGCACAATGAACAAATCCACAAAAGGTGAAGAATTGGTTTTCTTTTTTGCGCCGTTCCTCGTGCGGTATTAGTGATTAGGCGACTTTATTCCTCGGATCGGTGCGATTACAGCGATACCAGATTTATACTCTTTTTTTATGTTTAGCTTCTGTCACACACTAAAAGATGCTTTTTTTTGGAATAATTTTTTGTAAGAAATTTTTGCATCGCCGTATTTTGAGAGCTATAATTTTTCCATATTTCGGCCGACAGAGTTATCTATGGGCTTATTTTTTGCGGGACGAGCTGACGTTTTTATTGGTACCATATTCAGGCACATAACATTTTTTGATCGTTTCCTATTCCGATTTTTGTGGAATCAGAATGAACAATTCAGGAATTGTTTTTTTTTTTTTTTTTTTTCCTCCGTTCCGTGTGTGGTAAAATTGATAAAGCAGCTTTATTCTTTGGGTCACTACGGTTACGGCGATTCCTCATTTATATATTTTTTTATGTTTTGGCGTTTTTTACACAATAAAAAATTTTATAGAAAAAATAATTATTTTTGCATCAGTTTATTCCGTGAGCTATAACTTTTTTATTTTTTCGCTGATGATGCTGTATAGTGACTTGTTTTTTGCGGGACAAGATGACGTTTTCAGCGGTACCATGATTATTTATATCTGACTTTTTGATCGCGTGTTATTGCACTTTTTCCAAGCGGTATAATGATACCGCTTGGAAAAAGTATAATTTACTACTTTTTTGTGTTTTTTTTTTACGGCTTTCACTGAAGGGGTTAACTAGGGTTACGCTTTTATAGATGGGATTTTTACGGACGTGGCGATACCAAACATGTGTATGTTTTTTGTTTTTTATTTTTTTTTATTACATAAAAATATGTATTTTTTAGGGGATTTTTTTTAAATTATTTTTTAATATTTTTTTACAATTTTTTTTAAAAAATGATTTTTTTTAACTTGTCCCTTTATGGGACTTTCACTTTTTTTACTTTTTATTGCAGTTACAATGCATTGCAATGCTCTGGCATTGCAATGCATTGCAACTATAGTGGAAGCTGCTGTGACATGATCACAGCAGCTTTCCGTAGCTAGATGACCCGGAGGTTGTCATGACAACCCCCGGGTCATCAAGGCAGAGATCGGCCCCTGCAAATACATTGCAGGGTGCTGATCTGAGGCAGAGGGAGCTCCCGACCCTCTGCTTCCCCCCCTGAGCTCTGCGATCGTGCTCGATCGCAGCAGTCAGGGGGTTAACAGCCAGGGGCGGTGGGGGCTCCGCTCCTGGCTGTCAGTGCAGGAAGCCTGGCCACTGCAGCGCCGGCTCCTGCACTGATCGTGCTGGGGAAGCTGAAATTTCAGCTTCTGTGCGATCTCTGCTGTGTTTGGTCAGTCAGATTGACTGACCAAGCACAGCGCTGTAGGTGCGGGGACCGACGGCAAAGGTCCCCGCACCGCTTGCCGTGCCTGTCAGCTGTCTGTGACAGCTGTCGGCACTGATCTACCACTGCGTGTTTACACGCAGTGGTAGATCAAAGCCATGACGTGCAGAGTCCGTCCTGGTGCCGGAACTGGCACCTTGCCATGACGGACTCTGCACGTCAGTGGACATTAAGGGGTTAAAATCTAAGACCTCAGGGAACGCTGCGCAACAGGTTCAAATTGTCATCTCTCTCCTGCGCGGCGACCCTCAGGATTGGGCTTTTTCCCTGACACCTGGGGATCCTGTTTTGAGTGATGTTGATGCGTTTTTTCAGGCTTTGGGGTTATTGTACGTTGAGCCTAATGTCACTGATCAAGCTGAAAAAACTTTGTTGGCATTAAGTCAGGGGCTTGAGGACGCTGAGTTATACTGTCAGAGATTCCGTAGGTGGGCAGTCCTGACCAAATGGAATGACGACGCTTTGGCAGCTCTTTTTCGGAAGGGACTGTCAGATAATGTAAAGGATGTTATGGTGGGATTCCCTGTTCCCTCTGGTCTCAATGATTCTATGTCATTAGCGATTCAAATTGACAGACGTTTGCGTGAGCGGAAAGGTATGCGTGGAATAATGTTGCCTTGTGAACCTGCTTCTGAATCCATGCAGTGTGATAGAGTGGTTTCTGGGGCACAGCGTCATGAATTTCGAAAGCGCAATGGGTTATGTTTCTACTGTGGTGATGCCTCTCATGCTATTTCAGTCTGCCCTAAGCGGGGAAGACGTTTTGCACGCTCAGTTGTCTTGGGTAGTGTTCAGACTAAGTTTTTATTAACTGTTACCCTGATATGCTCTCTGTCCTCATTTTCTGCTCAGGCTTTTGTTGATTCTGGAGCAGCTATTAACCTGATGGATTTTGATTTTGCTAAATGTTGTGGGTTTCCCTTGATACCCCTACGGAAGTCTATTCCCCTACTGGGGATCGATTCTACCCCTTTGGCTGAGAATAAACCTCAGTTCTCTACTCAGGTGATAATGAGGGTAGAACCTGATCATCAGGAGAGTTGCAAATTTTTGGTTCTGTATAATCTGCATGACATTATCGTACTGGGTTTCCCTTGGTTACAGTCTCATAATCCTGTTTTGGATTGGAAATCTGTGTCTGTTACCAGTTGGGGCTGCCAATGTGTTAATACCAACACTCCTGTTTTTTCTGCCTCCCCCCAGGCTCAGGATGTTCCTGACTTTTTGATTGATTTTTCTGATGTGTTTAGCGAAAGTAAATCTGCATCCTTACCTCCCCATAGGAGCTATGACTGCGCTATTGAATTAGTGCTGGTAATTCTATCTTGCATGCAGCAAGCAGTCACCCCAAACACACTATCAAATCGATTCCTTTGGGTGAATATACCAGAATTTTGAGAAACTGCAGCGATCCTACAGCTTTGGAAACGGAATTTAATTGTGTGGATACAAAATTAAAAAACAGAAATTATCCTAAATGGTCATTAAAAAGAGCACGAACAATTGTAAGTAATAAAAACAGAGAGGATCTCATTAGTGGAGGGCGACAACAAAAAAATGATCTTGCAGTGAAACCATATTTTTGTGCTCAATATAGTCCTCAATTTGGGGACATCAAAAAAATCATTTTGAGATCGCTGCCTATTTTATATGAAGATCCCTCTCTTGCTGACATTCTTTCATCAGGTATTAATGTTGTTTCAAGGAAAGCGCCATCTATTGGTAACAAAGTTTCTCCAAGCATGTTCAGTAATAATTTCTCTTCTCATAAAACATCGTGGTTAGAACATAAAGGTTTTTATAAATGTGGCCACAATAGATGTGCACTTTGCAAATATGTTTGTGTAACGAAAACCTTTGAAAATAATGACAACACTACGATTTATACCATTAACAAATATATCAATTGTAATTCATGCTATGTGGTATATAAAATTATGTGCACTACTTGCAATTTATCTTATATAGGCTGCACTACTAGGAAACTAAATATCAGGATCGCTGAACATTTGCAGGATGTAAAGAATGTTTCTTCAAATCGCAATATTTCTGCTGCTGCTAAACATTTTATTTTTCAGCATGCTCGCAATGTTTCTTCCTTCCAAGTCACAGGTATTGAAAGTGTTAACCTGTCTGCCCGAGGTGGAGATGCACGTCAGCGACTCCTCACACGTGAAGCTTTCTGGATCTTTAATCTACATACCAGACATCCATTTGGTCTCAACAAAAGAAACAAATAGATGTTCCATTATTAATTTTATTTCTTTGCATTGATTTTATTTGTGCAAATATTGTGTGTTTTTTTTTTTTTTTTCTCTTTATTCGTTATGTGAAAATTGTTAAAGGACTTGTCAAAAATCACATGACATTTTTTCTGATCGTGATTGGTCTTCCTTTGTCTTAAATATGTGCCCTTGTCTGAATATGTCAGCTGTGATAAAGATCCCTGTGATCGAAACGCGTAGCCTTGTCCTGAGCTTGTCCAGGAGCATGCCATTATTCATGTTTTTATGAATCAATAAAGATGAAGATTTTATTGAAGCTGGATCCCTTTTTCCTTCATTTTCTCATGTATCTTCACGTTTGATCAAGCGGAGGATCCGTGCTTCTACAAACCGGTGAGCTGGTTAGCGTTCTTATATTTGTACTTTTGATTACCGTGCCCCCGGTTTCATGCTCAATATTTTCAAGTATTTTGAAAGTGGACTCAGTCATTAAGCTCAGGCACCAGCTTTATTATGGCATCTATTTTTGTTCAAGACAGATCTGTCAAAGCGGCACAAGTGTTTTCTGGTGATATTAACGAAATTCCAGACATGCCTGATCTGAATGAAAATATCAACAAAATGGAAAAACTTTTGCTTCAAGAAACAAAGTTGTGGTGGGATCATACTACCCTCCAAAATTATCTAGCTAAGGATATGATTCCAAGGGGGCTTCGTATTAAAAAAATCCCCACTACAATTTTTTCTGACATTTTCATTGAAGAGTGGAATCAGATACTCAGTAATTGTTCTTCCAAACTAATGCAACTCATAGTCAAATATGAGAGTAATAAATTGGAGGATATTCAGAAACAAATGAATGATGCAGATACTGCTCTCACTGAATTTAAATCGTTGACTCAGTATGACTCACTTGTGGCTAAAATGCAAGATAATGTCTCTAGCCTAGAAAAGGATATCATGGACCGGAAAAAACGAAAATTTTCTCGTGATCTAAGAGACTATTCAACCAAGAAAGTCTATGACTGGGGCCATTGGGAGCGGGGTCATAGAACTCCTAAATCTATTTTAAAACGCAACCATGCTCTCAATGAACCGGTATCTAAACCACATGTCTGTTTTACATCCTCTGAGTTGGATTCATCTGACAATAATCTGAGTGTTTCCTCTAATGACAGTGTTCACACCACAAAGTTTTTTCGTCATTCAAAAAACGTAAAAGGCGGGGTGGCAGAAAACACCGACAAAGATCATGTCATGATTACACGCCGCAGGAAGAATTATCGCAAATAATAAACCATGATAATGTCTTGAATTTATCTGCACGAGACTTTACCAAAACGCAATTAGATGTTTTGTCCTTCGGTCTGAATTTTGTGCCCGATCAGAATTTCAATCTTTTTTCTACTATTTTGGACGTCAATAAGTTTATGCGAGACCTTACCATCAAAAAGCATTTTTTAAATCATTCTGATGAGACCCCTTTGCAGGAGTCGCTGACATATAATAATGAATTTACTGACTTGTCTTTCAGAGAACAGGTATCTCTCAACACTTTGTTTAGTTTGTCTACTCATTCCTATGATAATGAATCTGATACCATTCATGCACCTGTGTTTAAAACAAAAAATCCCTCTTTTTATCCCATTCAATCCAGGCCTGATTGCATGACTAAATACCAGGAGGTGATAGAGAGGGATTTAAAAATCCTTCATGATAGGGTTAAAATGGGCAGCAGCAGAAATCATTCCAATTTAACAAAAGCCCAGAAAACTGCATTAGATGAGATCAAAAGTATGTCAGATATAATAATTAAAATGTCGGACAAGGGTGGCATGGTAGTTATCCTGAATAAAGAGGATTATCATTCTCAAATTATGTCTCTCTTGTCTGACAGTGATGTATATGAAAAACTCCATACAAATCCCACTGATAAATTTAAAAGTGAGATTATCCAAATTATCAATGAGGGTTTCAGCCTTGGCATTTTAACCAAAAAACAAATGATTATCTCACAGTGTCTCATCCTATTATCCCTATCATGCATGGTCTCCCAAAAATTCACAAGGATATGAAAATCCCCCCCATGAGACCTATTGTCTCAGGGATTGGATCTTTAAATGAACATCTGGGTGAATGGGTTGACTCACTACTTCAACCACTAGTACAAATCACTCCTGGTTATATTAAAGATTCTAAAGAAGTGCTGAGAATGTTTTCCAAGAAAATCTGGTCTAAAGAAAATACTTGGTTATGTTGTGATGTGACTTCTTTATATACCTGTATACCTTACAATGTTGCCATGACAGCGCTGCAGTTTGTCTTAACGAAATTCAGTAATTATTCCCAGGATCTCATTAATTATATTTTACAAGTTATTCAATTTTTATTAACCCACAATTTTTTCTCATTTGACAATAAATTTTTTTTACAAAAATCTGGCGTGGCGATGGGTGCGAAATTCGCGCCATCCCTAGCTAATCTTGTTATGTCATATTGGGAATATTTTTTTTTTTTTCAGCTACTAATCCATTTATTGACTCGATTGCTTGGTATGGTAGATATATTGATGATTTACTCATTATTTGGAGTGGTGATGTACCTGCCATATCCGGATTTATTGATTATATCAATTCTAATTCATTCAACATACATTTTACTCATAAATTTCATCATAACAAAATGTCTTTTTTGGATCTTGATTTATATGGGGTACATGACTCTGTTATTATTACTAAAACGTTCAGCAAACCTTGTGCTGGTAATTCTATCTTGCATGCAGCAAGCAGTCACCCCAAACACACTATCAAATCGATTCCTTTGGGTGAATATACCAGAATTTTGAGAAACTGCAGCGATCCTACAGCTTTGGAAACGGAATTTAATTGTGTGGATACAAAATTAAAAAACAGAAATTATCCTAAATGGTCATTAAAAAGAGCACGAACAATTGTAAGTAATAAAAACAGAGAGGATCTCATTAGTGGAGGGCGACAACAAAAAAATGATCTTGCAGTGAAACCATATTTTTGTGCTCAATATAGTCCTCAATTTGGGGACATCAAAAAAATCATTTTGAGATCGCTGCCTATTTTATATGAAGATCCCTCTCTTGCTGACATTCTTTCATCAGGTATTAATGTTGTTTCAAGGAAAGCGCCATCTATTGGTAACAAAGTTTCTCCAAGCATGTTCAGTAATAATTTCTCTTCTCATAAAACATCGTGGTTAGAACATAAAGGTTTTTATAAATGTGGCCACAATAGATGTGCACTTTGCAAATATGTTTGTGTAACGAAAACCTTTGAAAATAATGACAACACTGCGATTTATACCATTAACAAATATATCAATTGTAATTCATGCTATGTGGTATATAAAATTATGTGCACTACTTGCAATTTATCTTATATAGGCTGCGCTACTAGGAAACTAAAAATCAGGATCGCTGAACATTTGCAGGATGTAAAGAATGTTTCTTCAAATCGCAATATTTCTGCTGCTGCTAAACATTTTATTTTTCAGCATGCTCGCAATGTTTCTTCCTTCCAAGTCACAGGTATTGAAAGTGTTAACCTGTCTGCCCGAGGTGGAGATGCACGTCAGCGACTCCTCACACGTGAAGCTTTCTGGATCTTTAATCTACATACCAGACATCCATTTGGTCTCAACAAAAGAAACGAATTGATGTTCCATTATTAATTTTATTTCTTTGCATTGATTTTATTTGTGCAAATATTGTGTGTTTTTTTTTTTTTTCTCTTTATTCGTTATGTGAAAATTGTTAAAGGACTTGTCAAAAATCACATGACATTTTTTCTGATCGTGATTGGTCTTCCTTTGTCTTAAATATGTGCCCTTGTCTGAATATGTCAGCTGTGATAAAGATCCCTGTGATCGAAACGCGTAGCCTTGTCCTGAGCTTGTCCAGGAGCATGCCATTATTCATGTTTTTATGAATCAAAAAGATGAAGATTTTATTGAAGCTGGATCCCTTTTTCCTTCATTTTCTCATGTATCTTCACGTTTGATCAAGCGGAGGATCCGTGCTTCTACAAACCGGTGAGCTGGTTAGCGTTCTTATATTTGCTATTGAATTAGTGCCTGGTAGTAAATTCCCTAAAGGTCGCCTTTTTAACCTGTCTGTACCTGAACTTGACGCTATGCGGTCTTATATCAAGGAGTCATTGGAGAAGGGTCATATCAGACCATCCTCTTCACCCTTAGGTGCCGGTTTTTTCTTTGTGGCCAAAAAGGATGGTTCATTAAGGCCGTGTATTGATTATCGTCTCTTGAACAATATTACTGTGAAATATCAATATCCTTTACCCTTGATCTCTGATCTGTTTTCCAGGGTGAAAAACGCTACTTGGTTTACCAAGCTTGACCTCAGGGGGGCATATAACCTTATTCGCATTAAGCACGGGGATGAATGGAAGACGGCATTTAATACCCCTGAAGGGCATTTTAAGTACCTTGTGATGCCCTTTGGGCTCACTAATGCTCCTTCTGTCTTCCAGTCCTTCATGAATGACATTTTCAGGGATTTTGTGGATAAATTTCTGATTGTTTATTTGGATGATATCTTGATTTTTTCCAATGACTGGGACTCTCATGTAAAACATGTTCGGACTGTGTTCCAGATTTTGAGAGAGAATGCTCTGTATGTGAAGGGATCAAAGTGTCTTTTTGGCGTTCAGAGGATCTCATTTCTGGGATTCATTTTGTCCCCATCTGTTATTGAAATGGACCCGGTCAAAGTTCAGGCCATCTGTGATTGGGTCCAACCTACTTCATTAAAGGCTCTTCAAAGATTCTTGGGTTTTGCCAATTTTTATCGTAAATTTATTGGTAATTTCTCTGTTATTGTTAAACCATTAACTGATTTGACCAAGAAGGGTTCTGATGTGGTGAATTGGCCTCCTGAGGCAGTCTCTGCATTTCAGGAACATAAGCAGAGATTCACTTCTGCTCCTGTTCTACGGCAGCCTGATGTTTCTCTACCATTTCAGGTGGAGGTTGATGCCTCTGAAATTGGGGCAGGTGCCGTTTTGTCCCAAAGAGATCCAGAGACCTCTAAAAGTAACCCTTGTGCCTTTTTCTCTCGAAAATTTTCTCCCACTGAACATAATTATGACGTGGGTAAGCGGGAGTTATTAGCCATGAAGTGGGCTTTTGAAGAGTGGAGACATTGGCTGGAGGGAGCCAAACATCAGGTGGTGGTCCTTACGGACCATAAGAATCTAGTTTATCTGGAATCTGCCAAGCGACTTAATCCTAGACAGGCCAGGTGGGCCTTGTTTTTCACACGTTTTAATTTTGTGGTTTCATTTCTTCCTGGCACTAAAAATGTTAAGGCGGATGCCCTCTCGAGGAGTTTCCTGGCGGACTCTCCTGAGTTATCTGATCCTTCTGTTATTTTGAAAGAGGGTGTAGTTCTTTCCGCCATCTCGCCCAATTTGAGACTGGCTCTGGAGGGGTGTCAGGAGGACAAGCCCGAGCGCTGCCCTGTTGGGAAATTGTTTGTCCCGGACCAGTGGAAAAAGAGTGTAATGTCTGAGATTCATTGTTCCACGTTGGCCGGTCATCCCGGAATTTTTGGTACCAGAGACTTGGTTAGTCGGTCCTTTTGGTGGTCTACCTTGTCTCGTGATGTCAGGGAGTTTGTGCAGTCCTGCGGGACTTGCTCTCGCTCCAAGCCTTGCTCTCGTTCTAGTGGTTTGTTGATGCCATTACCTGTGCCCAAGAGACCATGGACCCATATCTCTATGGATTTCATTTCCGACCTCCCTGTTTCTCAGAGAATGACCGTCATCTGGGTGATTTGCGATAGGTTTTCCAAGATGATACATCTTGTGCCATTACCTAAGTTGCCTTCCTCCTCTGAATTGGTGCCTTTGCTTCTTCAGCACGTGGTTCGTTTACACGGCATTCCTGAGAACATTGTGTCTGACAGAGGAGTCCAGTTTGTTTCCAGATTTTGGAGGACCTTTTGTTCTAAAATTGGTGTTCAATTGTCTTTCTCCTCGGCGTTTCATCCTCAGACCAATGGTCAAACTGAGAGAACAAACCAGACATTGGAGACTTATCTAAGATGCTTTGTGTCTGCTGATCAGGATGACTGGGTCTCTTTTTTGCCTTTGGCTGAGTTTGCTCTTAATAATAGGGCTAGCTCTGCCACTTTGATGTCTCCATTTTTCTGTAATTCTGGGTTTCACCCTCGATTTTCTTCAGGACAGACGGAGGCTTCTGTCTGTCCAGGTGTTGACTCTGTTGTAGAGCGTATGCAGCAGATTTGGGACCAGGTAGTGGAGAGGTTGTCCCTCTCTCAGGAGAGGGCCCAGCGGTTTGCTAACCGGCATAGGACTGATGGTCCTCGGTTTAAAGTGGGGGACTTGGTCTGGTTGTCCTCAAGAAATATTCCTATGAGAGTGGCATCTCCTAAATTTAAGCCTAGGTTCATTGGACCTTATATGATCATGGAGATTCTTAATCCTGTTTCTTTTCGTTTGCTTCTTCCAGGGACATTTAAGATCCATAACGTGTTCCACAAGTCCTTGTTGAAGAGGTTTGTTGAGCCAGTGGTTCCTACTACTGTGCCTCCTGACCCTGTTTTGGTTGAGGACAATCTGGAGTATGTGGTTGAGAAAATATTGAATTCTCGTTTTTCTAGACGGAAACTCCAGTATTTGGTTAAATGGAGAGGTTATGGTCAGGAAGACAATTCTTGGGTGTTTGCTTCGGACATCCATGCTAGGAGACTCATCCGTGCGTATCATAGAACTCATCCGGACCGACCTGGTTGCTCAAATGAGGGTTCGGTGACCCCTCCTCAAGGGGAGGTACTGTTGTGAATAGGCTGGAAATGAGTTCTGAGCAGAAGCTCCCTCTGGTGGTTACAATCGGTACTGGACTGTCCAGTGAAGATTGTGAGGATTGGGAATCAGGTGTTACTGACTGGTCTTATATAAGGGAGTCGCCTTCCCATCAGGGTTGCCGGTGATCAATTGTTCTGGTCTCAATCGTTGATTCCTGTTTCCTTGGTAGCCTGCTGTGTCGTGTCTGAATCTCCTGCTAACAGATAAGACATTTTCTTCTTTTTGTTTTTGTGCTTGATTTTTGCATTTTGTCCTGCACTTCTGTGGGGGCCATCAGAGTCCCCTCAGGGGGCTTTTGCCCTCTCAGTTCAGTTCAGTCACTGATGTTTGTACATTTGCTTTTTCCAGTTTTTTCAGTGGCTGCTGTTTTGTTTTTGGTTACACCAGAGAACTAATTTAGGTGGTAGAGGTCGTGTGATCTCAGGTGTTTTTGAAATTAGTAGAGTTGGTGCTTTTCAGGGTTTTTTGGGATTGCAGTAAGTGCCCTTCCTATCCTTTTCTATTTAGTAAGTTTGGGCCCCAACGTTTGCTCATACTATTTTCTGTCTGTGTCAGTATTTCTTCTTGTCTAACCGCCATTAAATGTTTGGGGGCTTTCTATGTTCTTTGGGGATCTGCTCCGGGGCAGATAGCTTTCCTCTTTCTATCTTTAGGTGTAGTTAGTTTCTCAGGCTGTGACGAGGCGTCTAGGACCAACGTAGGAACGCTCCACGGCTGCCTCTAGTTGTGGTGGTTAGTCAGGGTACTGCAATCTCATAGTTTCCAACTGCTCTGGTGTATTTCCTTTTTGCCTGCTCTCCTCAGCTACCAAATCATAACAGAAGTGGCTACATGACCTGCTTACGGAGAAATCCATTCCTTGGATTCTGATGGTTCTGGATCCTAGAGATTTCACTGGGTTATAGATCTCTTGGTGGACATTCCAAATATGTAAGTTTCACACCTATAACACCAACTGGGGTCAAGATATGCCCTAATATTACGAGCACATATTTCCCCAACTGCCTTTATCCAGCTTGGGGCCATAAACTACTCAGTGGGGGGCTGCTAGCAAACTAGTATCACGTTACACAGAGTGTGTAGTGAGAAGGAGCTGGGAGGGGGTCAAAAAGCCCACAGTGTGTATCTGCGGACAATGTCAGTGAAGCCATGGATCATTCAAGAAATATGTGACGATAAAGAAAAAAGTACATCATATGTATATTATCGTGACACCTCCCCCTTTGGACTGCGCTATGGAGGCAGGACCTCTCGGTACTCCTCCATAAGCACCTCGACAGGGTCACCCCGGCATGACAACCCATCGGCATTGCCATGCTCGCTGCCCTTTTTGTGTTTCATGGCATAGTCGTACTGTTGGAGGGCAAGGCTTCAGCGTCGCAACCTTCCGTTGGTACCAGAGATGGATTGCAGCCAGCTCAGGGGGTCGTGGTCAGTCACCTCAGTGAAGGTGCGACCCGTACAGGTATGGCTGCAAATGTTGCAGCACCCAGACCATGGCCAGGCACTCCTTCTCTATGGTGGAATAGGCCACTTCCCTCGGCAGAAGCTTCCGGCTCAGGTACAACACGAGGTGCTCTTGGTTCCCCAAGTCTACCTGGCTGAGCACAGCACCGAGGCCAAACTCGCTGGCGTCGGTCTGTACCAGGAACGGCCGACTGCTGTCGACTGCTTTTAACACGGGAGAGTTGCTTAGGGCTGTTTTCAAAGCCCGGAAGGCCACCTCACAGCCATCTGTCCAGTCAACTGTCTCCGGTAGCTTCTTCCTGGTGAGGTCTGTCAAGTGCTTTACCAGGCTGCTATAGTTCTGAATGAAGCGCCTATAGTACCCGGCAGTGCCCAGGAAGGACATCATCTGTTTCTTGGTCCTGGGGGTGGGCCAGGACATGATAGCATCCACTTTCCCAAGCTCTGGTGTCATGGAACCCCCACCTACCCAGGGCCCAGGTAGTGGACCTCGCTCATGCCCATTTGGCACTTTCCCAGCTTGATGGTCAGGCCTGCTTGGCAAATACACTTGAGCACCTCCTGGAGAAGCTTAAGGTGTTCCTCCCAGGAGGAACTGAAGATGGCAATGTCATACAGGTACGCCACTGTGTACTTCTCCAGTCCCTGAAGCAGGTGATTGACCATCTGCTGGAATGTGGCAGGGGCATTCTTCATACCGAACGGCATGGCCATGGACTCGTACAGTCCGAAAGGGGTGATAAAGATGGTCTTCTCCTCGGGGCTTAGGGGAATCTGTCAATATCCTCGACTCAAATCCATGATGGATAGGTATTCCGCGTTTGCTAACCGTTCAAGCAGCTCCTCGATGCGTGGCATTGGGTGCGCATCAGAGGCGGTGATGGCATTGAGCCCCCGGTAGTCCACCCCGAACCGGGTGATCTGATCCTTTTTTGGCACCAGGACTACAGGTGAGGCCCACGCGCTCTTGGACCGTTGAATTACACCCAGCTGCAACATATCATCGATCTTCTGGCACATAACCTGCTGCACCTTGTCAGAGATCCGATAGGGTGTTCGCCTTAGTGGGGCGTGATTCCCGGTATCCACTTTGTGGACCGCTACCTCAGTCAATCCGTGTCGGTTGGTGAACACGGCCCGGAAGCGTGCCAACATGATTCGCAGCTGCTACAGCTGGAGTTCAGATAGCAAGGCCCTTACTTCCATGTCCTCAATAGACCCACCGGCCTTGGCTTGGGCAAGCATGTCCAGGAGGGGTCTTCCTCCCCGTCCTCAGGCAAGTTGCTGACCGATAGGACGCAGGCTTCACGTTCATGATGAGCCTACATCATATTGAGGTGAAAGGCCTTGCGCCTACCCGAGCGGGTCAAGAGTGACCATGTAGGTGACTGGGTTGAGCTGTTGGTGCATGACGTACAGGCCTTCCCAGGCTGCCTGAAGCTTATCCTTTGGTATGGGGACCTGTACCCACACCTTCTGACCCACTTGCTAGGTCCGCTCCCGGGCGTTCTGATCGTACCAGTTCTTCTGATCAGCCTGAGCCTGCATCATGTTGTCATGCACCAACTGCGTCAAGGTCTGCATCTTGTCACGGAAGCGCATGACATAATCCACAATGGACACTTCTGAAGGGTTCGGCTCATCTTCCCAGGATTCCCTTATCAACCCAAGGGGTCCCGGACTCGCCTTCCATACAGGAGCTCGAAGGGGGAGAACCACGTTGAGGCCTGCAGAACCTCTCGGTAAGCAAATAGGTGTGGGAGGTACCACTCCCAGTCGCGCCCTTGGATCTCAACCAGCATTTTTAGCATCTGTTTGAAGGTACCGTTGAAGCGCTCACACAAACCATTGGTTTGGGGGTGATACGCACTCGATACCAGACGCTTCACCTGCATTTTCTTACAGAGAGCTTCCATTAGGCGAGACATAAATTAGGTCCCTTGGTCGGTAAGCATCTCCCTGGGAAATCCTACTCGTGAAAAGATGGCCAACAGTGCATCTGCCACCTTATCTGCCCTTGGTGAGGACAGAGCTACTGCCTCCGGGTGACAGGTAGCGTAGTCTACCACAGTGAGGATGTATTCCTTTCCCGATTTGCTGGGGATGGCCAATGGGCCCACAATGTCCACAGCGATCTGCTGGAAAGGCTCCTCTATCACTGGCAAAGAGATCAGGGGAGCCTTGGGAATAGGCCCTGAATTCCCTACTCTTTGACAGGTGATACAGGAGCGACAGTAGTTGGTCACATCTGTCCCCATCTTGGGCCAATTGAAGTGTTGAGACAGCCGGGCCTTAATTTTGCTGATCCCCAAGTGTCCAGCTAGTGGAATCTCATGGGTAATCCACAACAACTCACCCCTAAATTGGTATGGGACGACCAGCTGTATTTCCCTCAACCATTCCTATTGGGATTTACCGGGAACTGTCTCCCAATACATCCTTTCTTTTTCCAAGAACACCCTCTCTTTATCCGACTTGGAGGTGGGCTCCTGGGTGAGGTCTCTCAAGGCCTCCAGGCTCACATCTGATTGCAGAGCAGCCTGGAACCCATGGCTGGAGGCAGCCAGTAGTGATGACAAGGTTCCTTCCTCACGGAACCCTCTGGGACCTGCTCTGGGTCCATCTCTGCTTCAGTCATCCCTCTGACTAAGAAGGGTCCAGAAGGCAGGGCGTTACCTACATTCTGGGCACTCTGACTGCGGATGACAGCGGCTACATAGGCTGTCTCCCCGGAGTTTTCCACAGACCCATCAGCTGGTTCTGCTATGGGTTCTACCTCCCCATCCACCCCCAATACCTCAGGAGCAGTGCCAAATATGGGGCAGTTACCTTCCTCATGGTTACTGGTCAGTTGCACGGCATCACCTTCCTCATGGTTCCCGTACATCTCCCCATCTCCCTTAGAACTGTCGCTTGCTTCTGTTAGGGGTTCCTCAACCACCTCACTCCGCAGAGTGACGTGGCTGAGCACTCCTGCACCTGTAGACATTCTCAGAAAATGGTTATCAGGTAAAACATCATCGGGTAAAGCATTCAATTTCACATCATTATCAATAGCATTAACATTACCCTTAGTATCAGATTGGGGAGGGGTGTCAGGGACATAATATGCAAGCATTCTCACCAAATCAGTTCCCAACAAAACATCGGTGGGCAAGTTTTTGGACAATCCCACCACCTTCACCCTGCTCCTTGCACCCCAATCTATGAAAACCAGGGCCATCGGCAAGGGAAAGTGGATGCCCACAATCTCAGTGCCAGTGACAGTCAGGGTTTTCCCCTGAATAATCTCTTCAGGGGCCACCATTTCGGGTTGGATGAGGATTCACTCAGCCCAGGTGTACTTGAGGCCGCTGGCGATACGGCTCCCCATGCGGACATGCTGCACATTTTCCCCCACCCACCAAAAGAACTGCTGCATTAGGCCCTGAGGCCTTGGCTGGGGGGTTCTTTTGCTTCTCCGAACAGGTGGCACTGATATGTCCAGTCCATTTGCAGGAATGGACATATGCCCGCAGAAAAATGTCCAAGTCCCCGTCCTTTTCCATCACGGGGAAGTGCTCTGGCCGGAGTTTAGGAATCTGAATGCTGCTGGTCTGGAAAGACCTCTGCTCCTGGATTCAGGCTTAACTCCAGCTGGTACTGTCTCTTTTCCCGCTCTGCTTCTCACTGGGCTTGGGCCTGATATGTCCAGTCCATTTGCAGGAAAAACACTGGTGAGGGTCTGATGTAGGCCTGGCGTTGGGAAGTGGGACAGGGCCACTCTTGTATTGGCTGGCAGAGAAACTGGAGTTGGTTGCAGGCTTACCCCCTCTCCAGCTGGCGGTGACTGGCTTCCGCACCTCTGGTTTCCGGTTGGCCTTATAGGTGTCGGCGATTTGCGCTGCTTTGTCTGAATCCTTGGGCTCCCGGTCCATCACGAACTGTCACACCTCAGCTGGGTAAAGATGTAGGAACTGGTCTTTGATCATCAGGTCCCTCAGCTGCTCAAAGGTGGTCGCTGACAGTCCTTGGATCCACTGGTCAAAGTGGGACCTGATTCCATGGACCACATCGCTGTAACTGTCGTGTGGGCCATGTTGGAGGTTCCGGAACTTTCTATGGTAAACCTCAGGAGTTAGCTGGTACTTCTTTATCAGGGCCTACTTGATGGCCTCATAGTCACCATCTTGGCCTGGTGGGAGAGAAGCAAACACCTCCAGAGCTTTGCCTTTTAGTCATGGTGTCAAATATCGGGCCCATTGGTCCATAGGCAGCTGCCACTACCTGCAGGCTTTCTCAAATGCCCGCAGAAAAATGTCCAAGTCCCCGTCCTTTTCCATCACGGGGAAGTGCTCTGGCCGGAGTTTAGGAATCTGAGTGCTGCTGGGCTCACTGCAGGGCTGGGAAGACCCTTGCCCCTGGATTCAGGCTTAACTCCAGCTGGTACTGTCTCTCTTCCCACTCTGCTTCTCGCTGGGCTTGGGCCTCGGCGACTTTGGCCTCCCGCTCAGCTTTCCGCTTGGCTCTCTCTGCCTCCCGCTCAGCTTGGGCCTCTAGCTGGTATTGCTGGACCAGCTGCAGTCGTTCGTCCTTATCTGCGGAGCATTGCTGTAGGGCCACTTGCAGATAGTGGTCACCGCTAACCCCGCTGTGAGTAGGGCCGGCCTGCACCAGTTGGACCTCTTGGTCAGTCACGTCCATACTTTGGTTGGTCTTAGCCTCCCCTGGGCTCTGGGCACGGTCGTGACTCTTTTCCAATTGCACCAGTTACGCGACCATTTGGTCTTTGTTTTTGCCTGTGGGGTCAATCTGCTTCGACATGCATAGGGCGATAAGAGTGTTCTTGGACTGCTGCCCATAATAGGCTGCTCCCAGCTTAACCATTGTGGACAAGTAAAAGATAGGACAGAAAAACGGAGAGAAGGGGAGGGGTAATTGCTATACACATTGTCTCAGGACTACTAAACACTGAGTTCGTTCTCCAAAACTTTTTGTGCAGGGACCTCGCAAGAATCGTGCAAGTTTTTAGTGAGAGGAATGACTGCTCAAACCAGATCACTAATGCTCTATTACCCCACCGCTGTGCCACCAATATGTGAGGAATGGGGGTGTTTGGTTGCCCCCAGTTCCTTTTTCCGGGGGAGTTTATTCCCGCTGCTGATTCCAATATGTGATGAATTACAGGGGGGATCTATTTATCCCGCCTTCCAATTCCGGTTCGGAACTTGCAGCTCTCTGGCGCCCTCCTTACCTTCAGGTCAGTCAGGGAACTGCACCTAGGATAAATAGTCGCCAGACAAGCCACCTGGATGTGTACTGGCTATTACGCACTCTGTAATGAGGGCATTAACCTATTCCCGTCCCAGACGGGATATACACTTATCAAACCCTGTCTGTCACTGCCAGAGTCTCCCCAACAACCCAGAACACACTTTGCTGCTACCAACTCCTGATTCTAGCGAATATAGGGCAGGAGCCACCCCAATCAGTAGCACTGGCTTAATTTAACATGGAGGACATGAGACTACGTTTAGAGCAAGGAGAAACGATGCTAGTAATTTTATATTTACTCCAAAAAGTAGGCAGAGTTTACAAAAGTATAAAAAGATGTTATAAAAGGAGACAAATTACAATATGTACAGAGCAATTACAGGATATATATAAAAAGGATGAAAGGTGAAAAACTTAGTTATCTCATATTATGGTTGCCATGTGGTGTGGGGGGATGGGTTCCCAAGGACCAGCATTCAGTCCACAGCAGGGATGGTATATGCTGTCCTCCTCCAAGCACTGAACACCCTGCAAAAATGGCTGTCCCTGTTTTATAGTTGGTCCCTAAACTAAAGAACTCCCCCTGGGCTGATTTCACTGGGTGGTTGGGGAACTCCCCTTTCTGAACAGTTATGAAATACTCTATTACACATATATCTTAGGGTGAACCTCGTAGAAGAAAGACAAAATTATCTTTATGCTCAGCATGACATGGGGGTTCATTTAAGTATAAACATGAAGTGGCTACATAACCTGCTTATGGAGAAATCCATTCCTTGGATTCTGATGGTTCTGGATCCTAGAGATTTCACTGGGTTATAGATCTCTCGGTGGACATTCCAAATATGTAATTTTCACACCTATAACACCAACTGGGGTCAAGATATGCCCTAATATTAAGTTTTTACATGAACAAAAGAGCATATGTTTCCCCAACTGCCTTCAGCCAGCTTGGGGCCATAAACTACTAAGTGGGAGGGGGCTGCTAGCAAACTAGTATCACCTTACACAAAGTGTGTAGTGAGAAGGAGCTGGGAGGGGGATCAAAAAGCCCATAGTGTGTATCTGCGGAGAATGTCAGTGAAGCCATGGATCATTCAAGAAATGTGTGATGATAAAGAAAAAAGTACATCATATGTATATTATTGTGACAGGGTGAAGAGCACCTTGTTTGTAAAATGCAAAAATCTCTCAATGCACTTAAGCAGTCAGCAAGAGCTTTTAAGGATCTCAAGCTGATCCATGTTTGTATACGAAAAATGCAGCGAAGGAGTGGATGTATGAATGTATGTTCTCTTCTTTGTAGACAATGTAATCATGTCTCATCAAGATGAAAAAGAAATTGCAAAGCTAGGTGAAATTCTCAACCAGCACTTTGAGACTAAGGACCTTGGAAATGTGACATATTATTTGGGAATCCAAATCCAGAGAGAGGAAGATGGGAGTTTTCTTCTCAACCAAAGTTCTAAAATATTCGCAATCCTAAACCAGTTTGGAATGTCAGAAGCCAAAGGTGCGTCAATACCAATGCATCCGTCCTGCTTAAAGTTGGAAGGAGAAGATCTGCTACCCAGCAATGAGAGATACAGACAAGCAGTGGGGGCACTTCTGTACATAGCAACCACAACTCGTCCCGATATCACAGTCACAGTCGGAATTCTCTGCCGTCGTGTAAGCAAGCCACGCCAAAGAGACTGGAATGCAATTAAGAGAATTCTTCTATATATTAAACAAACTCAAAGGCTAAATCTTAAGATATCTGCATCAGGAGATCTCACTCTCAGAGGTTATGTGGATGCATATTGGGCTGAAGATTCAAGTGATCGGAAATCAACAAATGGTTACTTGTTCAAGTTAGGAGAAAATTCAATTTCTTGGTCCAGCAGAAAGCAATTTGGTTGAAACTTTTGGAAGATTTCGGCAAGCCATGAGCTCAACCAACAGTTATCTATGAGGACAACCAAGGATGCATTAAACTTGCCAGCAGTGAGAAGATTAGTGCAAAGACTAAGCACATTGATGTAAAACATCACCACTTATGTGATTTAGTGGAACGTGGTGTACTCGAGTTTGTTTATTGCGAGTCTGACAAGATGATAGCTGATGGCATGACAAAGCCATTATCAAGAGCCAAGATTGTGGACTTCAGAACCGCAATGGGACTAACAGGATAGGTAGTTGTTGAGTGGGGGTGTTGGAATATGTTTGGCGCAACAACTCCATTCCTGTATATTCAGTTGCTAGATTTGTATGCTGTTCATAAAGTTAAAAGAAAACTCCCATATTCTCACACAGGGAGAGCTTGTGACTGTATTTCCTGTTTTCCTGTGTCTGTGTATGAGAGAAGCAGCCTGCTGTAGATGCTGCACAGATAGAGACACCCAAATTATTTTGTCCTGATTTATTAAGCTTATCATATATTGTTCCTGTTTGTTCCTGGATAAAGAAGCTCTGTTGTCACACGCTTGGAGAGTATTCTGAATAATCCGCTGCCAACAGATGGCCAGTGTGATGAGTTCACTGTAAACCCAATGACTTGTATATCTTGGACTTGTGGCCTTGCAGGAAATACCGGAGACCCCCGCTAGGGCCAGTGTAATGATCAGAGGAACTTACAGAGACTACAACTGTGACGGGCCTAGTACTGAGAGTGACGTCCATTGAGCTGAGACATAAAGGCATTAATAGTCGTTTAACTGCTAGAACATTAAGAACAGTGTATATACAGTAACAGAATGTTGGATAGATATTGTGTCTAATCACATCACTGTGTTCTGATAGTGTCATAACATACTGTATTGACCTTGCTACTGTTACCCATAACATAATGCTTACTTTTATATATACATATGCACTTATAGATAGATTTTCTTTCTGTGTTAGTCAAATAAATAGTGATGATTAAGTAACACTGTCTCCTCTTTGCCTGCTCTGGTACAGCCTAACAACCTGTTTAGACCTACATAAGAGGAGTGTATTATAAAGAGATAAAAGCTGCTCTTTATGAGAAATAGTTTTATATAATTTAGAGTAAGATATGGGAATAAAAACCTGAGAAAAATTCTGACTGGAATCGTAGAAGAGGCAGTGAGAGTCGCGTATGGACGGACTGACGTTCTTCCCAATACACCCACCAAGTCAGTGGGCAGTCAGATTCTGTGGGCAGGGTAAGCAGGACTCTCACTGCCTCTTTACTGAAAAATCCTACTCCAAATCACATAAACCTATATATGATAGTGCTCAGCTTGTCACAGTTTACAATATACTGCTCTCAGATACAGCAGCATTATCCACCGCAAGTCCTGTGATGAGTCCGCTGCAGGCAATCACCATGAACACTTTTTCCCACTGAATGATAGCGGAGTCCAGTTTTTGGCTGTAGCAATCATGTGTTGTAGATGTCTCAGTTGCTGCCATGTCAATAAAGACCATCAAGAAGCAACGGAGAGGCGGCGCTTCATTGGCAGAGGTTCAGTATGGTTGATTTTGTTATTTTCATACTGATCATACCTTTAGAAATTCACAGATTGAAACCTGTTCTGTCCTGCTATTTATTTTTTCTACCACATGACTATAACAAAGTGTGCAAACCTTTGTATGATGTATGTAGTTCATTATGACTACACATGACAAATTCCCCCACTCTTTTCCAAACTTTCATTTAATATCATGTACAGCCAGCAGGTGGCACTATGGTGCTACGAAAGTAATGTCCGCCAGCACCATGATCAACTGTAGACAGGACAGTCAAAGTTTATAGATGCTTTTCATTCGTATGGTCGTCCATTAAATTAAGTGAAAATGTGAATTACGGCCGCTACTAAAAAACTTTAAACTGATCAAAGTGTTACTTTTTCTGCCTTCATTGCATGTAGTTTACCAAATGTGATTTGTTATTTTGCTTTAAAAAATACATTATTTGCATTATTTATTTAGCTTTTTTATAGAAGTGGAATAAAACTTTTTAGAGCCTAATACTGCAAAAATATTTAATTAAAACACTAGTTTTCTATATTTGTGTTTCCCCCAAAAATATGTTTGCATTTTGAAATGTGAATGATACAAAACAGATGATTTTGGAATGATAGAGATGGATGTCTTCTAATTATAAAATATTGATGATTATAACTAATTAAATGGGCCTCTTACTAAAACACAGACTCTTCAATTCTCCAGCGGTCACATTAGTTCGCACACACCTTTCCCAGTTCCGTGTGACCCTCCCAGCTCTGCCCTGTAGTAATTAAAATATGTCTACAGCAAATGATGGATCAGTCTCTCACTCCTCTCTGGAGGGGCCAGGGACATGTGCCCTGGTTTATTGCCTGCTGCAGGGTTTCATTGGAACGGAGTATGGGGCGAGTGCTTGGGGAATATAATAACCTCTATGTCACATGGGTCTGGGAGACAATTCTACAATGCAAAATCAATGAGAAACACACAAAAAACAATAAAAATAATATAATAAAAACTAATATAAGAACAGATACAACAATCACCACCACTACTGTAATAGAAATCACTTCTTATATATATGTGTATATATACATATTTTATATATGTACATTTATATTTAGGTTGAAAAACAATGTAACAATAATTAAGATGAACAACCTGCTAATTTACATTAATATATCTATAGAATTATACACTAAAACTCAGATCCATATTTAGTAATTATTGTCTTTTAATTGTTTATTGGTAAAAAATAGTAACAGAAATTAAAAATTTATTATCTTAAATTTCCTTTTATTTTATTTTAATTCCCTCAGTTATAAATTACGAAATTATATGAACTGAATACCAGCATGAAAATATTATTTATTTGCTACTATAGATTGAAAAATCATGAAAAATATTATTTCCAGAATTTTCATGTATATCAGATTGATAATTCCATTATGTCTATGTTTCTGCATTCAGGTTTCCTGCAGTGAAATTTTTGCACCCTAATTTGCTTGTGATTGTTTCATTATTTTTAGCTAACTGCGTCGCATGCTGACATAAAACTCTAAACAAATAATGAATTAAACGGTATAAATCGCATTCAATTTTGTGTATTGCGTTTTTTACTTTTGCCTATAGGTGGCGCTACTTTTAAATGCTTTTCTTTGGGGGAAATAATTTACTTGGGTAGATTGCATATACTCACATTTATATTTATTGATGCTTTTTTAATATTTTTTTTTACATTGATCCAAAATAAAAAATAAAGGCTGTACGAAATAAAAAGTAAAATAATACAATGTTACACATATTTACAGTGTCTTACATAAGACTATAGTAAACCTAATCTTTATCTTACTTTTTAAATTTCTAATTATTTTTTCTTCTCTTATATTCCTTCCTTACAAAAATGTAACTCTAACATAATAAATGGGATAGACCAATGCATTAAATCCATACTGTGTGGCACGACAAACAGTTGCCAGATTATATATTTTTTTAGCATTATACAGATGATATAATTAATTCTTTTTAATGCTATGTTATATATGATAGTATAATTTATACAACAGCACATGCTATGTTTTAGTAGAACACATTTTAATTGTATTCTCTTTTAGAAAATTATTAATATTACATTATCATACACTTTAGACCTATAGTCATATATATTTTTAAAAAAAACGATACTGTATACTAACATTTTTAACAATTACCAGTATATAATTATTATAAGGAAATATAATTGATTGACCAAAGGATTTTATTTCAAATTATTTTTTATATACTTGAATATTTTATTATACTATATTTGACTTGAATTTTTATTATTTATAGTTTTTTTTACTGAAGTATTTTATGGTTCTCCAAATACTATTTACATACAGTAGATTTCTGTGTTCTCTTTGCTGGAATAAAAAAAAAATACTTTTGGTCGTCCACGCTGACATACTGATGCTGCTGCAAATTATTTAAATGAAAATAAAATAAATCTGTATTTCCCAGATCCTCATTAAATCTGATATCACTTTGGAGAATGTTCCATACACCCTATAAAATCCCGAGATCAATAAAAGACATTTAAAGGTTTTATATTCCTTGATCCTGGGCCTGCTGATTATCTCACTGCTCCGAGCCAAATGCCTCTTAACTCTTCAGCGCAATGTGATAGCCGTTGCTTGTGCGCTCAGATCTAGACAGTAGCTACAGACAGAAATAAGTTTACGCCAGCGAACTGAATTCTAACCGCTGCTGGTTTTAGAAGCCAGTAAGATGGAGTCTTAGTACGGTATATACGTGACATTGGTAAATTACATCACAGCTGTTCCTGTACAGATGTTGCAGAGCTGAGTCTGTCATTTAACTCATTGGACTCTGTTGTATATTTTGGGATAACAATACATAAGGGTTAATTTGAGTTCCAACCGCAACTAAAAATAAAGTTACTAATTGCTATTTTTATGTATTTTTTTGTTCATTTAGTTAACATATTGTATTACTATCTGTATATAGAAAAATATTTAGAGTTGAGAGTCCTCAGTGGTTGATACCTTTTAATGGCTAACTGAAAAGATGGTAACAAATTGCAAGTGGTTGTATCAACCACTGAGGACTCTCAACTCTAAATATTTTTCTATCTACTGGCTAACACGGTACAAAGATACACATCTTTACTGTATCTGTATATATTAATTTACCACATTGTGCATTTTACATACATTTACATAAGCAGGATGACCTTTTTTTTTCTAAAAATGATAAATAATGCCGCCATACAGTATAAAAAAAATTAGTATCATACACTGCACAGTATGCACAGAGCTCCTCCTTATTAGTGTCATGCTGTAAAAAGATAACATTAGTGTGGTATAGCGTGTCCAAAGGATTTAGCCATACTTGTCCAGACAGTAGTTCAATATGCTACCCAGACATAGTAGCTAAATATAGTGCTCAAATAATATCGCCTATAATAAACAACATGTGAATTTAAGCAGAACTGGCACTGAGGAAAATTCAAGAAGGGTGAAGGCCTCTAAATGTTGGACATCCAGTTGTAATTGTCCATTTGTATTGTTAGAATCTGTCCTTAGCCCCTCTAGGCATATTTCTTAGCAAAAGGCTGCAGAAAATGTTGTTCTCTTGAAAATTTAGAGCCCGGATGTTAAGGCCTCCATACACAATAGGCAAATCTGTCAGTAACAAAAGGATTGGCCGACAGTCTAATATGTATAGGGGGCCTCTTGACTCTCTGCTGACTGATGATCTTGGAGGAGGAGGAAATACAACCTCTTGGATTTCCACCAGACTATCTTTTTATTCTCTGGGATAGAAGCCATTGCTGGAGGAGTCGGGCAGAGCTCTCTCGTAGAAAGCACAGGAGAAAGCCAAGTGTTCCAGTGTAAGGGCCAGTCAGGAGAGAGCTGTCAGGCTAGTGATCATTTATCTGACTGCTGTCTAATGTGTACAGTGTCGGACTGGGGTGCTAAGGGCCCACCAGTAGTATTGACTTTGGGTGCCCACTTTTCACCTGCATACAAATATTACACTACCCTCACTCACAAATTTACCTATATCTCTATATAATAATAAACTGGGTAGTTTGGTTAATAAATGATGAGATGCTGCTTTTTTATGTACAGAGTGAATCAATTGAATTATGCCAAATAATGCCCATAGAGTGGGGTGGGGGCCTAGATCTGCACAGGGGCCCACCGGGGGATTCCCCTGTTACCCTATGGGCCAGTACGAGCCTGAATGTGAATGTAATATACAGTACACACATAAGCTACAGTAGGTTCACAGCAATGTGCCCGAATGTTCAGATTCCTTATTTTAGTCATCATTTATGTATATACAGATAAAAAATTTTTTTTATAGGAAATGGTTTTCACATTGTACAGCATGTTTGATCCCTTACATTCGCCACCTTTCACATTGATTTATGCCAACTTTTTGGAAAGTGGGCAGTAATTAGCAGAAGGGGCATGGCCTAATGCTGCCTATTAAATTCACTATAATTTATTCCAGAAAATGGAGTAACTTATAGAGGAATTGTACCTCAGCGCATTTTTTCACACTTTGGCGCCTGTCAGCCCTCAAAAATCTGCTCCAAATTTTTTTGCCTCCTGGATGTCTACAACTAATGCTACATTCACATAGCAGTATTTGGTCAGTTTTTTACCTCAGTATTTGAAAGCCAAAACCAGGAGTGGAACAATCAGAGATAAAGTATAATAGAAACACGTCACCACTTCTGGATTTATCACCCACTCCTGCTTTTGACTTACAAATACTGAGGTCGACTACTGCAACACCCTTTTCTCTGGCCTCCCTGCTAACACCCTCGCACCTCTCCAGTCCATCCTTAACTCTGCTGCACGACTAATTCACCTCTCTCCTCGCTACTCCTCCGCTTCTCCCCTCTGCAAATCTCTTCACTGGCTCCCATTCCCTCAGCGTATCCAGTTCAAATTACTAATACTGACCTACAAGACCATCTATAATCTGTCTCCTCCATATATCTCTGAACTAATCTCCCGATATCTTCCCTCACGTAATCTCCGATCCTCCCAAGACATCCTTCTCTCCTCCACACTTATTCGCTCCTCACCCAACCGCCTCCAAGACTTCTCCCGAATATCCCCCATCCTCTGGAATTCTTTGCCCCAACACATCCGACTATCAAACTCATTCAGATCCTTCAGACGGAACCTGAAAACCCATCTCTTCAGGAAAGCTTACAGCCTGCAATGACCCTGCTACCTCCTCACCACTACCGGAGATATCGCCTCAACCAACACCGGAACTGCTGCGACCCCTTAACCTGCTGTCTCCTGCCCCACAATCCTGTAGAATGTAAGCCCGAAAGGGCAGGGTCCTCTCCCCTCTGTATCAGTCTGTCATTGTTAGTTTGTTTACTGTAAGTGATACCTGTAATTTGTATGTAACCCCTTCTCATGTACAGCACCATGGAATCAATGGTGCTATAGAAATAAATATTAATAATAATAATAATAATAATAAAAAGGTGAAATACTGACCAAACATTGAATGTGGGAACATGGCCAAAATGTCATTGTTGGCAGTAAACAAAAAAATCAGTTTTCAACCAAAACCGGCATCCCTTTTTTCCATGGACTGTATTTGATATTGCAGCTCAAACCAGTTCCCTTGAATTAGGCTAAACTGCAATATCAAAGCCCGCCCATGGACAAGAGTGGTGCTGCTCCTGGAACAAAAATCTCCTTCTGCATGACTTAAGATGTTTTCACACATTGATGAAACAGGAAACAAGCTCGGATCGCAATACCCAGCCAGACCGCTTGGTCTCCTGACCTGAGCTAACTGCCTCCTAGGCATACTGTATATGACCACCTGGTCCAATCAGATTTTGCTGTCTGAGCATGGTCCCTGTTTCCTGAACTTGTGAGACCGGCCTAAATGTTGTTTTACACATGAAAGTCGAGGAAGCTGAGATATTGAGTAGTGATCAAAGGTGATTTTGTTCTCTGGATGAAAAGGCCTCTGTCTATAAAGTAATTCCTATTCAGGGCCAAATAATAATTAGCTTTCAAACAATAACTTTTCCATGCAAATGATAGAAATAACTAAAATATCCTTATTTATGTGTTGCTACATGGCGACCACTTATTGCTATTATTTGCTCTTCTGTAATTGTTATTAAGCAGGTGAAGACATCAGATTAAATGGCTTCTCTGAAAAGTGAAATAGACATCCTGACATATCACACAAATTGTCATAAAACATTTGCTTCTGGTGAAATGGCCATCAGTGAAATTGGTTGACTAGCACTCTTCATTTACTAAATTTAGGGAACCATTCCCATAAACAATATATAGTGTCTGTCCATGGGATAGTTGATAAATGTCTGATCGTCTATGATCAAACTGCTGGGACTCCCACAATCACAAGAACATGGGCTCAAATGTCTCTTGCGTAAATGGAGAAGTTGTGAGCATGTGCGACCGCTGCTCCATTCACTGTCTATAGAAGTGGCGGTCAGGTATGTTCTCTACTGCTCCACTCACACAGGGGAATTAGGTCATTTGTTCTCATGATTAGTGGGAATATCAGCATCTAGACCCTTAATGATCATAAATTTATCATACATAGCATGGCGATTAGTGATGAGTGAGTATACTCATTGCTCGGGTTTCCTCGAGTGCGTTCGGGTGGTCTCCGAGTATTTGGAAGTGCTCGGAGATTTAGTTTCTGTTGCCTTAGCTGCATGATTTGCGACTATTTGACAGCCTGAATACATGTGGGAATTCCCTAACAAGCAGGCAATCTCCACATGTATTCAGGCTGTCTAGTAGCCGCAAATCATGCAGCTGCGGCAACAGAAACTAAATCTCCGAGCACTTCCAAATACTCGGAGACCACCCGAGCATGGTCGGGAAAACCCGAGCAACGAGCATACTCGATCATCACTAATGATGATACATTTTATTTGTGGGACAACTTCAGTTCATCATCGGTGAATATTCTGTGTATGTGCAATAAATGTTTTTGATGGCTAAACCCCTCATTTTTGTAAGTCATGAGGATTTTCTCTTAAATGTCAGATATTCCTGCTTCCTAGGTCCCTATATCTAGCAGTGAATTTTAGGGGTTAGTAGCAATCACCCCTGAATTTTCAGTTTTCAGTTAGGCTTCACTTGCATAAAGTCACTGAAAACTAGACAATAGTAACACATTTTCTTTGTTAAAAAAACAGGGTTGAAGATAATGGTGTTATCCTTCAGCAGTGACAGGGTTAATCAGGCCACAGTCCATTAAAGGACATTGTGGATAATGTAGAGTTAATTTTTTCCACGGATGGCAGCAAATTGCTCCAGGGCAATCTTTCAGCATTAATTCTTCCCCCCTCCCCCATCCCAAATAAATTCCCTTTGGTTACACTCTTTTTTTTAATGTTTCTTTTAATTAGGTACAATTACTTCCCAAGAATTGCTTTTTATTTGCCAGCCTGGGATTGAGATGATAAAGTTGCTATCGGGCCAAACAGTAATGTGTGACATGCCTCATTTAGTGGGTATACGAACGTATATTGAACTAGAAAATTATGCAGAGTGAGAGCTATTCATTCATTTTATGATGCCCTCACTTCTAGCTGAACTCCTTGCATGGTCCTGTCTGCATGGAGCGGGGTGCTGTTAAACCTTACCCAGGCCCCCTTGTCGTAACTTATTTACAATTACAGGACTTTATTAATGGGGAATGACAAAAAAAGTTTTATACGAAAGAAAAAACATTTCTTCTAGTCTTCAGAGTATCTGTAATATGCCTGAAAACCAAAAGACGACTTTAGTGATTGGAGCTGATTTCTTGTGTTTTATGTATACTATTATATACGTGTACATTTATACTGTCCTATTATCATGTATAGACCCATTATAAATAGATCATTTATAAATCATTTGTGGAGCCGGCGTGTCTCAATAAGTTTGGTGCTTGCTAATGGTGTGTTTCCACTAGCAGTTTAACGGGAATAGATATTTCTAGGAAAGTCATATCTCAATAATCAAGTAGTGGAAGCAGGCTGCCGATCACCTGCTGAATGAGCAAAATGCTCGACCGTTGGGTGAAACGTTTTTTGTTTTGCTTACTTAAAGATCATCATTCTAATGTCAACCTGTGCGCACAAAACAATATATTACTGATCATTCTGTGTGCATCTGAAGCTCGATCTGCCTGTCTTAACCAGTAATTAAATGACAGCCGATCGACAAATATGGCAGCCAGTATAAACCTGGCCTAAGTACAAGAGCAAAAATCAAGGTAATTGCCTATGTTTAACAACTACATTGCTAAGTGCTGCAGAATATGTTGGTGCTATGTATAAAAAAATGAATTATTTTTAGTAAAGAACTGTCCAATTTTGACTTATCCTTACTGGTAGCTTTGGTTTCCACTCACCCAGCCATGTGTTTTTTCCCCTCTGATATGGTAATGACCTAGAGATGAGCAAACATGGTCGGCTCCCTCCTTATTCGGCAAGCTATAGCACTTACTGAAGAAGCTGGATACCTGGAGCGCTCCCGATTATCAGCTGTTCGGTGCCGCAGCTGCATGTGTCGTGGCTGTGTGACAGTCACAGCACATCCATGGAGAGCCTGTGTGTTGTGACTGTCACACAGCCGCGACACATGCAGCTGCGGCACCGAACACTATCGGGAGCGCTCCAGGTATCCAGCTTCTTCAGTAAGTGCTATAGCTTGCCGAATAAGGAGGGAGCCAACGATGTTCACTCATCTCTAGTAATGACACCCTGGAGGGAAACTGATGCGAGGACAGATCCCATCATTTGCTATGGGATCGTTCATCTCATTTTGCACATCCGCTGTAGTACCTTTCAAATAGAGAGATCGAAAAAATTGCTATTGATGCTTTTCGACAACAGTTGTGATCAGTTGAGGCATAAAAAAACTGATGCTGATACCAAGAATAAACCAAAACCCCACCTTAGTAGGGTCCTCTGACCAAAAGCTGATAACTGGGTGGAACACCCAATAATAAACTATAATCTGTGAAGAAACCTGAGACTAAGGGGCCAATTCATCATTTGCGTTTGTTTTGTGGTATTTGTTGACGTTTTTATGTGAAAAATGCTTCCAAAAAGCAGGTTGATAAATATTGTAGAAAATTAAAGATGCTCTTTTTTTATATCTTTTACCTTTTTTGTGGCTTTCAGAAACAAAAAGTTGCCCAATGCTGTAAAATTTTCCAATTTTTTATTCATCTATGCATAACTTAAATTAGACAGATTCGAGTGTGTTGCTGAAGAACAAATGTGCAAAAATTTGATGAGATTTTGATAAGTTGAAAGTAGGAATTAGGTCTAAACATCTGGATACCCAAAGATATGGCTATAATGCTTAGCAAAATAAAAACAAACAAAAGCAAAATAGTGTCAACTGAATTCTGTAGTCCCTCACATTACTACAGGACGCACGTACCATTGGTACTACCTGCAGCTGCACAAGGGCCCAAGAGGTAAGGGGGCTCAATCTACCTCCAATGCAGATGGAATTGTGCATTGGAATGAGCTTTTGGACTGCAAAGATCTCATATATTGTTCTTGAACAAGGATTTTCTACTGTCTGTCTGCTCCTGCCCCCAAAATGTCAACCCATAATATGGAAAAAAAGATTAAGTAGATAACTACTACAGATAAAGCAGGTCCTTACACATATAAGCCAGAGAAGATGACAACTGTACAGACCCACATATGATCACTCACCTGACAGCTATCTCTCCAGACTCCAGGAATATGGTTGGTGAGATATCTCCCATTCATAACACACCATAAGAAATATTCACAACATTTTTGAGGACTGCAGCATTATTTCTGTAGTTGAAAAATTCTAGAAACCCTGATGGGATGCAAACAGACCCCGCTGAAGTCAATGGTGATCATTAGGCTCTATGTGATGAGGGCCACCATGACACAAGTGTAAACAGAGCCTTATTACTACCTTTTTATTGTATTACGGGTGCGCGCCTGGTTTTAAACTGTATCAATACTTATTTATAATGATAAAGAGGACGTGCTAAGTATCATTGCCTAAAAACCCAAAGTATTTCCTAACTGATTAGTCCAATTAGAAATAGATAATCCCACTGGGTATAAGTCATTAGGTCTGATTATTATGGAACATGAGCCAATTAGGCATCATACATGGTACTGACTGCGCTGATGGCTTTCCTATTCAGACAATTGATGAGTAAACCTTGAATCATTGGTAGAAATATACTCAGAAAATAATTAAGACAGGTATCTGTCCACTTGTACCGTGGCTTTTCTATAGCCTCCCCGTAAGGTAAGAACTCCTCACAGCAGTCAAGCAGCCATGTTAATGGGATTGTGTGTCATTGTGTTCGGCGTCTATAGCTGTGCCGGGTACATGGCAGCTTTGTGATATCTTTATGTACTAGTCAGCAATCTGATTCACTGACTGCTGGTTAATATTTCATCCACTTCTCCATAGAATGATTGGCAAGTGATGAGCAGGACAGGAAGCTGTCTTGTCAGCCTACAGAAGAAAGGGAAATGGCTGATGACATCAAAGGTTAGCTAAAATCTGATGGATTGGAGGATCTATCTTATTTGTTCTGGGCTACGCTGCTTGTCAAAAACCGTATTTACCTGCCATATGCTTGTCTATCTGTATTTAAAATGAAGACGTCCAAATGAATGTGCCGGACATGTGCTCTATTATGTGACACCGCGGCTAAATGGTAAGAATGTGACCAAGCAATAGAATATCGCTGTGTAAGGAGCTATACATGTTCAATGTATCCATTCATGTGTTATTGAACTAAGAATTGTGCTAAAATGTCTTACGAGGCTAAAAATAGATAAAGCAAATATGGCAATTAACAAGTTCCTTAAATCGCTGGAGGAAAAGTTCTAAATTCAGAAGTAGTACAACAGTCAGCTGCATGAACTGAATATCATAGAATCATAGAATCATAGAATGGTAGAGTTGGAAGGGACCTCCTGGTCATCTGGTCCAACCCCCTGCTCAAAGCAGGATTCTCTAAATCATCTCAGACAGATGTCTGTCCAGCCTCTGTTTGAAGACTTCCATTGAAGGAGAACTCACCACCTCTCGTGGCAGCCTGTTCCACTCATTGATCACCCTAACTGTCAAAAAGTTTTTTCTAATATCTAAACTGTGTCTCCTCCCATTCAGTTTCATCCCATTGCTTCTAGTCTTTCCTTGTGCAAATGAAAATAAAGCTGATCCTTCTACAATGTATATTGTAGAATATATTGTAGACCCAGTTTTATCATCCATATATCTTTTATTTAGGAAACCAATTTAATATTGCTAAATGAATTAGAAGACCAATTTAGGACAGACCCTATATAGTTCTGCACAATATATTGGTGGTATATGAATAAAAGGAAAAAATAAGTCAATAATACATAATTGTTGAACACGTGGCTGCTAAAAAGGTGAATGATATATTAATGTGGGTCCCAGCTCTAAGGGCATGTCATCTTAGACTACTACAACTTTTCTGGTTGTATAGAGATATGGCTTTCCCGGAGCAGAAAAACTCATCCAACTCTCAGACACTCATATTGTGCAACTGAATGGTAAGAAAATCAAGCCTAGGTCTTAGTGGGAGCTCTTAAGTTATTGGCGTCTGATCACAGGTGCTACACTTGAACCCTGCTTCCAAACATAACTCCGCAACTACTATTCACTATTTTTAAGAGGCCCGTCATACATCTAAAGGAGATTTGCATACAGATAATGTCTATGATAGCATCCTTTATGTGGTTATAGTCCTCAGCTAGCCCTCTCAAGTCCATTAGATTCTATCTCCTCCTTTGTCAATCTTCCTTGATGCATGGATCTGTATAATAACATTCATCATCAGGCTCCAGTATGTCCGCATGACTATTAAGCACCCCTCACAGACACATTTTTTTTGCACTTTTAAAGTCTTGTAAAAGAAAATGACGCGAAATTCAATGCTTTTTTACATATGCTGTTTGAAATTTTTTTTGCGGGTTTTTTGTTAAACATCTCGTTATACTTTAAGCCTATGGCAGAGCATATTTGATTTTGAAAGAGAAAATACCACAAACCAAAACCATGCCACAAGTAAGCCTAAAACAAAAAACTGTACATGTGTGTCGACCCGCCACCACAATTGTGGGTTACCAGGGCAATGGGGTACTCAGAGCCGAGCCCATGGAAGTCTATGGGGATTCTTGTCACAGGTAGCTGTGGCTCGGTCTGTGGCCCGGGCGGTCTGGCGTAAGTTGGGGATATATTTACAGGGGATTGATTATGTACAGTTCGTGACGCCACCTGTAGTGTTCTGGTAATTAGTACCAGCGCTGCTGTAGATCTCTGAGGGGATGGTGAGGCAGCTAGATGTCGGGTCCCCTACAGGTGGGACTGGTCCCTCAAAGTCTATGTGAGTAGTGAAGTCGAGTGCGGTTAAAGAACACAGTCTCACACGGTCAGCGTCTTTCCATACCTTTACTTGCAAGATGTTAAGGCAGGTCCCAGGAGGCTGATCCACGGAGAGTGTACTTTGAGGCAGCAGCTGGACAAGTTAGGGGCCTCCTTATCTCCAATATAACGAGTGCAACTAGCATGAAGCGTAGTTCCCTCTAATCTTCAGCAATGCTTGCTGTACCTGCCCAGTCAGCTTAGTGTTAGGGGCCTTCCTGTGAAGGAGCTGAATACTTATGTAGTCCTGCAGAACTCCGAAGCCTTCACTCCCCCTGACCCCAGCTACGTGCTGACTATAAGGGGCTTGTCTGCCGCGACCTAGGGTCCGGTAGATTCCTGGTTGTCCTGTCACTGTGCCTGAAGCAACAGTGACTCTTCGGTCCCCAGTGACCGGTAGAAACGTGCTGGACTTCTGCAATCCGTTAAGCACAATCTTATAAATCCACTTGCCTTTCGCCTTGTCCACGCTGGTAACATAAGCACTCTTACTAGCCAAGGGTCGAGCAGTCACTTCTTTCCTTTTCCTTCCAATCAAGTTCACCGCAGATGCTCAGTTATCACAGGCAGGAGCACGTCACTGTACCTGAAACTGTCCTCTAGACAGGAATGCTGAAGACTTTCTGGGTTACAACTTGTTCCTTCCTTCAATGTATGCTGAGGAGATGACACAGCTCTGACCAGACTAAGGCGTATTCCAACACCTATACCAGACTCCACTTTCCAAGCTGATGAGATAGCAATCTAGACTCCTTCACTGTAGTCCAGACGCAGACTCTTCACGTCCTTACTGCCCGAAGACAGGAACTAGACTAGACACTCTCTGACTAAAATCACTCCTACACATACCTTCTTGACCACTCCCTAGAGTATACTCCACTACCCTAAGGGTGTGTCTAGCGTGTGTAGAGTGAATGCATATTGAGCATTAAGCCGCTGCCTCTCCATACACTCTCCAGGGTACTGCGTGTGCCTACCACCAGGGCTACACATTCCCCCATGGTAAACGACAGCACTCCCGGGCTGTGAAATACAAAAGACATTTTATTTATGCAATAACAATAATAATAACATCTTCCCATCCGGGAGGTGAGATCACCTTGAACGTTACAAACTTTAATACAAAAATACAAATAGTATCAAATGTCATTCAATAAATAAATTTACAAATATACTTGTGAAGGACCCGCACCAAACCTTCAACGTGGGTCCTGGGTGGGCTGCAGGACGTCCAATTGCAGACCTCACTCAGTGCCACACCATACGGGTTTTGTTTTTCAGAGGTAGATATGGATGGTTTTTGTAAAACCAAGATAGGGCACCGGAGTGCAACTATATACAAGAATGTTCCGGGTTAGCATAGTCCTTAACCTCAAAAGTCCATTTATAAAGAAAGACATAATAAATCACATTATCAAAAGTGCAACTGTTTTTCATCTATCAATTATCAATTATCATCTATCAATTACCAATTACCAATTACCAATTACCAATTACCCAGCCGGGCATTCTATAACTAGAAATATATATATTCATTATATATAACTTGTGCAAAACTTTTTCTCAAAAACATTTTAAACTTTCTGCTATGGTACTGATGGTAGACCCGATATGGATCTCACCAACTCTTTACTATTTATTCTTTTTCTGCAAATACTTTTTCCACTACATTTTCCACCCCGGGGGCTGGACAATGCGATGCTCGCACAGGACCGTTCCTACTCCGGGGCCCAGTGCCCAGCACCAAGATCATCGACTCCTCCATCGGGGTCTGTGTGGCTGGTGTGCACTGGGCTGGTGGGGATGTTGGGGGCTCCAGCAGGGTGTCATCATCGCTGGTTATCTGCAGGGCCGGTTCACTCCGGTCCTCTAGGCCGCAGGGCCCGTCCTCCTCTGGGGACGCTGCTGCAGCATAAGATACTGGGCAAAAAGCAGGCTTTTGTAGTGGCTCAATTGAGATCGCATCAGACTCTTGCGATGTAGATTGAGTCGCCGATTGCGATGCAGAGTAGATCGCCGATTGCGATACAGAGGTGTACGCAGGGGGCGATGTCGATGCACAATGCTGGTGTGATGCAGAGCAGGAAGCAGGTGTGCGCAATGGCTCAGTTGGGAACGCACTAACCTGCTGCTGTCGCTGCTCCATCATTGACGGCTGAGTCTCCTCCGGTGTCCCTATCGGGGATCGATCATCTGCTGCGGCCTCCTGGCCGGGCGGGCGTTCCGGAACTGGCGGTACCTCCTCAACCTCCTTCGCCTCCACCGCTTCACCAGTGGGATCAGGATTGGTACTTTCGGGGGCAGCCTCCGGTTGCTCCTTTGCCTGGGGCAGCAGAATTTTCGGTAACTCGAATCGTGCATTTTCTTCTTTGATTTCCAGCAATGCTGGCTGCAGGTGCAGGATTGCATAAGTCTCCGATGCTGATGGCAGCTTGACGGGGGCCCGGGGCCTGCCTGCCTCCGCTGCTCCGCTCGGCTGCACACGTCCTGCCTCCATCATTTTCCAGAAGATTCTTTCTTCTTTCTGTGGAGACATCCGGTCTCTTCCGTGGAGGTGGGGTTTGCGTCTCCTCCTCCTCGCAGGGAAGGTGAAGAGGAGGCGGACCTCCTTTGCTGTAGGGCAGGACCGCATGTTATAGTAGCACTTTGAGAGGGCAGGCATTTTCTTCGCGCCACAGGGGGGTAGACGCCCACGAAGGTACGCCCACCTTCTTCTCCAGCGCCTGAGGGCGCGAATATGGCGACAAAAATGGCGATTTTGGCGCCAAAAGTGCAAACAGTCCTTTTCACAAAAACAAGTTCTTAGGCACGCAGGGCTCGCAATTTCGCGAGTTTGGTATCCTGTTCGTGACGCCAAGTTAGTTGTGTCGACCCGCCACCACAATTGTGGGTTACCAGGGCAATGGGGTACTCAGAGCCGAGCCCATGGAAGTCTATGGGGATTCTTGTCACAGGTAGCTGTGGCTCGGTCTGTGGCCCGGGCGGTCTGGCGTAAGTTGGGGATATATTTACAGGGGATTGATTATGTACAGTTCGTGACGCCACCTGTAGTGTTCTGGTAATTAGTACCAGCGCTGCTGTAGATCTCTGAGGGGATGGTGAGGCAGCTAGATGTCGGGTCCCCTACAGGTGGGACTGGTCCCTCAAAGTCTATGTGAGTAGTGAAGTCGAGTGCGGTTAAAGAACACAGTCTCACACGGTCAGCGTCTTTCCATACCTTTACTTGCAAGATGTTAAGGCAGGTCCCAGGGAGGCTGATCCACGGAGAGTGTACTTTGAGGCAGCAGCTGGACAAGTTAGGGGCCTCCTTATCTCCAATATAACGAGTGCAACTAGCATGAAGCGTAGTTCCCTCTAATCTTCAGCAATGCTTGCTGTACCTGCCCAGTCAGCTTAGTGTTAGGGGCCTTCCTGTGAAGGAGCTGAATACTTATGTAGTCCTGCAGAACTCCGAAGCCTTCACTCCCCCTGACCCCAGCTACGTGCTGACTATAAGGGGCTTGTCTGCCGCGACCTAGGGTCCGGTAGATTCCTGGTTGTCCTGTCACTGTGCCTGAAGCAACAGTGACTCTTCGGTCCCCAGTGACCGGTAGAAACGTGCTGGACTTCTGCAATCCGTTAAGCACAATCTTATAAATCCACTTGCCTTTCGCCTTGTCCACGCTGGTAACATAAGCACTCTTACTAGCCAAGGGTCGAGCAGTCACTTCTTTCCTTTTCCTTCCAATCAAGTTCACCGCAGATGCTCAGTTATCACAGGCAGGAGCACGTCACTGTACCTGAAACTGTCCTCTAGACAGGAATGCTGAAGACTTTCTGGGTTACAACTTGTTCCTTCCTTCAATGTATGCTGAGGAGATGACACAGCTCTGACCAGACTAAGGCGTATTCCAACACCTATACCAGACTCCACTTTCCAAGCTGATGAGATAGCAATCTAGACTCCTTCACTGTAGTCCAGACGCAGACTCTTCACGTCCTTACTGCCCGAAGACAGGAACTAGACTAGACACTCTCTGACTAAAATCACTCCTACACATACCTTCTTGACCACTCCCTAGAGTATACTCCACTACCCTAAGGGTGTGTCTAGCGTGTGTAGAGTGAATGCATATTGAGCATTAAGCCGCTGCCTCTCCATACACTCTCCAGGGTACTGCGTGTGCCTACCACCAGGGCTACACACATGCAGATTTTTCAATAACTTATTATAGATTTGTTGGATGTTATGTAACTTTTTGGCTGAAAGTCTCACAGATATGCAAAAAGTGTATGAAGGCCCTGTACACGTTAGACTAACGTCGGCTGAACCAACCAATGACTTGGTCGAGCGTTCTTGTGCTCTCTATGAGAGAGCAGCTGACAGACTTATCTGGTGGCTTATCTTGGATCGCCCGCCAGGGAAATGGGGTACTCGGCAGGCCGGCGTCAGCACCCGGCACACCCGGGCAAGTGCCGGGGCCCTGAGCAGGCGGGGGGGCCCACTCGCCGTCGGGCACCCCGGCGCCCGTTAGTGGTGTCAGCGCCGCCACTGGGCCCCCCGATTGCTCAGGGCCCCGGTGGCAGCCGGCGCAATACTCACCTCTCCCCGTGCCTCCGCTGCCGCAGCTCCGAGCTCCAGGGGCCGCCTGCGCCGGCGCTTCCTCTCTCACAGCAGCGCCGCTGAATGACGTCATCATTCAGCGGCCGGCTGTGGCAGAGAGCGTTCGGATGCCAGACAGGTGAGGCGTGTGTGTGTGTGCCTGCCTGTGTGTATGTGAGAGAGTGCTGCCTGCGGTGCAGTATGTGTGATGGTGGTGGGGGGAGGCAGGCAGTGATGGTGGTGAGGAGGCGATGATGATGATGATGGGGAGGCAATGATAATGGGAAGGCGATGATGATGATATTAATGGGGAGGCAATGATAATGATGATGATGGGGAGATAATGATAATGGGAAGGCAATGATGATGATATTAATGGGGAGGCAATGATAATGGGAAGGCAATGATGATGATATTAATGGGGAGGCAATGATAATGATATGATGGGGAGGCAATGATAATGGGAAGGCAATGATGATGATGATATTAATGGGGAGGCAATGATGATAATAGGGAGGCAATGATGATGATGATGGGCATGCAATGATGATGAGGGGAGGCAATGATGATGATGATAATGGGCAGGCAATGATGATGGGCAGGCAATGATGATGATAATGGGGAGTCTTTCCACAGCGCCCTTTCCTGAGCCGTAACAGTGCAGAACGCAGCACAGTGTAAGGAGAGCTCCATATTTTGTATGGAGCATTATATGTGGTCCAGTATTCTGTATGGAGCATTATATTGGGTCCAGTATTCTGTATGGAGCATTATATGGGGGATGGCGGGGTGACATCCTGCATGGGGTATTATATGGGTGATGAGGGGGAGACTATGTGGTGCCCATAATATTGTATGGAGGACTGTACTGTCCAGTCTGTACTGTGCTGTGAGGATTTGGCGGTTTTTGAGCTATTGTACAATTTACAATAGGTATCAGTCATGTAATGGAAGAAGAGAAGTGTTTGGCGTTGTGCTATACCAATATTTCTCTGCAGTATCTGTGCATCATGAATCGTGGTCTGTGTTAAGGGGGCCCACTAAGACTCTTTCGCCCTGGGCCCATAAAAACCTGGAGCCGGCCCTGGTACTGGTACCAGGCCGGTGTCTTAAAGGGATGTGTCACGGCAGCAGTGACCCAGTCTGTGGCCCTGGGCGTCCAATAAAAGGGGAATATTTACAGGAGATCATAAAGTTTGTAGTATAGTGCTCGTGACGCCACCTGTGGTTTCTGGTCAGAGGTACCAGCGCTGCAGTGCAGATCCTCTGAGACTGATGGTGTGATGTAGCAGAGTTGGAATAGCTCTCCACAGGCAGAGCTTGCTGTCTCAGGGCAGAGGAATGTTGTAGAGAGTAATGGTGCTGGGAGATGTAGCAGAGTGGAGTATGTGCCGCAAGAAGAAATTGAGAGGACACAGTCAGATGCAGTTTCCAAGGCTTTACTCACAGTTCAGGTGCATGCAGTACAGGTGTCCGCTTGGTGCCATGTCCTCCAGGTGAGGAGTCCAGCCAACTCCCAGGTGGATGGAGAACACCAGTCCAAAAGATCCCTGTCAGTATATGCCTTCCCTGGCCATCTCACTGTGCTGATCCCCACTCCTTCTTCCTTCCCAGCACCACACAAAGCAGTGTCCCAGTCTGGTAGCTGCGGATCCTGTAGGACAACGTGACCCAAGCGTTTCCTTGATCCTATATAGCTTTCCTTCCTGGAGAAGATTCTTGTGGCTGTGACCCCTAAAGTTGTCACAGTTGTCGGCTTCCTAGCTGAGTCCTAAAGTTTCTCCACTAGGCTAGGGGCCGAGTCCCTTCTGCGACCTGGATTCTCCCAGCTAACGTCCGTCAGTCCTGGAACGAGCCCCACAGGTAGCCTTCTGCTCAGCTGTGTCTCTGAAAAATCCCTATTCCCTTCTGTTCTATCTTTCTCTCTGTGAGCAGCTCCTCAGGGCTTGGAGCCTGCTGCACGGTTGTATCTCTTTCCCCTCTCCCCTACGGGAGAGCTGTCTAACACGTCTGTATTCTTCCTCCCCGAAGGGAAGAGTCTCTCTGCTTCCCTCTAACTCCTGCTTTGACCCACAGGCTCCACCCACCATCTAACACCCTTTGCTAGCTGCAGGCTTGCTAGTGGAACTGAGCTAGTGTGTGTGATGGATGCAGTGTTGCCAGAGCCAGTTTAGTGTCTCCATCTTACCTGGAAGGTGGAATACCGCATCTCTGGCTGAGATGCAGTACCTCTGTGGCGACTGGACCCTCAGGGGCGCCACATACCCCCGTTAAACGCAGCATGTCCGCTGGCTGAAACAGAGTAAATTATGTTACAGGAAACATACAAAATCTTTTTAGAATGTGCACATTAACAGGTAGAAAATTTAATTTTAAACCTCAACTTCCCTGTATGGGAGGCACTATTTCTTGAACGTTGCATAATAACATTACCTTACATTATTTACTCTAAAAGTGCTATTGGCAGCAACCGTTAAACTTTCAAGTTCGCCACCAGGATAGAGCATAATTTCCCTACAAAAATACTATTATATTTACATTTACTTCTCGTTTCTATAAAAGTACTGTCGCTATATTAACACTTATTCTCTCTTTTAGTGCAAGCCCCGTCCACGGTGTTCTTTGGGTAGCAACCGTTGTTACTTGGTTCGCTACCTAATTTGGACATCCTGTCCCTGCAACAATACTTCCTTACTATTATTCTTAAAACATATTTACAAAAAGTGCTCTCAGTTCTCAAATAACGTCTGTACATATTTATATCAAGTGGTACTGCTACCCATAACTATCACACACATTATATACAAGTGTTAGTCAATGACTCTACAATAAAAACAATTCTAGGTAGCCACTAAAAATATCGCTAACGGATCGCTAAAACGTCACTATTCGATCCCGTTAGCGATATTGTCAGTGCGGCAGCTTCCAGCGACGAGCTTCTGCGTGATCTCGCTGTCGCTGGAATCGATTCTGACCTATTCCGTACGCGCTCCGCTGGTAAGTATCTTATCGCTGTGTGCACCTTTTGTACGCAAAGTCGTTAAGAGATCGCTAACGGCGATAGCGTCGTTAATATATCGCTAATGTGCCGCATTTAGCGATATAGAAACATCCGCTAGCGATCGCATAGTATGGCGTTATTGTGATCCTAGCGGGATGTTTAGTGTGGCATACCTTTACTTCACTCTAAGCTAATATACAAGATAATAGCATTTATCATACACATCATAAGCTGTCATCATATGAGGTAGGTGGCAGATACTATCCCAGCCGGGGTATCTTCTAGTGTCCTTCTGCTTGTGGAAGACCCGCTCAAAACCTCCAACGTTGGTCTTGGGTGGGCTGCAAGACATAACTGGTCTCCCCCAAAGGACCTAATCTTCGGCCACACCTAACGGGTTTTTCTTCGGATCTATTATGTTCAATGATGGGACTTACTTTTCTAAAAGTACATGTAAAACCAAGAGGAAGCACCTAAGGAGGCGCAGAACTATTTACAAGGAGAGTTCCGGATCACTCACTGTTCATGATCTCTAAGTCTGTTATTAAACTAAGTGCAGGAACTGGAACAAAGTAGTAAAACATTTTTGGTGAAACCTCTCCTGGGGTAAACTATGTACAGACCCTTGCATGAAGGGAAAAGAACAAAAGTGGATTTTTCTTTACTCAGCTGGAGACTGTTCATCATGATCTCCAGTTTGGGTGGAAGCATTCAGCTTTTGTTGCTTCCAGGGTAGAAGCTGTTTGCCGCTTTTATCCACCACAATGGGAGCCGTTGTATACGATGGCACTCCCAGGGTTGCAGTGGTGGTAGCCTGTCTAGCTACCTGAGGAACTTCATCAGACTTCTTTGCAGTGGCCGCCTGTTTAGGAGCCGAGGATTGTGGTGCCGCGGCTGCACAGTGTCGCTTCGACGTGTCGTCGTGTCTGCTGCCCCCTGGCAATGGCGTGGTGCCAGTTCATCTGAGATCCTGCGCACATGGAGAGCGTACCATCCCCTCGCACCAAGATGGTGGGTGAAGGAGACGAGCTTCCCTGGAAACAGATCCCGTTCTGGATGTCCCAGTATGAGATGGGCCTCTACATCCCTCCGGTTCACAAACAGGTCCGGGGCATTGCGGGAGTCCTGGATGAAACCGAATCCCCATTCTAGATCGAAGCTAAGGACCCAGCCCCATCCATTGGGTTTAGGTATTCCAAAGATTTCTCCCTGGCCTGACTTTTGCCCGCGAGATCCCTCTTTTGCAGGGCCTCTCGCCGAGCCTGTCTGTCTCTCTCCTCCTGGGCGAGTTGTTGTATCTGCCTGCGGCAGATCTCCTCCGTAGTCAGGGGAAACCCCATTAAATCTGCTCCACCAAGGTCTTCCCACTCAAGAACCTCTGGCCGATGCTTGACTAAGGCCGGCGGCTGTGAGATAGGGGTAGACTCCAGAATCCCCCCGCGGGATGATGTCACGGTCTCAGGCCATATCCAGCACTAGTTGGCCTGCCTTTGGGGTTGGAGGCAATCCTATGTGGCCCAACCAGTCCTCCCATGACCCAGGGGTGCTATCGGTACCTGCGCTCCTGGGGCTACTGTCCTCTGCTGTCGCCTCCGGTGACGTGGTGGCGGTTGCCGGCGGTAACGGTGGTGAAGGTACCTGGGTGATGGCGGCGGGTTATGACGACGTGGATCCCGGAGCCTCGGGTACCGATGGTGTGGGTGCCCGGGAATCAACGACCTCTCGCTTGGCGGCCTGCCTTCTCCGTTCCAGCAGCTCACGTTTCTCCTCCAAGCGACGAACCTGCTCCTGTATCTCCCGCTTCACACCGTCCAGGTCAACCTTCCCCTGGGAGCTGGAGCCTGTCTCTTCAGAGCCGGGTAAAGCTTCTCCTGCTTCCCGCACTCCTCAGGCATCCCTCCGCTCTCCATGATGGCTGCCTAGTCGACTGCCTTCTTCTTGGCTCGCTTTCCCGCTGCTGAGTGTCTCTCCACCCCCGAGGGGCGGTGTCTTTTCCCTTTGCCGCCATACCACGCTAGGACACGCACTCCCCTAGTGGTCGGCCACGATGCTCTTGCATAGAAATACAGGCAGGGGAGCTTCATCTCTTTTCGTGCTCTTTCTTGGATACCGCCCACGATGGCACGCCACACCACGTGGAGTAGCCATATCCGCCATTTTTACAGTCCAATTCACCATTCAATTAATCTAATCCTTTGCACATTCTGTTAGGCGCACAAGACCCTTGTTCAAGGGTCGGTTTATCCTGTTCGTGATGCCAAAATGGATCGCCCGCCAGGGCAGTGGGGTACTCGGCACCAGGTCGGTGTCTTAAAGGGATGTGTCACGGCAGCAGTGACCCGGTCTGTGGCACTGGGCGTCCAATAAAAAGGGAATATTTACAGGGGATGATAAAGTTTGTAGTATAGTGTTCATGACGCCACCTGTGGTTTCTGGTCAGAGGTGACCAGCGCTGCGGTGCAGATCCTCTGAGACTGATGGTGTGATGCAGCAGAGTTGGAATAGCTCTCCAGAGGCAGAGCTTGTTGTCTCAGGGCAGAGGAATGTTGTAGAGAGTAATGGTGCTGGGAGATGTAGTAGAGTGGAGTATGTACCACAAGAAGAATTTGAGAGGACATAGTCAGATGCAGTTTCGGGTTTACTCACAGTTCAGGTGCATGCAGTACAGGTGCCCGCTTGGTGCTACGTCCTCCAGGTGAGGAGTTCAGCCAACTCCCAGGTGGATGGAGAACACCAGTCCAAAAGATCCCTGTCAGTATATGCCTTCCCTGGCCATCTCACTGTGCTGATCCCCACTCCTTCTTCCTTCCCAGCACCACACAAAGCAGTGTCCCAGTCTGGTAGCTGCGGATCCTGTAGGACAACGTGACCCAAGCGTTTCCTTGATCCTATATAGCTTTCCTTCTCGGAGAAGATTCTTGTGGTTGAGGCTGTGACCCCTAAAGTTGTCACAGCTGTCGGCTTGCTAGCTGAGTCCTAAAGTTCTCCACTAGGCTAGGGGCCGAGTCCCTTCTGTGACCTGGATTCTCCAAGCTAACGTCCGTCAGTCCTGGAACGAGCCCCACAGGTAGCCTTCTGCTCAGCCATGTCTCTGAGAAATCCCTTTTCCCTTCCAGGTTACCTTCTGTTCTCTCTTTCTCTCTGTGAGCAGCTCCTCAAGAATTGGAGCCTGCTGCACGGTTGTATCGCTTTCCCCTCTCCCCTACGGGAGAGCTAACATGTCTGTCTTCTTCCTCCCGGAAGGGAAGTCTCTCTGCTTCCCTCTAACTCCTGCTCTGACCCACAGGCTCCACCCACCATCTAACAGCCTTTGCTAGCTGCAGGCTTGCTAGCGGAGCTGAGCTAGTGTGTGTGATGGATGCAGTGTTGCCAGAGCCAGGTTTAGTGTCTCCATCTTACCTGGAAGGTGCAATACCACATCTCTGGCTGAGATGCAGTACCTCTGTGGCGATTGGACCCTCAGGGGCGCCACAATCTCCCAGAGAATAAAAGGATCGCCTATCGAAAATCCTAGATGCTGGATCCTACACTCTTCTGACATCTTCTGTTGAAGTCCCCCATACACATTACAATCCAATCTGTGTGTGTTCGGACAAATTTAGGCTAATGTATTATAGGGGGTCTTAACCTCCAAAATATTTTTGGAAGACATTTATATTATACATTAGAGCAGTCTTATATATCATGGCAGATTTGTGTTTTTGCTGTATTATAAAAATGAAAACTGATGGAAATAACACCTTTATGAATAACATCTAGTTATGTGCTTAAAGGTAAGAGTGAACTGAGTGCCTGGGCAGAAGTGTGATTCCGAGGACATGGAAGCTATGTGGGAAACAGGACTTTACCATACAGATAAAAGGATCTAGAGGGTGAACTCTGAAAACTTCAATGTGAAAACACCACATATGGAAGCCATGAGCTACAAAACAGCCTTATTTCACCCCTACCAGTGCTTAGAGATTTATAGTCACAATGACAATGTGAACAGAGGTTAATTATTGGTTCTATAATCATCAATGAATTTAGTGATTGGGAAACCTGGCAGCCATTGAGAGAGAGACAATATCTGTTCAAATGAAAGAATCTAGTTGTGGAATCCCCCCATAAAGACTACTAGCCAGTGTACTGACACCTCTGGCGTTACTGTACCCGTGTGATTTCATCACAAGCCTCAGCCTTTGGGTGAAGACCAGCCTCAGTTCATCACTACCCGTCACCAATTACAAATGTTTAGCACTCATAATTTTAGAGGCGGACAAAGCAGAAGAGGGCCCCTGTGCAAGAACAATATATGGGCCCTTTGCAAACCAGTAACTCATCATAATGCACAATTTCCCCTGCTCTGGAGGTGTTATTCAGTCCGATGACCCCTTTGGAGCTGCATATGTTGCACCAATGGTATATCCACCCCTACACAAGTTCATTTTTCACACTAAATCCGCTGTGTATTGAAAAAAAATAATAACAAAACATTGTATTAATATCAATGAGACGATGAGAAAGCTGGTGCAAGAGAAATTTCCCACAATGAGTTTCTCTTGTAAGTCCATATGATACTGAATAGAAATAAGACACAGGTTTAACACTTTGATGAGTAGATCATGTAACATGGGCTTCAGACTTTGAAAAATGATCTATTTGAGTGGCCACTGTGAGTGATGAGAAAGCCAGGGGAGTGATGGATAGAGACCAGTGTTTCTGTCCGCAGAGCCTGTGTGGATGTGATGTGGTTACTCTATAACCTAGCACATAATGTCCCTACATGTTTAGGAAGTCATCTCTTGTCCTCCGTGTCACTGACTGTCCTGCATCCACAAAGCAATGCCACCTGTCTCTATTGTCAGCGTGCTGATCTCCTACAATCCATTTCCTCATTCTACTATTTTTAGATTCACTTATTTAACATCTTTATTGCTACTTGTGATTCTTACCGTGTAATTTTTAACAGAGCTGCTAGTGTAAGATGGATTGGAGGGTGTATCCTGTCCTATTGCTTCACGTCTTCAGTAGTAAATCCTTCACTGTGGACGGATGACTGCAGTAAGTAGGTGGACAGTAGTTCTCCGTCTCTCTTTCTGCAGTGCGACCTCTTGTTACAGGCAGGTAGCACCAAATAAAGCCGGGAAAATTAGTAGTGTATAGGATAGAAAATATCCAATATAATAATGCTAGAACTAGCCCAATGGGTGGGAACTAGTTTTAATAAAAGGGAGGCACTTCCTGTTAGTGAGTGGTTAGAGAAGTGCAGTGTCAAGTTCAAGTTCAAGTTCAGATGCAGTAGGCTGCTAACGGAAGCATGAACCAATCGTTTGAAGTCTGCAGCCTAGGGCTCGGGCCAGGTGCCAAAGAGCTGGCCTGGACTTCTGACTTCTCAAGGATGATGTACGCAAAATTACGTGGGGGGCAGGTGGCCGGTCCGGGGTGTACTGCTGAAGTGGATAGAAAATCCCTGAGGGTAATGGAATCAGCGGGCTAAGGGGTAATCCAGGACGAATGAGTAGCATAGCTGAAGAAGTACTGTACTAAGGAAGGAAGAAACATGAAATGCTGTTCCCTATCCCACATGTCACCACCTGAGGAATTTGAACTGACTAGTAATCGTTTGCCTGTAGAAATGAACTTGGTGTTCCCTTGAATTATTTGCGGTGGCTCCTGAGGAGGGAAGCATGGAGGCAGCAGAGGCTTGTGGTCTACAAGTGAGTATGATGCACATCACACTTGACAGCACACTGGGACACCATTTGTCTGTAAAATGCCAGAGCGCAACTGGTCAGCAGCTCGGTCTTTACTGCCGTTCTTGTGCACTTTTACAGGTACACAAGACTTATGGATAGTGTAAACCTGAGTGGTGTAGAATAATGGGTGGTTGACACTAGTGATGAGCGAGTATACTCGTTGCTCGGGTTTTCCCGAGCATGCTTGGGTGTCTTCTGAGTATTTTGGCGTGCTCGGAGATTTAGTTTCTGTTGACGCAGCTGCATGATTTGCGACTGCTAGACAGTCTAATTACATGTGAGGATTCCCTAACAAACAGGCATTCCTCACATGTATTCAGGCTGTCCAACAGCCATAAATCATGCAGCTGCGTTGACAGAAAATAAATCTCCGAGCATGCCAAAATACTCGGAGGACACTCGAGCACGCTCGGGAAAACCCGAGCAACGAGTATACTTGCTCATCACTAGTGAACACCCAAAAGACCTAGTATTCTACAAGATAGCTGACACGTCGCCATTGGATTCAGTGGCTGGTGTTCCTGCCTCGGCCGCTGGGAGGCGCCGGACTCCTTCGGCTGGTGGTGCCGGTGATAGGAGTATCCTCATATGGTTCCGCTCCTTTGACGCCGGCCTCTGTCGCTGTGCATCGCCATGTCTCGCCTGTGGGTAATGTTGGCGACAGAGAAGTGGTCTCTGTGCAGGCATCTGGTGGGCATAGGCTTCGCTCTTCTGTCAGAGGTGAAGTGGTTGGTGTCAGTCATGCATCACCATCTGGCCTGGTTCTGGGGGCGGTCCAGATGAGGTCATCAGACTGTGATCCTGTGAGAGGTAGCCATGCCCTTCAAATGCCTTGGAGCCTGGCTTGTAGGCCGCCAGATATAGTCTTGGTTTCCCCAGTGTGCTAGTTTGTTTTGCTATTGTATTTCTGACCTTTGCCTGGATTTCTGACTGTTCTACTGCCTGACGATTTTGTACCTCTGCTGTCCGCCTGGCTTTGACTTGAACTTTAGCCTGAATTTCTAACCCTTCTACTGCCTGCCGATTTTGTACTTTTGCTCCCCTCCTGGTTTTGACCCTTGGACTTCTGACTACGCATTTGGTCTCGCTTTTTATTCCCGTCCTAGCGTCCTTCCTACTCCGGTCCACTGCTCTCATAGGCAGCTACCCCCTGGGCTTCGCTATTATTCCAGATCCCTGTATAGGGTAAAGGGTCTCGGGGTTTCTCAGGGTGCTGTCTTACCTGCAGTTCAGACCTGCAGTGGGTGGACGTCACAATAGCAAGGTCTAAGATGTATGGGTGCTCAGTTGCTCACTGTTTCACTGGTGTCCTGGATTTGAACCCAACGAGGGGCAACATAGGCATGAGGTTCTTAAGTTCTCTCCTTGTGTGCAAGGGTTTTCTCTCACTCTCCAAAAACCTCATAATGATAGATTAAATGTCCTTAGCATCTATGCCTGGGATTGGGAAGTTGGAGGGAGTTCTACCTAGGACAAGGTCTAAATAGCACCAATTTCTGTAGAGCACTGTGAAATATTTTGCACCATTTAGGCTAAAATTTTGGTTATATCTATTGGGCACTTCTGTTCTTCTGTATACAAGGTTTAATTTTTTCTATACTGAATTTAAATAAATTGGTTTTATCTCAGTAATATTGTCCTCTATGTTCTCTTCTGCTTCCTCTGTTTAGTATGTTTAGAAGGGGTTAACACTTCCATGCTTTCTAGTAACTATGCAATGCATTATTTGCGTAGATTGCAGCATTATTCTTAAAGCATTTGGCTCTCGCTCCCTTTTGTGTCATTTTGGAAATAGAAAATACAAGCACAGCACTTTTCCATCGTTTGTTCCCAACTGCCCCAAACTGGAGTTCTGTCATTTTCCCCCAAAATTCTTTGCTCTCTTCTAATGATTAACTTAGAAAATTCAACCCCTTCTCCCAAATACACATGGCCATACATCACAGTTGTGGCATATTGGATGGTAAAGGGGCCTTTACCAATAAAGAAAAATAAAACCTAAAGCACATTGTGATCAATGGAGATTATGGGTGTAATTTTTTGGGTGCAGTATTTTCATTTTCATTATATTTCATTAATAATAACAATAATAATAATAATAATAATAATAATGTTGATGATGATGATAATAATAATAATAATAATAATAACTTCTTATAAATTTGTTGGCATTTTTTCATTTTTTGTAACCTTTTTCATTGTTGCCTTTCATAAGAAACATAGATTGCTAAATATTGCTAATTTTTTTTTACAACATACAGCATACATCATACAACATAATTATTCTCTTAAACTTAGCTTAAAGCTAGACCAGGCCAAAAAAGCACTAAATTCATCATAATGACTCAAACTTTATGATAGATTTGGTGCATGTGGCTAGACATAATAGCAGAATTCCTAATGCCACTTCTTCTTTTCCTTCTGCCACCTCTTGGTTGGCCCCTTCCCCCCCAGGCAATTTTCTGTTTTTCGTTTTTGTTTTTTCTTCCCCTCCTTCTTTCCAGCCATATAGCCATATGAGGGCTTGTTTTTTTCAGGATGAGTTGCACTTTTGAATGACACCATTCATTCTGCCACACAGTGTACTGGAAAACTGAAGGTAAAAAATACAAGTATGGTGAAATTGGAAAAAAAGTGCAATTCCACATTTTTTTTTAGTTTTTTTTATTTACAATGTTCACTTTATGGTAAATCTGACCTAGCAGGTCATTACGAGCACCCAGATACCAAACATACAGTCATGGCCAAAAGTTTTGAGAATGACACAAATATTATATTTTCACAAGATCTGCTGCCCTCTGGTTTATATGTGTGTTTGACAGATGTTTTTATCACAGACATAAATATAATAATTGCAAACATATGAGTAACAAAAGCTTATATTGACAGTTAGAATGCGTTAATGCAGCAAGTCAATATTTGCAGTGTTGACCCTTCTTCTTCAGGACCTCTGCAATTCTCCCTGGCATGCTCTCAATCAACTTCTGGACCAAATCCTAACTGATAGCAGTCCATTTTTGCACAATCAATGCTTTCATTTTGTCAGAATTTTTAGGTTTTTGTTTGTCCACCCGTCTCTTGATGATTGACCACAAGTTCTCAATGGGATTAAGATCTGGGGAGTTTCCAGGCCATGGACCCAAAAATCTCTATGTTTTGTTCCCTGAGCCATTTAGTTATCACCTTTGCTTTATGGCATGGTGCTCCATCATGCTGGAAAAGGCATTGTTGATCGCCAAACTGCTCTTGGAGGGTTGGGAGAAGTTGCTCTTGGAGGACATTCTGGTACCATTCTTTATTCATGGCTGTGTTTTTAGACAAGACTGTGAGAGAGCCGATTCCCTTGGCTGAGAAGCAACCCCACACATGAATGGTTTCAGGATGCTTAACAGTTGGCATGAGACAAGACTGGTGGTAGCGCTCACTTTGTCTTCTCCGAATGAGGCGTTTTCCTGATGTCCCAAACAATCGAAAAGGGGATTCATCAGAGAAAATAACTTTACCCCAGTCCTCAGCAGTCCACTGCCTGTACCTTTTGCAGAATATCAGTCTGTCCATGATGTTTTTTTGGAGAGAAGTGGCTTCTTTGCTGCCCTCCTTGAGACTAGGCCTTGCTCCAAGAGTCTCCGCCTCACAGTGCGTGCAGATGCACTCACACCTGCCTGCTGCCATTCCTGAGCAAGCTCTGCACTGCTGGTAGCCCGATCCTGCAGCTGAAACACTTTTAAGAGACGGTTCTGGCGCTTGCTGTTCTTTCTTGGGCGCCCTGAAGCCTTTTTGGCAACAATGGAACCTCTCTCCTTGAAGTTCTTGATGATGCGATAGATTGTTGACTGAGGTGCAATCTTTCTAGCTGCGATACTCTTCCCTGTTAGGCCATTTTTGTGCATTGCAATGATGACTGCACGTGTTTCTTTAGAGATAACCATGGTTAACAGAAGAGAAACAATGATGCCAAGCACCAGCCTCCTTTTAAAGTGTCCAGTGGTGTCATTCTTACTTAATCATGACAGATTGATCTCCAGCCATGTCCTCATCAACACTCACACCTGTGTTATTGGAGCAATCACTGAAAAGAGGTTAGCTGGTCCTTTTAAGGCAGGGCTGCAATGATGTTGAAATGTGTTTTGGGAGATAAAGTTCATTTTCTAGCCAAATATTGACTTTGCAAGTAATTGATGTTAAGCTGATCACTCTTTATAACATTCTGGAGTATATGCAAATTGCCATTAGAAAAAGTGAAGCAGTAGACTTTGTAAAAATTAATATTTGTGTCATTCTCAAAACTTTTGGCCATGACTGTACATACTTTTTTATTTACATGGTGAAATTTTTTTGTTTTGCTTTTGTCACCACTTTCCGAGTCCTGTAACGTTTGTATTTTTTGGGATCTGGGCTGTGTCATGGCTTATTTTTAACACCCTGAGCTTACGTTTTTACTTATACCTTTTTGGGGTAAATATGATGTTTTGATTTCTTCCTATTGCATTTTATTGGAATGCTGCTGCGACCAAAAAAAAACGTAATTCTGGCGTTTTGATTTTTTTTCATTACGTCACTTACCGATTGGATTAAATTATTTTATATCTTGATAGATCGTGCGTTTCTGAAGGCGGCGATGCAAAATATGTATATTTTGTATTTGTTTTTAATTGTTTTATTTTTTAATGAGGCAACGGGGGGGTGATTTGAACTTTTGTGGTTTTTTTTATATTTTTTAAATGATGGTGCATTTTATGACAACCACTTTTCAAAACCAAAGCATAAAGCCTAAATGGTTTCTAACATATATAGTAAGTCTGGCTGATATTGAGCCCAAATTCTGGCACATTTAAGAAGTATAAGGCCTCATGCACGTGGCAGTAGTATGGCACCATGTTACACCTCCGAATACCTACATTTAAAAAATAAAATCACGAGAGATCATTTTTAGTTTTGTAAATTGGTTGTCAATTCAAAACGCACAAGTCTTTGCCCCTTTTTAAGAGGTGTTTGAAAGTCGATAATAAATATCAGATATGCGACCAATTACAAAGCAAATCAGGGACCTTGGATGATATGCCATTTTTTATGGCAGTTTGTAATACAAATTATTAAGCCACAAGGGAAAGCTTATGTCTGATGAAACTCTGAGGGGCTTCAGCAGCCCCTTCTCTCTTGTGGTCACACATTTATCCTATGTCCTGGGGAGTTCTGTTTATACTGAGTCTGCATCATGTCCATAGATTTGAGCTGGAAGTCATATACATCTATAGTAAGCAATGTACGGATCCTTGCTGTGGAACTGCTACTGCAATATCCTCAGCAGCTCCCAACATGAGCACCCTGGGGCCACATTGTAACACTGTTAGGAAATACATATAGTACATGCTACTCTTAGCCATTTCTGTTCTTTCCAGAGCAGTTAATATGCTGTATATTGCCTGATCATGATGCAATGAACATAGGAGTGTATAGAAGAGGAGCACAATCATAGTAAAATCAGGAGATAACGTATAACTAATGCAGAGCCTATAACATATTTGACAGTTTAATTTATCTGTACAGATCTCTGACCTAATTATCAATATACATTACAGGGAGCCGCGTACATGTGCCTGTGTTCTGTGCATGCTCTGTAATCTCATGGTTAGCTCTTTCCCTTGGTAATAGAAACTTTTTGGTAGGGGTGTTAAGTGGAGGAAACATCAGTCTTCATCCAGCTCCACTCAGCATCCACCCTCCCTCCAATCAATCACCAAGGGACAGAGGGGGGATGAAGCGGGAACTCTGGGGGCCGAGCCCACTGGTCTCTCCAGGGCCATTTATCACGTTCTGGGGGAAATAATGGAGCGTTAATAGACTGCGCATCATAGAACCTTCTTTTAATTTATTTTTTCCCATTTTTCCAACTAATTTTTACGAAATGAACCTGATCTGCAGAGAGGGGAATACTGGGTGATTCCTGGCAGTCTTGGCTATTTGTCAATGTCTGTGGAGCAAACACCACCAGATTTACGGTGGAAGAAAAAAAGCCTTTATGTAGAACTTTCATACACATATATACCTATATAGTATATATACCTCCTATCTTTCATATCTCTCTTTCTGTTTCACTCTCCCATATCATCTATCTATCTATCTATCTATCTATCTATCTATCTATATCTATCTATCTATCTATCTATCTATCTATCTATCTATCTATCTATCTATCTATCTATCTATCTGATATCTATCTAATCTATCCATTTATCTATTATCTATCAATCACATATCTATGTATCTACATCAATCATCTATTATCTATCTATCTATCTTATCTATCTATCTATCTATCTATCATCTATCTAAAAATAAATAATACAAAAAGTAAGAGCAGCACAGAGAAAAACTACAATTTAGGGTGCAAAGCCCCCCAGACATATACCAAACCTTATGTAGCAATCCAAAAAGGCTCAGTGTGAGCCGAAATGTCGCCATGACAGTCTATTAAACAGAAGCACTTCTATTTTTTCACTCTGAATGTTATGCTGCCATTTTTTTGGATATCTATCTATCCCATATCTATCTATGTATCTATCTATCATCTATCTTTCTATCTATTATCTATCTGTTTATCACATATCTATCTATTTATCTATCTCATATCTACAGTACCTTGCGAAAGAATTCGGCCCCGTGGAACTTTTCAACTTTTTCCCACATATCATGCTTCAAACATAAAGACACCAAATGTAAATTTTTAGTGAAGAATCAACAACAAGTGGGACACAATTGTGAAGTTGAATGAAATTATTGGTTATTTAAAATTTTTGTGGAAATACAAAAACTGAAAAGTGGGGCGTGCAATATTATTCGGCCCCTTTAACTTAATACTTTGTTGTGCCACCTTTTGCTGCGATTACAGGTGCAAGACGCTTGGGGTATGTCTCTATCAGTTTTGTACATCGAGAGACTGAAATTCTTGCCCATTCTTCCTTGGCAAACAGCTCGAGCTCAGTGAGGTTGGATGGAGAAGGTTTGTGAACAGCAGTTTTCAGCTCTTTCCACAGATTCTCGATTGGATTCAGGTCTGGACTTTGACTTGGCCATTCTAACACCTGGATACGTTTATTTGTGAACCATTACATTGTAGATTTTGTTTTTTGTTTGGGATCATTGTCTTGTAGGAAGACAAATCTCTGTTCCAGTCTCAGGTCTTTTGCAGACTCCAACAGGTTTTCTTGAAGAATGGTCCTGTATTTGGCTCCATCCATCTTCCCATCAATTTTAACCATCTTCCCTGTCAATGCTGAAGAAAAGCAGGCCAAAACCATGATGCTGCCACCACCATGTTTGACAGTGGGGATGGTGTGTTCAGGGTGATAATCTGTGTTGCCTTTATACCAAACATATCGTTTGGCATTGTTGCCAAAAAGTTCGATTTTGGTTTCATCTGACCAGAGCACCTTCCACATTTTTGGTGTGTCTCTCAGTTGTCTTGTTGCAAACTTTAAACAAAACTTTTTATCAATATCTTTGGGAAATGGCTTTCTTCTTGCCACTCTTCCATAAATTCCAGATTTGTGCAGTGTACGACTGATTGTTGTCTTATGGACAGACTGTCCCACCTCAGCTGTAGATCTCTGCAGTTCATCCAGAGTGATCATGGGCCTCTTGGCTGCATCTCTGAACAGTCTTCTCCTTGTTTGAGATGAAAGTTTGGTATCCAAATCCGGCTTTAAACCTCTAGACAACAATATCACCGACCTGCCTGTTGTGTTCCTTGGTCTTCATGATGCTCTCTGTGCTTCAAACAGAACCCTGAGACTATCACAGAGCAGGTGCATTTATACGTAGACTTGATTACACACAGTCAGATTATATTTATCATCAGTAGTCATTTAGGACAACACTGGATCATTCAGAGACCCACAATGAACTTCTGGAGAGAGCTTCACTGAAAGTAAAGGGACCGAGTAATATTGCACGCCCCACTTTTCTGTTTTTGTATTTCCACAAAAATTTAAAATAACCAATAAATTTCGTTCAACTTCACAATTGTGTCCCACTTGTTGATTCTTCACCAAAAATATACATTTGGTATCTTTATGTTTGAAGCATGATATGTGGGAAAAGGTTGAAAAGCTCCAGGGGGCCGAATACTTTCGCAAGGCACTGTATCTATCTAGATATCATCATATCTATCTATCACTATCTATCTATCTATCTATCTATCTATCTATCTATCTATCTATCTATCTATCCCATATCTATTTATCTATGTCACGGAGTGACTGACCCAGTGTGACAGAACCCAACGAATGGTCGGTCACCAAACGGCACAACAAACAAGGGAATACCAGGGAAACTATAACAACGGTTGGCCCCATCGATAGGGAACGAGGGAATGGACATCTCCTGCACTCACCTGAGGATGTGCCCTGATCTCACTATCGTCCCTATACGGGTTCTTTAACCCCGTCGCCTAGCAGGATACCTAATCCTTCACTTGCCCTGTTCTTATCCCTAAGTAGGGAGCTGGCAGGTGAGAGCACTGTTCCCACCGCTGCACTAATACAACAAAAGGAATGAAAAGACAGACACCAAAGGGACAAGGTAACAAAAATACAGCACTTAGCTTGTGCACACCACTGCTTAACTCCACACCACAGAGAGCTGCTTCTGTGAAGATTGGTCTCCAAAGAGGAACTGTATCACCAACAGTCAGTGAGTTGTCACCAGCAACATCAGCTGACCCAGCAGCACTGCAGTAACACCAGCTTGCCAGCGGGGAAAAACTGCATTTAACCCCCGCTGGCCTGAAAGGAAAAAAGTTTTAACGTGAGTGGAACCAGAGCTGCCACAAATCCAAAAATGGATCATGACAATCTATTTATCTATCTATGTGATATTTCAGTTTTTCTTTTTTAATAAATTTGCAAAAATGTCTACATTTCAGTTTTTTTTTCAGTCAAGTTGGGGTGCAGAATGTACATTAAAGAGAAAAAAATGTACTAAATCTACTATTTATGCATTTATCTACTATCTATCACATATCTATCTATCATATATCTATCTATTCTATCTATCTATCTATCTATCTATCTATCTATCTATCTATCTATCATCTATCTATTTATCTATCTCTCTAATATCTCTTTCTCTCTATTTATCTATTTGATTTTTGTATTTATACAATTCAGGATTCCCCCAAAAAAACCTGTGTGACAGGCTGTAATATTTTAGTCATATGGATAGTCACTAGTGTTGAGCATTCCGATACCGCAAGTATCGGGTATCGGCCGATATTCGCGTTATCGGAATTCCGATACTTAATTCCGATACTTTTTCAATATCGTATACCGGAATCGGAAGTTCCCATAATTCTTTGAGAGGCAATGTGATTTTAGTCAGCCAATGAGGAATCCTACGAAGTGTGGGCACATCCTGTAATGCTGCGGTCATCTTAACTAATGGCATGGCTGTGATTGGCTGCTGAAATGATGTCAGAATGCACTATAGAAGGCGCTGCCGCCATTTTAGCGTCACTGTGCTGTGAATTCAGATAGGGACAGAACGCTGCTCTGCTGACTATGAGGGACAGTTAGAGATTGCGATTTAGTGTACTGTGCTGTAGGCAGGCTATCACCAACCGCTGTGTAAAGCTTCCTTTTGCCTGCAGTGTTGTTTTAACAGCTCTGCAAGGTGTGTGTGAGTGCAGGTGACGCTGCAGTTTGCTCTGCATGCAACGCTGTCTATAGGCATCTGCACGTGTCACTCACAGACTCTTTTTTTTTTTCTTTAGTGTAATTCTAGCTGCTCCATTCAATAGAAATTATAGTGTGATGCGCTTCCATCCGTATACAATACATTGGTTGCAAACACTATAGAAGTAGACAAAGGAGTAGCCTTTCACAGATTGTGGACAGTTGTGTTTCAGTGTTCACTTCAGTCTGTGTTTTTTATTTTTTGAGTGCATATCACGCTCCAGTTACTTGTTCAAGCACTGCTGCTTGTACTCTGCTGAGCGTGTCTCAGTGCCTCATCCTTTTCATTTTTCTCCAATTGGTGCTTCTCCATTATATTTGAAAAAAATCTAATCTATTAGTGTGACGCGCTTCCATCCGTATACAATACATTGGTTGCAAACACTATAGAAGTAGACAAAGGAGTAGCCTTTCCCAGATTGTGGACAGTTGTGTTTCAGTGTTCACTGCAGTCTGTGTTTTTTTTTTTTTGAGTGCACATCACGCTCCAGTTACTTGTTCAAGCACTGCTGCTTGTACTCTGCTGAGCGTGTCTCAGTGGCTCATCCTTTTCATTTATCTCCAATTGGTTCTGCTACATTCCATTTAAAATAAATCTAATCTATTAGTGTGACGCGCTTCCATCCGTATACAATACATTGGTTGCAAACACTATAGAAGTAGACAAAGGAGTAGCCTTTCCCAGATTGTGGACAGTTGTGTTTCAGTGTTCACTGCAGTCTGTGTTTTTTTTTTTTTGAGTGCACATCACGCTCCAGTTACTTGTTCAAGCACTGCTGCTTGTACTCTGCTGAGCGTGTCTCAGTGGCTCATCCTTTTCATTTATCTCCAATTGGTTCTGCTACATTCCATTTAAAATAAATCTAATCTATTAGTGTGACGCGCTTCCATCCGTATACAATACATTGGTTGCAAACACTATAGAAGTAGACAAAGGAGTAGCCTTTCACAGATTGTGAATAGTTGTGTTTCAGTGTTCACTGCAGTCTGTGAGGTATTTTTTTTTTTTTTTTTTTAAATGCAGATCACGCTCCATTTACTTCTTCAACCACCGCTGCGTGTACTCTGCTGAGTGTCTGTCACTGGCTCATCCTTGTCATTTTTCTAAAATTGGTGCTGCTTTATTCTATTTAAAATAATTCAAATCTATTACAGTGACGTGCTTCCATCCGTATACAATACATTGGTTGCAAACAATATAGAAGTACACAAACGGGCCTTTCACAGCTACTGAACATGGGTTTTTAATTTTTAACTAAAATATGTATTTTTTCAAATGACACAAATATAAGTAATGTTGAAGAGGAATAGTCCTACATCCATTGTTTGCACAATATTACAGGTGTACATCATGTCCCTTAATCAACAATGTATTATTATATTTACTTGTATGCTTTTATTTAAAAGCCAAGAACACAGAAGGATAACCTTCGCACTGCAGCTGTTGTCAAAGTTCAACCCACATTATGCACTTCCAACATTGCAGCATTTGAGGCATGATGTGAGTTGGATTTGTCAAAGTTATGGAGTGAGAAGGTTCACCATCAGTACCCTATAGCATAAGTATGCTTTTGTGTTAGCATTTGTGTTAGACATGTGGATATCTGCCATAATATGTCACAATTATTTAGTTACAGATTTGTTACCAACACTAATCATTGAATGGTTTTAAATTTGACGTTTCACTTGTTTACAGCTTAGAAATAAGGGTGTAGCCTGATATCTATGTGTAGCACTAGCCACTTTAACATGTCATGTTTTTTTCAACATGTGTAGCTAGGTAGCAGTAATTTTTGCCGGACACACAGCAGGGGAACAGCAGGCGTTATTGAACCCCACAAACACATCATCGATTGTTTTGATCTGTGCATCCAACACTTCTGAGCCCAGGGTCAAGGAGGGTGTAGCCTGAGGCCTAGTATGAGATGTTTGAACTTTAATTTGAACTTTAATTTGGAGTTAGCAGCATTAATTTTTGTCAGACACGCAGCAGGGGAACAGCAGGCGTTACTGAACCCCACTATCACTATAGCTTGTGTATTGGTCTGTGGACACGACACTTCTGAGCAGCAACTGGCAGTGTTGTAGCCCAGGGAGTATAGCTCAGGTGGTAGAAAGATGAACATAACAGGAGACATGGAAAACGTTGCCAACCAGTTAGTTAATCTGAAACCGGACAGGCAAATTCAGGCGAGATCCATGCCTAGTTCATTTTCAGAAAAGTAAGCCGTTCTACATTATCGGAGGATAGTCGCATGCAACGGTCTGTTAGTACACCACCTGCAGCAGTAAAGACGCGCTCCGATAATACACTGGCAGCAGGGCAAGCCAGCACCTCCAATGCATACTGGCTAAGCTCTGGCCATGTATCCAGCTTAGAGACACAAAACTTGAATGGGGAAGAGCCATCTGGGAGTACACTGAGAGGGCAAGACATGTAGTCTGTCACCATCTTACGGAAATGTTGCCTCCTGCTGACTGGAGCCGTCTCGGATGATGTAGACATTGGTGGCGCTGCCACAAAACTTCGACACATTTGGAACATACTGTTCTTGCCCTGTGCAGAGGCGCTGCTTGTGCTCCCTCTTGTTGCAGAGCTGTCTCCACTGCCTCGACGCACAGAGCTGCTTTGTAAAGCAGTAGCAGCAGCGCTCTCGGCTGGAATGGAGAACATTATGGATTGCACCAGTGTGTCTTGGTACTTCCGCATTTTACGCTCCCGGTTCAACGGTGTGATGAGGCTTTGTAAGTTGTCCCGGTAGCGAGGGTCTAGGAGGGTGTACACCCAATAATCAGACGTGGTGTGAATGTGTTCGATGCGGCGGTCGTTTCTCAGCCACTGCAGCATGAAATCAACCATGTGCTGCAGACTCCCAACTGGCCAAGAAACGTTGTCCCCTGCAAGAGGCGTCATCTCTGCCTGCTGTGCATCACCCCACCCTTGGTCTACATACTGACTAGAGCATTGTCTACCTCCCTCTGGAGCGATGTCTTCCTCCTCCATTGACTCCTCCTCATCCTCCTCACAAAGTCCTTCAAATACATATAAATTTACAAAATTTAAAACTCAAAATTTAAAACTTTGTATCATAATTCTGTAACATCAGTTTATGGAAACACAATAGCATTACAAAAGGATAGACAAAAAATGTACATTATGTGCTTTGTAAATACGTTAAAAGTTTGTAATGGTTATGAAAATATAGACAGCGACTCTGGAGGTTCAATTGTTGATACAGCATGGTACTTTGAAAGTCCTCCAGCCCTTTGTGAGGAACCACGTTGCGCTGACTGTCCAGAAGGTGATGGAATTTGTGACTCCTCATCCTCCACCTCTTCCAAAACCTCATGCCTTAGTGCTTGCAGTGTTTTTTGAAGCAGGCAGATAAGGGGGACAGTCAGGCTGACTAGTGCATCATCTGCACTCGCCATCCGCGTTGACTCATCAAACGCACGCAAAACGTGGCAGATATCCTTCATAGAGTTATTCGCCACTCATTACACTGGCAGTGGCTGCCCATTCATTATAGGATCCAATTCTAATTACTGGTTCTCACCAACAAAGCTCTCCACAGCGCAGCACCCCCCTACATATCCTCCCTTATTTATATTTATCGGCCTAACCGACTGCTGCACTCTGCAAACGACCTTCGACTAACCTCTGCACTAATCCGTACCTCCCACTCCCAACTCCAAGACTTCTCCCGCGCTGCGCCAATCCTCTGGAATGCTCTACCCCAAGAAATTAGGACTATCCGCAATTTGGATGGTTTCAGGCGCTCCCTCAAAACACATTTGTTCACAGTGGCCTATCACATTCACTAATCAAAGTCATTCTATGTGTAATTCTGTGTGTGTAGCCCATTCACTATCTCCATGCATCCCTCACTCCCTTAAAATGGCTGGACCATCATTGTAAAAACACCATTGTATATAAACACCTGTACTTTGTATCTCCCCCACCTCATTGTAGATTGTAAGCTTTCACCAGCAGGGGCGGCTGATTTTGCTTTAATTATTGTATTGTTAACGTTGTTACTTATGACTTGTGTTTTGAAACTGTTAAACTGTAAAGCACTGCGGAATATTATGGCGCTATATAAATAAATAATATTATTATTCTTATTATAGAGGCCCACTCAGTAGTGGTGAAGTGTGAAAGGCGCAAATTGCGAGTTGACTGCGCCTGATGCAGCTGATACTCCATTACTGTTGGCTGCTGCTCACACAACCGCTCCAACATATGTAACGAGGAATTCCACCTGGTGGGTACGTCACATATGATGCGATGTTCATGAAGGTGAAATCTGCGTTGCAGAGCTGCAATCAGCGATCTGGCCATGCTGGAACGTCGCAAGTGAGCGCACTCTAGGCGGACCTTGTGCAGCAGTGCATCAAGATCCGGATAGTCCCTCAAAAAACTCTGCACGACCAAGTTGAGCACATATGACAGACATGGTATGTGAGTGAGGTTGCCAAGGCCCAGAGCTGACACCAGATTTCGGCCATTGTCACACACTACCAAGCCTGCCTGTAGATTCTCTTCCAAAAACCACACGTCGCTCTCCTGCTTTATGGCATTACAGAGCTCCTGCGCTGTGTGGCTAAGATTCCCCATGGAAATTAATTTCAGGACGGCCTGTTGACATTTGGACACGGCTGTGCTCATATCGGTCGCAACAGGTAAACGTTCACGGGTCCATGTGGAGGTAGACCGTGACGGCTCCTGCAGCGATGATTCTGAGGAACTGGAGTAGGAGGAGGAATCAATGTGTACAGACTTGATTCCTGCAATCCTTGGAGTTGGCAGAACACGTACAGCGCCACTCGCAAGATCAGTACCCGGCTGCACAACATTGACCCAATGGGCAGTGAGGGAAAGGTATTGTCCCTGGCCATGGGTGTTAGAACCCTTTTTTAGGTTTTGTTTCAGTTTGCTGGTCACATGACCTTTTTTCCCTATTTAGTCTGGCTCCGCCCTTCTGGCTTTGCTTTACTTCATTGTATTATCTACTGTTAAGCTAGCCGGGTGCTTAGGTGCCTTAATCTGTCAGTTTTGCTTGATGTTAGGATCACAAAGTATTTATTTTTCTGTTTAATTATCCATGCTACAATTTATGTTAGGAGTTGTCCACCTTTTCTCCCAGTCCCTAGATCTTGTAGGGATTACTCCCTCGCAACTATAGGTCTTCGTTCACACTAGATGAGGACTTTAGCGGGTCTGGTCGCAGGATCAGGTTCCCCGTTACATCGTAGGGATTCAGCTTAGTTGTATTGTAGGGACAGAATTCCCTTCTTTCCTTACTGGTTGTAGCAGATCATAACAATGGGTACTGGTCCACGCATCGGTGGTCAGGTGGACCTTGCTACTGAGGGCTTTTAGTAGTGCATGTTTAATTTTTCCCTCAACATGCTTTTGCAGACCAGGGACGGCTTGCCTGCTGAAATGAAATCGGCTTGGCACATTGTATTGTGGGACTGACAATGATATTCAGTTACGGAAACTGTCTGTCTCCACCAGCCTGAATCACAGCATTTCAAGGGACAGGAGTTTTGCAATGCCAGCATTCAGAGCCTGTGCTCGTGCATGGTTTGCGGAGTATGGCCGTCTTTTATCCCATGCCTGTGCTACCGATGGCTGTTTTGTGGCCTGGGAGTGTGAGGATGACAGGGAACTTGCTGCTGTGTGTGGAATAACAGTTTGTCTCTGGACAACAGTGGCCGAGGTTCTTCCATGGCGATCCTGTGAGGAAGCAGAACCAGCTGTGTGTGAGCTCGATGAAGAGGCTTCAACACAACCTGAAGATGTAGGTGCTGCTGTAGGTTGGCCTACATCTCCAGTGTGTCTTTGTAACTCAACTACGTGCTTTGTCCGCACATGTTTCCACATATTTGTGGTATTGAGGTGACTGACACTTTTAGCTATTTTTAATTTTGATTACACAGCTTGCATTTCACATAGCAAATATCATGTGCAAGTGTGTGAAAAAAGGACCACGCAGTGCAAGTCCTGGGAGCGCACGTTTTGACTTTTGGAAGACAACTGCTCCGAACAGGTGCCAAACTGGAGGCTACAGGCAACCGAGTCTGCAGCCTAACTCTCCCTCCTGTTTGTACCGTTGGGGCAATGTCTTCCTCTATCTTCCTTCTATCACTAACCATTTCTCTAGGCCTCTCCCAGCTTTCAACCAAAGTACTGGTTCTCAGCCACAAAGCTATCCACAGTGCAGCACCCCTCCTACATCTCCTCCCTCATTTCTATCTATCGGCCTAACCGACTGCTGCGCTCTGCAAACGACTTTCGACTAACCTCTGCACTAATACGTACCTCCCACTCCCGACTCCAAGACTTCTCCTGCTCTACGCCAATCCTCTGGAATGCTGTACCCCAAGAAATTAGGACTATCCACAATTTGCATGGTTTCAGGCGCTCCCTCAAAACACATTTGTTCAGAGCGGCCTATCACATTCACTAATCAAAGTCATTCTATGTATTCTGTGTAACTGTGTGTGTGTCTCTAGCCCATTCACTATCTCCATCCCTCAGTCCCTTAAGATGGCTGGAACATCATTGTAAATGCACCATTGTATATAAACACCTATACTTTGTATCTCCCCCATCTCATTGTACATTGTAAGCTGTCACGAGCAGGGGCGACTTATTTAGCTTAAATTATTGTATTGTTAACGTTGTTACTTATGACTTGTGTTCTGAAACTGCTAAACTGTAAAGCGCTGCGGAATATGATGGCGCTATATAAATAAATATATTATTATTCCTCTGAGCTGCTCCCACCACCTTCCTGTTCCTCATGCCATGTTGGGTCTTGGACCTCATCATCTCCACTACCCTCTTCCAACACCTGCTGTTGGGTGGTCTGGCCAGCACCATGCTCAACAGAAACTGGCACCTGGGTCTCATCATCATCAGATGCGTTCTGCGGTGTGCTGACCATCGGCACTGTCTCACCCGCCTCTTCAGATTCAGAGAGACACAGCTGTTGCGCATCACTGCATACTCCCTCTTCACATTACAGAATGCTGCTTGGCTGGGCCCCTGTTTGCAAGCCAATAGATTCTGAGAACAGAAGCAGACACTCAGCTGGCTCCTGTACAGAACTCTCTGACTGCCTGGGCAATTTGCCAGGCGGTGAAGAGACAGATGGTTGCCCAACAGTGCTGTGGTCCTGAGAGGAGGTGGAAGCAATTGAAGTCGATGCATTGGCTGACATCCAAACAACAACGGCTTCAATTTGTTCTTCCCGCAGCAGGGGGGTACTCCGAGCTCCTACAAAAGTGCGCATAAAGGAACGCTCACGGGGAAAACTGGTGGATGCTGTGTCACTGGGGGCCGCAGCAGCCACAGAATCCCCACGTCCTCTCCCTGAAGAAACTCCACGACCACGTGCCTTACTCCCTGCCTTCTTCATCTTGGTAGATTGATAAAGAAAGTCTGAAAAGTTATAAGGTCTAAGTGTGGTTATTCCGCAGAGACTGCAGTGAACACTGCACACAACTGTTCACTACCCAATGCGTCTCAGCAGGAAGGCAGTCTGTGCGTCAAAACAAAGGCACAAGCATACATCCATGTACCCTGTTTATAAAGCTATATAAAAAAAATTATGTAGTAGTGACGCACACTTTATTGAGGTACAGTATTACATCGCCATTCACCATCTGTGGCTATGCAGTCTCATCTATATATACCTTATCTATCTGTTGTCATGCTTCCAAGTCGACAGTCAGCCATAAATAGCAATTTTCACTATGCACTATGCACTTTTTAAAGGTTATGTTTGTTAATAAAAATGATTATTGCCACATATTATGAGTATTACATGATGGAAATTGTATAATTTTGTATAAAATATTTAGTGACATTATTCAGCAAATGGAACATTTTAGTAATATCACAGATAACTTGTAATGCTGATGATGTTTTGAAGTCAGACATTCATTGTCTATACAATAAAAATGGTGTACATACTGTTACTTATCCATCATTAATGGATTCAGATATGTACTTGTATGCTTTTATGTACAACCGTATAGCAGATTCCTTAACTAATTTATTTTGTGGTTTGCATTGCTGTTCAACATGTTAATGTATGTGTTTATGTTTGTCAATTCTTTATTTATCTAGATATTAGTTTAAATGAAATCATCATCTTATGGTAGTAAAGGTTATCTTTCTCTTGTTTGAAGTATAGACATTTAAAATTGACAGGTAACAAGGAAATTACTTGATCTAGTATTTAAACATCCTCCTTGACCCTGGGCTCCAACACCGCCAGTTGTTGCTCGGAAGTGCTGTTAGCACAGTCAACACTTGCTCCTGTGTTACTGGGGTTCAGTAACGTCAGCTGGTCCTCGGTTGTGCCATTGGCTCTTTTCCTTCTGCTGCCCCTCCGGGTTCCAGTACCGTCAGCTGGTTCTCCGCAGTGCCTTTGGCCTAGGTGCCTCCATCTCGGTATCCGAGTTCCAGCAACGTCTGCTGGTCCTTGGTAGTGCTTTGGAGCACAGGTACCTCCTGCTTAGTAACCGTGTCCCAGTAACGTCAGCTGGTCCTCGGTTGTGCCATTGGCTCTTTTCCTTCTGCTGCCCCTCCGGGTTCCAGTACCGTCAGCTGGTTCTCCACAGTGCCTTTGGCCTAGGTGCCTCCATCTCGGTATCCGAGTTCCAGCAACGTCTGCTGGTCCTTGGTAGTGCTTTGGAGCACAGGTACCTCCTGCTTAGTAACCGTGTCCAGTAACATCAGCTGGTACAAGATTGTGCTACAAATACAAGATACGGAACAAGAGACACAAGAACAATAAGCAGAAGATCTAAAAGCAGAAGAACATGAAGTATAAGACCAAAATGAAGAGCAAAATATATGCTCTAAATTCTAAGCAGAAGAAGACTAAGCAGTGTATGGGGGTGAGTCCGTTCCTCCTCGTGGTGCCCCTGGAAAATGCCTGCTGCTGCAGGCTAAACTGAACACGGACAAATACTGTTGTAATTTAAATCTTTTGTGACAGCAAGAATGGAAGGATGAAAAATTCATACTTTGACAGATTACAAGTACAGGATTCTCTGTCACAAATAAGAATATGATGAAGAAGATGAAGCAGAATATGAATAAGAATAATAGTTTAATAAGAAGAATATGAGTAATGTTAACAAAGATGAATAGCAAGAAGTTTAAGAAGAAGATAAAGAAGGTGAAGATGAAGAATAATTTGATGAAAAAGATGATGCTGCAGAAGATTATGAAGGAGAAAGTGTGTGAAAAGTTAAAAAGGTGAAGATGAAGAGCATGGAAGTTGTGTAATATACATATTTGCCAAAATAGAAAAAACGTTAACAACATTGTCAATTTCTTCGTCAATCCGAACATCTTTAAAAAAAAAAATATTTATGCTATTCCATTTGATTGGGTTAAACATCTATGCCTTTAATGTCTCCTCAACCTTCCCCAATACATTCTACATTACTCTTTCTTGTTTTCCTTCATGTACAATTAACCAACAAGGCAAGAATGGGTTTTTTTTAATTTCGATATTTTTGTCCCATAGACTTACATGGGACTTCCGGTATCGGTATCGGGTATCGCCGATATTTTAATGTTATCGGCGATACCATTCCGAATCCGATACTTTTGGATATCGGAAAGTATCGCTCAACTCTAATAGTCACCCAACTTTTCCAGATATAAATAAAGAGCATTAAAATGAAATGTTTAATAACTTTACTGAGGAAGACAAATCTAGAACCCTATTACAATTAAAGGGTTAATTCCAAGATAGAATGGTATCCTTAAAGCTGTGGTCACATGAGAAAGAGAGAGGGAATCGGCTCGATTATGGTAATAGCACTCTGATCAGAGTTTGATCAGAGTGTCAGTTTACTGTGGTCCGATTCTCTTGGATGAGCGAATTGTATCACAGGTGCGAATAAGACGGAAAACTTCATTTCTCCATCTTCTCCATTGTTTGAGTCCGTGGATGTCGGACTGCACTTGGATGACAAAGACTTGAATTGGTGGCCGTGATTCGATTGCCTAAGCCCCTCACAGCATGCTGCAATTTTTTTCTCATGCTAAATCAGCATGAGAAAGAAACTACAGATCTGCACTGCCCCACAGAATAATATTGGGTTGCTTGCTATCCAATAAAACAATGGATAGCAGTTGTCTGAGTTATAAGCTCGTGTGAGGGAGCTGTTATACAAAGGATAGGGTAAAACTTACTGATCGCTGTATGACTGACCACTGGGACTTTCACCGATTCCAAGAACAACTCTCTAGAACCCAAGGACCAGGCTCTACAAAGCCCCTTCTTGTTCAGAGTGGAGGTTCACATGCTCAACTTCAACTTCATTTATTGTATGTTGGACTGACGGAGAAAGCTGAGCACAGCACTCAGCTTTTCCATCAGTCTCATCCAGGGTCGGACTGGCCCAACGGAGAATCGGAGGATTCTCCGGTGGGCCCAGGCTCTGACACCTGCTGGCTATTGGCCAGCAGCTGCCTAGGGCCCCCACTGCTCCAGGGGCCCCCAGCCGGTGGCGTGTCGCTAATAGCGGCACACTCAGCTGCTTTGGGGCCCCTAAGTCAAGGGGGGGCTCTCCCGGTGCAAGGAGCAGCAGCTGGAGACAAGCGCCTGTCCCCGCTGCTAAAGAGAAATGAATATTCACGCTTCACCACGCCCCATGGGTGTGGAGAGGAGTGAATACTATTTCTCTTTAATAGCGGGCAGCGTTAGCCACAAGCTGCGGCTAACACTGCCTGCTGGCACTGCTGAATCGGGGCCCCATAGCCCAGAGGTGGGACCCTAAAGGGGGGCGAACCCTAATTGCGATCCCTGCAGCTTGGGACGGGAGCGGAGTTGCAGGGATCCGACACTGTCCTCCTTCCTGCTTGCCAGCCCAGACTTCCTGTCTGACACAGCGTGGCTGTTTCAGAGAGGAAGCTGCTGGGCATGGTGCGGATAGGTGAGTGTGTGTGTGTCTGCCTGCGTGTGTGTATGTAGTGTGGTGCTTTGTGTGTGTGTGTATGTGAGAGAGTGCTGTGGTGCTGTCTGTGTGTGGTGCTGTATGTATGATGATGATGGGGAGGCGATGATGATGATGGGGAAGCGATGATGATGGGGAGGCAATGATGGTGGTGAGGAGGCAATGATGATGATGGTGAGGGGAAGGCAATGATTATGGGGAGGTGATGGTGGTGGGGGGAGACAATGATGTTGATGAGGAGGCGATGATGATGGTGGGGGAGGCAATGGTGATGGTGGTGAGGAGACAATGATGATAATGGGGAGGCGATGGTGGTGGGGGAAGACAATGATGGTGGTGAGGAGGCAATGATGATGATGATGGTGGGGGAGACAATGATGATGGTGGTGAGGAGGCAATGATGATGATGTGGAGGCAATGATGGTGGTGGGGGAAGGCAATGATGATGATGGGGAGGAAATTATGATGATGGGGAGGCAATGATGGTGGTGAGGAGGCAATGATGATGGGGAGGCGATGGTGGTGGTGGGGAGACAATGATGGTGGTGAGGAGGCAATGATGGTGGTGGGGAAGACAATGATGGTGAGGAGGCAATGATGATGGTGGTGAGCAGGCAATGATAATGGTGGTTAGGAGGCGATGGTGGTGGTGGGGAGACAATGATGGTGGTGAGAAGGCAATGATGATAGTGATGAGGAGACAATGATGATGGGGAGGCGATGGTAGTGGGGGGAGGTGATGGTGGTGGGGGAGGCAATGATAGTGGTGAGGAGAAAATGATGGTGGTGGGGAAGACAATGATTATGGGGAGGCAATGATGATGATGGGGAGGCAATGATTATGATGGGGAAGCAATGATGGTGGTAAGGGGAAGGCAATGATGATAGTGGTGAGGAGGCGATGGTGGTGGTGAGGGGGCAATGATGGTGGTGGGAGAGGCAATGATGGAGGTGTTGGAATGTGCAATGATGGGGGAGTTGGGGGAGAAAGCATTGATGGTTGTGGTGTAAAGGACAATGATGGTAGTGGTGGAAAGGACAATGGTAGTGGGGAGGAGGCAATGACTGAGGTGGTGATGAGGACAAGGGTGGAGGGGGCTGCATTATACCCTTTGAGGAGGCTGCATTATACTCTTTGAGGGGGATGCATTATACCCTATGAGGGGGCTACATTATATTCTATGGGGGGGCTGCATTATAACTTATGAAGGGGTTGCACTATATTTTATGGGGTGCTGTATTATACCCTATAAGGGGGGCTACTTTATATTCAATGAGGGGGCTACCCCAATCCATGCTACATAATTAAGACGTGTACTACCTTATAATATACCCTGATATTAGCGCGTTTTACCACACAATTGGTGGTCTTGTATTTATTTCTATGTAGCTACATAGTGGGCCCCAAGAATGATTTTCTCTGGTGGGCCCAAGGTGCTCCAGTCCGACGCTGGTCTCATCGACAAGGAATGGAGCTGACGCCGAACATGTGAACCTCCACTGATATACATGTGGTCAATCTTGAGGCAGAAGTAATTTTGTACTTTGAAATTTGTCAAATAAACCACTACCTTTCACTTATTTCACCAGATTATATGTCTCAAGTTCATCTAGCAGCGCGGAAACCATCCACAAATATCCCGTTATTTGATTAACAACCTGAAAATGGTAGAAACGTGTGATACAGTACGAAAGTAGAAGAACAAAAAACGTGGACGCATTTAGTGCACATGGTGACACCAGATATAATCTGAACACTTTTGATCAATAAGCCCATTAACAAAATGGAGTACCAGATAATATTTTCAAAAAGTATTTTCCTCTTCTGTAGAAAATGATTAGTAAAGGTGCCGAGACATTGCTGTAATACCTCTCAGGCACTTAATGGTTAAACCTGCTCCTTCATTTGACAGCTCTGCACATTAATTAGCCATCTCGGAAAGACTAGCACAGCTAATTATACCTTTTTCTTCCCGGGCATCCTAGCCAATTCCTGGCATTTAGTGTGACAGTGAAACCGGGTAACATTTTGAGAGCTGACATCTCAAAAGATAAATGATGCTGTTTGGTCCTTAAACAAACTATATTTATGTCACATCACAGGTTCCACTGATTTAGTTAGAAAAAGAATGGGGAATTAAATGCTTATGTCTTTTCATCGCCTCATCACTACCTATGTAGCTCAAAAGTTTTAAGAGTTTTATTTTCTCTGTCTTACTGCTTTAATAGACAAATGTCCATAATATCAAGACCTACTGGACTAACAAAGTTCTGGGGTAAGTTAGGATATTGTGTGTTATGCTGTCACACTGAGCTATGATATCATCAAAAGTAAGTCTGATGTTATGATGTTTTAGTAAGCTATGACATCATCACTACTCTACACCATCCTATGTTGTTATAGTAAACAATGAGGTCATCATTAATCATCTTGATTTTATGTTCTTATTGAGAGCTGTGATGTCATCATTACGCTTCTTTATTTTATGTAATCTGAGTGAACTCTGATATGATCAGTAGTTTTCTTGATTTTACACCACGTTTCTAATTCTAATGCAAATTGGATTTAAGTGGCATAAAGATGTAATTATTTTGTTATTCAAACAAACTCATGGATGGTATTGTGTCTCAGGGCTCTTTGGATCTTTGAAATCAATCTCAAACACCTCTTGATAATTACTTTACCAGGTAAGTCCAATTAAAGGAAAACTATTTAAGGACGTTCCACATTATTAGGAAGGCTACAGGTTTCAACTCAAGCAATATGGGAAAGAAAAAGGGTTTTTCTGGTGTCGAAAAGCTTCAAATAATGCAATGCCTCGAACAATGTATGAAAACATTAGATATTTCACGAAAATGTAAACGTGGTCATTGTAATGAGAGGAGATTTGTGGTTGATGCAGAGCACAGATGGGTTATTGCAGATAAAGGCATAATGAGGAAGGTTTCTGCCAGACAAATAAATTAGTTTATCAGAGCAGCTGCTAAAATACTGAACCTCAAGGTGTAGAATCCTCCAGTTGTGCATAAACCTACTATTTGTCCATGCCTAAACAGTGCTCACAAGCAGAAAAGGTTGCAGTTGTCCCAGACATACATGAAGACTAATTTTAAAACAGTCTTGTTTACTGATGAGTGCAGTGCAACCCTTGATTGTAAAGATGGATGGAGTAGTAGATGGTTGATGGCTGGCCATTAGGTTCCAACAAGGCTACGATGTCAGGAAGGAGGTAGTAGAGTCATGTTTTGAGCTGGAATCACGGGGAAAGAGCTGGTAGACCCCTTTAAGGTCTTACAGGTATGAAAATGATCTTGGCAACATATATAGTGCTTCGGACTGACCAATTTTTTCCATGGAACAAAAAGAAGAACTGTGCCATCCATAGCAAAATCATAGTATATAGAGTTACTGACTGACAACTTTCTTCTATGAGAAACCAAAAAAGCAAGTCCAAACAACGAAAGCCCTTCCCAAATTAGAAAAAACGAAAAACCAAGGGAATTAGGCAAATAATACAAAAGTTTATTAAATAACATTTTATATTAAACAATACAGGAGAAAAACAACAAGGTACAGCAACACCAGGAGTACAAAAATAGTTACAAAATTTGCCCTAACTCTAAATGCATGACACACCTATATATATACCAAATGACTAGTCATATAACCCTTGTGGTATTATTACACAGAAATATGTGAAAGATGACTCTATATCCAAGCATCTAATGCAACAATAGGACATGTGTCCATAATTATATATCGTCCAAAGCTGATGATATATCGTCTTAAATCATATAACTCTTAATATTCTGCAACATATATCTCAAAAGGAAAATGACTCTATATAGGATATAACATGCACTATCAAAACTGTGTCTATACAAGATGTGTCAATTAAATAACAGGACTGAGATGTGTCAAAATAATAAGACTAAAATGGCACAAGACACCTCAAAAGAACCCAAAATCCTGTGAAGATCTTAAAGGGCAAAATAAACTGCACTAAAATGGAGGTCAGAACAGGCTTATTCCTATATATAATATATCCAAGTACACCGCCATAATATCCATAGATGTAGATGATAAGGTCCCGTGACCATACTAATAAAGGTGAAATGGAAAATAAATGACTAAATCATACCTGGGGCAACCTGTCATTGTGCAGAGAACTCCATAGGGGACATATAAAATCAATTCCTTTGTTATTGCACATAAGCCCAGAGTGGTACCAATGGAGAACTATAAGAAGTAACATGAAGATACAAGCAAAGTGCTGTATGCACATAACTGGCGTGAGGAGAACCCCGACGCACGTTTCGCAACAGCTTCCTTTGGGGGTTGTGTAGAAAGATAAAGAGATATCCCTTTTATATGTACGGCAGCTAATCAAAAATCCCGTGGTATAGTGGCGCTTCCAGCGCCGACCCGGAATACCGGAAGCCACGTATCATCGCGTCCAGCGTCACAGGGCACACACCCCCAGTGACGCGTCAACTGGAGGGTGGACCCTACGACGCTGATCGGGCGCGTGTCCATGGCGACCAGCAAGCCGTCAGCACTACAGGAGCGCACACCGCTGGAGCGTAGGAAATAATAGGTAAGTATACGGAGTTGGAACCAGGTCCATAAAATGATGGAAAATCATAAGGTCCTACAGAGAATATCCATGTCCAGACTGAATATAGTTGTCAGTACATATATATAACTATGCAAATTATCAAAATGGACACTAAGTCCAATATATAATCCGAGGACATATCCGCACTAATTACATAAATAGCCTACGATAAATGTGATTACATATGGATTTCAGAGAGCCATACATGGTAATAAACAAATAAATAAAAGAAAGAAAAACTCATCACATCAACATAGTAGCACAGCAATAAGAACTAAGCATAAAAAATAAAATTATTCTGTATGCTCTTTTCTTCAATGGTGTCTTCAAATACTCTTCATGTTATCCACATGATTCATCATATCAAGGGAGAAGAAAATCCTAATGTAGAAGTAAGTACATACTCAATATATAAGGATACCTGAAGTGAGACAAAACATAGAATTAAAATCAAAATAAAAGCAAAAGGACACTTATAAAAATGGAGCGAAACTTAACACCTCATTGAGACCCTTGGGTCTCACACTGTCTACTCTCATGATCCACCTGGCCTCCAACTGTGCCAATTTTTTCTTAAAGTCACCACCCCTACCATCCTCAAGGACCCTGTCAATGCCCCTTATTCGCAATAGCCTGGCATCACACGCATGCACCATCCTGAAATGTCTGGGTATAGGTTTTAAAGTGGACATGTCCGTGGTCCCACTCGCCTTGATGATGTCACGGACATGCTCGCGAACCCTGATGCGTAACTGGCGTGATGTCAAACCAATATACACCAAGCCACATGGACATGAAGCATGGTATATGACCCCAGTGGTACTACATGTTACGTGGTGTGTGATCTTAAATTCCCTCTGTCCATCACTGGAACAGAAGGTGTTACAGCGCTCAAGATTAGCACAGGCCATGCAGTCTCTACACGGAAAAAATCCCCACTTGGGGCCTTTCGTTCCAAAAGGTCCTGAAGTTTTTTGTTCCCTATGGTGACTATGCACCAGAAGATCACGCAGATTTTTTGCTCTTCTATAAGTAATAGAGGGATATGTATCTAGACATTTTTTTTTTTTTTTAACTTTCTTCCATGGTATAAAAAGCAGAAACGTGCCTTCAGGAGCAAAATCATCTTCATGCATGACAATGCACCATCTCATGCTGCAAAGAATACCTCTGAATTATTGGCTCCTATGTGCATAAAAAGAGAAAAAAATCATAGTGTGGCCACCATCCTCCCCTGACCAAAACCCTATTTGCAACCATTGGAGTATCTTGAAGGAAAAGATCTATGAGGGTGGAAGGCAGGTCACATCAAAACAACAGCTTTGAGCCCCTATTCTGACATCTTGCAAAGAAATTCAAGCAGAAACTATCCCCAAACTAACAAGTTCAATGGATGCAAGAATTGTGAAGGTGATATCAAAGCAGGGATCCTATGTTAACATATAACTTGGCCTGTTAAGATGTTTTGCATTGAAAATGATTATGATTTCAGTAAATGTGATCTCTTAATGCTGCAAATTCAACAAATGACCATTTTCAGTTATTTACAACTCGAGATGAGCGAACCTTTCAAGGTTTGGTTCAGTTAGAATATCTGAACATTTAGACATACGCCTAATGGTTCGACGTACATGCCCGATGTTAAGGGGACGGTTGCAACAACTTTATTAATAGGGAGCAACCGAACCCTGGGGTCCGCGGTGCAGCTAGAGATGCTGCGGCCGAACACCCCTCGGGTATGAGGGTGAAAACTGACAACAGACATATAAGGTCTTGCCTGTGTTACTTCACACTAAGCAAGATATTGGATTTGCCATTTAGGAAGTGCATGCGACTCACGCCAGGCGTACGTGCTGCCAGCCACACTAAGCAAGATATTGGATTTGTACTATCTCCGTTAACGTCACGGGAGATGTGCTACAGGCTGGCGTAGACGTGGCCCTGTTAACTGCACAGAAGCCACTTGCCAGCCGTTTAGGAAGTGCATGCGACTCACGCCAGGCATACGTTCTGCCAGCCGGTGTGCGACCGGACTGAGCAACTCTCTGTTCAGCAGGCAGGCGATGCCCAGGTTACGTGCCCCGCAGTCTGCTCAGGGTGTATCGCTACTCTCTTGTTGGAGCTAGACTGCGCCACATTGGCTACCTGCCTGGCATAAGCTGACCTGCCTGAAGGACCTGTGGTTATTAGCCGAGCGAACTCTGGCATCGGCAGGTCCCGGAGAGCAAAGCTAGCGAGCACGTGGAGCCCAGATTCTGGTACGTCCACACATGAGCACAACCTATTTAGTATGATCTGACTGCACCGCCGTGCCTGCAGCCAGGCTATTTAAGGGCTAAGCCTGCCCCAGCCATCTCGTTAATCGCATCACTGATGACGTCACCCGTGTCCAATCAGGTGGTGCCAGGTCACCGGATCAGCTGACATCAAATCACCAATCACGGTCCGCCACGTCACGGGCATGCTCAGTGTAGGAAATCCTGGACTTAGGCTGTGGCAGCCCTGTTCCTTTCTGCAACCTATGCTTAAAGCTACTAGGAACAAGGACCCTTGCAACAGCTTGTACTTCTCTTGTATTGGCTAGGCGTCGGGACCGACGGCGAAGCTGAGCAGCATCTGCCCCAGCTGGACTAAGATGGGAGACCACAGACTCCTCAGATCCAAGTTCGGATCCAGCCGTCGCCCGATGCCTAACATTATCTCCCCTCTAACATCCCCCCCACCTGATGCTCAAATTCCTCAATGAGCTGGGGGGCATGAATATGGTCCACTGGTCTCCAAGAACGGTCTTCAGAACCATGATCCCTCCAGTGTACCCGATAGAACTTTCTCCCCTGAGCCATCTTGAACCCCACAAACGCCTATACCTTGAAATTATTACCCCTGGTGTCAGAAACCAGTTGGGGTTCTGAGAATTTCGTTAGGCGAATGGGTTTCAGGAGCGACACATGGAACGTGTTGTGAATCTTCATATGCTGGGCAACTGTAAATGGTACACTACGGGGTTTACTTGGGCCAAAATTTTGAAACGACCAATAAAACGGGAGGCGAACTTAGCTGATTCCCGGCGTCCTCTGATATTGCGAGTCGCGAGCCAGACCTTGTCGTCCAGGGAAAATAAGGGGTCTGGACAGAGATAAGTGTCAGCCGAGTGTCTCTGATGGGATGATTTCTTTCTCGCACAAGAGATACATGATTGAACATATTTTTTGATGTCCTGAGGCAACCGAGGCCACCAATACGACCGTTGGAGAAACTTAGTGGTACGTTTGACTCCAAAATGACCTCCGGTTTTAGAGGCATGTGCCCAAGAGAGCACTTTATTTTGTAATTTAGGAGGAACGAACATCTTCCCAGGAGGAACCTGGTCTAAGGTCATTGGTGCCACCATCCGCATATCCCTAGGAGGAATGATATTTTTGGGCTCGTTACCGTCCTCAGTCGTATCTACAGGCAGGGAATAAACCCTACCGCGACAAGGCTCTGAGCCGGGGACTAAATCAATTGGACGGTCTATGGTTGGTGGGCAGCAAAGTCTCAGCAGCCTTTTTGGAACGCTCAGGACGAGCGGCCAAGTCAACAGACGGCTCTGAGACTATCCTCTGGGTCGAGGCAATCATACACTGAGAAACACCATTCTCACCCCTGAAATTAATTTCCCCGTGTTCCAGTTAATGTGTAGATTGTGACAACGTAGCCATGGAATGCCTAATAGCACCTCATCCGATCCACCGGGAATAATGAGAAAAGAGATATCCTCCCGGTGACCCTGAGGAAAAGACATGGTGAGGGGAATTGACTGGTGGGTGATTTGCGTGTCTAACAGTAAACCGTTGACTACCTTAATGTTCATTGGTTTGGGCAGTAACTCCATAGGAATGGCATGTTTCTGGGCAAAGGTTAACGACAAAAAATTGCCATCTGCCCCAGAGTCCACCCACACCTTGGCAGAAACCGCATTTGCTTCGAAGAGCAACGTCACTTCATATATTAGTTTGGAGGTAGAGAACCCTGAATCTAAAACACCTCCTCCAATGGTGGTTAGACACTCTCGTTCCTCCGCCCGCTTGGAACCCTTATTATTGGTGTACTCCAAGCGATGTGTAGGACAGGAACGATTTCCTAGTCAGGGATATATCCATAGGCTCAGGTTCCGTGTCAGGAACCGCGGGTTCAGAAATAGGTCTAGAAAACGATGGTGCCAACTGGAACCGAGGTTTAGAGACCTCCAGCTCCAACTTGCTTTCTGCATGACGTAAGTCTATTCGGTTGGCAAGAGTCATTAACTCTTCCAGAGAGGTTGGAATCTCCCTGGTGGCTAGAGCATCTTTTATATGTCCAGCCAGACCCTTCCAGAACACCAGGATTAGCAACAGTTCAGACCAATCCAGTTCTGCCGCTAATGTTCGGAACTGGACGGCATAGTGATTGGCCGTGGTCAAACTCTGTACTAATGTAAGAAGCTTAAGAGCCGTATCATGTGTAACCTGAGGACCGAGGAACACACTTTTTAGGGTTCTAAGAAAGTGACCTGCATTAGCCACTACTGGATCATTCCGTTCCCACAGAGGAGTAGCCCACTCCAAGGCCTTGCGGGAAAGTAATGATATGACAAAACCCACTTTAGCCCTTTCAGAGGGGAACTGTGCCTCCATCATTTCTAACTGAATGGAGCATAGATTAATAAAACCTCTGCAGGATCTGCTGTCTCCAGAAATTTTTTTCGGGAGGTCAAAACGGGGTAATGAAGCTCTAGCAGCTATCGCAGCAGTGTTACGAGACTTGCTGCTTGTGCAGCTGCCTGAGTAGCTACTGCAGTGAGATCAGCAACTGGAGCGGCCTGCTCCAGAGATCTAAGTCTGGCCTTTAGTTGCTGAACGTAGCGCTGTAGCTGCTGATTGTCAGCCATGTTCGGCTAGACCCTGGCAGTCAGATACTGTTAAGGGGACGGTTGCAACAACTTTATTAAATAATAGGGAGCAACCGAACCCTGGGGTCCGCGGTGCAGCTAGAGATGCTGTGGCCGAACACCCCTCTGGTATGAGGGTGAAAACTGACAACAGAAATATAAGGTCTTGCCTGTGTTACTTCACACTAAGCAAGATATTGGATTTGCCATTTAGGAAGTGCATGCGACTCACGCCAGGCGTACGTGCTGCCAGCCGGTGTGCGACCGGACTGAGCAACTCTCTGTTCAGCTGGCAGGCGATGCCCAGGTTATGCTCAGGGTGTATCGCTACCCTCTTGTTGGAGCTAGACTGTGCCACATTGGCTACCTGCCTGGCATAAGCTGACCTGCCTGAAGGACCTGTGCTAATTAGCCGAGCGAACTCTGGCATCGGCAAGTCCTGGAGAGCAAAGCTAGAGAGCACGTGGAGCCCAGATTCTGGTACGTCCACACATGAGCACGACCTATTTAGTATGATCTGACCGCACCGCCGTGCCTGCAGCCAGGCTATTTAAGGGCTAAGCCCTGCCCCCAGCTATCTCGTTAATCGCATCACTGATGACGTTACCCGTGTCCAATCAGGCAGTGCCAGGTCACCGGATCAGCTGACATCAAATCTCCAATCACGGTCTGCCACGTTACGGGCATGCTCAGTGCAGGAAATCCTGGACTTAGGCTGTGGCAGCCCTGTTCCTTTCTGCAACCTATGCTTAAAGCTACTAGGAACAAGGAACCTTGCAACAGCTTGTACTTCTCTTGTACTGGCTAGGCATCGGGACCGACAGCGAAGCTGAGCAGCATCTGGACTAGGATGGGAGACCACAGACTCCTCAGATCCAAGTTTGGATCCAGCCGTCGTCCGATGCCTAACACCCGAACCCATTAGATTCAATGGGATGCCAAACAAAACGTATATACAACACCTTAAGGGGTGACAAAAAGCTTCCTAAAAAGCTAAAATTAGGGGCAGACACCATGAAAAGTGGCATCAATTGACCCACAGTAGAAATTGGCAAATGGCACAGCAGCAGTCAGCCATGGGTCATGCATGAGGTTTCAGGGTCTGACCCAGCATTTACAGCTTGGAACTGAAGTTTCAACGAGGACCTGGTGGTTAAGGAAGTGGTGTAAGCCTTCTTAGTAGTGTTGAGCATTCCGATACCGCAAGTATCGGGTATCGGCCGATATTCGCGTTATCGGAATTCCGATACTATTCGATTTTTTCAATATCGTATACCGGAATCGGAAGTTCCCATAATTCTTTGAGAGGCAATGTGATGTTAGTCAGCCAATGATGAATCTTATGAAGTGTGGGCACATCCTGTAATGCTGCGGTCATCTTAACTAATGGCATGGCTGTGATTGGCTGCTGAAATGATGTCAGAATGCACTATAAAAGGCACCGCAGCCATTTTAGCGTCACTGTGCTGTGAACTCAGTTAGGGACAGAACGCTCACTCTGAGGGACAGTTAGATATTGCGATTTTGTGTACTACTGTGCTTGAGGCAGGCTAGTTTACCAACAGGTCCTGCCCACATCCTTCTTCCTAGTGAGGATTCAACATCATCAGCCGGCGTTCCTGATCTGGCCACGGAGGCCAGAGATCACCGGCTTTCATCAACGGATGTAAGTTTCGTCTGCGGGCCATAGGAGGCTGAAGTCGGACTTTCTACTGCAAGTGACCCATCGGGGTTGTCAGCAGGCCAGAGGAGGCTGAAATTGGACTTTCTATTGCAAGTGACCCATCGGGGTTGTCAGGTAAAACCTGTGCAAACAGGACTATTTTCTCCACAGTGCACCACTAATACTCATTCATCTGAGCTGTCACCGGCGGGACAGTGTCAATTTCTTCTGACCTTTCTGCATAAAAGGTTTTTTAGGATTTCTGCAGCGTTTTTCTGCTCCATCGTTAAAAGAGGACCTCTTTTACTTTTTCAGGGTTTGTCCATATTAATACCCATATGAATAAATACCTTATGCGTATTATGACTATTTAGTCCTTTGGTTTGGGGTTTACTACATAATAGACTACAGGCTTTTCTCATCACCTTTTTCTCACGGGTCTTAGTGCAATATTTATTTATTACTGTATTATTACATCTGCATCTCAAACTGTTCTACAGAGTGCATCTGAATTTATGTATTGTTTTCCATTTGACACATGCATATTCCTATTTTTCTACAGATCCTTTTGTGTCTTGTAGTTTTTATGTGCGCAAACTATTTTTATTTTCAATTATAGAGGGCCATGTTATTGACTTTGCATTGACGTGTAAAAGATTTATGTTGTGCCACTGGCTATATGTATTCTAAAGGTGTACCCAGTCTCAACAGATCATTAGTCTGATTGTTCTTTGATTCTCCTAAATGTGAATTTGTCTGATTTGGTGTCAAACTTGACTTTGTCCCTATTTTTGTTTTGCCATGTGACCCAATGATTATACAAATCTATATAGGGTTTGGCATCATCAAAAGTAACAGAATATTAGCATGCATGCATATTTAGGATATAAAAGAGAAGTATCTTGTTGTGCCAGAGTGTTCCTAACTCCTGAATGGATATAAAACAATATGGTCTACGGATCAGGTAAAATCGAGGGTCCGCATGTCTATATTTTATACAATTTGAGTGGGCAAGGGTGGGATTTAGAGATTAGCCCATTCATGAAAGTTTTGGGAGCTGAGAACCTTCAGGAGTTGTTAACCATGCTTTGAGGTCGATTGAATGCCATGTCACTCAGGCAGCCAATCACTGCTGTCAAGCGCAATGGAAAGCAACACACGGTTGGTCCTGTGGCCAGCAGCACAGGAGGTGTAAGGGTAAAACATGAATATATTAGATTATGTTTTACTATTTGGAGCAAGTTTGAAGTTTTCTTTAAGGATTGGAAAACCACCTTCAGTTAGGAATCGGATCAATCAAACAGGGCACAATATGGAATAATGTGCGTTGTTATACACAGTAACTTACAAACGTGGTTCTCTCTGGCATCTATGTACATGGGCAAGTATTACTCTAATTTGGGTCTAATGTGTAGTTTATTGGGTGCAATATAGCTCATTGTAGGACTGCAAACACACAATTTGGTTCTTTGCAGGTAGAATATGGTACTTTATGCAAAGTATATGGCTGTGTGCAGGCACAGAATCGCACTGTCCTATGAAAACAAACTATGGGACTATTGTGGCATGGTATGGCGGTCTCTGGCCACTGTTTAGCATAATATAGTACTATATGGACATTGGACAACAACAACTTTTTAATGTGCTGGTATTGTTGTGGTTACAATTAAAGAAATATTCTCAATTTGTCTCTGGAGCAGGTCAGAGCTATGTTGCTCTTTACTTCTTTGTTTCTGATAGGATAGGCTGAGTTATAGTATTAGTAGAACTATAAAGTTCTGCTGTAACACATTCAGCTATTAGTGATTTTTTTATAATGTACACTGCTATCACTGTATTTACGGTACATATAGAGATAATGGCACTTGAACAAGCACATAGCTCAGGATAGTCAGAGCTGTGATTAGGAGAACTGCTCTTGGAGAAGCTAGTGCTATAGATTGGTGATTTTGCAAGTAGAGATGGGCGAACCCGAACAGTAAAGTTCAGCATCCAGACCGAACACCTATGACCTATGACCCGACATGAAATGACACTTGGTGTACATAGGGTTAACCATGTCTTTTCATGTCCTTTGCTATCTAATTTGCACAAACAATTAAATCAGACTATGTGTGCAAAATTTCACACCTGTAGGGGTTAATTAAAGGTGTAAATTCGTAGCAAAAAAGTCCGTTTTTTTTACAACGAATTTACACCTTTAATTAACCCCTACAGGTGTGAAATTTTGCACACATAGACTGATTTAATTGTTTGTGCAAATCAGATAGCAAACGACATGAAAAGACATGGTTAACCCTATGTACACCAAGTGTCATTTCATGTCGGGTGCTTCTGTCTTTTCACTGAAGCCGGCTTTACCGGGCAATTGAATCAGAGGATATTTTACTATGTAGAAGTGTATAAACTATACATATATGTATATATATATGTCACAATGACATGTATATATATATATATGTATTCTATGTGTGTATATTTAGTGTTTACAAGGAAAGAATGGGGTTTTTTTAGTTGCGATATTTTGTTCCCATAGACTTACATGGGACTTCCGGTATCGGTATCGGGTATCGCCGATATTTTAGTGATATCGGCGATACCATTCCGATTCCGATACTTTAGGATATCGGAAAGTATCGCTCAACTCTACTTCTTAGGTGAGAGACCTGATACCACATGCAACAACTCCATTTTTTTTTATTCCAGCCACACTCAGATGGCACAAACATCAGTTTTATACAGTACTACTGGTAGAAAAATGTAAGGAAAGTAACAGAGGATGTTGGCTGATTAGTTGACCCATAGAAGAACATATAACAGCAGCCATGGCCCATGCATGAAGTATCAGGGTCTAGCCCAGCATTTATAGTTTGGAATTAAAGTTTCAATGAGAACCTGGTGGTTAAGGAAGGGGTGTAAGCCTTCTTAGTTGAGAGATCTGATACCTTATGCAACATCTCCAGATATCAAAAACATCAGTTTCATACAGAACTATTGGTAGAAAAATGTAAGGAAAGTAACACAGATTATTGACTGAGCAATTGACCCACAGTAGAACCTTTTATAAAGGCACAGAAGCAGTAACCCTTGGCCCATGCATGAGGTATCACGGTCTGGCACAGCATTTACAGCTTGGAATTCAAGTTTCGATGAGGACCTGGTGGTTAAGGTAGTGCTGTAAGCCTTGTTAACTGGGAGACCTGATACCTCTTGCAACACCTCCAATTTTTTTTTTATTCCAGCCACACTCAGATGGCACAAACATCACTTTCATAAAGTACTATTGGTAGAAAAATCTAAGAAAAGTAACACAGGTAGTTGACTAAAAGTAAGTGCAGGCCTGTCTGTCTGGGAGTCCTACTTACACAAGTAACCCATCAGATGGAGACTCAACTTGTAGTTTACACATTTCAAAAAATAATTGTCACACACCACTAAAGTGGCATCAATTTCCACACAAAGAAACCGTAAAATAGGCCTCTGACAAACCTTCTACTACAGGAAACGCATCAGATGGAGACCCAACTTGGAGTCTCCACAGTTCAAAAAATTATTGTCACACACCACTATAGTGGCATCAATTTCCAACTATTTGTAAAATCAGCAGCAGAAGCAACAGCAGGCACAGAAGACACCACAAGGTGGCACAGACTGTAATAACATGAGATCAATGCATAACAATAAAAGCGACCCCATCGCCTAGTCTGCCCAGTCTGTGACTTGGGTGCAAAAGTCATTGGAGTTCCATGACTTGTTCATTTTGATGAAAGTTAGGTGGTCTACACTTTCAGCAGACAGTCAGATGCATTTATCTGTCAGGACACCACCAGCAGTGCTGAAGACATGTTCTGAGAGAACGCTGGCTGTCGGGCATGACAAAAACTCCATGGCATGACAGGCGAGCTCAGGCCACTCTTCCATTATTGAAGACCTAAATGCAAAAGGTCCAGATGCCCCCTGATGGAATTGATATTGAGCTTGAGATACTCCTGCACCATCCTCTCCTGTCGTTCACAAGCTGTCAGACTTGTGCTGTGTTCTGCTGATGCACGGGCTGGTCTAAAAAAATGTGTGAAATGACTCACAGAAATTGTTTATGCCACTTACACTGCTGCTGCTAATGTTTTTACGATGACGCCTTGACGTTCCCGGTGTTGGACATCTAGAACTGGGATGCACACTGTGTGCCTCACTGATGTCTTGGGGAAAACAACTCTTAAGATTGTCTACAAGCATGTTTCGATACTCCAGCATGCACGCATGTCTTTCTTGGGGGGAAGTGTCTGGCTAAATTTACTCTTGTACCGTGGATCGGACAGAGTGGCAACCAAGTAGTCAGCACTATTTCTAATCCTAAGAATACGGGCATCATATTGAAGTTAGTGTAGTAAGAATGCACTCATGTGTTGGGCGCTTCCATGAGGTCCAAGTCTATGGTGTGTTGCTGGCAGGGTAACACTCAAGGTTGCTTCCTCCAACCCCTAACACCAACCATGAAAAACAGAGAGGGGATCATTATCCTCTTCATCTCCTGACTGTTGTGCGACTATCACTTTGCCCTCCTCCATTTGTTCCTCGGCTCCTGAACCTCTGCTAACAGTGTGTCTGGTACCATGAGCCCCCTCAGTTGCTGCAAGCCATTCTTCCATGGCACCCGCCTGTGCGATGACAGTCCGGAGATTTGAGATATTGTTATCCCTTCTGCATCCTCATCTGCTTCCACCTCTTTCTTTGGGACCACCACCTCCTCACGACTATGGAAAGTGTGCTCTAGCATGTAGCTGACCGAAATAGTGATGCTGATGATGGCATCGTCAGCGCTAACCATAATAATAGACATTTCAAAACTGTGCAGAAGTCTTTCATCTGTGCCCACTCCGCAAGCGTGATTTGCACCATGTCCGGACTGCGTTTGCCTAGGCTATGCAAAAGGACATACTGCACCAGGGCTCGTCACTGCTGCTACAGTCACTGCAACATGTGCAGAATGGAATTCTACCATGTTGAAATATTGCAAATCAAACGATTAACTAGTAGGCCAAAAGACCTCTGTAGCGATGCAAGTCGATGACCTGCGGGGTGCGATAGTCGGAAGTGAGTACACTGTCACCATGCTTTCTGCAGCAGCACATCCAGTCAGGGATAGGGCAGAGAAATTGCTGTACCACCAGGTTGAGGACGTGTGCCATGCAAGGCACGTGTGTGAGGTTTCCCCGGCGTAGGGCCACCACCAGGTTTGCACCGTTATTGCACAAGTCCTTCCTCGGCTCCAGATTCAGTGGAAACAGCCATTGCTCTAACTCGGCCTGGATAGCTATCTTGAGCTGTGTGACTGCGATCTCCAAGGCATATTAATTTGAACACTGCCTGATTGCGGTGAGCCATGGCTGCGCAGTACAGAGGTGGGGAGGATTCTATCTGCACTGTTGGGATGCATGTTGGATTAAGGGAGAGATTGAGTGCACAGATGGAGGCCCTAGAGGAGGTTGAGGAGTCAGAAGCTCTTTAGGAAGTGTTAGATGCAGAGGCTTGGATTCAGATGCTTGTGGAGCAGCCCCTTGACCGCCTCCCCACACAGACACCAGAGTCACCCAGTGACCAGTTAGTGAGCTGTAACGCCTCTGTTCATGTTTGATCGCCCAGGTTCAGTAGACACAGATTTTTTCAGGGAACAGGTGATGTTGTCAGCAACATGCTGGTGTAGCGCAAGCACAGCTTTCTTAGAATAGGAATGGCGACTGGGCAACTGTTACTGGGGGACTGTGACTGCCAGCTACTTTCTGAAACCATCTGTATCCACCGGGGGAAAAGGCAGCATTTCCTTGGCCAAAAGGTTGGTGTTGGTGAGAGTTCAAGCTCTTAGCTTTGGCATGTGTATGAGGAAACAAAATTTTATGTGACCACAACTGCGTGATCATGGATTGGCTGCTGTGCTGAGAGAGGGTGCAGTACAGAGAACAGTACAAACTGGTGGACTGTGAGTGAGGTGCATGAGGAGATGTTATGGTGGATTGAGAAACATGTGTTGTGATATGTTGTGCTAGGTGACACAAAAGCAGTAGTCTTGTCCACTTCCATATCAGCTCATGGGCTCTCACTCACCCAAGCTATAGGGGTAAACAAGTGGAGTGTAACGCTTCCCATGGCTGCGGGGCGTTGGGACATGGCATAGCTTGTCTAACTAGTAGTGTTGAGCGATACGATACCGCAAGTATCGGGTATCGGCCGATATTAGCTCTATCGGCCTTTCGATACTTAGTTCCGATATTTTCGTCTTATCGGATACCGGAATCGGGATTGTCACTGTCACTGTCAGTGTCCGTCGGTCGGGTCTGTCAGGAGTCAGCGGCACTTACCTGGCAGAAGATCTCCGGCGGTCACGGGCTGGACTGCTTCATGGCCGCCATCATCTTTCCCCGGCGGTCACATGCAGTTTCTCACGATAACTGCAGTGACTGCTGGGTAATCCCGGCCGTAAAGCAGTCAGTCCGATGACGTCACCGCCGGGGAAGCAGGTAATCAGCTGTGCTGCGTTGCGATGACAGGCTCTGCCTGTCATTGCGATGTAGCAGAGCTGGATCGTCGTGGGACTGTCGTTACTATGGACTGCGTCGGACAGGTGGTATACTGTTGGTTTGTTTTTTTTCTTTTTTTTACAGGAGATCGATGGCGTCGCAGGAATGAGTGTATAATAAAATTAATGAAAACTGTGTTGTCTCTTTTATTTCATTAAAAGACTTTTTTCTTGCTTTGTCTTTTTTTTATACATTTAATAACTTTGGGATTAATAATGGATCGGTGTCTTATTGACACCTCTCCATTATTAACCGGGCTTATTGTCACCGTGCAATCAACGGTGACATTAACCCTTATTACCCCACTTGCCACCGCTACAGGGCAGTGGGAAGAGCCGGGTAAAGTGCCACAAATGGCACATCTTTTGATGCGCCAAATGTGGGGCTGCTGTAGCCTGGTATTATCAGGCTGTTGAGGGCCAAAATCCATGGGCCTTGACAGTCTTTTAATACCAGGCCGCAGCAGTCTGCATTTTACTTGGCTGGTTAACAAAAATAGGGGGACCCCTACGCCGTTTTTTTTTCGAGGGGATCCCCTATTTTTGTTAACCAGCCAAGCTAAGCAGACTGCTGTGGCCTGGTATTATCAGGCTTGCAAGGTCCATGGATATTGGATCCTTACCAGCCTGAAAAACCAGGCCTCAGCGGTCTGCTTCATCTGGCTGGTTAACAAAAATAGGGGGGATCCCATGCCAATTTTTTTCGAGGGGATCCCCTATTTTTGTTAATCAGCCAAGATATGCAGACTGCTGTGGCCTGGTATTATCAGGCTGGCAAGGTCCATGGATCTTGGCTCCTTAACAGCCTGAAAATCCAGGCCTCAGCGGTCTGCTTCATCTGGCTGGTTAACAAAAATAGGGGGGACCCCACGCCAATTTTTTTCGAGGGGATCCCCTATTTTTGTTAATCAGCCAAGATATGCAGACTGCTGTGGCCTGGTATTATCAGGCTGGCAAGGTCCATGGATCTTGGCTCCTTAACAGCCTGAAAATCCAGGCCTCAGCGGTCTGCTTCATCTGGCTGGTTAACAAAAATAGGGGGGACCCCACGCCAATTTTTTTCGAGGGGATCCCCTATTTTTGTTAACCAGCAAAGATAAGCAGACTGCTGTGGCCTGGTATTATCAGGCTGGCAAGCAGGGTCGGACTGAGCCACCGGGACACCGGAGAAACCTCCGGTGGGCCCCAGCTCCTGCGTGGTGGGCCCTGATTTGAAAGGATAGGTCGTGGGGCAGAGGGGGCGGTGGCCCGGGCCCCGCGCTCTGAGGGGGCCCACCCAGAGCTACGCTACAGTAACTGTATCGGCGTGCACAGCACGCCGATACAGTTACATTCTGCGGCAGAGCAGGGAGAATCGATCTTCCTGCTCTGCCGCCCAGAAGCTATGGGGCCTGAACAGGCATTGGGGGGGCCCGGTGCCAGCAGTGGGCCCCCCAACCGTCATCGGAGGGGCAGCTGTATCGGCATGGGTACGGTTGGGGCGAGGATATGGGTGTGATTAGCTGTGAAATGGGTGTGGTCGGGGCGTGGCTTAAAATTTGCCTTTAACCCTCTTTCCTGTCTTCAAAATTTGGGAGGTATGCTGTATGACCTCCCTACAACTTCTGGGCATGCTCCTGATGAGCGCGACGGATGGTCTCCTGAGGGATCTCCTCCCACACCTGGACTAAAGCATCCACCAACTCCTGGACAGTCTGTGGTGCAACGTGGCATGGCCTAAAATTTGCTGCAGCAGGCACAGCGTGCCACAGCCTTTGTCCCTCTTTCCCTTCTTCAAAGGTTGGGAAGTATGATGGTGGGCCCCAAGAATATTTTTTCTCTGGTGGGCCCAAGGTACTCCAGTCCGACGCTGCTGGCAAGGTCCATGGATCTTGGCTCCTTAACAGCCTTAAATACCATGCCTCAGCAGCAGGGGCGTACATAGAAATCATGGGGCCCCATAGCAAAAGTCTGAATGGGCCCCCCCCCAAAAAAAAAAAACCCAGACCATTGTAAATGTAAAGTGCCAGCACATTGAGGGGACACATTAAACAAAAAAATGTATTATGCCCCCATAGATTGTGCCCCCATAGATGCTCCATGGTATAGGCCCTTATGCTGCCGCAGCTGCTGCAACCAAAAAAAAAAAAAAAGACATACTCACCTTTCGTCGCTGGGGGCCAGGTGCCGGTGTCCTGAGCAGGGGGTGACACCAGGTGCCGATGTCACCGCTCGCTCAGGGCCCCGGCACCTGAGATATTTACCTGTTCTCTCTCCACTGCTGAGTGCCGCTGTCTTCGGGGTCCTCCAGCAGTGAATGATGAGGCAGAGGGCGCGGCACGCACTAACGACGTCATTGCGCCCTCTGACCTGAACATTGCAGCAAGAGGACGCGAGCAACGGTGGAACGGGACAGGTAAATATCCCTTATACTCACCCTTCTGCCGGCGCAGTCTGTGCAGCCCCTGCTCTTCTCCCACGGTCTCCGAAGCCAGTGTTCAGTGGTCACGCGGGACAGCTCATTAAAGTCATGAATATGTGCGTATTCATGACTGTAATGAGCGGTACCACCTGACCGCTGAACACAGGCATCGGAGACCGTGGGAGAAGAGCAGGGGCTGCAGAGACCGCACCAGGAGGGTGAGTATATAGAAGAGCTGCGCTCCCCCTCCCCCGCCGACCCCCTGGTAGTACTGTGTCAGCACAGCTACCCGACCGTCGAGGGCCCCCTCACCTGTCCGGGCCCCATAGCAGCTGCTTGGTCTGCTTCATTCATGGTACGCCACTACTCAGCAGTCTGCTTCATCAGGCTGGTTAACAAAAATAGGGGGGACCCGACGCCATTTTTTATTCGAAGGGAACCCCTATTTTTGTTAATCAGTTCCCTCTGACGTCACTGATTGTGTCCCTGGCTGACCTGAAGTGAAAGTGGAAAGCAATCAATTAAGCTTTCCACTTCCTCTCCTGTCAGCCAGGAGAGGAACTCATTCATTTGGGGGTTTACTGTGAGGCTGCAGCATTAGCTGCGGTCCCTGCAGTAAACATTAACCCTTTCTGAAGGATTACACCGTGGGACCTGACTGTGCATGGGATAGGTAAGAATAATTTTGCTTTTTTATTTTATTTTTATTACAGGAAATGGTTTTTGCAGTCAAATAAAAGATGGTCAAAAACATGTGTCTTTATTTCATTAAAATGATTTTTAATTAAAGTGTGTGTGTTTTATTTTTATTTCATGCAATAGGATTAATAATTGATAGTTGTCTAATTGACAGCTCTCAATTATTAACCTGGCTTAAGGTCACCTTTCAATTGCAATGTGGCTTTAACCCCATATTAACCCATTCGCCACCGCTACAGGGCAATGGGAATAGACGGGCAAAGTGCCAGAAAGGGCGAATCTAATTATAGATTTGTCTTTTCTGGGGTGTCTGGGGGCAGATGTTAGTAGCCGGGGGGGGGCAAAAATAATGGTCCCTCTCTGGGCTATTATTATCTGCCCCCATTCGCTGGCTTTGCCTGTCTGGTTGCGAAAATAGGGCGGGAGCCCACGCATTTTTTTTAAACAATTTTGCACCTCATATATATATATATATATATATATACATGTCATTGAATTTGTGACACATTATATATATATTTATATTTATAGTTCATACACTTCTACATAGTATAATAGCCGCTAATTCAATTGACGGCTTTTGTGAAAATGCAGAACCCGACATGAAATGACACTTGGTGTACATAGGGTTAACCATGTCTTTTCATGTCCTTTGCTATCTGATTTGCACAAACAATTACATCAGTCTATGTGTGCAAAATTTCACACCTGTAGGGGTTAATTAAAGGTGTAAATTCGTAGCAAAAAAGTCTGTTTTTTTTACAACGAATTTACACCTTTAATTAACCCCTACAGGTGTGAAATTTTGCACACATAGACTGATGTAATTGTTTGTGCAAATCAGATTGCAAACGACATGAAAAGACATGGTTAACCCTATGTACACCAAGTGTCATTTCATGTCGGGTGCTTCTGTCTTTTCACAGAAGCCGGCTTTACCCGGCAATTGAATCAGAGGATATTTTACTATGTAGAAGTGTATAAACTATACATATATGTATATATATATGTCACAATGACATGTATATATATATATATATATATATATGTATTCTATGTGTGTATATTTAGTGTTTACAAGGAAATAAAGGTTTTTTTTAGTTGCGATATTTTGTTCCCATAGACTTACATGGGACTTCCGGTATCGGAATCGGATATCGCCGATATTTAGTGATATCGGCGATACCATTCCGATCCGATATTTTTAGATATCGAGCAGTATCGCTCAACACTACTAACTAGCCAATGCTCCCACGCCGCCAGTCCACGACGACGTGAGGCATGCGTCCCAGATGGTAAGAGAATGTGGACCCACTGGACCACAGAGGGAGACCCGGGCCTGCCCGGACTAGGGGAGGGCAGCGACCGGGATCCGTGGCAGCTGAGCATGTGGGCAAGATGGCGACCTGCAGGACTAGACAACACCGCACAACTTCAGGTATGAAGAAACATAAAGTTTACTTAAAGACACACACAGTACATAAACAGAACATAATGCCGGGCTCCCGATTCCGCACATCAGAGAAGGGTACATGTCTCAGGATCACAGACGAGTGCAGGAGGACACCACGGGTAGATGCAGTCCAAGGTTATCTGGCACGAGCATACTAGGACGGCCTCTCTCAGGCCTCAGGCGTAGCACAGGCTCAGCAGGAGAACATCTAACACCGGCCCAGGACGAACGTCAGACGATGGCAGGGTCAACACGGGTTGATGCAGTCCAGGGTCATCTGGCACGGGCATACTAGGACGGCCTCTCTCTCAGGCCTCAGGCGTAGCACAGGCTCAGCAGGAGAACATCAGACACCGACCTCAGACAGACTTCAGATGATGGCGGGGTCATCACGGGTAGATGCAGTCCAGGATCATCTGGCACAGGCATACTAGTATGGCCTCTCTCAGGCCTCAGGCGTAGCACAGGCTCAGCAGGAGAACATCTAACACCGGCCCAGGACGAACGTCAGACGATGGCAGGGTCAACACGGGTTGATGCAGTCCAGGGTCATCTGGCACGGGCATACTAGGACGGCCTCTCTCTCAGGCCTCAGGCGTAGCACAGGCTCAGCAGGAGAACATCAGACACTGACCCAGGACAGACGTCATCACAGGGTAGACTGTTATGTTTTGGTAGCCGAGGAGTGCAGGCAAAAAGGCAATACACCAGAGCAGTTGGAATCTATGAGATTGCAGTACCCTGACTAACCACAACAACTAGAGGCAGCCGTGGAGCGTTCCTACGTTGGTCCTAGACGCCTCGTCACAGCCTGAGAAACTAACTACACCTAAAGATAGATATAGGAAAGCTATCTGCCCCGGAGCAGAACCCCAAAGATAATAGAAAGCCCCCAAACATGTAATGGCGGTTAGACAAGAAGAAATACTGACACAGACAGAAAATAGTATGAGCAAACGTTGGGGCCCAAACTAACTAAATAGAAAAGGATAGGAAGTACTTACTGCAATCCCAGAAAACCCTGAAAAGCACCAACTCTACTAATTTCAAAAACACCTGAGATCACACAACCTCTACCACCTTAATTAGTTCTCTGGTGTAACAAAATCAAAACAGCAGCCACTGAAAAAACTGGAAAAAGCAAATGTACAAACATCAGTGGCTGAACTAAACTGAGAGGGCAAAAGCCCCCGGAGGGGACCCTGAAGGCCCCCACAGAAGTGCAGGACAAAATGCAAAAATCAAGCACAAAAACAAAAAGAAGAAAATGTCTTATCTGTTAGCAGGAGATGCAGTCACGACACAGCAGGCTACAAGGGAAACAGGAATCAAGGATAGAGACCAGAACAATTGATCACCGGCAACCCTGATGGGAAGGTGACTCCCTTATATAAGACCAGTCAGTAACACCTGATTCCCAATCCTCACAATCTTCACAATCTTCACTGGACAGACCAGTACCGCTTGTAACCACCAGAGGGAACCTCTGCTCAGAACTCATCTCAAGCCCATTCACAACAGTAGACCATGGAGGAACCGGCAGGACATCGGGACATCAGGAACACGGACTGGACCTCAGGGACTCAGGAACATGGATTCAGGAACACGAACTCAGGAACATGGATTCAGGAACACGAACTCAGGAACACGGACAGGACATCAGGAACACGGTGTAATGTATGTAGTACAGTTCATATAGCGTCTTGTGCTTGGGTGCGATGAAAACACAGGAGTCACAGGTTTGATATAGAAAAGTCCTGTATTACTTCATACAAGTTGGCAGAAATAGTCACACAGTTTGCAGACACAGAAACAGGAGACACAGCAGGCCAGAGTAATCCAAGCTCAGCAATCACTCTCCAATACAGATTCAGGATCTTCTTCTCTGTTACCGTAAGTCCATGCAAACGTGGGTCTTTCAAAGAGCAGGGTTCAGAGTCCACAAGTGCTTCAGAGTTCCTCAGTAGGAATAGCTGGAGTACAAGGTCCAAGGCTTACAGGAGTCAAGTCACAGGTTCACTGCAGGCTAGGATCTGAAGCACTGATTGCTCAGCTGTGGCTGCTTAAGAAGCAAAGGAGAGAATCAGGGCGGGAACATGCAAGCTGGAAACTCCATTTTGACTGAGGGCAAGATAGCTGCAGCAAGACAGAAAGTAAAATGGCTGACAAACAAACTGAGTTTCAGGAATATATACATAGAACCTTACATTACTCCCCCCTTAAGGACAACCTCCGGATGACCTCAGACCAGGCTTGTGTGGGTACCTCTGATGAAACTGACGGAGCAAGCGAGGAGCATTAACGTTATTGACCGGTTCCCATGAGTTGTCCTCCACTGGGTAGCCCTGCCATTTAATCAGATATTGTAACTGATTTCTATACAACCTGGAATCTAAAATCCTTTCCACCACAAATTCTTCCTGACCATCGACTAGCACTGGGTCAGGGCAAGGAGAGGAACGTCCAGGAAACGTATTGGGTGTCGCAGCCTTTAGTAGGGATACATGAAAGACAGGGTGGATTCTCATAGTTCTGGGCAGTTGAAGACGACAAGCAACGGCACTTATAATTTTACTGATTTTATAGGGTCCAATGTACTTATGTCCCAACTTAGACGATGGAATCCTTAACTTAAGATTTCTGGTTGACAGCCAGACCAAGTCTCCTACCTTGAAAGCTGGTGCAGGTTTACGAAATTTATCTGCTGCTTTCTTGTACCTTTCTTGAGCCGATTCCAGATTTTCCTTTAGAAGATCCATATTCTTCTGTAAAGACGTGATTCTTTCAGCCACTGCTGGTAAAGGCGTTTCTATGGGAAATCGTGGTAGAATGTTAGGATGATAACCTAGATTAGAGTAAAAAGGAGACTGTTTAGTGGAGGCACTCTGAGAGTTGTTATACGAGAACTCAGCTAATGGAAGTAGATCCACCCAATCATCCTGTAGGTGGCAGATAAAGCAGCGGAGATACTGCTCCAGGGTTTGATTGGTTCGTTCGGTCTGTCCATTAGTCTGGGGATGAAAAGCAGAAGAAAGGTTTACTTTAATGTCCAATGCTGCACAGAAATTTTGCCAAAACCTAGAAGTGAATTGCACCCCTCGATCCGAAATAACCTCATCCGGTACTCCATGTAAGCGAAACACATCTTTAATCATCAAATCTGATGTCTGTTTTGCAGTGGGTAAGCCGACACAAGGGATAAAATGAGCTGCCTTTGTTAGACGGTCAACCACCACTAGAATGGTGTTCTTCCCCTGAGAGGTTGGTAACTCCACAATGAAGTCCATAGAAATGGATCCCCACGGGCGGGATGGGGTGGAAGAGGCTGTAACAGACCAGTTGGTGAGGAGCGAGGTGTTTTGCATCTTGCACAGACCTCACATGAAGTGATATAATTCAAAACATCCTTCCTGCAAGTGGGCCACCAAAAGAAACGAGAAAGAAATTCCTGTGTCTTTAGAATTCCTCTATGCCCAGCTATCTTGGAATCGTGAATGAGTTGCAATACTCTTAATCTGACTGTTTCAGGAATATACAGACATTGTCCCTGAATCCACACACCATTCTTAAAGACAAGACTTACGTCCCTTGGGGGTTGTGCCAAAAAGGAATCCGCATGGTATGCTTCCTTGATGTCCTTAAGTAGGTCTTGATTATGAATTACTCCTAGGAATCTAGAGTCAGGAAGAATAGTCTTAGGAGGAGTAATTGGACGTGTCTCTGCTGAGTAAATCCTAGAGAGTGCATCAGCCTTTCCATTGCGCGATCCTGGTCTATAAGAGATGATAAAATTAAATTGGTTTAAGAAAAGATTCCAGCGAGCCTGGCGAGGAGTCAGGCACTTAGCCGACCTGATAAACTCAAGGTTACGATGGTCTGTCAGGACGACTATTTGCTGTGCAGCTCCCTGAAGAAGGTGTCTCCATTCTTTGAAGGCGGCAATAATGGCCAACAACTCTCTATTGCCCACATCGTAGTTCCTCTCAGCCGAAGACAACTGCTGGGAAAAGAAGGCACAGGGATGCAAGACATTCTTCTCACCTGTTCTCTGAGAGAGTATAGCTCCAACGGCACAGTCTGAAGCATCCACCTCTATTATGAAGGCAAGCTCGGGGTTGGGATGTACTAGGATAGGTGCAGTGGTAAATTTATCTTTTAGACGGGAAAATGCTTCCTGGGCTTGGGGAGTCCAGGAAAACCTAGACTCTTTCCGGGTAAGTTGAGTGATAGGTGACACTACCTCAGAGAAATTTCTAATGAAACGTCTATAGAAGTTGGCAAACCCGATGAAGCGCTGTACCTCCTTCACATTTCTAGGACTTGGCCAATCCTTGATGGCTTGGGTTTTGCTTCCATCCATACTAATTCCTTGTGTAGACAGTACATACCCCAGAAATTGAATTTCGGTCCTATGGAATTCACACTTTTCAAGTTTGATGTAAAGATGATTTTGTCTTAGACGTTCCAAGACCATTCTCACATGTCCATGATGTTCCTCTGTGGAGTTAGAAAAAATTAGAATATCATCCAAATAAATTACCACGAATGTATCTAGGAGATCCCTGAAGATGTCATTCACCAAGTGTTGGAAAGTGGCTGGGGCGGTACTCAGACCAAAAGGCATAACTAGATATTCAAAGTGTCCATAGCGTGACCTGAATGCAGTCTTCCATTCATCCCCAGGTCTAATACGGACTAAGTTATAGGCCCCACGAAGATCTAGTTTAGAAAAAATTTTGGCATGTCGCACTCTCTCCAATAACTCAGGGATTAAAGGCAATGGATAATGGTTTCTAATAGTAACCTTATTGAGTTCCCTATAGTCTACGCATGGTCTCAGAGATCCATCTTTCTTCTTTACAAAGAAGATGGGTGCACCTGCAGGAGATGAAGAGGGGCGTATGAAGCCCTTGGCTAGATTTTCATCTATGTAATCCTTTAAAGCCTTTAGCTCGGGCCCCGCCAGGGGGTAGATCTTACCAAAAGGTATCTCTGCTCCAGGCAATAATTCAATTGGACAATCATATGGACGGTGAGGAGGAAGCTGGTCAGCGTTCTTCTTGTCACATAAATCCACATAGTCCTGGTATACAGCTGGTAGTTCAGGGACTGACATGATTCCTTTAGGAACAGAGCAAGCTGAAACTTTTGGACTCATCTGTTTCTCTGGAAAGTGTAATTCCTTGGTCTCCCAGTTAATGGTAGGATTCTGAGCCTGCAGCCATGGTAGCCCTAGAATAATGGGAAAGTGGGGAGAAGAGATAAGCATAAAGGACAGTTTCTCTTGATGATCTTTACCCATAAGAACCCTCAAAGGCTCTGTTTCCTGATCCACTGGTCCAGAGGTCAGCAGGGAGCCATCCACAGTTTCCATCTGTACTGGAGTAGCCTTCTTCACTGAACGTATTCCCTGTTTCAGAGCAAAGGAGACATCCATAAAATTTCCACTTGCCCTGAGTCGATCATAGCAGAGCTAGACACCCAAGCTGAGTCAACCCAGAGTTTGATGGAAAGAAAGCAATGAGAATTGTTTTTCTTACAACTCAGCTGGGACACCGCTGAGGAAACTTGAAAAATGGCAGCGTTTACACAGTCAACGTCCTCAGAGGTAACGGAGTTTAAGTCCGAGAAATCAAGATCTGTTGCTGCAGATCTCTCTGGAGCCTGAGGCTCAGACCTGACAGATCCCCTCTCGCAACACTCACAATGAATGAGTGCTGCAGTAGTCTTACGAGAACGGCTGGGGCAGTTTATAATGAAGTGCCCTGACTTACCACAATAGAAACATAGATTCTCCTTAAAACGATGTTCCTTGCGTGCATCACTAACCCGTCGTTGTAAAGAGTCTACCTGCATGGGTTCAGGTTCAGGTTCCCTTGTGATCCTACTCAAAGGTTCCTTAGCTGGAGAGGAAGGTAGGAAAAGGTTAGTACGATTGCTTTCGAACCATCTCTCTTGCCTGCGTTCAGTCAGACGAGTATCAATACGGATGCAGTAGTTAATAAAGTCACCTAACGCAGTGGGAGGGTCGGCACGAGCAAGTTCATCCTTAATCAGTGGAGATAACCCCTTTCGAAAAATAGATTTTTTGGCGGAACTGTCCCAGGTGGTATCAAGGGCCCATCTCCTGAAATCCAAGGCATATTCAGCTACCGAGTGCTTACCTTGGCGCAAAGCTAACATGGCTGCTTCAGCTGTTGCACCTCGATTGGGGTCATCAAACACCTGCCCCATGGCTGAAATAAAATCATCAAGGTGATTCAAACAATCATCCTCAGTCTCAATCAGAGGGTTTGCCCACATTAAAGCCTTGTTGGTAAGCAACATAATTATAGTAAGCACCTTAGATCGTTCAGTGGGAAATTGTGAAGCATGTGCAGAAAAAAAAAGATTGCATTGATTAATAAATCCCCTGAATTTCTCACGTTCACCGCCAAAACGAAAAGGGGGCAACTTGGGAATCCCAGCACTCGGGGCTACGGCAGGAGCCTGGACTCGCCCCTCTAGAACCTCAATCCTGGCTCGCAAATCCTGGGTAGTCTGTCCAACCACTTGCAAATTGTGATTATTGAGGTCCTGTAGGTTTGTAAAACGGGTCTTTATATTCTGCAAATCTGCAAGGATATTATCAGTCACTCCGCAAAGTTCCTTTATGCGGGCCTCCATTTTCCAGATCTTTTAAGACAGGATTACTGGAAGAAGAGGAGAGAAAAAAAAAATAGTGTTCACCTGTGGCAACACTGCAGAGAGAAAAAAAAATTAAGGGAACTGCTCACCTGGAATGGTTGTGAGAAGTCACAACCACTATCATCACAGAAAGTTTCAACCAGACATCTGATATCCAGAGTTACAGCAGACAAAAAAGAGAAAAGAAAGGAAAAAAAAAACAATAGTGTTTACCTGTGGTAACACTGCAAAAAGAAAAAACTTAAGGGAATTGCTCACCTGGAATGGTTGTGAGAAGTCACAACCACTGTCATCACAGAAAGTACAACCGGACGTCTGATATCCACAGTACAGCAGACACAGCCTTCCAGACCCAGCAGACACTAACGTTTTGGCTTCAGAATCTTGTAATGTATGTAGTACAGTTCATATAGCGTCTTGTGCTTGGGTGCGATGAAAACACAGGAGTCACAGGTTTGATATAGAAAAGTCCTGTATTACTTCATACAAGTTGGCAGAAATAGTCACACAGTTTGCAGACACAGAAACAGGAGACACAGCAGGCCAGAGTAATCCAAGCTCAGCAATCACTCTCCAATACAGATTCAGGATCTTCTTCTCTGTTACCGTAAGTCCATGCAAACGTGGGTCTTTCAAAGAGCAGGGTTCAGAGTCCACAAGTGCTTCAGAGTTCCTCAGTAGGAATAGCTGGAGTACAAGGTCCAAGGCTTACAGGAGTCAAGTCACAGGTTCACTGCAGGCTAGGTTCTGAAGCACTGATTGCTCAGCTGTGGCTGCTTAAGAAGCAAAGGAGAGAATCAGGGCGGGAACATGCAAGCTGGAAACTCCATTTTGACTGAGGGCAAGATAGCTGCAGCAAGACAGAAAGTAAAATGGCTGACGAACAAACTGAGTTTCAGGAATATATACATAGAACCTTACACACGGATTGGATCTCAGGGACTCAGGAACATGGATTCAGGAACACAAACTCAGGAACACAGACAGGACATCAGGAACACGGACTCCGGAACACGGACAGGACATCAGGAACACGGATTGGATCTCAGGGACTCAGGAACATGGACAGGACATCAGGAACACGGATTGGATCTCAGGGACTCAGAAACACGGAAAGGACATCAGGAACATGGACTGGAACTCAGGAACATCAGAACACTGGCATCGGGCTCCGGACATCAGGCAGGGAGGATAGGATCCGGACTTCTGGAAGTGGTCATCGGACATCGGACATCAGGCCATAGTCATCAGGCATCGGACATCTGGCAGCGACCTGAAAAGGAACCCCAGCGGTCTGGTGCAAGCCCTGCCAGGCTCAACGGGAGCCGGCCGAGGATTGAACCGAAGCTGAGCACAGAGTAACAGAAACTCAGCACACACACCGGAGTCCTCCTTCCAAGATGAACTCAGGTTATATAGCAAAGAATCACAGTCACTGGCACAGGGTTCAGGACACAGAAGGACTTCAGGAACATAACACAGAGGACACAGTTCAGACAGTCAGGTACAGGATCCGATCCAGAATCAGGGAATCAGGAAACAAAACACAACAGGAACAGGCCTGGATATGCAGCCTCCAGGAAGGGCGATCTGGGTATTCTGCCCCCAGAGCTGGCGGAAACATAAGACATAGTTCAGACATTCAGGTACCGGAACAGATCCAGGATCAGGGATTCAGGGAACAAGACACAACAGGAACAGGCCTGGATATGCAGCCTCCAGGAAGGGCGATCTGCGTACTCAGCCCCCAGAACAGGCGGAAACACAAGACACAGTTCAGACATTCAGGTACCGGAACAGATCCAGGATCAGGGATTCAGGGAACAAGACACAACAGGAACAGGCCTGGATATGCAGCCTCCAGGAAGGGCGATCTGGGTACTCAGCCCCCAGAACAGGCGAAAACACAAGACAGGACAAAGGGAATCAGCTCTCCAGAACTGATCACACTCAGAGCAGGAGCTGAACACACAAACACACAAGGCTAGGTTCAGGAACTCAATGCAAAGCTCTGGCAACGCCCCACAAGGCTGGGGAACTTTATATATGAGCTGCTTCACAGCGATAGGCTGGAGCAGCAATTCTAGTGCACATCCATTCCTCATAAAAGCAGGACAGGTGTGGGCCGCGCTCCCTATGCAGAGCCAGACACAACTCAGCACAGCAAGGACACCTGACAATGGCTGCAGCCTCAACACTCGTAGTAAGTCATGCACCACTGCAGAGGACTTTGCAACCTACGGGTAGCTTCTACAGCACGCCAGGGACCGCACATGCGGGTGGTCATGCAACGCAGCGGAGACACTCCCGCAAGTACGGCTACGCAGCAGAGCTGGCAACTGAGCAGCATCCATACAGGTAACAGACAACAGTATCCCAGCTGGTTAGGGGGAAAGAAGCAAAAGGGTTAAAGCAAAGACATGCAAAGTAACGCTGGAAAACAAAATACAGATAATACCAGCGTTACATGGAGTTTGTGCAGTGACCTGTGTGCGACGACTTGGCATGGTGACGGATGAGGAAGACGAAGCAGATGGGGTTGATGGGACTACTGGTGGTTTGCCGAGGCCCGCTAGTCTGCATTTTGGTGTAGTGAGATTCCCACACTAAGGCAAGTTGATCGTCCATGTGCCAGTTTATGCATGTAGTTGTCAAATTATAGCATTTATTGCCTCTAGTGAGTTTTTTTTGCAAATTTGAGAGATAATGTATTTTATTGTCCTTGTATTGAGAAAGAATTCCATTCCCTTCACTCCTGCCCAATTGGTGTTACTGCTGTACATCGATAGACGCTAGAAGGGTGTCATCACTGATGTTTATACCCTCAAATTTTACCAGCAGGTTGGAGTTGTCTCTCAAATAGTTTGGTAGGGAAATCACAAAGGGACTGAGGACCTTGTCTGCATACTCTCCAAGATTTTGTCCAATGGAGTCCACCCTCGACACTATTGGTCGGCCTTTGAGGGGGGTGAGCCCTTTGTAGGCAAAGAAGGCAGGAATCAAAGGAAATTTGGGTAGAAGAAAATCAAACTCATTTTTCATGATAATGCTACGGTCCAAATTTGCTGTTAATATTGATGTAAGAGACTCCAGGTATTGAGTGACCCATAAGTTGCCTCCCTTATCAGAGGGCTTAACAATGAGATTAGTTTCCAGAGAAGTGAGGGCCTCAAGTTCCTGAATCGCAAGATTAGATCTAAAGTCAATATCGAATGAGTGTATTTTTGCCAAATCCTCCACTACAACTCATAGATAAATATCAATGCTATCTAATTCCCCTATGTGAGGCAACTTGGTACTGTTTCTCTTGAGTCCTGTAAAGGGACCCAGGCCCCTATCACACTCATTCGCTTCCAGAAGGCCTGCTAGTGTTTCAACTGCCTCTAAGTCACAATCTACGATTCCCAATTCAGCATATCGTTCTCGTTCCTTATGCTTATGAAAATTATGAAACTTGAGCTTCCATCCAAAAAGGTTAATGTCCTTAACCCAAGTAAATGAATTGAATTAAAAAAGTAAATGATAGGGACAAAAAATAAGCCCTTACGTAATGCACTGATCTTGATGAGATAGTGAAAAAGTAGTAAGGTTAACAACCTGACTGGAGGTGGGCCCCTTTAGTTCATCTTGTTTCTCAGTTGAAACTCATGAGTCGCCTTCTGCTCCAAAAAAGAGGGCGAAAACAAGGAGGGTAAAGTGTTGTGAATATGCTGGAGGCGGCTTCTGAGCTGGGACTCCCTCCGGTGGTTGCTGAGGGTAATGAACTGATTACCGAATGGCCTTCAGCTGGCGCTGAATGGTAGGATATAAGTGGCCTGAGTTCCCAGCAGCCTTGCCGGTTATCAATTGTTCCTACTGGTCTAGCTTGAAGCACTGCTAGTTTCCTGCTCTCCTTCAGATAAGTGTTTGCTGTTTTTTCTTTTCCTCTGTTTGATTTTCTCTGCTGGTTTGCTGCTTGCAATGGACTGCAGCCTGTCCCCTTTTGGGGGTCTGGCGCTGCAATTGTGCTCCGTTTGTGTCTGCACTTTTGCTTTGCTCCTTTGTTACTTTTCATTTGCTGAATAGCGTTTTGTTACACCAGAGATCTGATTTAGGTGGATGAGATCGTATGATCTCAGGTTTTTTGGCAATCAGAAGTGTTGGTATTTTTGTTAGGGTTTTTTTGGATTGCAGTCAGAATTCTTTCTTGTACTTTTCTGTCTAGACAGATTGGGCCCCAGCGTTTGCTCATTCTATTTTCTGTCTGTGTCCGTGCTTTCTTCTTGTCTAACCGCCATTACATGTTTGGGGCCTTCCTATTTTCTTTGGGGATCTGCTCCGGGGCAGATAGCTTTCATCTTTCTGCCTTTAGGTGTAGTTATCTCTTAGGCTGTGACGAGGCGTCTAGGATCACCGTAGGAACTCTCCACGGCTACTTCTAGTTGTGTGGTTAGTTCAGGTTACTGCAATCCAATAGGTTCCAGCCTCTCTGGTGTATTACCGCTTTTTGCTATTTCTCCTCAGTTACCGAAACATAACAGTAAAGGTAGTAATTGGCCAGAGCTTCCAGTATTTGTTATTGTTACTACACAGATAACGTGTGTTGGGTCATCCTTTTGCGGTCTCAAAAAAGGCCCTGGTTAAGCAACCCTTGCCGCCCCTGTGAACTGCATACTTGCGACCGGTGCTGTGTACCTCTGGGTTCAGACCAAGTTGGATATAGAACCTCATTGTCATCGTCTCTGTTCTTACACTTCTCACCCTGAGAGTCACCCTCCTCTTCTTCCTACCCTGACACCACAGTACAATCCGCGTGGGCCTCTGGTATCTGAGTCTCATCAGGATCATCTCCACCGTTGGTGGTTAACATCTGTTGACAAAGGTATGGATTCTACTTGACCCTACTTCGTCTAGCCCCGGTTCCAACATGAAAAAATTTTGGGCATCGATGCAGATGCTTTCCTCCTCTGGTTTCTGTGATTCTTTGGCGCAGACCTCCGATACACATGCAATAGAATATGTGAACTGCTCTGCAGAGTGGCCCATCTGTGGTTCCCACAGTCAGTCGGGCATTTGGAAATTTTTGACGTGGGGGAAACAAGTTGATTGGTGTTCCACCTCTGAGGATTGTACTGTGTGGGATGTTAATATGGAGGAAGAGAAGAAGAGGCCACTTGATGTAGCGCTTGCCATCCACTGCAGCACATCCTCTTTCTGAGCCTCATCTACAAGGCGTACCTCTGTGCGGCTGCCAAAGAAAGGGAGTTGAGTAGACCGTCCAGTAACAGATTTTGTCAGTGGTCTTTGGATAGGACAAAACGGTGTTTATTCAGTTGAGCGTTCACGTACATGTCGATCACCAAGCCTATTCCCCTTTCCATGACAACTTTGCTTTTTCCCTCTAATGTTATAAGTAAGTAGCTTTCACTTCTTGTAACCTGCTGTTTCATAATTTTAGGCCCAAAGCTGTCAGCCACATGTCACTAAATGAACAATCACTATGTATTTTCTTAGCTAGTGTGCCTGAATAACACTGTTACCTAATGATTTTTAAGTGGAAATCTGTCCTTCTAATTTCACACTGAAACACAGTTCTAGCACAAATGATTTGCATTATGCCTCCTCGCAGCACCCCAATATTAGTCCTAACAATTTTAAGTGGAAATCTGTCTTTCTGATTTCACACTGAAACACAGTTTTATCACAAACGATTTGGATTAGCTAATTGTGCCTCGTGACCGCAGTTGCAAGTGTGTCATAGCTTTCTGGTAGATTGCTTAGTAGTAGTGAAGCAACATGGAAATCCTTTACATCTTCCCCAATGCCCCACAGGCGCGCCATAATTTTTAGAGTATTTCTTACATAATCCTGCATATCTTGGCCCTTATTTAGATTAGACTGAAACAGTTTGCTCATTAAATATAAGCTTTTTGCTGAGATTTATCCTTTCATGCACTTTCTGAAGCTGTTCCCACATTTATTTTATAGTTTGACTTTTACATACATGCGCAATCTAGTCATCTTCTCTACTGAGGGAGATAGTGCTTTGTCCTTTTTGATCCTTCTCTAACCAGTCTTCTGGTAGTGGGTCAGGTCTAGACTCCTGTGTGTATTTCTATGTACCTTCTCTTATCAGCAACATCTTTACATTGAATTCCCAGGATTGGTAGTTCTGGTTAGTCAGATTTGTCACTGTCAATTTCACAGAGTTGCTGCTTGTGGCCAGCTTTGCTTGTTCTTCTTAGTATAGTGTTGTTCTTTCTTCTCTGGGCTGTTCTCTGGGTCTTTAGGTTTCTGGGTCTCTGGGCCCATAACCTGTTGGCAGCAGATTAATCTCTGTACTGTTCCGCCGTTCAACAGTGAATATATACTTATTCAGGAAAAAAGATAACACAGCTTACAACTGGCATTTCATATCAATTAGGTTATTAAAGTGGTGATACAATATGAAAGAACCTCAATGAAATAAAAAACAAGGTGATAAATATGAAAAATAGAAATGAGTAATTCGATTTACGTTGCCATAGTTCAGCATCTGGTCTAGTCCCCACTTCAGTGCATTGGGTGAATATTGTACAAAGTATCAAAGTGTTACCCATATCTAACCCACACAGCGTCTTTCATTTGCTAATGAACTGGTCAATTTTTGTTATAAGTAATAATTTTTTTTTAAATCTCCCATAGATTGTGATGAGTTTATTGTAAAGAATTTCCCCATAATTGTATTTTTTATTACATATCATTGTAAAATTGAATGATGCATTGTATTCCTGCTAATATACAAGTACAGTGAGGGAAATGCACTGAATCAGATTATTCTTCAGAATATAATGATTGTGAAACACCCAGATCTAAACATTTAATCTCTGTAACAATTCATTTCTGTTCAGAAAAGCAGAACAGTATTTTACCGGAATCACTGCATGGCACCATGTGCTGGACAAACAGACCTTATCTGCCACCATAGTTAGTTTCTTGTCAATATTGCTGGTGGACGGGTCTGCTTGTAAAGACTTCTGCACTGTTTTTCAGGTTTCTATCACTATCGAGAGTAGGGATGAGCGAAACTGAACGGTAAAGTTGGGGTTTGTACAGGACAATACCGAACTCTGATGCCTAATAAAGTTTGATGAAAGGCTGCATCGCAGCCAATTAACAAGCTTTTAGGCTGTGGGCACTACCATAGCCATCACCAGCCGTGATCAGCTGGCGCAGAATGTGACCCAGACTGTATAAATGCCGGATCACAAGTGCCGCCAGTCTGCTCTGATTAGTGGAGTGACAGGACACAGATGGAGTGAGGGAGAGTGTTAAGTTGCGCACTTTGCAAAAAAAGCCGCTGTATGTATTCTGCACGTGTCTGAGTAGAAGTACTGTGCCAAAAAGCCACTGTGTGTGTACTCAGCAACAATATTTGTGGGACTACTGTGCCAAAAATCCGCTGTGTGTTCTCTGCACCCATATCTGTGTGAGTATTGTGCCTTTAAGTATCATTGTGTATTCGGCAACCCCACCTTTGGGAATACTGTGCCTTTAAGCATCTGCATGTACTCTGCACCACCCTCGTGTGGGAGTACTCTGCCTTTAAGCCTCTGTGTGTACTCTGCACCTCTGGCTGTGGGAGTAATGTGCCTATAAGCCTCTGTGCGCACTCCTCAATCCTACCTGTGGAAGTACTGTGCCTCTAAGCGTATGTGTGTACCCTGCAACCTTGCCTGTAGGAGTACTTTGCCGTTAAGTCTCTGTGTGTACTCTGCACCTCTGCCTGTGGGAGTACCATGCCTTTAAGCCACTGTGACAGAAGAAGCAGAGGACAAATGCGACCAAAGAGTCCAAGATATAATAAAAATAGAATTGTTTTATTAATTGCAAATAAAAACATGTATGAATGTGATATACGCTAAAGTGCAAGTGTGCAGTACAAAAAACATGGGACGCAGAGGTGCTGCTCAATACAAAAGTCAGGGATATCAATAGATAGTATAGGTACAAAATCTATCTCTTTGCGGTGTCAGTCTTGTTTCTTATTTTTTTATGCTTTTACTTACCTTTTATTTCTTTATAGGATTGCTTGCTTCCAATTGGCCTTTTTCCTGGGTTCTATGATGGGCATCAATCACTTTATCAAGATTCATCATGATATATACCTGCATCATCCAGGCTGCTCACTTCATTTGGATATTTTTTAATTTTATCTATATGCGACTATTATTATCTACCTGACTATTGACATATATGACTTTGATTCATCATACTGCATTACCCGTGCTATTCTTTTTTATTTATTGGGTATATCTACATTCAGTGTTTTGATATAGTGAAATTAGTGATTTCTTTTATTATGTTTACTATTAAACATTATTCTTTGTATTATGATGTCTCACTTTATCATATACTGTAGGTATTCTACAATATGGATATTATGTCTGTTAGGAATATATGTCATATGCAATATTATGCTGTTTATTATATTCAATTTTGATATTCCCTTGGATATATATTATCTTTGACTTGCTATTCTATAGCTTGTAGTAGCCTTAATTTTTGATCTCCATGCCGTGATATATATCTTTTTATATGCCTTAATTAATTGATCCAGTGCCACTTTTCTTTTATCTGGGCTATCCACACTTTCACTATGTGCCCACATTTAGTTGTCATGTACGCATGCATTCCATGCATTCATCCGGCCAGCAGGCGCTCGTTGTCTCTTGGGACTGACGCTGTCAGGTCACATCATGTGACCTCTGGCGCTGCCTCCCTTTGACGGCGAAGCAGTCAGGACCGGAGTGGATTGCTTGGCGCGCATGCATCATATTACTGACAACTATAATTAATTTCCATATACAGCCTTCTACCCGTATATAGTCTCCCATGTCCTCGGTGAGCACACTGTGTGGTTCTTCCCGGTGCACCCCGAGTTAATATGGTGAGAATTTCGGCGTTGGCTGTTACCTAGGCAAAACGCGCCACTTCCGGTTAACGCTGCCTTGAATGTATGACGAGTGTGGATGTTGCCCCGGCAACTCAGACTATTTCCGGGTATCGCCGATTGGTTCAGGCCCCCTTTTTATACTCACCTCACTTTCTCACTGCATGTCCCCTGACGAAGGCTTCTGCCGAAACGCGCGTCGGGGTGACGCGTGACGTGCTGCTCTCCCTCTCCCTCTGCATCTGCTGGCCCCCCGGGTGGCTTCTATTCATCCTCAGCGGTATGCTTTTCTATTCTGACTATGGCTATATGCACATTTATTATGTATAAGATAACACACTGCCTGCGGGCATGTGTCATACCCTTGTGATGGATGTTGCCAGGCCATTGATTTCTATATATATCTGAGGGAATAATATGTTGCTTCTATGTTGTATCAGTGTACCTATACTATCTATTGATATCCCTGACTTTTGTATTGAGCAGCACCTCTGCGTCCCATGTTTTTTGTACTGCACACTTGCACTTTAACGTGTATCACTCTGTTTACAATTTCGTATTTGCAATTAATAAAACAATTCTATTTTTATTATATCTTGGACTCTTTGGTCGCATTTGTCCTCTGTTTCTTCTGTCATGTGTTGTTGGCGACTAGTCCTCCATTTTTGTCCTTACTTTTAGGTATCAGTATGAATTTTTTTGTGACTTTGCATTACTATATTATAATAGCACAATGATACCTATATTTGTGTTGAAGCTTTTTCTCATTTTCTCTTTAAGCCACTGTGTGTACTCTGCTAACCCACCTGTGGAAGTACTATTCCAAAAAGCCTCTGTGTACTCTGTAGCTGTGTCTGTACGAGTAGTGATCCCAAAAATATTTCTACTCAGCAGTTGTCTTGTGAGTAGTGTGTCTAAAAATTTTATTAGTACGCAGCCATCTCTAACCCATTTGTGGGCTGAAAAAAATATTTTATTATACCGCTGTGTCTATACGAGTAGTGTGTCTAAAAAAATTCTACCATGTAGCTGTCTTTTTGTGAGTAGTGTGTCTAAAAAATAATTCTATTCTGCAGCTGTCACTTTCCCATTTGTGGGCTGAAAAAATGATTTTATTATACTGCTGGGTCTGTATGAGTAGTTTCTAAAAGGTTTTTCTTCTATGTAGCCGTTTTTTTGTGAGTGTTTCAAATTTTTCTGCTATGCAGCCACCTCTTTCCAATTTTTGGGCCAAAAATATTATTTTATTCTAACGCTATGTCTGTATGAGTAGTGTCTCTAAAAATGTTTTATACTCTGCAGCTGTCTTTTTAAGAGTAGTGTGTAGTAATAAGCAAACGCGCTCGTCACTGCTGGTTACTCGCTAGAGCAACAGTTTGCTCAAGATGCTCGTTACTCGGCGAGTATTTTTGAATGCTCGCGCGCAAGCTCGAGTCCCCGCCCCGCATGTGTGGTGCTTCTTAGACAGCCAATAAACATGTGGGGATTGCATGACAGTCACTGTAATGCCATAGCCATCTTGTTTGTGATGCCATGCTCGGCACACTGTACCCTGGAAACAGGCACAGCAGGGAGAGGTGTTGATGAAAAATGGACAGAATTTTAGCAACGAATTAGCCAGGGAAGAAACCACATAAATATTTATTTTAAGTACAACAGTCCTTCTTAGGGCTAATTATAATCAATAGTAAAACTACTGTTAGCAGCACTTATGGAGAGATTGTGCTGAAGGGATAGAGTAGGACAGGATAGGGTGAATTGCATGTCCTTTATTCTGCAGCCTGCAACTGATACCAAAATCCCTTCTCATGGCTAATAATATTCTTTTTGCTCTTAATCCTGAAAATTGTTCTGATCAGGGAAATACTATACATCATTTTTATTGTGACAGTTGTGCATCAAAAGCATACAGCCAGACTTGATTGGATCTCAATAGCATTGCTATATTGATACAGCAGTCTAATACGTCCATCTGAGGTGTGCAAATTTTCCTGCAATAATAATACTGCAATTTATTTCAGCAGTGAAATTTTACATGCTATTTATTGTGCTACAGTTGGGCCTCAAAACACACAAAAAAAGTGTTTGGTTACAAATAGCATTGCTATATTGATATTGCAGTCTTATATGTCTATCTGAAGTGGGCACATTTTTCTGACATTGTAATACTGCATTTTTATTTGCAGTGACATTTTATACAACATTTTTAGTGCTATAGTTGGGCCTCAGATCACACCTCTCCCCCAAAAAATCGTTTGTTAAAAAAAAAGCATTGCTATATTGATACTACAGTTTTATACGTCCGTGTGAAGTGGGAAAATTTTGCTGGCATTGTAATATTGCAATTTTTTTGAGCAGTGAAATTTTATGAGGCACTTATTGTTCTAGAGTTGGGCATCAAAACACAAAAATAAATACAATTGGGTCTCGAAACCTCTCCTGAATTTCCCCCACATAAGGAACTTTTAAGTGGAACTTGAAAACCTACATCTTCAGAACAGCTTACAGCCTGCAATGACCCCGCTGCCACCTCACCAACTGCTGCTGCAACCTTCGAACCTACTGTCTCCTTTCCCATTATCCTATAGAATGAAAGGCCACAATGGTAGGTTCCACTCCGCTTCATACCTGTCTGTCACTATTAGTTTGTTCATTGTCATTTCTATTTGTGTTTTGTATGTAACCCCTTCTCATGTATATGTAAGAAGAAGGACCGAACCAGTGGGTACCTCTTTTACGCCGGGTCCGGAACTGTCTGGGCCGTCTCCTCTGCTGTCCGAGGGAAAGCTTAGAGAACCGGATCAACCTTTGCACTTGTCAGCAGGGGATGTGGCTAGATTAAAAAAGCCTGAGCGCGCCCTGAAGCAGTCAGAATTGGCTGTGAGAGACAGTGTGCGGAAGGGAGAAAACAGTGCTCCGTCCCTTGAGCACCGCCACAGTGCAGGAGTGCGCCACCGTGTACACACGGCCACTCACAGAGACTGTGACCTAAGATGTCCTGTGTGCAAAGCAAGGTGCCAAACGCTCCGGGACCATGAGTACCGTGCACATACCGCCTAAGAAAGACCGGGGTTGCTACCATGAACTGTATCCTGACCCCCCGGTGCATATCTGTCAGGCCACGTTAAGCTCCGGCAAGTTTTTGAACTGTAACCCGCTCTCTACATTGTATCCTGGATCAATGTCTCCGCGACCGGCATCAGAGACTAACCACTGCTGTTAGGACTCCGCTCATCGACTTTTACAGGACCATACCGAACTCACTGCGTGCTGACCGTTGTTGGCACCAACGTTTTTCTCGTGGACACTCCAGTCTGGGAGTTGTCTGGACCAGTTAAGTTACCTCTTCAAAACTGTTTTTGCCCTCCTTTTACCTGCATATTACCCCTAAACTGCATACCCTTGATCTACTATTACCCGCATTACTCCTGTTTACTATTCATCTCCCTTGCGTGGAGTATCTATCTGTTACAAGTAAATACATTAACCCTTGCTCTGCCTCCTGTTCATTACTGCATCCTGCAACCTGCACACGTCGGCGTAGTTGGCAGGATGCAGTTCAACAGCATGGAGGGGGCAGACCAAGCAGTTGGGGGAGTCCCGAGGGCCAGTATATCCCTGGGGCGATGTTGAGCAACCTCCTGAAATTTACTGGAAGCAACACTCTGTTATGGGACTGGACTGAACGGGTCAGGGGTATGATGAGGATGCACCCCATGACCCCTGCATTGGAGGCAGAGGTGGCCATGATGGCCTTAGATGGGGACGAGAGGAGTTCTGTGATGCTCCGGCACCTCAAGAACGCGACACTTTCGACAAGGTGCTGAAAATATTGGAGGAAATGCACGGAGACCCACAGACGTAGGAGAATTGCGCATGCGCCTATTTAGCCGTGTTCAAAGGGAGGTGGAGAATGTGACTCATTACATGAATATGCTGCAAGAAATCCATGCTGCAATTACCAATTGAGATGGCGTAGGGCCCCCCTGATATAGTATTGTGAGAACAGTTGGTGGCAGGCTTGAAAGATGTGCTGCTGAAACAGGTCTTATGGGATTGCTAGTAGGTAAAGCCTAGCATGACCTTTTCAGAAGTTGGGGTGAGGCGCGCGCACGTGAGCAATACCAGGCTGTGACGGTCCTGGTTGGGAAGGTCTGGAGTGGAGAGGCATCCATGTCACTGGCAACCCAACCGAGCTGGGTGGAAGAACTGTGGAAGGAGATCCAGAATATATAGGAAGAAATGTTTGATTCAAAAAAGAAACCTATGGCACCACCGAACTCTCCTCCCGGAGGCAGAACTAATTTGAAGCCCAGTCGGGAAAAGAGAGTGTCTCACAGGGATTGTGAACTGCCTTCCTGCTACAATTGTGGTGAAGTTGGACATCTGGCCCGAGGATGTATGCAACGGGGGTGATCCCTTCAACGCCGTCCATTAAATTAGGAGGCTCCGTGGCTGGGGACGCCGCCCGGAGCCTGAGCAGTCAAGAAGGAGAATCAAAAGTCCCACAAGTCTAGTTTCTATGTGTCCTCTTGTTTCGGACAAAATGGATGGTTGGGCCGTATGCTGTTTGGTTGACACGGGCTCTCAAGTAACCACGATGCCAGAAACATACTTCAGGTGACATTTCTCTGCGGCGATGCGACCTGAATGGGGCCCAGTAATAAAGTTGATGGCTGCTAACCAACTACCCATCTCAGTCGCAGTGGTGGTCGGGATGCAAATCACCGTGTATGGCAAAAACGTAGGTCAGAAAAGAGTGGTTTTAACCTCAGGAGACCATGGCAACGGCCCTACTGTGACTCTGGGGATGAACGTGTTAAAGTAACTCGGAAATCTTATTATCCACGAATCTGCAGATGTGTTCCTGAGACAGTGGTGCCCTCACACCCCTCAAAGGAAGTGTTCCAGCAGTTGATCCGAGTAGTGCAGGCCCAAGAAACCTCGGGTGATGGAAAAACTCTGGGAAAAGTGAACGTTCCAGCTGCAGCCAACCTTGTTCTACCACCGGGTCAGACCGTGCTAACTCTGCCCATCCAAGCCTGTACCCTCTAGAAGGAGTTGAAGTTCAGATAGAGCCGGCCTTTATGAAGCAAATACCTCCAGGGCTCCTTGTTGCGCGGACTTTAGCCACCATACACAATGGTTATGTGCCAGTGCGATGTGTCAATATCGGAGAGTACAACCTCGTGCTTCCACCCAAGAATGAAGTAGCACAAACCTTGGGCATGCCGGAAGAGCTGATACCATCAAAAGCTGTACAACTGACAGTGAAACAGGGAGACCCCTGGACTGTGGCTGTCGACGTGTCCTCGGAACCGGTACCTCAGCGTTTTCAGGAGGGATGCCAAATTCATGAACAAGTGCGGGCAGAACTAACCGGATTCACACCTCAACCGGTGCAACAGGTGGAGGCTCTGCTGGAGCGGTATCAGGATGTACAATATTCGCCCGACACGATGATGATTTTGGGTGCACAACGGCAATCGCCTACGAGATTCCAACTGGGAATACCGCACCTATTAGAGAATGATATCGCCAGGTCCTACCCCAAATGTACCAGGAGGTGAAGGGGATGTTGACCAAATCATGCAGAGTAGTGTTATTCGGAGAAGCCAAAGCCCGTGGGCTGCCCCTATTGTACTTGTGCGAAAAAAGGACGGAACTCTACGTTTTCCGTGGACTATTGGAAACTGAATGCCTGCACCATACGGGATTCGTATCCACTGCCAAAGATTGAAGAGTCGCTGTCTGCTCTGCGAAATGCAAAGTAATTCTCTTCGTTGGATTTAGCCAGTGGATATTGGCAAGTACCCATGTCCAAGCACGACCAAGCAAAGACAGCCTTCATACTGCCTATGGGGTTGTTTGAATTCAAATGGATGCCATTTGGCCTTGCTAACGCCCCCGGGACCTTCCAGCGACTAATGGAGAGGTGTGTAGGTGACCTGAACTTCGAGGCCACTCTCATCTACCTGGATGATATTATCATTTACGCAGTAACTTTTAAGGAAAGGCTGGAACAGGTGTTGAGCCATTTACAGAGAAACGGTCTGAAAGTAACGCCTTGGAAGCGTCATCTTTTACGCACCCAGATTGAATACCTGGAACTTGTCGTCTCGGCTGAAGGGGTGTGACCGTCCTGTGAGAAAATCGCAGCAGTGCAGGATTGGCCCACCCTAAAGACTGTGAAGGATGTTCGAGCGTTCCTGGGGCTCACACTGTACTATCAGAGGTTTGTGAAGAACTTTACTCGCATTGTAAATCCACTGCTGGAACTGCTGAAAGGAGTGCTGTCTGGCGCAAAGAACCAGACTATTCAGTGGGGATGCCGCCAGGAGGAAGCGTTTTGAGCCTGTTATGTTTCGGTAGCTGAGGAGTGCAGGTAAAAAAGGAAATACACCAGAGAAGTTGGAATCTATGAGATTGCAGTACCCTGACTAACCACCACAACTAGAGGCAGCCGTGGAGCGTTCCTACGTTGGTCCTAGACGCCTCGTCACAGCCTGAGAAACTAACTACACCTAAAGATAGAAAGAGGAAAGCTATCTGCCCCGGAGCAGATCCCCAAAGAACATAGAAAGCCCCCAAACATGTAATGGCGGTTAGACAAGATGAAATACTGACACAGACAGAAAATAGTATGAGCAAACGTTGGGGCCCAAACTACCTAAATAGAAAAGGATAGGAAGGGCACTTACTGCAATCCCAAAAAACCCTGAAAAGCACCAACTCTACTAATTTCAAAATCACCTGAGATCACACGACCTCTACCACCTAAATTAGTTCTCTGGTGTAACAAAACAGCAGCCACTGAAAAAACTGGAAAAAGCAAAAGTACAAACATCAGTGGCTGAACTAAACTGAGAGGGCAAAAGCCCCCGGAGGGGACCCTGAAGGCCCCCACAGAAGTGCAGGACAAAATGCAAAAATCAAGCACAAAAACAAAAAGAAGAAAATGTCTTATCTGTTAGCAGGAGATGCAGACACGACACAGCAGGCTACAAAGGAAACAGGACTCAAGGATTGAGACCAGAACAATTGATCACCGGCAACCCTGATGGGAAGGCGACTCCCTTATATAAGACCAGTCAGTAACACCTGATTCCCACTCCTCACAATCTTCACTGGACAGTCCAGTACCGCTTGTAACCACCAGAGGGAGCCTCTGCTCAGAACTCATTTCAAGTCCATTCACAACAGAGCCCTTAAGATGGTGCTGAATGAAGCACCTGTGCTGGCCTATGCAGACTTCTCCCAACCATTCATTCTTCACACTGATGGAAGTCTACATGGACTCGGAGCTGTGTTGTCGCAGATACAAGGTGGAAAAGAGCGGGTGATCGCCTACGCAAGTCGGTCTCTCCACGATTCTGAACGAAACTCTGACAATTACAGTTCTTTCAGGCTAGAGCTTCTGGCACTGGTGTGGGCCATGACTGAGAAGTTTGCTGAATACCTGTCCGGGTCCGAAGTCTTGGTGCGCACCAATAACAACCCTCTAGTCCACCTGGAGAATGCGAGACTGGGGGCCCTGGAGCAGCGCTGGGTGGCTCGGATGGCCAAATTTCATAAAATTGCTTACAGGAGAGGAGCTGAAACACCCACGTGGACGCCGTGTCCAGAGTGACTCATGAGCTCCCTGGACCCAATTGGGACGAAGAACTGGAGGCTGAAGAGATCCCTGAGTTCTGTGATTCTGCCAGGACATTAGCAGGCACGCAGGAGCAGATTCAGGCGGCTTCCAGGGAAAGCATCCTAGGGCGGTCCCGTGATGAGTGGGTACGACTTCAGCAGAAAGAGGGGGAACTCGCTCAGATGAGAAAGTGGGTGGCTCTGCAACAACTCCCCGGGAAAAGAGAGAGAGACGTGCTATCCTCTGGGACTCTGCAAATCCTTCGATAATGGGAAAGGCTCCAGCTGAAAGATGGTCTCTTGTACCGGAAGATCCAGTTGCATCGGGAATTGGGGGTTACCTGCCAAGTGGTGCTCTCCGAAACACTGCTGCACAAGGTGACTACGGAGGTGCACGAGAGAGGAGCCTGATGTACCAGTGGAAACCTCCCAATTCTAACTCCAACCCTAACCCCAACACATTCCTAACGCTAATCCCAACCCTAACCATAACCCTAAACACAACCCTAACCCCAACACATCCCTAACCCTTATCCCAACTCTAACCACAACTCTAACCACGAACCTAACCCTAAGACACCCCTAACACTAATCCCAACCCTAACCATAATCCCAACCCTAGCACCAACCCTAATCCTAGCCCCAACCCTAACACTAGCCCCAACCCTAACCCTAACTTTAGCCCCAACCCTAACCCTAACTTTAGCCCCAACCCTAACCCTGATTTTATCCCAACTAATTTTAGCCCAACTCTAACACTAATGAGAAAATGGAAATAAATACTTTTTTTATTTTATTATTTTTACCTGACTAAGGGGTGAAAAATGAACCAATAGGAAAAATTTCCTATTGTTGCCGGGTGCTGGCTGGCAGATCTCAGCGGGCGCACTGCACATGCGCCCACCATTTCCTTCCAGAAGAAGGAGCCGGTGGCCCGGGCGACTTCACGGGGGGTTGTAGGGTCAATGGAGGTACCGGGGGAGAATCGAGGGACACTATTTTTCTCTCCTCTGATGTGCGATCACATCAGAGGAGAGAGAAATGAAATGGGAAATTGGACTTCTTTTTTGCAGTCGCCGTTATACCGTTAATAATGGCGATTGCAACACCAGGGTCGGTAAAAACCGACCCGAATCATGTTCTCTGGGGTCTCGGCTACCCCGGAGAAATTCCAAATCTGGGGGGGGCGCTATACCCTTATTGCTCAGCGCCATTAAAAATGTCAGTTCATTCTCCCATGCTCCAGAGTTCAGTGCGGTCAGGCCGGCAGGGAGGGCAGACTCAGTGACGTCAGCGCTTGTCTCTGAATCAAGCGCTGGCATCATCTCATTCATTCAGCAGTAGTTTACAGCCGGGGTGGTCGCATCTTGGCACCGCTCCTGGTTGTAAACTGTATATGGCCCGGATATAGATTACAGCGTGGGACTTAACGCCGGACAGGTATGGTATATTGTTGGTTTGTTATTTTTTATTTATTACAGGTTGATCGAGGGCGTCGCATAGATTAGCAGAACAATAAAGATGGGAAACTGTGTAGCTTGATTTTATTAAAAGACTTTATTCTGACTGTGTGTTTATTCAACCCTTTACCAACTATAGAATTAGCAATGGATAGGTGTCTTATTGACACCTCTCCATTACTAAGCCGAGCTTGATGTGACCTTACAATACAAAGGTCACATCAACCCCCTATTACCCCATATGCCACCGCTACATGGCAGTGGGGAGAGAGAGGCTAAGTGCAGGAATTGGCGCTTCTTAGAGATGCACCATTTCTGGGGCGGCTGTGAGCTGGTGTTTGTAGCTATGGGAGGCCAATATCCATGGTCCCTTCCTAGGCTTTGAATATCAGCCCTCAGCTGTCTGCATAGCCTTTTCTGGCTGTAAATTATAGGAGGACCCCACGTCGTTTTTAATGGGGTCCCACTATTTTAATAGCCAGTAAAGGCTAAATATACAGCTGCAGGCTGATATTCATAACCTGGGAAGATCCACGGGTATTAACCCCTTCCTATGCTATGAATATCTGCCCCTAGTCGCTGGCTTTCCCTCTCTGACTCAGAAAATTGTACGGGAGCCCACACCATTTTTTTAAACAAGTCAGCAATTATTAATTAAATACATGTATAATAAGCTGCACACACTATACTAATTGTATTTGTCACTGCCATGTATATTTATACAGCTCTGGCAAAAATTAAGAGACCACTTTCAAATGTTCAGTTTGCCTGATTTTTTGCTTTATAGGTATATTTTTGAGCAAAATACAAATTGTTCTTTTAGTCTATAAACTTCTGACAACATGTCTCCGAATTTCCAAGCACTGAATTTTGTATTTTTTTTCTGACAAAGAAAAATGGTCAAAATAAAAAAAAACCCGTGCTTTCAGACCTCAAATAATGCAAAGAAAACAAGTTCATAATCACTTAGAAACAACAATATTAATGTTTTAACTCAGGAAGAGTTCTGAAATCAATATTTTGTGGAATAACCATGATTTTTAAAAACAGCTTTCATGCGTCTTGGCATGCTTTCCACCAGTCTTTCACACAGCTTCTGGTGCAAAAATTTAAGCAGTTCTTTGTTTGATGGCTTGTGACTATCCATCATCCTGATTACATTCCAGAGGTTTTCAATGGGGTTCAGGTCTGGAGAATGGGCTGCCCATGACAGGGTTTTGATGTGGTGGTCTCTTAATTTTTGCCAGAGCTGTATATATTATATATATATATATGTATATATATATATATATATATATATATATATATACATATATATATATATATATGATATATATGTGTGTTTTGAAGATTTTTTGTTTTAAAACGATGTGTACAGTTGTGTATTATAAAGCGATTTTAACATGAGCTTTAACATACAGAAAACTGCTGTATGTAAAAGCTCATGTCAAAATCACATTGCAGTCTAATAGCAATCGCACTGCATTCGTATGTAAATCAGATGCTAGGTGTGAAAAATCAGATTGTACTTGCACAAAAAACGCATGACACTTGCAGACACTTGCATTACACTCGTCTGACTCTCCTGCATCAAAATTGAACCGATTTTACAATCGCTAGTGTGTCTCCAGCCTAGGGGCTCGATCACACTTGCAATGAAATCGGACGAATGCAATCTGATTAAATATCGGATTGTATTCGGACCAATGTTATTTAGTGATTCAGTGCTCATCTGCGATCATTTTATCAGCTTGGATTGGATTGTGATTGGACTGATGAAAATTTGCAGCTTGCTGCGAGTGGATTTGAGTTTCGGATTGCAATCGCCAATACAAGTCAATGGGTGCCAGAAAAAAATTGAGCGGCAGTTGGACCATGTGTGTGCCATCCGATTTTTGTGTACTCATCTCATAGGAAACCTGACATTTCATCAGCCGAGTAAAGTAAATTCACAACGTGTTACATCAGAGTGGAATAGAAAATAATAAATACTGTATATATGCATGGAACAGATCTACAATCTACAAATATGTGAGTGACATATATAATTATTAGAGTGCATGTGTAGTTTAATGTTCATGTATTTAAGTAATAAATCAATAAATTAAAAAGTTGTGTGGGGTCCCTCAAAATCTTGTTAACCAGCAGAGGTAAAGCGGACAACTTGGAGCTGATTGTTATAGCCTGGGAAAGGGGTAAAAAACATGGAGCTTCCCAGGCTATTAATATCAGCTCACAGCTGGAAACTTAGCCTTTACTGGTTATTAAAATGGGGACCCCCTAAAAAATGGCATAGGGTCCCCTATAATTAATAACCAGCAAAGGCTAGGCAGATAGCTGTGGGCTGATATTAATAGGCTAGGAAGTGGCCAAGGATATTGGCTCCCTCCCAGGCTAAAAAGATCAGCTCTCAGCTGCCCCAGAAATGGCACATCCATAAGATGTGCCAATTCTGGTGCTTAGCCTCCGCTCTTCCCACTTGCCTTAGTGTGTTGGCAAATGGTACAATAGTGTTGAAGTCAGGTTTGAAGCAGACATCAAGACCAGGGTTAGTAATAAAGAGGTGTCTATTACACACCAACATTATTAACCCCTTAACGACCGCCGATACGCCTTTTAACGGCGTTCATTAAGGGTACTTAAACCACAGCGCCGTTAATTAACGGTGCTGTGGAAAAAGTGAATAGCGCCCCCCAGAGGCGCATTTTCTCCGGGGTCTCGTCTACCGAGGGTGGCCGAGACCCCAGAGAACATGAATTGGGTCGGTTTTTACCGACCCGATGTTGCGATCGCCGTTATTAACCCTATAACGGCGATCGCAACAAACAAAAAAAAATCTGATGTGCCATTTAATTTCTCTGTCCTCTGATGTCATCCTTCCCCTATACCTCCCGGTGTCCTCCGTCCTCCCGCAGACCCCAGGCTCCCGGGTCTTCTTCCTGTAAAAAAAAAATGGCAGGCGCATGCGCAGTGCGCCCACTGAATCTGCCTAGCGGCAGATTCAAAAAATGTTTCATTCATTCTCATAAAAGTACATTTTGATCACTGTGATAAACTATCACAGTGATCAAAATAAAAAAAACAGTACATAACCCCTCCTTCATCACCCCCTTAGTTAGGGACATATAATAAAATATAGAAATTATATTTTTTTTTCATTTTTCTGTTAGGGTTAGGGTTAAGGCTAGGGTTAGGGTTAGGGCTAGGGTTAGGGTTAGGGCTAGGGTTAGGGTTATAATTAGGGTTAGGGTTAGGCTGGGTTCATACTGCGTTATGGCAGTCCGTTAGACGGACTGCGTTACACCGCGGTATAACGCGATGTAACACAGTCCGTTAACGCTGCCATTCACCTCCATTTGCGGGCACATCTCGACGTATGCCATAAAGCGGCATGCGTTCGCGACATGCCATCATTCAGTGACGGAGCCTCAGATGCGGGCTGAAGCGTCTGGGCTCCGTCACCGCTAGCACAGATGAATCAACTGCTGATTCCTCTGCGCTAGTGGGTATAGCATAACGTGATCGCGTTATGCTATACCGTTACCAGCCCGTCAACGCTATGTGTTGAACGGGCTGGTAAAACGCAAAATGAACCTAGCCTTAGGGTTAGGGGTATAATTAGGGTTAGGGTTACAATTGGGGTTAGGATTACAATTAGGGTTAGGGCTACAATTAGGGTTAGGGTTACAATTAGGGTTGGAATTAGGGTTGGGATTAGGGTTAGGATTAGGGTTAGGGGTGTATTGGGGTTAGGGTTGGAGCTAGAATTGAGGGGTTTCCACTATTTAGGCACATCAGGGGGTCTCCAAACATGACGTGGCATTCAAAAAGTCAAATAGCGCTCCCTCCCTTCCGAGCCCTGCCATGCGCCCAAACAATGGTTTACCCCAACATATGGGGTATCAGCGTACTCAGGACAAATTGCCCACCAATTTTGGGGTTCTAATTTCTCTTGTTACCCTTGGGAAAATAAAAAATAGCTGGCTAAAAAAATCAGTTTTGGGGAAAAAATTTTTTTTATTTTCACGGCTCTGCGTTTATAAATTTCTGTGAAGCACTTTGGGGTTCAAAGTGCTCACCACACATCTAGTTAAGTTTCTTAGGGGGTCTAGTTTCCAAAATGGGGTCACTTGTGGGGGTTTTCCACTGTTTAGGCACATCTGGGGCACTGCAAACGGAACATGACCCCCATCAATGTCTGCATTCCAAAACGTTATTACTTCCTTTCCAAGCCCTGCTGTGCGCCCAAACAGTTCCCCCCCACATATTTGGTATCAGCGTACTCAGGACAATTGGACAACAACTTTTGGGGTCCAATTTCCTTGTGAAAAATCAAAAATTTGGGACTAAAAAATCATTTTTGTGGAAAATTGTTTTTTGTTATTTTTTTCACACCCAGGCATTATAAACTTTTGTGAAACACTTGGGGGTTCAAAGTGCTCACAACAGATCTAGATAAGTTACTTAGGGGTCTAGTTTCCAAAATGGGGTCACTTGTGGGGTTTTCCACTGTTTAGGCACATCTGGGGCACTGCAAACGGAACATGACCCCCATCAACGTCTGCATTCCAAAACGTTATTACTTCCTTTCCAAGCCCTGCTGTGCGCCGAAACAGTTCCCCCCCCCACATATTTGGTATCAGCGTACTCAGGACAAATTGGACAACAACTTTTAGGGTCCAATTTCCTTGTGAAAAATAAAAAATTTGGGACTAAAAAATCATTTTTGTGGAAAATTTTTTTTTTTTTTTTTTTTCACACCCAGGCATTATAAACTTTTGTGAAACACTTGGGGTTCAAAGTGCTCACAACAGATCTAGATAAGTTCCATAGGGGGTCTAGTTTCCAAAATGGTGTTACTTGTGGGGGTTTCCACTGTTTAGGCGCATCAGGGGCTCTCTAAACGCGCCATGGTGTCCAATCTCAATTCCAGCCAATTTTGGTTTTAAAAAGACACACGCGCTGCTTCCATTCCAAGCCCTGCCGTGCGCCCAAACAGTGGTCCCCCCCACATATGGGGTATCAGCTTACTCAGGACAAATTGGACAACAACTTTTGTGGTCTAATTTCTCCTGTTACCCTTGGGAAAATAAAAAATTGGGGACTAAACGATCAGGTTTGTGGAAAAAATATGATTTTTTATTTTCACGCCCGGGCATTATAAACTTCTGTGAAGCACTTGGGGTTCAAAGTGCTCACCACATATCTAGATAAGTTCCTTAGGGGGTCTAGTTTCCAAAATGGGGCCACTTGTGGGGTTTCCACTGTTTAGACACATCAGGTCCTCTACAAATGCGACATGGCGTCCAGCCAATTCTGCGTTGAAAAAGTCAAACGGAGCTCCTTCCCTTGCAACCTCTGCCATGCGCCCAAAAAGTGGTTTACCCCAACATATGGGGTATCGGCATGCTCAGGACAAATTGCACAAAAACTTTTGGGGTGTTGTTACCCTTGGGAAAATAAAAATTTGGGTGAAAAGATCATTTTTGTGGAAAAAAAATGATTTTTTTTTCACGGCTCTACGTTATAAACTTGTGTGAATCACTTGGAGGTTCAAAGTGCTCACCACACATCTAGATAAGTTCCTTAAGGGGTCTAGTTTCCAAAATGGGGTCACTTGTTGGGGTTTCCACTGTTTAGGCACATCAGGGGCTCTCTAAACGCAACATGGCATCCAGCCAATTCTGCGTTGAAAAAGTCAAACGGCGCTCCTTCCCTTGCGACCTCTGCCGTGTGCCCAAAAAGTGGTTTACCTCCACATATGGGTATCAGCATGCTCAAGACAAATTGCACAAAAACTTTTGCAGTCTTGTTACCCTTGGAAAAATAAAAATTGGGGTGAAAAGATCATTTTTGTGGAAAAAAAATGATTTTTTTTTCACGGCTCTACGTTATAAACTTGTGTGAATCACTTGGAGGTTCAAAGTGCTCACCACACATCTAGATAAGTTCCTTAAGGGGTCTTGTTTCCAAAATGGGGTCACTTGTGGGGTGTTTCCACTGTTTAGGCACATCAGGGGCTATCTAAACACGACATGGCATCCAGCCAATTCTGCGTTGAAAAAGTCAAACGGCGCTCCTTCCCTTGCGACCTCTGCCATGCGCCCAAAAAGTAGTTTACCCCGCATATGGGGTATCAGCGTATTCAGAAGAAATTGCACAACAAATTTTGTGGTTCATTTTTTCTTTTAACACTTGTGAAAATAAAAAAAATTGGTTCCGAAGTAAAGCTTTTGCAAAAGAAGTTAAATGTCAATTTTTTTCCTTCCACATTGCTTCCGCTCCTGTGAAGCACCTGAAAGCTTAATAAACTTCTTGAATGTGGTTTTGAGCACCTTGAGGGGTGCAGTTTTTAGAATGGTGTCACTTTTGGGTATTTTCTATCATATAGACCCCTCAAAGTGACTTCAAATGTGATGTGGTCCCTAAAAAAAAAAGTTGTTGTAAAAATGAGAAATCGCTGGTCAACTTTTAACCCTTATAACTTCGTAACAAAAGAAAATTTTGTTCCCAAAATTGTGCTGATGTAAAGTAGACATGTGGGAAATGTTATTTATTAAGAAATTTGTGTGACATATCTCTCTTATTTAAGGACATAAAAATGTAAAATTTGAAAATTGCTAAATTTTCAAAATTTTCACCATATTTCCGTTTTTTTCATAAATAAACACAAGTCATATCAAAGAAATGTTACCACTAACGTGAAGTACAATATGTCACGAAAAAACATTCTCAGAATCAGCGGGATTCGTTAAAGAGTTCCAGAGTTATAACCTCATAAAGTGACAGTGGTCAGAATTGTAAAAATTGGCCCGGTCATTAAGCTGCAAAATTGCTCTGTCACTAAGGGGTTAACCCCATAGTCGTATTGTAAATAAAAAACACCCTAAATAAAATCCTTTATTTTAAATAAAGACACTGACACCTTTTTAATTACAAATAAATAAAGTTAAACTCACCTTTCTGCCTAATCCACTGGAGCCCATGTCCCCTGTAAAAGAATTAAAATAATAAACAACCACATCCCTCATCTTTTTGACATGAAGGTAATCCTCCAATGCCCATGTCCCCTGTAAATAATAAACAACCATATTCCTCACTTCTCCAATGAAAAGATTATCCATTTGTCCCTTGATGAGTCTAGCTCTGCTACATCTATTTGATAGTTTTAATCCAGGCCTGATGTGAACGTTCAGTCTGCCATCCAGCAGAGACATTGAGCTGTGCAGTCATAGCACAGCTTCAGTGTCTCGTGGTGACTAGTGTTGAGCATTCCGATACCGCAAGTATCGGGTATCGGCCGATGTTCGCTATATCGGAATTCCGATACTTAGTTCCGATATTTTCCATATATCGTATACCGGAATCGGAAGTTCCCATAATTCTTTGAGAGGCAATGTGATTTTAGTCAGCCAATGAGGAATCCTAAGAAGTGTGGGCACATCCTGTACTGCTGCGGTCATGTTAACTAATGGCATGGCTGTGATTGGATGCTGAAATGATGTCAGAATGCACTATAAAAGGCGCCGCCGCCATTTTAGCGTCACTGTGCTGTGAACTCAGTTAGGGAAAGAACGCTGCTCTGCTGACTCTGAGGGACAGTTAGAGATTGCGATTTAGTGTACTGTGCTTTAGGCAGGCTAGTTTACCACCGGCTGTGTAAAGCTTCCTTTTGCCTGCAGTGTTGTTTTAACAGCTCTGCAAGGTGTGTGTGAGTGCAGGTGACGCTGCAGTTTGCTCTGTATGCAACGCTGTCTGTAGGCATCTGCACGTGTCACTGACAGACTCTTTTTTTTTCTTCAGTGTAATTCTTGCTGCTCCATGCAATTGAAATAATAGTGTGACGTGCTTCCATCCGTATACAATACCTTGGTTGCAAACACTATAGAAGTCCACAAAGGAGCCTTTCACAGATAGTGAACAGTTGTGTTTCAGTGTTCACTGCAGTCTGTGAGTTTTTTTTTTTTTTTTGAGTGCAGATCACGCTCCAGTTACTTCAACTAATGCTGCGTGTACTCTGCTGAGCGTCTGTCACTGGCTCATCCTTGTAATTTTTCAAAAATTGCTGCTGCTTTATTCTATTTTAAATTTACAAAAATCTATTAGTGTGACGCTCTTCCATCAAAATACAATACATTGCTTGCAAACATAATAGAAGTCCACAAAAAGGCCTTTCACAGCAAGTGAACAGTTGTGTTTCAGTGTTCACTCTAGTCTGAGGTTTAATTTTTTTGTAGGAGTGTAGATCCCGCTCCACTTACTTCAACCACCGCTGCGTGTACTCTGCTGACTGTCTGTCACTGCCTCATCCTTGTCATTTTTCAAAAATTTGTGCTGCTTTATTCTATTTTAAATTTACAAAAATCTATTAGTGTGACGCTCTTCCAGAGGACAGCGTTTGTTGGCCAGTTGGGAGTCTGCAGCACATGGTTGATTTCATGCTGCAGTGCCTGAGAAACGACCGCCACATCGCCCACATTCTCACCACGTCAGATTATTGGGTGTACACCCTCCTAGACCCTCGCTACCGGGACAACTTACAAAGCCTCATCACACCGTTGAACCGGGACCGTAAAATGCTGGAGGACCAAGACACACTGTTGAAATCCATAATGTTCTCCATTCCAGCCGAGAGCGCTGCTGCTGCTACTGCTTTACAAAGCAGCTCTGTGCGTCGAGGCATTGTAGACACCTCTGCAACAAGAGGGAGCACAAGCAGCGCCTCTGCACAGGGCAAGAGCTGTATGTTACAAATGTGGCGAAGTTTTGTGACAGCGCCACCAAGGTCTACACCATAGTGATGGGAAATCTAGTTAATTTTGGTGATTAGTTCACCATGAACTAGTTCACTGAAAAGATTAGTTCAAAAGATTAGTTCATTTAGTTCATTTAGTTCAGTTTTTCTCCACCCTATCCTGTGAGGAGCTGATAGGAAATGCATCATGTGACCTCTGAACTAAATGAACTAGATGAACTGCTGAACAAAATGTTCTATTGAGAATGACTCAGGACAGCCTAGTTCAATCTGATGCCTCTGACTGAGCCCAGCAGTGCCACATAATGATTGTGTATGAGGGGGCTGAGAAGCAGTTCAGCATCCACCATTTTAAGAACAGAACAGGGGTCAGTGTTAAAGATTTTAGCAAGACTGATCTTCTAGGCTAGAGGCATGAACTACACACAGAAACACTCTCTCATACACACATATGAGCTGTGTCTGTGTACTGTGTGTGCAATTTCAGTTTTTATTAATAATATTATTATTACTATTATATTTGTATTTGATGTGTGGTATAGTGTTTTACTACCTTGTTTTCCAGCATCAAGAGCTGTAAAGAGCCAGTGTGAGACAGAGCAGGGAGCTTCCTGGAGCTGTATGAACCTGGATCACTCTCTGTCTCCTCCCACTTACTGTTTAGTTCACAATGAACTAATCTGTGTCAGGATGGTGAACTAGATGAACTAGTTCACTCTGAAGATTAGTTCATTTTGAACTACTCACTCACGAACTACCCATCACTACTACACCATCCGAGACGGCTCCATTCACCAGGAAGCAACGTTTCCGTAAGATGGTGACAGACTACATGTCTTTCCCTCTCAGTGTACTCCCAGATGCCTCTTCCCCTTTCAAGTTTTGGGTCTCTAAGCTGGATACATGGCCAGAGCTTAGCCAGTATGCCTTGGAGGTACTGGCTTGCCCTGCTGCCAGTGTATTATCTGAGCGCGTCTTTAGTGCTGCAGGTGGTGTACTAACAGACCGTCGCATGCGACTATCCTCAGACAATGTAGACCGGCTTATTTTTCTGAAAATGAACAAGGCATGGATCTCACCTGAATTTGCCTGTCCGTTTTCAGATTAAATAACTGTTTGCCAACGTTTTCCAAGTCTCCTGTTATGTTCATCTTTCTACCACCTGAACTCTACTCCCTGGGCTACAACACTGCCAGTCAGAGGGGAATGATCAGTTACAAAACAAAATGTTATCCCCAACAAATAGTAGCGCAACGACTCCAGTGCCCACTTTATCGCCAGGCACTCTCTCTCTACAATGCTGTCTCTGTTTTTTGATGGAGTAAGTTTTCGACTCAGGAAACTAATGGGATGCTCCTCCCCGTTAAGCTCCAGTCCTGAGACAACACGGCACCCAGACCTACCTCTGACGCATCAGTCTGGACAATGAATTCTCTTTTGAACTCGGGTGTGCTCAAAACTGGTGACCCACACAGTGCCCCTTTTATTGCCCTGTTGATGACCCCTTGCTGATTTATTAACCGGCCCCACCAGATCCATGGGTATTCTCTCAAACTGGACCTCTAAAATTTTTAATGGCACCAAGGGACTCACAAAATGAGGCTGAGGACTGTGTACCTGGCGCATGCGACAAGAGTTACAATACCGTTTAACTTCTTGATAGACCCCCAGCCAGTAAAAACGTTGTATAATTCTGTGTAGGGTTTTCTTTTGGCACAAATGTCACCCTAGTACATGCGCATGCGCTAAGTCCATTACCAACCTCCGATATGACTGCGGTAGCAGCAATTGCTAAAAAATTTCCACATGTATTTTATAAACCTGATACAGCAAATCTTGGTTCAGCTCTAATTGTTGAAATACTGTAGCTGCCCCGGGTGTTGGGGTTCCCCATTGACAACCAGTAAATTTTCACGGGCTAGACTCAACGTAGGGGCCGCGTAGTTGGCCTTCAAATTTGTCACCTGTCACATTTAAGTATTACAATTCAGGTCCCGGTGGCAAATCTTCCATCTCCCCAACTAACACTTCGATAGGAGAGGTGTTTTCCTACTCCACCGAAGGCAAAGGTAATACTGCCCACTGCACACATGTGTTATGCATAGTGAGACTGATAGTAGCCAACAAAGTAGCTAACAAAGGCCACTTGTGATCGCCCTATCAGCGTAGGAACAATGCTACTCAAACGATCTGCCATGATCCTGGACAAAATCTTGATATCATGGTCAATGAGTGAGAATTTACGATAGGATCCAGGCAGATGTGAAGGTTTGTTTGGTTTTAGTAGCACCTTCATGTGTGACATGTTTGAATGGCTGGGCAACCCTCCTGTCTCCAATATATGATTGAAGGTGCGTACCAATGTGGACGGGATATCCTCACTCAATAATTTTAATAATTTGGCTGTAAACCCGTCAGGTCCTGGAGCTTTCCCGTATTTCAAGTAACTTATCGCCGCTGTCACTTCCGTCACCTCAATTTGTTTTTTTAAAAGGAGAAGCTGATAGTTTGTGATGGATGGTAACCGTATTCTATCTACAAAGGTGTTACCCTCCGCACTATCCGTATGTTCCACCTTATATAAGTCTGAGTAGTATTCTTGTAGAATGGTGTTTATGCTTCGAGGGTCTGTGTTCATGATCCCATGTTTATTCGTTAACGCTGTAATATGTTGATGACGAATGTGATTTCCTTTCGCTAGTCGTGCTAATAGTCTCCCTCATTTGCTACCATAACGATATACATCGGCTCTATAATTGTTACTACTGCTTCTCTCTCGTCGATATACCCATACGTGTAAGTCAGCCTTAGCCTGCTTACATCTATTTTTAACCTGTGTTGATGAACTTGTCTTGTTTGCCGTGTACCTATCGCGTAATATCCTGCTAGCCTGCGAGTAGTTTGTCGCTATCTTCTTTTTTAGCGTTGTCTGATAACCTATTAGTTTCCCGCGCATTACTCCCTTCCTTGCTGCCCATAAAAGTTCCGGCCTATCCCTAGTATCTCCATTATCCCTTACATATTAAAAACACCATTGCTTCACCTGATGTCGAAACTTCTCATCCATTAACAAATAGGTCGGGAAGCGCCAAGTTTGGTCTGGCCCCATCTGCACCATATCTGGCAGGGTCACTGATACGGGCGCGTGGTCATATATAGCTACGTTGTGCACATCTGCCTCTTCCACCCCCCTTAATAGCTCCTGTGATAGCAATATATAATCTATTCTGGACCAAGAGTCATGTGGCGCCGAATAGAATGAATATTCACTGCCATCTGGGTTCAGGTGTGTCCAAATGTCTACAAAGTTAGTCGTGTCTAGCAAGGGTTATTATAAACGTGTGTCATGTGATCGCACATTCATTCGCATCGACCTACAGTTCTTCACTGGTTCGATTCACCATATTTAAGTCACCACCGTGGGTGGTTTTAATGCTCTCCTATCGGCCTGATATGCTTGGATACCTGGGATAAATTCAGGAGCGTCTCCAAACTCCCTACTCACATGTCAGCGCAGGAACCGGAAGAGGGAACGTGCTTGTTTTGTTGCGCATAGGTGGAGTTTTATACAGTAAATGATTACTGCTGTCTTATTTTTGCGTCCCAAGGGCAGAATAAGGCTGCGTAACGTTACATTTTAGAGACACTCATATAATAGACACACGCTACCCTAACCGTGACACAAGGAAGGTATTGTTGCCGGATAAAGCCGCCATTTTAGCGTCACTGTGCTGTTAATTCAGTTCGGGACAGAACGCTGCTCTGCTGACTCTGAGGGACAGTTAGAGATTGCGATTTTGTGTACTGTGCTTTTGGCAGGCTAGTTTACCAACCGCTGTGTACATCTTCCTTTTGCCTTGCAGTGTTTTTTTCACAGCTCTGCAAGGTGTGTGTGTGAGTGCAGGTGACGCGCTGCAGTTTTCTCGGCATACAACGCTGTATGTAGGCATCTGCACATGTCACTCTCACACTCTTTTTTTTTTTTCTTTAGTGTAATTCTTGCTGCTCCATTCAATTGAAATTATAGTGTGACGTGCTTCCATCCGTATCCAATACATTGGTTGAAAACACTGTAGAAGGACACAAAAAGCCCTTTCACAGTTAACAGTTGTGTTCACTGTAGTCTGAGATTTTAATTTATTGAATTTTGATCACGCTCAAGTTACTTCTTCAAGCAATGCTGCTTGTACTCTGCTGAGCGTGTCTTACTGCCTCATCCTTGTCATTTTTCTCTAATTGGTGTACATGTACATCAAAGTAGTCTTCATTTGGATCGAAATCCAAGCAGGTACCCGGACACTCTATGGCTGCTTTTATACGGTGGACTGGCTCCAACATTCAATAAGACTTAAGATGCAATCGGGCACCTTGGCAAGGCCCAATCCTCTTCTCCCTCTGATATCTAACAAACAGGTCATGCTGGAGAGACTTGCACCTACTGCCAACTCAGGGTCTTCAGCTCCTTTGTGAGAAACTAATGTTTGGCCAGCCAGTATATCAAATAAAGTTCATGAGAAATGGGAACTGTGGTTGGCTTCACTTTTGGTACTGGGTGCTAATACCAAACCGTGGTGTGCCATTCAATGGATATTCCTGGCTGGTTGGAGACAAGCTCATTCCCACAGAAAAGTACCAGAAAGCTAAGGAGATGGTGGCCTCTCTCAACATGAAGGAGTTTGCTCGTTGTCTAGGAGACCGACCACCCCTGCTGTGTACCTTGTCAACGTTGTGTTGAAGCTTGCAAGGATTAAGAGGTTACAGTGTCAAGTCTGGTTTTTACTAAAGATCCTGCTGTGTATTATAGTTTTTATGGTTTTTTTTTTTTTTTTTAAATACAATGTATCTTATGAATGTTAAAAAACTTTTTTTTTTTTTTTTTTAGGTATTTGATCTACCGTAGCTAGTTGCTGATCGTTGACTCTACACCCCTCTCCCCAGAATGTTACTCGGGTTATGGGGAGAAAATCACCGCTATTCCAGACTGATTTCATGTTAATGTGTCTGGCTCTTACACAGCACACAGCACTTGATGTTAGTTTATCTTTTTCCTAAATTATTTGTTACACTGCCCTTGTCACATTTTATTTGCACTTTTTTTTTAAGCACAAGGTTTTTTACACTTCCTTGTTCTGTAAGTAGGCTTAATGGTTAAATGTTTTATACTAGATGTAAATATGTAACATGTAAATTTTATATAAAGATTTTGCAAATTATGAGGTCCACACCATCAGGCTCTTTCGTCCCCTCTCCCTCAGAGTAGCGGTAATATATCGGACCCCAGGCTCGCCCACACAGTTCCTTGACCACTTCTCTGCCTGGCTGCCGCACTTTCATGTCCTCAGAAGTACCAACCCTTATCCTTGGAGACTTCAACATCCCCATTAACAGCCCTACTTCCACACTCAAAACACATTTGTTCAGAGCGGCCTATCACATTCACTAATCAAAGTCATTCTATGTGTAACTGTGTGTGTGTGTGTAGCCCATTCACTATCTCCATCCATCCCTCACTCCCTGAAAATGGCTGGACCATCATTGTAAATACACCATTGTATATAAACAACTGTACTTTGTAGCTCCCCCTCCTCATTGTAGATTGTAAGCTCTCACGAGCAGGGGCGGCTTATATTGCTTTAATTATTGTATTGTTAACGTTGTCACTTATGACTTGTGTTATGAAACTGTTAAACTATACAGCGCTGCGGAATCTGTTGGCGCTATATAAATAAAGATCATTATTATAGAGGCCCACTCAGTAGTGGTGAAGTGTGAACGGCGCAAATTGCGAGTTGATTGCGACTGATGCAGCTGATACTCCATTACTGCTGGCTGCTGCTCACACAACCGCTCCAACATATGTAACGTGGAATTCCACCTGGTGGGTACGTCACATATGATGCGATGTTCAGGAAGGCAAAATCTGAGTTGCAGAGCTGCAATGCGCGATCTGGCCATGGTGGAACGTCGCAAGTTAGCGCACTGTAGGCGGACCTTGTGCAGCAGTGCATCAAGATCCGGATAGTCCCTCAAAAAACTCTGGACGACCAAGTTTAGCACATGTGCCAGACATGGTATGTGAGTGACATTGCCTAGGCCCAGACCTGCCACCAGATTTCGGCCATTGTCACACACTACCAAGCCTGGCTGGAGATTCGCTGGCAAAATACACATGTCGCTCTCTTGCTTTATGGCATTCCAGAGCTCCAGCGCTGTGTGGCTTTGATTCCCCATGGAAATTAATTTCAGGACGGCCTGTTGACGTTTGGCCACGTCTGTGCTCATATTGGTCAACAGGCTCGCTGTCTGGGTGTTATGTTTGACACCAATCTCTCCTTCACCTCCCATATACAATCTGTTGCCCGCTATTGCCGCCTACACCTAAAGAACATCTCTCCCGAATCCAAGACTTCTCCCGCGCTGCGCCAATACTGTGGAATGCTGTACCCCAAGAAATTAGAACTATCCACAATTTGCATGTTTTCGGGCGCTCACTCAAAAACACATTTCTTCAGAGCGGCCTATCACATTCACTAATCAAAGTCATTCTATGTGTAAGTGTGTGTGTGTAGCCCATTCACTATCTCCATCCATCCCTCACTCCCTCAAAATGGCTGGACCATCATTCTAAATACACCATTGTATATAAACACCTGTACTTTGTATCTCCCCCACATATTTGTAAATTGTAAGCTCTCACGGGCATGTGCGGATTATATTGCTTTAATTATTGTATTGGTAACGTTGTTACTTATGACTTGTGTTCTGAAACTGTTAAACTGTAAAGCGCTGCGTAATCTGTTGGCGCTATATAACTAAAGATTCTTATTAAGCGTTCACGGGTCCATGTGGAGGTAGACCGTGACGGCTCCTGCAACGATGTTTCTGAGGAACTGGAGAAGGAGGAGTCAATGTGTACAGACTTGATTCCTGCAATCCTTGTAGTTGGCTGAACACGTACAGCGCCACTCGCAAGATCTGTACCCGGCTCCACAACATTGACCCAATGGGCAGTGAGGGAAAGGTATCGTCCCTGGCCATGGGTACTGGTCCACGCAGCGGTGGTCAGGTGGACATTGCTACTGATGGAGTTTAGTAGCGCATGTTTAATTTTAACCTCAACAACATGCTTTTGCAGACCAGGGACGGCTTGCCTGCTGAAATAAAATCAGCTTGGCACATTGTATTGTGGGACTGCCAATGCCATTAAGTTACGGAAACTGTCAGTCTCCACCAGCCTGAATGACAGCATTTCAAGGGACAGGAGTTTTGCAATGCCAGCATTCAGAGCCTGTGCTCGTGGATGGTTTGCCGAGATTTGGCCTACACCCGATACGCCACAACCTGACACCCACAGATAAACAAGCCATAAAATCTCTGAAAGATAACCCCAACATTATTATTAAACCAGCAGATAAGGAGGGTGCTATCGTTATTATGAATAAGACCCAATCTATTGCCGAAATTCATAGACAACTGTCAGTTAACCTAACCTACAGACAACTCAATTGTGACCCTACATTTTACATCTGTCAAAAAATTGATTGTATCCGACAAAACATCTTTAATTGATCACCATAGACTGTAAGACTATGACATTCCTTAATATTCAATACCCCATCACCCGTGTTTTCTACACACTCCCAAAAATCAACAAAAAACTACATTATCCACCCGCATACCCTAGAGGGATAATTCTCCGTGTTCTACAGTATCACCCAAATGTTTAACATGTTGCCTAATTCCTATGGATATATATTCTTCACCCTATGTATATATTGTATATATTGTATATATTATACATTGTCATTGACTGTAAATTTTTCTATCTCTTCCAGCAACTATTTGATAAAGGCCACTGCGTTGCCCAAAACGTCAGTCAGTCGTCTCATAGCTATTTTCTTTTTTCACATCAAGTGTGCAATAAAAATTTCCAATTTAACCATGACATATGCAGTTAAACTTGTGCAGTGATTCTCTATAGACTGTACATCTTCAGTGTGTCTTTGTAACTCAACTACGTGTTTTCTCCGCACATGTTTACACATATTTGTGGAATTGAGGTTACTGACACTTTACCTCTTTTTACTTTTTGATTATGACTCGCCCCACAATTGTGGATACCAGGGCTATGGGGTACTCGGAGCCGAGCCCATAGAAGTCTATGGGAGTTGTCACTGGCAGCGGGACTCGGTCCGTGGCCCTGGCAGTCAAGCGATGGGGGGAATATTTACAGGGGATTATTAGGTATAGGTAGTTCGTGACGCCACCTGCGGTTTCTGGTAAATTGTACCAGCGCTGCTCTAAGGACTTTCACAGGGGATGTTATGGGGCAGCTTGGTAGTAAGTCTCCCACAGGTGAGACGGGTCCCTGGAAGTCTATGGTGATGATGATGCAGGGTGTAGTAAGAATCCAGTCAAACACAATGCAGCTTCTTTTCATACCTTTTACTGATGGTGGTTCAAGCAGATCCCGGGGAGCTGGTCGGGGTGGAGAGTGCACATTCGGGTAACAGCTGAGCAGGTTAGAGGCCTCCTTTACTTCCATATACATGTGAGTCCAACTTGCCTGAAGCGAAGTTAACTCTGAATCTCCAGCTTTCTCAATAGCTGTACTGCCCGGCCAACATTGTGGTGGAGCCTTCTAGGTGATGAAACTAAGTCCTTACTTTTGTCTGCGCTTGACTCAAAGTCCCTGTTCCACCTGACTCCGGTTACGTATTGACACTTAGGGCTGCTCTCTGCGACCTGTAGTCCAGATGCCTCCGGTTTTCTTGTTACTATGCTTGAAACAATAGCAACGCTTCGGACCCCGGTGTCCGGCAATTTAGTGCAGGTAATCCAATACCTGTAGCACTGCTCTGTCTTCTCCACTGCGCCCTTCGCCCTGCTTCCCGCTCTTAACATAAACACTTGTAACCTTCAATGGCGAGGTCAGCTTTCTCTAGGGCTCGCTGAGTAGCCCTCAGTATCCTCTAAGTCCCACTTGGACTGACACTGAGCTGATCCGTCCGAAGACAGGAGCCAGATTCCACTACTCTCCCTCCTAGGTTGGCTGACTGACTAACAACCTAAGCTACGTGCCACTCCCTCCTTTATCTCAGATGGGTGTGTCTGAAAGTGTGAGTGACAGTGAATGAATATCAAGCGTTGCTGTTACCTTCCTGTGCACTCTCCTGGATTTTTATGTGTGTACCTGCGTAGCTGGGCCACACATCCCCCCTTGGTAAAACACAGCACTCCCGGGCTGTAAAAGACAAAAAGAACATTTTGTTTTGCATTAACATAACCATTATAACTCTTCCCATCCGGGAGGTAAGGATTTCTTAAACGTTACATTTTGTACAATAGGAAAAATACAAAAGTATCAAAACATTTTTCTCATAAATATTCACAATATCAGACAATATTCTTGTGGAGGACCCGCACCAAAAACCTCCCACGTGGGTCCTGGGTGGGCTGCAGGACTTCTGACTGCAGACCTCACTCTAGGCCCGCCATACGGGTTTTTCTTCAGAGGTAGATAGTAGTAGTGGTTTTATGTAAAACCAAGATAATGCACCGAAGCGCAACTATGTACAAGATAAGTTCTTGGGCCGGCACAGTCCTCAGCCTCTCAGTCCATGGCATGGTTAAAGACACATTTATAAACTCAATTTTTAAGTTTTCACATATACTTTAACTGAATTTACCCAACCGGGGTAGTCTATGCAACTATGCAATCTACATCTTTATTCTTTAACTTTTCAAATTCTCTAACTCTCACTTTACCCAGCCGGGTATTCTATTTTAAATATGTAAAACATCAGTATATACAGTAATAAAGTGCAAAAATGGCAATTATTTCCTCAGAACTTTTTACAATTTCTATAATGCGGTAAACCCCTGTCTGGGTCCTACCGGTCTTCACTTTTACAAACTTTCAGTGACGTCTTCCACTCCTGGGGCTGGAACGACGCGATGCTCTTTGGATCCCATAACAAATAAGTCATGGCCCGATATCTGCGTTTGAGTGGCCACAGTCCTTGTGCGAACCATCTGGGACGCATCGGGTGTCTCAGGCAAATATTGGCTTCTCATCAAAGATGCAGGCTTAACCTGCGATTTAATTGTAGTCGCATCATCCGGTTGCGATCCAGAATGAGTCGCAGGTTGCGTTGCGGGACACTTTGCTGATTGCGATGCCGAATAAGTCGCTGATTGCGAAACAGAGGGCGATGCTGGGGCACGGCCTGGTGCGGTGGGAGCTCTGAACTGGGACGCTTCGATACCGGCGTCGGGGACGGGGTCACTAACGATGGAGACGTTCAGGGCATACCACCCTTTTAAACCCCAATGACGGGTGTAGCTCACAATGTCCCCATTAATCAGGTCCCTCCCAGGATGACCGATTGGTAAGTGGGACTCCACGTCCCGGCGGCTTACAAAGACCCCTGCGAAGAGGCCCGGCTCGCGGATGAAGCCCCAGCCCTTGCGGAGCTGGAACTCGGTGACGCACCCCTGCCGCCGCTGTTCCCGTAGGGTACCTTTATCCCGGCGGACGGTCTCCTTGTCAGCTATGAATTCTTCATGTTGTTTCTGTCGGGACCGCTGGATGTCTCTTTCTCTCTCCTGCTTTTGGCGTTGCTGCTCCTCTTCACGACGGCGCCACTCACTTTCCCACTGTACGGCATAGGTGACGTCATCTAATCGCTCCATCTCGTCCCAGTCGACTTCCGGCAACGATGGCTGGGACCCCTCCGGTGACCTTACCGGGGAGCGGTGCTCTGCGGTGGCCTCCTGGCCTGACTGGCACTCCGGTCCGGGCAATACCTCCTCAGCCTCTTTCTCCTCCACCTCCGCATCGGTGGATCAGGTACATCACTTTCGGCGGTAACCTCCGGTCGTCCCTCAGCCTTCTCCAGCAGCGATTTCAGGAATTCAGGAGACGGCCCTTGGCTTGTAGGAGAGAACATTGCGTCCCACAGCAGCCGCTGTGTTTGGGCATGCCAATGTTTCTCCGTCTCCTTTAGATCAGCACGACACTGGAGCTTCCTTTTTAGCTCCTCATTCTCCTTCCGCAGCTCCATCATGGCGGGGTCGGTGTCCCTATCTGGGGACAGCTCCGGCACAGGTAGAAAATCTTCTGGTCCTTGGCACAGATCCTCCTGTCCTTCCGCCATCTCATCCCAGGCCAGACTGTAGTTTCCATCTGGAACAATCTGGTCTCTTCCGTGGAGGCGGGACTTGCGTCTCCTCCTCTTCGCATAGAGGATGAAGAGGAGGCGGATTTCTTTAGCAGTGGGGCAGGACCGCACATTATAGTAGCATTTGGAGAGGGCGGCCATAACTTTCGCGCCACAGGGGGGTACACGCCCACGAATGTACGCCCACCTTCTTCACCAGCGCCTCAGGGCGCCAATATGACGGCAAAATGGCGGTATTTGGCGCCAAAAGTGACACACAGTCTTTTTCACCAAACAGTTCATATAGGCACACAGGACTCACAATTGCAAGCTTTCGGATCCTGTTCGTGACTCCAAGTTTTAAATTGACTCGCCCCACAATTGTGGATACCAGGGCTATGGGGTACTCGGAGCCGAGCCCATAGAAGTCTATGGGAGTTGTCACTGGCAGCGGGACTCGGTCCGTGGCCCTGGCAGTCAAGCGATGGGGGGGAATATTTACAGGGGATTATTAGGTATAGGTAGTTCGTGACAGCCACCTGCGGTTTCTGGTAAATTGTACCAGCGCTGCTCTAAGGACTTTCACAGGGGATGTTATGGGGCAGCTTGGTAGTAAGTCTCCCACAGGTGAGACGGGTCCCTGGAAGTCTATGGTGATGATGATGCAGGGTGTAGTAAGAATCCAGTCAAACACAATGCAGCTTCTTTTCATACCTTTTACTGATGGTGGTTCAAGCAGATCCCGGGGAGCTGGTCGGGGTGGAGAGTGCACATTCGGGTAACAGCTGAGCAGGTTAGAGGCCTCCTTTACTTCCATATACATGTGAGTCCAACTTGCCTGAAGCGAAGTTAACTCTGAATCTCCAGCTTTCTCAATAGCTGTACTGCCCGGCCAACATTGTGGTGGAGCCTTCTAGGTGATGAAACTAAGTCCTTACTTTTGTCTGCGCTTGACTCAAAGTCCCTGTTCCACCTGACTCCGGTTACGTATTGACACTTAGGGCTGCTCTCTGCGACCTGTAGTCCAGATGCCTCCGGTTTTCTTGTTACTATGCTTGAAACAATAGCAACGCTTCGGACCCCGGTGTCCGGCAATTTAGTGCAGGTAATCCAATACCTGTAGCACTGCTCTGTCTTCTCCACTGCGCCCTTCGCCCTGCTTCCCGCTCTTAACATAAACACTTGTAACCTTCAATGGCGAGGTCAGCTTTCTCTAGGGCTCGCTGAGTAGCCCTCAGTATCCTCTAAGTCCCACTTGGACTGACACTGAGCTGATCCGTCCGAAGACAGGAGCCAGATTCCACTACTCTCCCTCCTAGGTTGGCTGACTGACTAACCACCTAAGCTACGTGCCACTCCCTCCTTTATCTCAGATGGGTGTGTCTGAAAGTGTGAGTGACAGTGAATGAATATCAAGCGTTGCTGTTACCTTCCTGTGCACTCTCCTGGATTTTTATGTGTGTACCTGCGTAGCTGGGCCACACAATTACACAGCTTGCATTTGACATAGCAAATATCATCTGCAAGTGTGTGAAAAAAGGACCACGCAGTGCAAGTCCTGGGAGCGTCCGTTTAGACTTTTGGAAGAGAAATTATCCGAACAGGTGCCAAAATGGAGGCTACAGGCAACAGAGTATGCAGCCTAACTCTCCCTCCTGTTTGTACCGTTGGGGCAATCGCTTCCTCAGAGCTGCTCCCACCACCTTCCTGTTCCTCACGCCATGTTGGGTCTTGGACCTCATCATCTCCACTAACCTCTTCCAACACCTGCTGCTGTTGGGTGGTCTGGCCACCACCATGCTCAACAGAAACTGGCACCTGAGTCTCATCATCATCAGATGCGTTCTGCGTGTGCTGACCATCGGCACTGTCTCACCCGCCTCTTCAGATTCAGAGAGACACAGCTGTTGCGCATCACTGCATACTCCCTCTTCTTCACATTCCAGAATGCTGCTTGGCTGGGCCCCTGTTTGCAAACCAACAGATTCTGAGAACAGAAGCAGAGACTCAGCTGGCTCCTGTACAGAACTCTCTGACTGACTGGGCAATTTGGCAGGCGGTGAAGAGACAGATGGTTTCTCAACAGTACTGTGGTCCTGAGAGGAGGTGGAAGCAATTGAAGTCGATGCATTGGACCCTGGGCTCCAACACCGCCAGTTGTTGCCTGTAAGTGCTGTTAGCACAGTCAACACTTGCTCCTGTGTTACTGGGGTTGAGTAATGGCAGCTGTTCCCCTGCTGTGTGTACGACAAAAAGTCATGCTGCCTCCACCCTGTCCTCCTCTCATCCCTGGGCTCCAACACCGCCAGTTGTTGCTCGGAAGTAATTGGCACGGGTACTGACTCATGCCCACCCTGGTTACAGCATGACAGCTGTTTCCTGGCAGTGTCAACGTAAATTAGCCTCCAATAAGTTGTCCTGTCATGTTGCATTCCGGTTATCCGACTCTATGGTGCTTGCAGTTTAGGTGATTCCTATGTGTGCTGTGGGATATGTAAAAAAAGGCTCTTTCCGTTGTGAAAATAGGACAAGCACCCACTGTAGGACTGTGTGATTTGGTAACTGCAGACGGCTTGCGGCCTGTCAACTTACATTTTCATGGGTGCCTTATGGTACCTGTCCGAGTTCCAGTACCGTCAGCTGGTTCTCCACAGTGCCTTTGTGTCACGCTGTATAGCAGATATATATATGTGATGTCAGTAATCTATATCAAAAGGGCAACATACTATATAACATGCGCATAGATATATGATAACATAGATTTACCTGACAGAATGTCCAGTGGGTCAATACTGAATCCGTTATACGCTGTCTCCGGCTAGAGGGTGACCGGGGTCTATGCTGACCCTAAACTGGGGTCCTGACTAATCCCTCTACCTGGAGGTACTGTTAAAGGTACAGAGGTCCAGGCCACCAGCGTAAACCCTGTCTCCTATCAATCCCTGCCAACTGTAATCTAGTCCTAAGAAGGACCCTGATTACCACCAAAGGGAATGAACAGGTAACGGTTAATGAACAGAAAGACATACAAGAAAGACAAGAAATAAAGTAAATAAAGTCTTACATACAACACTCACACACAGTAGGAACACCTAAGGTCTCAGAGATAAACTATAAGCTATAAGAGTAAAAACAACTAAGGAGCTCTTAGCTTAAGTATTCTCAGAACCGCTCCAGTCTGCTAGACTACATGAATGCTTTCACCGGCATCTAACACCCAGACTGGCAGGAATATAAAGGAAACTAATTAGAACATAATCAAAAGCAGCCGGGCGAGGCTGCACCTAGCCTTAGCAAAGAGCTAGGTAAAATTAACTCTCTCATTACCAAAAAACAAAGAACCAGCAACTCAGCTGTGAGAAGTCAGAATGTGCAATCGCGACGATCTTTGTGGCGATGCACCCATGACAGTACCCCCCCTTCTACGAGGGCCTCCGGACCCTCAAGGCCAGGTCTGCCCGGGTGAGTTGTGTGAAAGGTCCGAACCAATCGATCTGCGTTAACATCAGACGCAGGGACCCACGTCCCCTCCTCAGGACCATACCCCCTCCAATGAACTAAGTACTGAAGGGATCGGCGACTGAGACGTGAGTCAATGATTTTCGACCCATGAATTTCCACGTTATCATTGACCACCACTGAAGGAGGTAGAGGTGACGGTATGACTGGTGCCACATACTTTTTAAGTAATGACTTGTGAAACACATTATGATTTTTAAACGTAGGAGGGAGGTCCAGACGAAATGCCACAGGATTAATTATGGAACTGATCCTGTACGGCCCGATGAATCTGGGACCCAACCTCCAGGAGGAAACTTTAAGTTTTATATTCCTGGTAGACAACCACACCAGATCGTTCACCTTCAGATCTCGACCAGAAACTCTCCCCCTATCAGCCATCCGTTTGTAACGGTTCTCCGTAACCTTCAGTCTTAACTGATCTGGAACTATCAGTCTCCCTGGAAGTCCCACAGGGGCGTCCCCCTGAGCCCCCAATACCTCCCCCTCAAGCTCAGAGCATACAGCTGACACTACAACTCCCTCCTGAGGAATAGGAACCGGATCATCCATCCTCCCGGTCCCTGGAAAGTACGAGATAAGGCATCAGGAAGCAACTTTATTGAGCAGTCATATGTGCGATGAGGAGGTAACTCTTTACACCCCTCCTCTGAGAACATCTCCCCAAAGTCCTCCAGAAAAGGAGGCAAAGTCCTAGGCACAACCGCACCGATGACCGTGCTCATGCAGTTATTCTTGCAAAATTCACCCCACTGGCTTATCTTTCTGGATTGCCAATCAATCACTGGGTTATGTTTAGCCAACCAAGGAAGTCCCAACACAATAGGAGTAGGTAGACCCTCCAACACATAACAAGACAATTGCTCTTTATGTATTGCCCCTACTCGAAGATCTATGTTATGAACAGCTTGTACCAAGCTACCTTGACCAAGAGGTCTAGAATCAATAGAGAGTATAGGGACCGGTTTGGCCAATACACTCAGTTGCATACCATGCACCTGGGCAAACCGAGCGTCCACCAGATTAGCCCCGGACCCACTATCAAGAAAAACAGAAATCCTCTCAGTTCTAGTACCAATCACCACCTCCGCAGGCACGAGAAACTGAGAGGGATTTGGGGACGAAATACACACTCCCAGGTTAACTCCTTGGCTCAAAGAGGTCCGGGATGGACACCCCCCAACAAAATGTCCCTCTCTCCGCAAAAGAAACACCTTCTAGTCTTGCGGCGCACCGCCGATTCCCTCCTACAAAATGATGTCCCTCCCAACTGCATGGGTTCCTCAGAACAGACCAGGGGAACCTCAGTATAAGGGACTTTAGTAGTAGGTGGAGTCATCACGGGGGCGGAGTTACCTCGCGTCTTCCCCGAAGTCGTCTATCAATGCGAATAGCGAGGGCCATAGCAGCCTCCAGTGATGGAGGAGACTCATACTGAGCCAACACATCTTTTAATTTGTCAGACAACCCTTGACAAAACTGGCTCCTAAGAGCTGGGTCATTCCACTGAGTATCTGTTGCCCATCTACGGAACTCAGAAGAATATTCCTCCGCTGGACGATTTCCTTGCCGTATTTTACGTAACCTTGTTTCAGCAAGGGAGACTCGATCCGGATCATCATATACCAGACCCAGGGCAGTAAAAAATCGATCCACTGACTGGAGATCTGGGGAGCCTGGAGGAATAGAGAACGCCCAAGATTGAGGGTCCCCTTGTAAGAGCGAGATAACAATTCCCACCCTCTGCTCTTCACTCCCAGATGACCGAGGCCGCAGCCGAAAGTACAATTTACATGCCTCCCGGAAAGTAAAAAATTTGTCCCGCCCACCAGTGAACCTGTCCGGGAGAGCAACCTTAGGTTCAGATCTGGTTTGCTCCGGGGGGGACAAAACCTTGGACTTAATGTCTGCAAATTCCATGGACAACCCCTGCAACTGCCGGGCCAGCTGGGCTACTGGATCCATGACAGCTGGGGAGAATCTTTAGTTGGGCCGGTGAAAATGTCACGCTGTATAGCAGATATATATATGTGATGTCAGTAATCTATATCAAAAGGGCAACATACTATATAACATGCGCATAGATATATGATAACATAGATTTACCTGACAGAATGTCCAGTGGGTCAATACTGAATCCGTTATACGCTGTCTCCGGCTAGAGGGTGACCGGGGTCTATGCTGACCCTAAACTGGGGTCCTGACTAATCCCTCTACCTGGAGGTACTGTTAAAGGTACAGAGGTCCAGGCCACCAGCGTAAACCCTGTCTCCTATCAATCCCTGCCAACTGTAATCTAGTCCTAAGAAGGACCCTGATTACCACCAAAGGGAATGAACAGGTAACGGTTAATGAACAGAAAGACATACAAGAAAGACAAGAAATAAAGTAAATAAAGTCTTACATACAACACTCACACACAGTAGGAACACCTAAGGTCTCAGAGATAAACTATAAGCTATAAGAGTAAAAACAACTAAGGAGCTCTTAGCTTAAGTATTCTCAGAACCGCTCCAGTCTGCTAGACTACATGAATGCTTTCACCGGCATCTAACACCCAGACTGGCAGGAATATAAAGGAAACTAATTAGAACATAATCAAAATCAGCCGGGCGAGGCTGCACCTAGCCTTAGCAAAGAGCTAGGTAAAATTAACTCTCTCATTACCAAAAAACAAAGAACCAGCAACTCAGCTGTGAGAAGTCAGAATGTGCAATCGCGACGATCTTTGTGGCGATGCACCCATGACACTTTGGCCTAGGTGCCTCCATCTCGGTATCTGAGTTCCAGCAATGTCTGCTGGTCCTTGGTAGTGCTTTGGAGCACAGGTACCTCCTGCTTAGTAACCGTGTCCCAGTAACGTCAGCTGGTCCTCGGTTGTGCCATTGGCTCTTTTCCTTCTGCTGCCCCTCCGGGTTCCAGCACAGTCAGCTGGTCCTCGTTACTTGCATTGGCTCTTGTACCTTCTGCTACCCGTCCGGGTTCCAGTACCGTCAACTGGTTCTCCGCAGTGCCTTTGGCCTAGGTGCCTCCATCTCGGTATCCGAGTTCCTGCAACGTCTGCTGGTCCTTGGTAGTGCTTTGGAGCACAGGTACCTCCTGCTTATTAACCGTGTCCCAGTAACGTCAGCTGGTCCTCGGTTGTGCCATTGGCTCTTTTCCTTCTGCTGCCCCTCCGGGTTCCAGCACAGTCAGCTGCTCCTCGTTACTTGCATTGGCTCTTGTACCTTCTGCTACCCGTCCGGGTTCCAGTACCGTCAACTGGTTCTCCGCAGTGCCTTTGGCCTAGGTGCCTCCATCTCGGTATCCGAGTTCCAGCAACGTCTGCTGGTCCTTGGTAGTGCTTTGGAGCACAGGTACCTCCTGCTTAGTAACCGTGTCCCAGTAACATCAGCTGGTACAAGGTTGTGCTACAAATACAAGATACAGAACAAGAGACACAAGAACAATAAGCAGAAGATCTAAAAGCAGAAGAACATGAAGTATAAGACCAAAATGAAGAGCAAAATATATGCTCTAAATTATAAGCAGAAGAAGACTAAGCAGTGTATGGGGGGAGTCCGTTCCTCCTCGTGGTGCCCCTGGTAAATGCCTGATGCTGCAGGCTAAACTGAACACGGACAAATACTGTTGTAATTTAAATCTTTTGTGGCAGCAAGAACGGAACGATGAAAAAATCATACTTTTACAGATTACAAGTACAGGAATCTCTGTCACAAATAAGAATATGATGAAGAAGATGAAGGACTATAATATGAAGAAGAATAATAGTTTAAAAAGAACAATATGAGTAATGTTAACAAAAAGATGAAAAGCAAGAAGTTTTAGAAGAAGATAAAGAAGGTGAAGATGAAGAATAATTTGATGACAAAGATGATGCTGCTGAAGATTATGAAGGAGAAAGTGTGGCAAAAGTTAAAAAGGTGAAGAGCATGGAAGTTGTGAAACATACATATTTGCCAAAATAGAAAAAAGGTTAACAACATTGTCAATTTCTTCGTCAATCCGAACGTATTTCCTAAAAAAAAAAATTAATGCTATTCCATTGGATTGGGTTAAACATCTATGCCTTTAATGTCTCCTCAACCTCCCCCAATACATTCTACATTACTCTTTGTTGTTTTCCTTCATGTACAATTAACCTACAAGGCAAGAATGGGGTTTTTTTTAATTTCGATATTTTGTTCCCATAGACTTAAATTGGACTTCCGGTATCGGTATTGGGTATCGCCGATATTTTTTGGGTATCGGCGATACCATTCTGATTCCGATACTTTTGGATATCGGAAAGTATCGCTCAACTCTAGTGGTGACGTGAATAAGGTGAGCGGAATTCTTAGCAGATGAACTCCGTTCACCTCACTGATGTCAAGGCTAGGGTGTGAGAAAGTTCTCATGCTAGAGGTGATGTCATTGATGTCAACGGAGTTCATTGGCCATGAACTCTGCTCACCTTTCTCACAACACTGAGAGGCACTGATGCTGCGCTGTGACACGCAGCTCACTGTCTCTGCTGACTGCCAGGCTGAATGCTCGCAGCATGCCAGCATTCAGCCTGGTAAATTGATGTAGCAGAGGTAGACTCGTCAAAGGACAAATGGAATATCGTCTCGTTGGAAAGGTTAGGAATATGGTTGTTTATTTTTTTACTTTTTTTTACAGGGGACATGGGCAACAGAGGATTATCTTCACATCAGCCAGGTGAAGGATGTGGTTGTTTATTACATTAATTATTTCACAGGAGACATGAGCTTCAGTTGATTAGGCATCATAGTGAGTATAACTTTGTTTATTTATTTTTTTATCAGTCCGATCGAAATCCAAATCTGACCTTCTAAAAATCCGCAGGTAAGCACTAAATAATTGTATAACATTGCTCTGAATACAATCCGATTTTTTTTAGCGGATTGCATTAGTCAGATTTCATCTCAAGTGTCTGTGAGCCCTAATTCTGAGAATAAGGAGCTCTTTACAATAAGTCAAGATGAAGCCATGGTTCTGAAATAAAATGGTCAACACACTCATTTTAGCAGTGATGGTCAGATGTTCAAATGCTTTCCATCATAAGTCATCTTCCTGGCAGATGATGCCTGAAGTATTCCTTAAGGATTTGGAATGTTTGAATCATTTCATTTAGGTACCCAAAATGTTTGGTTATTTGTTTTATCATACTGAATATATGGTTCCAATCTTGTCAATATCATTTTCAGGTTGGTCAGAAGAGAATAAATACTGGCTTATTACCTAATGGCAAGGTTGGGACCACAAATTCATAATTCGGACTACAGCTATCTGTTACAGTGAGTACAGAAACTATTCAGTGTCAGACCCCTTTAAATTTTTCACTTCGTTTCATTGCAGCCATTTGGTAAATTCAAAAAAGTTCATTTTTTTCCTCATTAATATATACTCTGCACCCCATCTTGACTGAAAAAAACAGAAATGTAGAAATTTTTGCACACAGCATAACTGATGGTCTTATGAGTTTGGGGCCTCCCAACTCTCCTCTGACAGATTATATTGGGGTAGATAAGGATCCAACATGTCCTGTCTTGGATTGCCGCTCCTTTTATTCTTAGCAAGAAAAGTTGCCATTAAGGAATCTGGCTCTATCATAGAGAACACAGGAGCGCTCCTGTGTATGCGAGACTTGGGAGAGACAGTTGCCGGCCCGAATGATCAGCCGAACCGTCGTTCACTCGACTGCTATCTGTTGTGTATGATGGACTTTAGACTTAGGCCTCCTTCAGTTATTTTTCCATCAGTGTGGCATCTGTTTTTCTTGTTTGCAAAAATAAAAAATTTCAAAGCTCTTCCTTTCCTATAAACAGTAAAAACGGACAGCGCACCGATTAACAACATGTCATCTTTGTGTTCTCCTATTTTTTTCATGGTTCCATTCACTTGCAGTGGCTAATTTGATTGTTCAAAAACAGAATCGTCTAGGTTTTTTTTTTTGAGGACATGCAACTCGCAAAAATACCAATGAATATATGAACAGCCCCACAGACTATTATAGGTAATTGCTCTATCTGTGACAAGCACGTAGGTGAAAAAAAGAAGTCAACGTGTGGCCTTACTAGTAGACTGTATAGGAAAGATGTGTATCTTCGTACCGTGTTAGCCAGTAGATAGAAAAATATCAACCACTGAGGACTCTCAAGTCTAAATATTTTTTTAGTAGACTGTATTAATGCATTCCAAATTTTGCTAAATTGATCATAGTCTTCTGACTGTGATGTGTTTTAGAATCTGAATT
>JARQOD010000003.1:207068240-207105607 GCA_033576555.1 Oophaga sylvatica | reverse complement strand
ACTTTTTTGTAAAGTGTAATGTATAATTCCACATGTGTTAATTCATAGTTTTGATGCCTTCAGTGTGATTCTACAATTTTCATAGCCATGAAAATACAGAAAAATGTTTGAATGAGAAGGTGTGTCCAAACTTTTGGTCTGTACTGTACATATGGATAAGGGCTGAGATGGACTGAGACCACGAGAGCTGAGATCTCAATCTGCACATGTTCAGCTTCCAGCGGTCATTTTCTTGAGGCCCACTGCGGGGAAATCAATGGGAAAGTGCGGGACTCCATTCAACACCATTTTCTGACAGCCCAGGGCCCGCAGCCTCTCAGCACCAGGACATCACCTCCTCCCAGCCCGGTGCTGCATCGTCACCAACAGTTTCCTGCAGCAGCAACCTAGCCTCTTGTGACCCTGCTACACCACAGCCGCCCCTTCCATAGTAAGCTATCATAAAATCGGACTATAAGACGAACCACCATTTTGTTAAAAAAAATTTTTTCCTATTTTCCACTTCAAAATTCGGGGTGCCTCTTATGGATAGGTGCATCTTATAGCCCGCAAAATACATTATGCTAACTAAGCACCACATATTATTTTCATGCACAATTTTTATTTATTTATTTACTGCAGGGTATTTGCTTATTATGTTTGTATCTTGTGTTAAATCTTAAAGGGAACCTGTCACCTCGAGAAACGCTGCTTACCAGATATAGTGGTAATCTGTAGGTTAATAGTGTTTAAACCCTGTGTCAGTTTACCGGAAGCACAGCAACAGGGAGAACATTTTCTTTATCAATACAGCCATTCACTTGTAGTCATTAGGGCAGTGCAGGGAGCGGTAGCAGTCACCACTCACCATACAGTGAGCTTTAATGACTCGGCTTCACATTGATTGACAGTCCGCTCAGTGCACATATGCATTGCAGAGCTGGCTAACAATCAATGTGCTGGGAGTGATTACATTGCACTCACAGTACATTAATCAGTGACTTGTTGGGGTTCTTTTTGAGAATCTGGATGCATAAATGTTAGCAGAAAAAAATACCATGTATATGGCTACTAGTGAGTCACCGCTCTGACCATAGAGAGTGGACACTATAACTGATTGACACTCATTCTGCATTATGGCTGGCTGTCAGTCATGGCTGGGGGCATGGATACAGCTGCCGCTCTGTTACTCAGAGTGGTGACTGAAATCGCTCTGGTGACGCCCTCATGACTGAAACCGGATCACTGCCTGGGAAAATAAGGTTTATTTTCTTAATGCAGCTAAGTACGGGTGTCAGGCAGTTTAATTATCACTATTAACCTCAGATTAACCCCATGTCTGCTGGTTAATAGCATTTTTTTTCTGGTGACAGGTTCCCTTTAAACACAATATGTGATCTGCTTGTCCTTATTCTTAACAGCTATAATCTGTGAGAGAAACGGTATACATCAGATAAATGTAAATTACTATGGCCACACATATACTAGATTGTATTAGCTGACCATAAGATAGCAATATTATTAAATGGCAACATGGTTTGATGGTTTAATTGATCAGAATGATTATGGCCACTGCTGTAGAATTTTTCTTTCCTGTTTTAAGCTGGTGTTATAGTTACTGGGATATGTAACTATCATTCAATAAAATGAATTACCTGATTTCCTTGTCATACAGAAGACTGTAATTATATATTGCAATGTATCACATAGCAGCAGTCCCTTTATATTATTGGAGGACACCTTTATAAATTGTCAGAGTTAGTCTTCAGACGCTTAGCGGTGTATATGTTGAGCAGATGCTTCTGAATATATTATCACATGAGCAGGAAGCGCAGAACATCCACCAGAGTTTATACAAGAGGTGACACTTCACTTGTGTCATTTGCGCTGTGATTTTTAACACCAGCACCTCTGAATCAGAGCATATTTCATATTGATAGTTGATTTGTCATTTCATGCTAGTTTCCCCACTGGAGATTCCTCCAGTAACACCAGGACATAGCTGAACTAGAGCAGATGCAGAGAAGAGCGACCAAGGTTATTATGGGAAGGGGTGAACACCAGTACCAAGACAGGTTATCATAAGTGGGGTTATTCAGTTTGGAAATAGGAAGGCTTAGAGGCGAAGGTTATTACAACGTACAAATATATGAAGGGACACCACAGAGATCTTTTACACCTAGGCCGGCAATGGTGACAAAGGGGGCATCCTCTACATCTAGAGCAAGATTTCCCAAACTCCAGTCCTCACGGACCCCAACAGATCACGTTTTCAGGACTCCTTAGTATTGTACAGGTGATGGAATTATTATTAAGGCATCAGAAATTGTCACAGGTCCTCTCGCCTGAGCAATACTAAGGAAATCCTGAAAACATGATGCGTTGGGGAGCCGCGAGGACTGGAGTTTGGGAAACACTGCTCTAGAGGAAAGAAGGTTCAAATACAATTACAGATGGTGATTGTTTACTGTAAGAGCAGAGAAATTATGGAACTCTCTGCCACATGATGTTTTAATTGTTGAATCACAAAGCAAATTAAAAAGGGTCTGGATTCCTTGCTTGAAAAATATAGTATTACAGGTGTGTAGCCCTGGTGTTAGGCACACGCAGTACCCTGGAGAGTGTGTGGCGAGACAGCAGTTTAATGCTAAATACCCATTCACTCAACATACACTAGACACACCCTTAGGGTAGTGTAGTTTACTATTGAGGGAGTGGTCAGGGTGTATGTTTGTGGAGTGATTTAGTCAGTGCCTGGACTTCAGAGAGAGTGGTGTGTTTCCTGTCTTCGGACGGAGCAGACGTCTGGAGTTTAGCTGGAGGGAGGAAGCAGTCCAGCCTGCTCTATCATCAGTTCAGAACGTGGAGGCTGGTACAGGTGGTCTAATTCACCTTAGCCTAGTCAGAGCTGTACCTCATCAGACTACATTGAAAGAAGAAAGAAGCTTAGTGCAGAAAGACTTCAGTCACCTGTCTAAAGGACAGTGAAAGGTTCAGAGACGTGCTCCTGCCTAGTGATAACTGAGCATCTGTAACTAACTTTGAAGAAAGTGAATGAAGGAAGTGACTACCCGACTTTATGCTAGTGTGAGTGCTTATGCTACCAGCGAGGACAAGGCGAAAGGCACAGTGGTTTATTGGAAAGGTGCGTTCGGATTGAAGAAGTCCTGCACATTGCAACCGGTCACTGGGGACCGAAGGATCACTATTTGCTACAAGCATAGTGGTAAGAAAACCAGGAATTTACCGGACCTTAGGTCGCGGCAAACAAGCCCCTTATAGTCAGTACGTAACTGGGGTCAGGGGGAGTGAAGACTTTGAGTCAGTGCACGACAAGATAAGAATTCAGCTCTCTCGCAGGAAGGCTCCTAACACAAAACTGACTGGGCAGTACAGCTATGGATTAGCTGGAGTTATTGAGGGAACTACGCTTCAGGCTGGTTGTACTCATTGTATTGGAAGTAAAGGAGGCCCCTAACTTGTCCAGCTGCTGTCTCAAGATACACTCTCCTTGGATCAGCCTCCCTGGGACCTGCCTTACCATCTTGCAAGTAAAGGTATGGAAAGACACTGACCGTGTGAGACTGAGTTATTATTGCATGCCTGCACAATCCCTACCTAACTACCGACCTGAGGGAAGAGTCCCACCTGTAGGGGACCCGACATCTAGCTGCATCACCATCCCCTCAGAGATCTATAGCAGCGCTGGTACAAATTACCAGAATACTACAGGTGGCGTCACGAACTGTATATAAATCTATCCCCTGTAAATATATCCCCAACATACGCCAGACCGCCAGGGCCACAGACCGAGCCACAGCTACCTGTGACAAATCCCATAGACTTCTACGGGCTCGGCTCTGAGTACCCCATTGCCCTGGTAACCCACAATTGTGGTGGCGGGTCGACACAAATTGGCGTCACGAACAGGATGCGAAACTCGCAGAATTGCGAGCCCTGTGTGCCTAAGGAATTGTTTTTGTGAAAAAGGACTGTTTGCACTTTTGGCGCCAAAATCGCCATTTTTGTCGCCATATTCGCGCCCTCAGGCGCTGGAGAAGAAGGTGGGCGTACCTTCGTGGGCGTCTACCCCCCAGTGGCGCGAAGAAAATGCCTGCCCTCTCAAAGTGCTATTACAACATGCGGTCCTGCCCTACAGCAAAGGAGGTCCGCCTCCTCTTCACCTTCCCTGCGAGGAGGAGGAGACGCAAACCCCACCTCCACGGAAGAGACCGGATGTCTCCGCAGGAAGAAGAAAGAATCTTCTGGAACATCATGGAAGCAGGACGTGTGCAGCCGAGCAGGGAAGCGGAGGAAGGCAGGCCCCGTGCCCCAGCCAAGCTGCCACCAGCATCGGAGTCATCCGTGGTCCTGCACCTGCAGCAGGCGTCGCTAGAGATTCAAGAAGAAAATGCACGCCTGAAGAAGATGGTCCAGTACCAACCTGGATTTGAAGAGATCAAGAGACGCCGGCGTACCCTGGAGCAGCGGAGGCTGTGGGACGCGGTGATCTCTCCCCTCAACGACCCCCCACGATTCGAGTTACCGAAGATCTGCTGCCCAAGGCAAAGGAGCAACCGGAGGCTGCCCCCGAAAGTACCAATCCTGATCCCACCGGTGAAGCGGTGGAGGCGAAGGAGGTTGAGGAGGTACCGCCAGTTCCGGAACGCCCGCCCGGCCAGGAGGCCGCAGCAGATGATCGATCCTCGACACCGGAGGGGTCCTGTCCGTCAATGATGGAGCAGCAACAGCAGCAGGTTAGTGCGTCCCCAACTGAGCCATTGCGCACACCTGCTTCCTGCTCTGCATCACACCAGCATTGTGCATCGGCATCGCCCCCTGCGTACACCTCTGCATCGCAATCGGCGACCCAATCTACATCGCAAGAGTCTGATGCGATCTCAATTGAGCCACTACAAAAGCCTGCTTTTTGCCCAGTATCTTATGCTGCAGCAGCGTCCCCAGAGGAGGACGGGCCCTGCGGCCTAGAGGACCGGAGTGAACCGGCCCTGCAGGTAACCAGCGATGATGACACCCTGCTGGAACCCCCGACGTCCCCACCAGCCCAGTGCACACCAGCCACACAGACCCCGATGGTGGAGTCGATGATCTTGGTGCTGGGCACTGGGCCCAGGAATAGGAACGGTCCTGTGCGAACATCGCATTGTTCCAGCCCCCGGGGTGGAAAGTGTATTTGAAGTAAATGAATAAATAGTAAAGAGGAATCGGTGAGATCCCTATAGGATCTACCATAAGTAATATTGTAAAAAGTTTGAGAATGTTTTACAAAATTTTGCATAAGTTGAAGAGTATAATGCATATATATTTTGCTAACCGTAGAATGCCCGGCTGGGTAACCAGAAAAAGTTTTGCACTTTAGTATAATAATGTGATATTATATCTATGTCTTTGTTTAACAATGGACTTTGAGGTTGAGGACTGTGCCAACCCAGAACTTATTTGTACATAGTTGCGCTTCGGTGCTTTATCTTGGTTTTACATAAACCAGCACAACTACCTCTGAATACAAAAACCCGTGTGGTGTGGCACTGAGTGAGGTCTGCATTCGGATGTCCTGCAGCCACCCAGGACCCACGTTGAAGGTTTGGTGCGGGTCCTTCACAAGTATACTGTATATTTATTGAATGCTATTTAATACTTTTGTATTTCTATATATGATGTTTTTGTTTTGCAACGTTCAAGATATCCTCACCTCCCGGATGGGACGAATTAATGTTATTGTTAATGTTTTCATGCATAAAAAAATGTCTCTTTTGTATTTTACAGCCCGGGAGTGCTGTCTTTTACCATGGGGGAATGTGTAGCCCTGGTGTTAGGCACACGCAGTACCCTGGAGAGTGTGTGGCGAGACAGCAGTTTAATGCTAAATACCCATTCACTCAACATACACTAGACACACCCTTAGGGTAGTGTAGTTTACTATTGAGGGAGTGGTCAGGGTGTATGTTTGTGGAGTGATTTAGTCAGTGCCTGGACTTCAGAGAGAGTGGTGTGTTTCCTGTCTTCGGACGGAGCAGACGTCTGGAGTTTAGCTGGAGGGAGGAAGCAGTCCAGCCTGCTCTATCATCAGTTCAGAACGTGGAGGCTGGTACAGGTGGTCTAATTCACCTTAGCCTAGTCAGAGCTGTACCTCATCAGACTACATTGAAAGAAGAAAGAAGCTTAGTGCAGAAAGACTTCAGTCACCTGTCTAAAGGACAGTGAAAGGTTCAGAGACGTGCTCCTGCCTAGTGATAACTGAGCATCTGTAACTAACTTTGAAGAAAGTGAATGAAGGAAGTGACTACCCGACTTTATGCTAGTGTGAGTGCTTATGCTACCAGCGAGGACAAGGCGAAAGGCACAGTGGTTTATTGGAAAGGTGCGTTCGGATTGAAGAAGTCCTGCACATTGCAACCGGTCACTGGGGACCGAAGGATCACTATTTGCTACAAGCATAGTGGTAAGAAAACCAGGAATTTACCGGACCTTAGGTCGCGGCAAACAAGCCCCTTATAGTCAGTACGTAACTGGGGTCAGGGGGAGTGAAGACTTTGAGTCAGTGCACGACAAGATAAGAATTCAGCTCTCTCGCAGGAAGGCTCCTAACACAAAACTGACTGGGCAGTACAGCTATGGATTAGCTGGAGTTATTGAGGGAACTACGCTTCAGGCTGGTTGTACTCATTGTATTGGAAGTAAAGGAGGCCCCTAACTTGTCCAGCTGCTGTCTCAAGATACACTCTCCTTGGATCAGCCTCCCTGGGACCTGCCTTACCATCTTGCAAGTAAAGGTATGGAAAGACACTGACCGTGTGAGACTGAGTTATTATTGCATGCCTGCACAATCCCTACCTAACTACCGACCTGAGGGAAGAGTCCCACCTGTAGGGGACCCGACATCTAGCTGCATCACCATCCCCTCAGAGATCTATAGCAGCGCTGGTACAAATTACCAGAATACTACAGGTGGCGTCACGAACTGTATATAAATCTATCCCCTGTAAATATATCCCCAACATACGCCAGACCGCCAGGGCCACAGACCGAGCCACAGCTACCTGTGACAAATCCCATAGACTTCTACGGGCTCGGCTCTGAGTACCCCATTGCCCTGGTAACCCACAATTGTGGTGGCGGGTCGACACACAGGTTATGGGCACAAGCAGGGCTGCCACCAGGAATTTTAGGGACCAAACTGGCAGCATTTTTGGGCCCCTTTGAGACTCCACCCAGGCTTCACCCCAGCTCCGCCTCCACCCCTCGACCCTTCCACAGTCCCATCGCCCACAGTCTGTACCATATTACAGGCAGACAGTCAGCAGTCAGTAGGGTTGAACTTAGTACTACTTAGTAGTTTGCAGGCAAGAAGCAGAGATGGCCTCCAACTTCACACTGCACGAGCGTTGGGATTGGGCACAAGAAGAGTAGCAGGTGGGTGGGCCAGAGGGTTGGCAAATGAGCAGTCAGGTGAGTAGATGGGCGTGCATGCATACCTCATCACTTTCTGGTCCTAAACTCTTGCATATAATGTACCGAAAGGGTCCAAAGTATGCCAGAAGCTTAGGAACATAGGGCAAGCTGGCATCATCTGATGTCACTGCAGCAGCCATACAATGTAAGCAGTTGCAGCTGTGAGTGACTAGGCCCCTAATAAAGCAAAGAAAATTAATTAGCCCAGGCCCCATTGTGCTACATAGTCTACCAGGCCGTTTATACAGTGGCTCAGCTGTGCTGCCTCAGAGCAGGCTGCACAGCATGTCTCACCCAGTCCGGGCCCCCTCTCTATGCTTCAGCTCACTGGGCCCCATACAGCAGTAATGACATTAATGCCCTTATGGCGGATCTGGGCATTAGGACGTTGAGTCAGCGAAATAGCATGACAGCCAGAAAGGATTTTTTTCCAGTAAATAAGGGGCACTTAGAATCTGCCACCTGGGGTTTTGCCTTCCACGAAATTATGTTAAGATGGTAGGATGAACTTGATATATTTATGTCTTCTTTTAACTTTAAAACTATGAAACTATTAGTTTTGGAAAACACTACAAATAGCAATCAGTTTTGGATTACAGAGTGTAGGTGCTCTTGACAATAGATTTGCATCAATCACCAATAACAGTGATACTGAACACTAAAATCCTCTGTTTATCTACTCATACTTCATCCCTCAGTGGCTGTAGGGCTACCACACATCATCCAGCAAATGTGGGTCCCTCCCTATAAACCACATCAATGGAAGAACAGGGTCTATGAATACTGAATCAACTACACAATCAGTTTGTAGCAGATGTGCCATACTAAATGATATGATGCCCCCATGTATTTTGCCTGATGAAGGAGCAGGTCCTGCTCCCTAACGTGTAGCAATAAATTTTAAATATTTTTTTTAAAAAAATTTTGCCTCATGATTGGACACTGATGACTTGGGGCAGCGCTATATGTACCACCTGAAAACCCAATTTTCCTGCATTATGTAGCATAACAGCTAATGATATAATTGATAAGTTTTGGTCACAGTGTAGCAAAAATGACCAGGCACAAACACAACCTTCTAAAGCCATATCAGATTCCCACCTATAAATGCCCAACACATTTCCATGTCATGCTCATTATTCCCTACTGGATAAGTCCTTAGCATACAGATGCTTCTAATTCTGTTTAGCAGCATAATTGCCCCAATACAGACAGCTCTGTCTTGCTCATTTAGCCTCTGTCATCCTCTTTAATCCACCCACTCTCTCGTTCCTCTGTCCATTCTTTTACTTTTCAATGTAGCTGTCACCGGGAAACAGATGGGGACAAGATGTTTGGGTCTTGCTCAGTCTGGAGAGTCCAGTTAATGCCTCACATGGGGGCCAGTAGAAGTTTAACTAGCTTGTTATTGATGTGCTGGCTGGACTCTGTGTTTTGCTTCGAGGACAGATTGGCCCCTCTGTTGAGTACATGAATACTGAAGTTGAGAAGCAGGTGACATTATGCTGTCCTCCCCCTCATACACCCACAGAGCTGTCACCAACATGCATCAATATTTCCATGGGTCAGGAGGAATTAATGTGCGGTTTATTACAAACTCCCCTGAGCAATTCTGCCATCGTTTGGACATGAACGAGAAAGTCAATAGTTGATATGTATACGTCAAATACATTGTCACGTTATTGATGCCGTAGATTATCGTGGTATTGACAAATGACATGAGATGAAGTTACGGCATTTACTTGTGCTGCCGACTGTCTATAACTGACCACACCGAGACAGGAGATAATAGTGAGTAACTTAATAATGAGCATAGACATGGTGAAATAATGATGGACCTCGTGTAGGGTTTCACATCTATGTGTCCTTCATGAGATTCTTTTCAGCCATGGGATGGGCCCTTCTTACTCAAATATTCCAGAGAAGAAGCAGTATTCTCACTTTCTGGCAGTATTTACGCAAGCATATAAAAAAATGGTTGATTTTAATCCAGAAAAAGACAAATGATTTTTCATTTGTACTGTAGTCCTTATGTGACATCCATTTTTCTACAATAGTGATGAATAAAACGTACAAGTCCAAAAACATTTTCTTTTGTTAAGAATTTCATTGCATGAGTTAAAATCAGGTGCTATACAGTTTTGGCTAATGGGATCGGATTTTTTTTACTCACCCATAGACTTGAAGAGACGAGTCTCATCCAAATTAACCCCTTCATGACCCAGCCTATTTTGACCTTAAAGACCTTGCCATTTTTTGCAATTCTGACCAGTGTCCCTTTATGAGGTAATAACTCAGGAACGCTTCAACGGATCCTAGCAATTCTGAGACTGTTTTTTTCGTGACATATTGGGCTTCATGTTAGTGGTAAATTTAGGTCGATAATTTTTGCATTTATTTGTGAAAAAAATGGAAATTTGGCGAAAATTTTGAAAATTTTGTAATTTTCAAATTTTTAATTTTTATTCTGTTAAACCAGAGAGTTATGTGACACAAAATAGTTAATAAATAACATTTCCCACATGTCTACTTTACATCAGCACAATTTTGGGAACAACATTTTTTTTTGTTAGGAAGTTATAAGGGTTAAAATTTGACCAGCAATTTCTCATTTTTACAGCAAAATTTACAAAACCATTTTTTTTAGGGACCACCTCACATTTGAAGTCACTTTGAGGGGTCTATATGGCAGAAAATACCCAAGAGTGACACCATTATAAAACCTGCACCCCTCAAGCTACTCAAAACTACATTCAAGAAGATTATTAACCCTTCAGGTGCTTCACAGGAACTAAAGCAACGTGGAAGGAAAAAATGGACATTTTAATTTTTCCAACAAAAAATTTCTTTTAGCCTCAGTTTTTTCATTTTCACATGGGCAACAGTATAAATTGGATCCTAAAATTTGTTGGGCAATTTCTCCTGAGTACACAGATACCTCATATGTGGTCATAAACCACTGTTTGGGCGCAAGGCAGGGCTCAGAAGGGAAGGAGCACCATTTGACTTTTTGAATGGAAAATATGCTGGAATATTTAGCGGTTGCCATGTCGCATTTGGAGAGTCCCTGTGTGCCTAAACATTGGAGCTCCCCCACAAGTGACCCCATTTTGGAAACTAGACCCCCTAAGGAACTTATCTAGATGCATAGTGAGCACTTTGAATCCCCAGGTGCTTCACAAATTGATCCGTAAAAAAAAAGAAAGTACTTTTTTTTCACAAAAATTTTCTTTTAGCCTCAGTTTTTTCATTTTCACATGGGCAACAGTATAAATTGGATCCTAAAATTTGTTGGGCAATTTCTCCTGAATACACAGATACCTCATATGTGGTCATAAACCACTGTTTGGGCGCACGACAGGGCTCAGAAGGGAAGGAGCGCCATTTGACTTTTGAATGGAAAATTAGCTCCAATCGTTAGCGGACACCATGTCGTGTTTGGAGAGCCCATGTGTTCCTAAAGTTTAGAGCTCCCCCACAAATGACCCCATTTTGGAAACTAGACCCCCTAAGGAACTTATCTAGATGCAAAGTGAGCACTTTGAACCCCCAGGTGCTTCACAGAAGTTTATAACGCAGAGCCGTGAAAATAAAAAATCTTTTTTTTTTTCTCAAAAAATGATTTTTTAGCCCACTATTTTTTATTTTCACAATGGTTACAGGAGAAATTGGACCCCAAAAGTTGTTGTCCAGTTTGTCCTGAGTACGCTAGTACCCCATATGTGGGGGGGAACCATTGTTTGGGCACATGTCAGGGCTCAGAAGGGATGTAGTGACGCTTTGAAATGCCGACTTGATGGAATAGTCTGCGGGCATCTTGTTACATTTGCAGAGCCCCTGATGTGCCTAAACAGTAGAAACCCCCCACAAGTGACCCCATTTTGTAAACTAGACCCCCAAAGGAACTTATCCAGATGTGTGGTGAGCACCTTGAACCCCCAAGTGCTTCACAGAAGTTTATAATGCAGAGCCGTGAAAATAAAAAATCATTTTTATCCTCAAAAACTGATTTTTTTACCAAGCAATTTTTTATTTTCACAAGGGTAACAGGAGAAATTGGACCACAAAAGTTGTTGTACAGTTTGTCCTGAGTACACTGGTACCCCATATGTGGGGGGGAACCACTGTTCGGGCACACGTTGGGGCTCGGAAGGGAAGTAGTAACGTTTTGAAATGCCGACTTTGATGGAATGGTCTGCGGGCGTCATGTTAGGTTTGCAGAGCCCATGATGTGCCTAAACAGTAGAAACTCCCCACAAGTGACCCCATTTTGGAAACTAGACCCTGCAAAGAACTTATCTAGATGTGTGGTGAGCACTTTGAACCCCCAAGGGCTACACAGCAGTTTATAACGCCCGGGCATGAAAATAAAAAAAATAATATTTCTTCCATAATCAGGATCTTTTAGTCCCCAATTTTTTTATTTTCCAAGGGTAACAGGAGAAATTAGACCCCAAAAGTTGTTGTCCAATTTGTCCTGAGTACGCTGATACCCCATATGTGGGAGAAAACTACTGTTTCGGCGCACGTCGGGGCTCGGAAGGGAAGTAGTGACGCTTTGAAATGCCCACTTGATGGAATGGTCTGCGGGCGTCATGTTACGTTTGCAGAGCCCTGATGTGCCTAAACTGTAGAAACTCCCCACAAGTGACCCCATTTTGGAAACTAGACCCCGCAAATAACTTATCTAGATGTGTAGTGAGCACTTTGAACCTCCAAGGGCTACACAGAAGTTTATAACGCCCGGGCATGAAAATAAAAAAATCATATTTCTTCCATAATCAGGATCTTTTAGTCCCCAATTTTTTTATTTTCCCAATGTTAACAGGAGAAATTAGACCGCCAAAGTTGTTGTGCAATTTTTCCAGAGTACGCTGATACCCCATATGTGGGGTAAACCACTGTTTGGGCATACATCGGGGCTTGGAATAAAGGGAGCACTGTTTGACTTTTTGAACGCAAAATTTGCAGGAATCAATGGTGGCGCCATGTCGCGTATGGAGACCCCCTGATGTGCCTAAATAGTGGAAACCCCTCAATTCTAACTCCAAACCTAACCCCAACACACCCCTAACCCCAACCCTAACCCCTACACACCCCTAACCCTAATACAAACCCTAACCATAACCCTAACCCCAACACACCCCTAACCCTAATCCCAACTCTAACCATAAAGCTAACCACAAGCCTAACCCTAATCCCAACCGTAACCCCAAAACACCCTTAACACTTATCCTAACTCTAACCCTAACCACAAACCTAACCCTAATCCCAACCCTAACCCTAATTCCAACCCTAACCCAAATTCTAACCGTAACCCAAATTCTAACCGTAACCCTAATTCTAACCCTAACCCTAAGGCTGGGTTCATATTGCGTTTTACCAGCCCGTTCAACACGTAGCGTTGACGGGCTGGTAACGGTATAGCATAATGCGATCGCGTTATGCTATACCCGCTAGCGCAGATGAATCATCAGATGATTCATCTGCGCTAGCGGTGACGGAGCCCAAATGTAAGGTTCTTTGTACATGTTCTTGAAACTCAGTTTTTCCGTCAGCCATTTTGCTTTCTGTCTTGCTGCAGCTATCTTGCCCTCAGTCAATATGGAGTTTTCAGCTTTCATGTTCCCGCCCTGATTCTCTCCCTCTTGCTTCTTAAGCAGCCACAGCTGAGCAATCAGTGCTTCTGAATCTAGCCTGCAGTGAACCTGTGACCTGACTCCTGGAAGCCTTGGACTTTGTACTCCAGCTATTCCTACTGAGGAACTCTGGAACTCTTGTGTGGACTCTGGAACCCTGCTCTTTGAAAGATCCACGTTTGCATGGACTTACGGTAACAGAGAAGAAGATCCTGAACCTGTTGTGGAGAGTGATTGCTGAGCTTAAGTTACTCTGGCCTGCTGTGTCTCCTGCTTCTGTATCTGCAAACTGTGTGACTATTTTTGCCAACTTGTATGAAGTAATACAAGACCTTCTATATCAAACTTGTGTCTCATGTATTTTCATCGCACCCAAGCACAAGACGCTATATGAACTGTACTACATACATTACAAGATTCAGAAGCCAAACGTTAGTGTCTGCTGGGTCTGGGAAGGCTGTGTCTGCTGTAACTGTGGATATCAGATGTCCGGTTGTACTTTCTGTGATGACAGTGGTTTTGACTTCTCACAACCATTCCAGGTGAGCAATTCCCTTAAGTTTTTTTTTCTGCAGTGTTACCACAGGTAAACACTATTGTTTTTTTTTTTTTTTTTCTCTTTTCTCTTCTCCTGCCAGTACTCCTGTCTTAAAAGATTTGGAAGATGGAAGCCCGCATAAAGGAACTTTGCGGAGTGACTGATAATATCCTTGCAGATTTACAGACTATAAAAACCCGTTTTACAAACCTACAGGACCTCACTAATCACAATTTGCAAGTGTTTGGACAGACTGCCCAGGATTTGCGAGCCAGGATTGAGGTTCTAGAGGAGCAAGTCCAGGCTCCTGCCGTAGCCCCGAGTTCTGGGATTCCCAAGTTGCCCCCTTTTCGTTTTGGCGGTGAACGTGAGAAATTCAGGGGATTTATTAACCAATGCAATCTTTTTTTTTCTGCACATGCTTCACAATTTCCCACTGAACGATCTAAAGTACTTACTATAATTATGTTGCTTACCAACAAGGCTTTGATGTGGGCAAACCCTCTGATTGAGACTGAGGATGAATGTTTGGATCATCTTGATGCTTTCATTTCAGCCATGGGGCAGGTGTTTGATGACCCCAATCGAGGTGCAACAGCTGAAGCAGCCATGTTAACTTTGCGCCAAGGTAAGCACTCAGTAGCCGAATATGCTTTGGATTTCAGGAGATGGGCCCTTGATACCACTTGGGACAGTTCCACCAAGAAATCTATTTTTCGAAAGGGGTTGTCTCCACTAATTAAGGATGAACTAGCTCGTGCCGACCCTCCCACTGCGTTAGGTGACTTTATTAATTACTGCATCCGTATTGATGCTCGTCTGACTGAACGCAGGCAAGAGAGATGGTTCGAAAGCAATCGCACTAACCTTTTCCTACCTTCCTCCCCAGCTAAGGAACCTTTGAGTAGGATCACACGGGAACCTGAACCTGAACCCATGCAGGTAGACTCTTTACAAAGACGGGTTAGTGATGCACGCAAAGAACATCGTTTTAAGGAAAATCTATGTTTCTATTGTGGTAAGTCAGGGCACTTCATTATAAACTGCCCCAGCCGTTCTCGTAAGACTACTGCAGCACTCATTCACTGTGAGTGTTGCGAGAGGAGATCTGTCAGGTCCGAGCCTCAGGCTCCAGAGAGATCTGCAGCAACAGATATTGATTTCTCGGACTTAAACTCCGTTACTTCTGAGGACGATGACTGTGTAAACGCTGCAATTTTTCAAGTTTCCTCAGCGGTGTCCCAGCTGAGTTGTAGGAAAAACAATTCTCATTGCTTCCTTTCCATCAAACTCTGGGTTGACTCAGTCTGGGTGTCTAGCTCTGCTATGATCGACTCAGGGGCAAGTGGGAATTTTATGGATGTCTCCTTTGCTCTGAAACAGGGGATACGTTCAGTGAAGAAGGCTACTCCAGTACAGATGGAAACTGTGGATGGCTCCCTGCTGACCTCTGGACCAGTGGATCAGGAAACGGAGCCTTTGAGGGTCCTTATGGGTAAAGATCATCAAGAGAAACTGTCCTTTATGCTTATCTCTTCTCCCCACTTTCCCATTATTCTAGGGCTACCATGGCTGCAGGCTCAGAACCCTACCATTAACTGGGAGACCAAGGAATTACATTTTCCAGAGAAACAGATGAGTCCAGAAGTTTCAGCTTGCTCTGTTCCTAAAGGAATCATGTCAGTCCCTGAACTACCAGCTGTATACCAGGACTATGTGGATTTATGTGACAAGAAGAACGCTGACCAGCTTCCCCCTCACCGTCCATATGATTGTCCAATTGAATTATTGCCTGGAGCAGAGATACCTTTGGTAAGATCTACCCTGGCGGGCCCGAGCTAAAGGCTTTAAAGGATTACATAGATGAAAATCTAGCCAAGGGCTTCATACGCCCCTCTTCATCTCCTGCAGGTGCACCCATCTTCTTTGTGAAGAAGAAAGATGGATCTCTGAGACCCTGCGTAGACTATAGGGAACTCAATAAGGTTACTATTAGAAACCGTTATCCATTGCCTTTAATCCCTGAGTTACTGGAGAGAGTGCGGCATGCCAAAATTTTCTCTAAATTGGATCTCCGTGGGGCCTATAACTTGGTCCGTATTAGACCTGGGGATGAATGGAAGACTGCATTCAGGTCACGCTATGGACACTTTGAATATCTAGTTATGCCTTTTGGTCTGAGTACCGCCCCAGCCACTTTCCAACACTTGGTGAATGACATCTTCAGGGATCTCCTAGATACATTCGTGGTGATTTATTTGGATGATATTCTAATTTTTTCTAACTCCACAGAGGAACATCATGGACATGTGAGAATGGTCTTGGAACGTCTAAGACAAAACCATCTTTACATCAAACTTGAAAAGTGTGAATTCCATAGGACCGAAATTCAATTTCTGGGGTATGTACTGTCTACACAAGGAATTAGTATGGATGGAAGCAAGACCCAAGCCATCAAGGATTGGCCAAGTCCTAGAAATGTGAAGGAGGTGCAGCGCTTCATCGGATTTGCCAACTTCTATAGACGTTTCATTAGGAATTTCTCTGAGGTAGTGTCACCTATCACCCAACTTACCCGGAAAGAGTCTAGGTTCTCCTGGACTCCCCAAGCCCAGGAAGCATTTTCCCGTCTGAAAGATAAATTTACCACCGCACCTATCTTGGTACATCCCAACCCCGAACTTGCCTTCATAATAGAGGTGGATGCTTCAGACTGTGCGGTTGGAGCTATACTCTCTCAGAGAACAGGTGAGAAGAATGTCTTGCATCCCTGTGCCTTCTTTTCCCAGCAGTTGTCTTCGGCTGAGAGGAACTACGATGTGGGCAATAGAGAGTTGTTGGCCATTATTGCCGCCTTCAAAGAATGGAGACACCTTCTTCAGGGAGCTGCACAGCAAATAGTCGTCCTGACAGACCATCGTAACCTTGAATTTATCAGGTCGGCTAAATGCCTGACTCCTCGCCAGGCTCGCTGGAATCTTTTCTTAAACCAATTTAATTTTGTCATTTCTTATAGACCAGGATCACGCAATGGAAAGGCTGATGCACTCTCTAGGATTCATTCAGCAGAGACCCGTCCACTTGCTCCTCCTAAGACTATTCTTCCTGACTCTAGATTCTTGGGAGTGATTCATAATCAAGACCTACTTAAGGACATCAAGGAAGCATACCATGCGGATTCCTTGTTGGCACAACCCCCATGGGACGTAAGTCTTGTCTTTAAGAATGGTGTGTGGATTCTGGGACAACGTCTGTATATTCCTGAAACAGTCAGATTGAGAGTATTGCAACTCATTCACGATTCCAAGATAGCCGGGCATAGAGGAATTCTAAAGACACAGGAATTTCTTTCTCGTTTCTTTTGGTGGCCCACTTGCAGGAAGGATGTGTTAAACTATGTCACTTCATGTGAAGTCTGTGCAAGATGCAAAACACCTCGCTCCTCACCAAATGGTCTGTTACAACCTCTTCCCACCCCGTCCCGCCCGTGGGGATCCATTTCTATGGACTTCATTGTGGAGTTACCAACCTCTCAAGGGAAGAACACCATTCTAGTGGTGGTTGACCGTCTAACAAAGGCAGCTCATTTTATCCCTTGTGTCGGCTTACCCACTGCAAAACAGACATCAGATTTGATGATTAAAGATGTGTTTCGCTTACATGGAGTACCGGATGAGGTTATTTCGGATCGAGGGGTGCAATTCACTTCTAGGTTTTGGCAAAATTTCTGTGCAGCATTGGACATTAAAGTAAACCTTTCTTCTGCTTTTCATCCCCAGACTAATGGACAGACGGAACGAACCAATCAAACCCTGGAGCAGTATCTCCGCTGCTTTATCTGCCACCTACAGGATGATTGGGTGGATCTACTTCCATTGGCTGAGTTCTCTTATAACAACTCTCAGAGCGCCTCCACTAAGCAGTCTCCTTTTTACTCCAATCTAGGTTATCATCCTAACATTCTACCACGATTTCCCATAGAAACGCCTTTACCAGCAGTGGCTGAAAGAATCACGTCTTTACAGAAGAATATGGATCTTCTAAAGGAGAATTTGGAATCGGCTCAGGAAAGGTACAAGAAAGCAGCAGATAAATTTCGTAAACCTGCACCAGCTTTCAAGGTAGGAGACCTGGTCTGGCTGTCAACCAGAAATCTTAAGTTAAGGATTCCATCGTCTAAGTTGGGACATAAGTACATTGGACCCTATAAAATCAGTAAAATTATAAGTGCTGTTGCTTGTCGTCTTCAACTGCCCAGAACTATGAGAATCCACCCTGTCTTTCATGTATCCCTACTAAATGCTGCAACACCCAATACGTTTCCTGGACGTTCTTCTCCTTGCCCTGACCCAGTGCTAGTCGATGGTCAGGAAGAATTTGTGGTGGAAAGGATTCTAGATTCCAGGTTATACAGAAATCAGTTACAATATTTGATTAAATGGCAGGGCTACCCAGTGGAGGACAACTCATGGGAACCAGTCAATAACGTTAATGCTCCTCGTTTGCTCCGCCAGTTTCATCAGAGGTACCCAGACAAGCCTGGTCTGAGGCCATCCGGAGGTTGTCCCTAAGGGGGGAGTAATGTAAGGTTCTTTGTACATGTTCTTGAAACTCAGTTTTTCCGTCAGCCATTTTGCTTTCTGTCTTGCTGCAGCTATCTTGCCCTCGGTCAATATGGAGTTTTCAGCTTTCATGTTCCCGCCCTGATTCTCTCCCTCTTGCTTCTTAAGCAGCCACAGCTGAGCAATCAGTGCTTCTGAATCTAGCCTGCAGTGAACCTGTGACCTGACTCCTGGAAGCCTTGGACTTTGTACTCCAGCTATTCCTACTGAGGAACTCTGGAACTCTTGTGTGGACTCTGGAACCCTGCTCTTTGAAAGATCCACGTTTGCATGGACTTACGGTAACAGAGAAGAAGATCCTGAACCTGTTGTGGAGAGTGATTGCTGAGCTTAAGTTACTCTGGCCTGCTGTGTCTCCTGCTTCTGTATCTGCAAACTGTGTGACTATTTTTGCCAACTTGTATGAAGTAATACAAGACCTTCTATATCAAACTTGTGTCTCATGTATTTTCATCGCACCCAAGCACAAGACGCTATATGAACTGTACTACATACATTACACCAGACGCTGCAGCCCGTGTCCGAGGCTCCGTCACTGAATGACGGCACGTCGCGAACGCATGCCGCTTTATGGCATGCATTGCGATGCGCACACAAATGGGGTGAATGGCAGCGTTAACGGACTGCGTTACACCGCGTTATACCGCGGTGAAACGCAGTCCATCTGACGGACTGCCATAATGCAATATGAACCCAGCCTAACCCTGAGGCCCCGTGCGCACGTTGCGGATTCACTTGCGGATTTTTCTAAAATCCGCAGGTAAAATGACCTGCCTTTTACCTGCGAATTTAGCGCGGATTTGCTGCGGTTTTTCCCTGCGGTTTTACAACTATAATGGAATAGGTGTAAAACCGCTGCGGAATCCGCACAAAGAATTGACATGCTGCGGATTTAAAACCGCAGCAAATCCGCGCTGAAAAATCTGCAGCATGTGCACAGCGTTTTTTTTTACCATTTATTTGCATTGTACTGTACATGGTTTCTGGATCTGCTGTGGATCCGCAGCTCCAAATCCGCTGCGGATCCGCAGCAAAATCCGGTGCTGATCAGCAGCAAAAACCGCTGTGGATCTCCAGCAAAATCAGCTGCGGGTCCGCAGCAAAATCTGCTGCGGATCAGAGGCGAAATCCGCTGCGGATCAGCAGCGAAATCAGCTGCGGATCAGCAGCGAAATCCGCTGCGGATCAGCAGCGAAATCCGCTGCGGATACGCAGCAAAATCCGGTGCTGATTAGCAGCAAAATCTGCTGCGGATCCCCAGTGAAATCCGCTGCGGATACGCAGCGAAATCCGCTGCGGATCAGCAGCGAAATCCACTGCGGATACGCAGCGAAATCCTCTGCGGATCAGCAGCGAAATCCGCTGCGTATCGCAGCGAAATCCGCAACGTGTGGACAGGGCCTAAAAGGAAAAAAAAAAAAAATTCTTTATTTTATTTTTTGTCCCTACCTATGACAGGGGGGGTTTCATTTACTTTTATTTTGATCACCGTGAGAGTTTATCACAGTGATCAAAATAAATTGTACTTTGAAAGGCGCACTGCGCATGCGCCCGCCATTTTCCAAGATGGCGGCACCCATGAAGAGTCCCGGGCGGACGCCGGGACGGATCAAGAGGCTGCAGAAGACCGGAGGAGGTGAGGACAGGCGTGGGGGGTGATCGGAGGGCGGGGGGGAGCGGAGCACACCGGAGGGGAGAGGATCGGAGCGGCCAGCAGATGATAGTAACGACGGTGACCATTCGCCGCCATGAATCGGTGGCGGCGGCCGATCACCACCGTTACTCGGTGTGGGGAGGGTGGGAACACAGTGTCCAGCCATGGCCGATGCTATTGCAGCATCGGCCATGGCCGGATTGTAATATTTCACCACTTTTCAGTGGTGAAATATTACTAATTGCTCTGATTGGCTGTTTCACTTTTAAAAGTCAATCAGAGCGATCGTAACCACGTGGGGGTTAAGCCACCCCCACTGTGGTGATGCGCAAGGGGTCCTGTGCCTGCGGGTCGAGTGACCTTTCAGTGATTTCGGTCACCCGACCCGCAGGAACACGATTTATAGCATGACGCCTACGTTGGCGTCATGGGTCGGGATGGCACAGGTTTTCATGACGCCAACGTAGGCGTCATGGGTCGGGAAGGGGTTAAAGAAGAGACTAGTGTAGACTCAGATTCTTTTCAATTGTACCTTGGATCCATGTAAAAAACACTCATTTGAATATTACAGAGGTGTGACCGTTCCCTTTTTGTGGATTTTCTGCATAAATTTGTGTGTGAAAAATCCAGAACATAGTAAAGTACCAGATCAGTAGATAAGATTTGAACCAATCTCATCTCTACGTTGCGGAAAGTGACATTTTAAAATCCACAGTATTTCAATTCTTGGAGTGGAATCTCTGGGGCACATGCATTTTTCTTCCAACACACTGCTGAAAAAACAAGTTTAAAATTACCGATAGGCTTCCTTCTCTTGTTTTTTTTGGGTTTTTTTGTAACTTGTAAAAAATGCTATAATTTTCGTACATTTTTACAAGTAATTTTTTTGCCGTTTTTTTTCCTACTCATCAAGAGCAAGTTTTATTTAAATAAAAAAAAATAAATAAAAAATGCACCAAAAAATGTGGAAAAAAACCACAATATTTGATACACAGCCAACATCAGAGAAGATTGTTTTTTTTTTGTTAACAAAAATTCAGAAAAAAATCAAGAAAAAATGCTTGGCTTAGAAATCAGATTGCAGTCAGATGTATTCTGGTTTCCAAGGACTCATTGACGTGGATGGCTGAGTGTGATCTGAATATTGGATCAAACTCATGCATGCAGAGACTGCCCTTAGCTATAGAACGTCCATGACCAGTTTGTTCATTGTGAGAAAAGTGCAATACAAATAATGATTGTGTTCTTGTTGTTTGTTCAAAGGGAATTCAGATTCTAAAACACATCACAGTCAGAAGACTATGATCAATTTAGCAAAATTTGGAATGCATTAATACAGTCTACTAAAAAAATATTTAGACTTGAGAGTCCTCAGTGGTTGATATTTTTCTATCTACTGGCTAACACGGTACGAAGATACACATCTTTCCTATACAGTCTACTAGTAAGGCCACACGTTGACTTCTTTTTTTCACCTACGTGCTTGTCACAGATAGAGCAATTACCTATAATAGTCTGTGGGGCTGTTCATATATTCATTGGTATTTTTGCGAGTTGCATGTCCTCAAAAAAAAAAACCTAGACGATTCTGTTTTTGAACAATCAAATTAGCCACTGCAAGTGAATGGAACCATGAAAAAAATAGGAGAACACAAAGATGACATGTTGTTAATCGGTGCGCTGTCCGTTTTTTACTGTTTATAGGAAAGGAAGAGCTTTGAAATTTTTTATTTTTGCAAACAAGAAAAACAGATGCCACACTGATGGAAAAATAACTGAAGGAGGCCTAAGTCTAAAGTCCATCATACACAACAGATAGCAGTCGAGTGAACGACGGTTCGGCTGATCATTCGGGCCGGCAACTGTCTCTCCCAAGTCTCGCATACACAGGAGCGCTCCTGTGTTCTCTATGATAGAGCCAGATTCCTTAATGGCAACTTTTCTTGCTAAGAATAAAAGGAGCGGCAATCCAAGACAGGACATGTTGGATCCTTATCTACCCCAATATAATCTGTCAGAGGAGAGTTGGGAGGCCCCAAACTCATAAGACCATCAGTTATGCTGTGTGCAAAAATTTCTACATTTCTGTTTTTTTCAGTCAAGATGGGGTGCAGAGTATATATTAATGAGGAAAAAAATGAACTTTTTTGAATTTACCAAATGGCTGCAATGAAACGAAGTGAAAAATTTAAAGGGGTCTGACACTGAATAGTTTCTGTACTCACTGTAACAGATAGCTGTAGTCCGAATTATGAATTTGTGGTCCCAACCTTGCCATTAGGTAATAAGCCAGTATTTATTCTCTTCTGACCAACCTGAAAATGATATTGACAAGATTGGAACCATATATTCAGTATGATAAAACAAATAACCAAACATTTTGGGTACCTAAATGAAATGATTCAAACATTCCAAATCCTTAAGGAATACTTCAGGCATCATCTGCCAGGAAGATGACTTATGATGGAAAGCATTTGAACATCTGACCATCACTGCTAAAATGAGTGTGTTGACCATTTTATTTCAGAACCATGGCTTCATCTTGACTTATTGTAAAGAGCTCCTTATTCTCAGAATTAGGGCTCACAGACACTTGAGATGAAATCTGACTAATGCAATCCGCTAAAAAAATCGGATTGTATTCAGAGCAATGTTATACAATTATTTAGTGCTTACCTGCGGATTTTTAGAAGGTCAGATTTGGATTTCGATCGGACTGATAAAAAAATAAATAAACAAAGTTATACTCACTATGATGCCTAATCAACTGAAGCTCATGTCTCCTGTGAAATAATTAATGTAATAAACAACCACATCCTTCACCTGGCTGATGTGAAGATAATCCTCTGTTGCCCATGTCCCCTGTAAAAAAAAGTAAAAAAAATAAACAACCATATTCCTAACCTTTCCAACGAGACGATATTCCATTTGTCCTTTGACGAGTCTACCTCTGCTACATCAATTTACCAGGCTGAATGCTGGCATGCTGCGAGCATTCAGCCTGGCAGTCAGCAGAGACAGTGAGCTGCGTGTCACAGCGCAGCATCAGTGCCTCTCAGTGTTGTGAGAAAGGTGAGCAGAGTTCATGGCCAATGAACTCCGTTGACATCAATGACATCACCTCTAGCATGAGAACTTTCTCACACCCTAGCCTTGACATCAGTGAGGTGAACGGAGTTCATCTGCTAAGAATTCCGCTCACCTTATTCACGTCACCACTAGAGTTGAGCGATACTTTCCGATATCCAAAAGTATCGGAATCAGAATGGTATCGCCGATACCCAAAAAATATCGGCGATACCCAATACCGATACCGGAAGTCCAATTTAAGTCTATGGGAACAAAATATCGAAATTAAAAAAAACCCCATTCTTGCCTTGTAGGTTAATTGTACATGAAGGAAAACAACAAAGAGTAATGTAGAATGTATTGGGGGAGGTTGAGGAGACATTAAAGGCATAGATGTTTAACCCAATCCAATGGAATAGCATTAATTTTTTTTTTTAGGAAATACGTTCGGATTGACGAAGAAATTGACAATGTTGTTAACCTTTTTTCTATTTTGGCAAATATGTATGTTTCACAACTTCCATGCTCTTCACCTTTTTAACTTTTGCCACACTTTCTCCTTCATAATCTTCAGCAGCATCATCTTTGTCATCAAATTATTCTTCATCTTCACCTTCTTTATCTTCTTCTAAAACTTCTTGCTTTTCATCTTTTTGTTAACATTACTCATATTGTTCTTTTTAAACTATTATTCTTCTTCATATTATAGTCCTTCATCTTCTTCATCATATTCTTATTTGTGACAGAGATTCCTGTACTTGTAATCTGTAAAAGTATGATTTTTTCATCGTTCCGTTCTTGCTGCCACAAAAGATTTAAATTACAACAGTATTTGTCCGTGTTCAGTTTAGCCTGCAGCATCAGGCATTTACCAGGGGCACCACGAGGAGGAACGGACTCACCCCCATACACTGCTTAGTCTTCTTCTGCTTATAATTTAGAGCATATATTTTGCTCTTCATTTTGGTCTTATACTTCATGTTCTTCTGCTTTTAGATCTTCTGCTTATTGTTCTTGTGTCTCTTGTTCTGTATCTTGTATTTGTAGTGTGTCGACCCGCCACCACAATTGTGGGTTACCAGGGCAATGGGGTACTCAGAGCCGAGCCCGTAGAAGTCTATGGGGATTTTGTCACAGGTAGCTGTGGCTCGGTCTGTGGCCCGGGCGGTCTGGCGTATGTTGGGGAATATTTACAGGGGATAGATTTATATACAGTTCGTGACGCCACCTGTAGTATTCTGGTAATTTGTACCAGCGCTGCTGTAGATCTCTGAGGGGATGGTGATGCAGCTAGATGTCGGGTCCCCTACAGGTGGGACTCTTCCCTCAGGTCGGTAGTTAGGTAGGGATTGTGCAGGCATGCAATAATAACTCAGTCTCACACAGTCAACGTCTTTCCATACCTTTACTTGCAGGATGATAAGGCAGGTCCCAGGGAGGCTGATGGGGTTGATGGAGGATGAGCTTTGAGGCAACAGCTAAGCAAGTTAGGGGCCTCCTTTACTGTCCAATGAAGCTGAGTACGACCAGCCTGAAGCGTAGTCCTCTCTATGATTCCAGCTAATCTTTTGCTGTTCTGCCCAGTCAAATTTGTGTTAGAAGCCTTCCTGCGAGGGAGCTGAATCCTTTTCTTGTCGTGCACTAACTCAAAGTCTTCACACCCCCTGACTCCAGCTACGTTCTGACTATAAGGGGCTTGTCTGCCGCGACCTAGGGTCCGGTAGATTCCTGGTTTTCTCTTCACTATGCTGTACAATAGTGATCCTTCGGTCCCCAGTAACCGGTTGCAACGTGCAGGACTTTTCCAAGTCAAAAGCACTTTTCCAATTATCTTCCTTCCACTTTGCCCTTCGCCTTGCTTGTCTCTTAATAGATAGTTCAGTCTTTCTTCCAGTGGGGCACAGCTCTGACTAGACTAAGGTGTATACAGACACCTGTACCAGCCTCCACTTTCTGAACTGATGATAGACTTAAACTGGACACGTCTACTCTGTCCAAGGACAGGAAACTGACTTCTCACTCTGAAGTCCGGACACAGACTGACTAAATCACTCCCTTCCACACCCCTGCTGGGTGTGTCAGAAGTGTACATGATGTCATGAAGAGACCTTAACTGTTACCTCTCCACTCATCCTCCTGGTATTGTGTACCAGGGCTACACATTCCCCCATGGTAAATGACAGCACTCCCGGGCTGTAAAATATAAAGAGACAGAAAATTTTGTTTATGCATAACAACAAACATTAACTTCTTCCCATCTGGGAGGTGAGAACACCTTGAACGTTACGAACAATAACATTTTACATATAGAAATACAAAAGTATCAAATAGCATTTAATAAATATATATACAAGATACTTGTGAAGGACCCGCACCAAACCTTCAACGTGGGTCCTGGGTGGGCTGCAGGACATCCAAATGCAGACCTCACTCAGTGCCACACCACACGGGTTTTTGGTTCAGAGGTGAGTCAAGGTTTCATGTGAAACCATTAAGAAGGCACTTTAGTGCAACTATTTACAGGATACAGTTTTTGGGCTGGCTCAGTCCTCAGCCTCTGAGTCCATTGTTAAGACATAGACATAATAGGGAAAAACACATTTATATATATAGACTTTTCAATGTTCACATAAATTCGTTATAACTACTGCTGATATCTAATGGGTAATTTCCCTTTTGTGATTCTCTCTGATCTACGTGGTGTAGTTTCAGGTATAACAAGTTGCGATCTGTCTGCACTGCGTAACGGCAAACTATAGAACTGCCTTAACCTTTCTATGGATCTGGCAAGCGTACTGATGGCTGGGCGGTGTGAGTCAGCTTCACCAGGGGATCCCATAGTATGGGGCGCTGCTACAGATGATCCATCTTGAGGTTCTACAGGTTGAGGTGTTGCTGGAATGGGTAACTCCTGGACGGGTTCAACTGGCACCACAGGCACAACTGGAGGTAGAACTTCCTCTTGTGGCTGATAAAACTGCAACACTGGAATTATCACAGCATCTCCCAGTCGGGGCCAATCCGCAGGAAAATCTCCCAGATCGGTGTGTAGGACCTCTTCCTTTCTTTCTCTTTGATTGAAGACAGGGTTCTTTTCACAACTCTTTAAGTGTTCTGGACACAACTTCAAATGATCTCTGGACACAGTGGTTGTTGTTCTTCCTCCGTCTTTACTGACGACACAGACTTTTCTGTTGTCATATTTAGAATCTTGTATGACGTAGGGTTCTTGCTCCCACTGATTATCCAGTTTGTGCATCTTTCTTTTTCTTTTTAATACTTCCTCTCCAGGCATCAGAGGCTTGGCAGGAGCATTTCGGTTGTAAACATCTTCCTGTTTCTCCCGTGCCTTATTGAGACTTTCCTCTACACAGATTTGTACTCTTCTGTATTGCTCTTGCCGATTGACGTCCCAGTTCTCCACGGCATCGTCTGCCTCCGGTTCTACCACTCCAAGTTCTAAATCCATTGGTAGTTTTCCGGGCCTTGCTCTCATAAGATAGGCTGGAGTGCAGTTAGTTGAGCTTACAGGTATATGATTATACAAATCAACCAAATCAGGTAGTAAATCCGGCCATCGATTCCTGTCTTCCAACGGTATGGATCTCAACAAGTCAAGGACAATATGGTTCATCTTTTCACAAAGACCGTTGGTTTGAGGGTGATATGGTGTTGTTCTTATTTTCTTGCACCCGTACATTTGACAGAATTCCTTGAATAAATCAGCTTCGAAAGCAGGTCCCTGATCGGTTAAGACTTGCTCGGGATACCCATGCGGTCTGCAGAAGCTTGCTTGAAAGGTCTTCGCGGCCGTCACTGCGGTCTGGTCTTTCACTGGAACGACTACCAGAAATCTGGAGTAATGGTCCACCATGGTCAAGGCGTATGAGTATCCAGATCTACTCGGCGACAGTTTGACGTGGTCCAGGGCCACAATCTCCAGGGGACGAGTCGTCCGGATAGGTTGCAGGGGGCCTTTTGACTACCGTAGTCCTTTCTTCTGAGACCACAGGGTCCACAGTTCCGACACCACCTCTCAACAGAGCTGCGCATCCCTACCCAGTAGAACCGGCATCTCAACAGGGTCTCCAGCTTCCTCCAGCCAAAGTGTCCTGCTTGATCGTGGTACGCTTCCAACACCATTGGGACGTCTGCCTTGGGGACCACGATTTGCCAGACCATTTCATGGGTTCTGGGGTTGACGTATCTTCTGCACAACTTCTCACGGTATAGGAACAACCTGCTTTTCTCGTTCCACAGGAGCTTGGCTGACATAGGTGCATCCTTTTCCAGAGAGGAGCCTTCCTGTCTTAACAACTCCTTGATGCGGCTGACCACTGGATCACTGTCCTGAGTCTCTTTCCAGCTGTGATGGGGTAAAGGATTTAATGTTGCACCATTCTGCTTTCTGTGGACTTGATGCTCGTGGACTACCCCATTTCGATGGAACGCGGGTAGCTCAATTTCTTCCAGGTCGTCCGATTCTTCTTCCGTGTCAGAGTCATGCGGCATTCGGGACAACGCATCAGCATTAGCATTCTTTCGACCTGCCCGGTACTTGATAGTAAACTGATAATTGGACAACCGAGCCATCCATCGCTGCTCCATGGCGCCCAGCTTGGCGGTTTCCAGGTGCGTTAACGGGTTGTTGTCTGTATACGCCGTGAACTTATTGGAGGCCAGATAGTGCTTAAATCTTTCAGTAATGGCCCAGACCAGCGCCAGAAACTCTAGCTTGAAGCTGCTATAATTTTCCGGATTCCTTTCAGTTGGCCTGAGTTTTCTGCTGGCATATGCGATGACTTTTTCTTGTCCATTCTGCTTCTGACTGAGAACGGCTCCCAACCCTTCATTACTGGCGTCGGTGTACAACAGGAACGGTTGGCTGTAATCAGGATAGGTTAAGATCTCATCACCTGTCAGGATCTCTTTCATCTTTTGGAATGCTTCAGCCTGTTCTTTACCCCAATTAAAGGGAGGGTTTCTGCTCTTCAGGGATTGTCCTACTAGGAGGTCCTGTAAAGGAGCTGCCTTCTTCGTGTAATCTTTCACGAATCTCCTATAGTAACCCGTTAGTCCCAGGAACTGTCGCACTTCCTTAAGGTTCTTCGGCTCCGGCCACTTCTGGATGGCAGTGACTTTCTCTGGGTCCGGCGCTACTCCTTCCGAACTGACGATGTGCCCCAAGTATTGTACCTTCTGCTTGAGTAGATGGCATTTTGAGGGTTTCAACTTCATCCCGTACCTGGACAGGGACTCAAACACTTCTGCCAGGTGCTTCAGATGGTCCTCATATGTCTTGGAATACACGATAACGTCGTCTAGGTATAGCAGCACGGTTTCAAAATTGAGATGTCCCAGACAGTTTTCCATCACCCTCTGAAATGTTCCTGGGGCACTACTGAGCCCAAACGGCATTCTGTCGAACTCACAGAGCCCCATTGGGGTGGTGAAAGCCGTTTTCTCACGATCCTCCTCAGCCACAGCCACTTGCCAGTAACCACTAGTCAGATCAAGGGTAGAAAAGTAGTTAGCCGTTTTCAGAGCAGCTAATGATTCCTCTATGCGTGGTAGCGGGTATGCATCCTTGTGTGTTATGCGGTTCACCTGCCTGTAATCCACACACATTCTCATACTACCATCTTTCTTTTAACCAGAACTAGAGGGGCTGCCCAGGGACTACAACTATCCCTTATCACCCCAGCTTTCTTCATATCATTCAACATTTCTTTAGCCTTCTGATAATGAGCTGGAGGTATGGGCCTATACCGCTCTTTGATGGGAGGATGACTGCCTGTAGGGATATGATGTTGTACTCCCTTAATTGTCCCAAAATCAAGTGGATTTTTGCTAAACACTTGGGCGTACTCTTGCACCACCCGTAATACCCCTTGCTTCTGATGAGCGGGAGTGGTGTCCGTCCCAACATGGAGTTGCTGACACCATTCCGCCACCTGAGTTGCTGGGTCATTGTCCTCCTCTATTTGACAGGAGTCTAAGGACTCAGCCGGGAGAATAGAATTATTATCAACAGCATGAAGTTTAGCAATGGTTGCATAACGGGGTAAATTTACCTCATCATCTCCCCAATTGAGAAGTCGTACCGGTACTCTTCCATTCACCACTTCTACTACTCCTCTAGCAGTCATAAGTGTAGGTCTATGTTCTGAATGGTGGGGTTCTACTACAGCTTGGTAATTCTGTCCTCTCAGACCTATGGCTGCCCTGCACCAAATGATCATTTCACTCATTGGGGGGTATCACAATAGGATCCGAGTCAGTGACCCGTACATTACCAATTTCGCCGTCGGTAAGCTTCGCTTGCTGCTGACACACCAGGGCCCGGATCTCTCTTTGGATTACTCCTCTCTGCCTTGGTCGGGCAATCTCAGCGAGCTGTTGGAGTAAGAACACAACTTCTGCCAAACAATTACCGATAATGTTAGTACCCAAAATGATATTTAAACCGTTCTCCTCATTTACAGTCTTTACTACCAGAAGCCCTTGGTCTTTCAACTCCTCTCTGCCCACCTTTACATCTACACATTTTGTTCCGAGTACTTCTACAGGAAGACCATTCGAAGCATACACAGTAAAGTCAAGGCTCGGAGGTTTAAGACTGTCCATTGACCAGTACTTGGTATATAGAGCATCAGGTATTAGGGTCACCTGGGACCCAGTGTCTAACAATGCTGGAACAGCAATACCATCTAGAATAATAGACAGGTAGGGTCGCCCGCCCACATACCTGCGGTTCCAGTCTAGGGGGCCTGACGGGTATTCTCCTGGGTGTTGGCCCTTGGACCCAGGTTCTGCCCGTTTAAAGGACACTGTGTAGACAGATGACCTTTCCGGTTGCAGCGATAACAGATGATCTCTCGACGAGAAGGGTGTTGATCAGAGGTTGCTCCTGGGGGTGGCGTTGTCCTCCTCCGGGGGGGCGACGTCTTCTTTCTTCTCCGGTGCATCCACGGAACGTCCTCTGGGCAGTCAGCTAACAAGATCTTCCCTTCCTCCTCTTTCCGCAGCTGTAGGGCACTCATCACAGCGGCCAGATTTTTAGTCAGCTGGCGCACCTCTGAGCGCAGACAGTCCAATTCACTAGGAGGTGTCACCTGCGTTTTGGTTTCTGCCACTAGCGGGGAACAGGGGGTTACTGCCGGTTCCAGAGTGACTTCACCCTGATGATGTTGGGTGGCCACCTCGGGTTTGCCCAGGGGCCGCAGCCCTTTTATTGCCATGTCCTTTAGGGCATCAAAGGTAGCATCCGGATGATCTAAGGACCACCAATTTACAGTTCTGCGTTCCTCTGGGGATCTCAATCCCTGTATAAATTGTTCTTTCAGCATTCTATTCTCGTCGATAGCATTTAAATGGTTAATTTGCTTGAGGGCTCTCAGGGCTCCCTGTAGTCGGCAAGCATAGTCCCGAATGCTGTCACCTGGCTGTTGTGAACAGTGATAGAAGGCCAACCGGAGATCCGTTTCTGTGCGGTCTTCAAATATGGCATGTAGCTTAAGGAAGATCGCAGGCACCGACTCCTGATCAACGGTATCCCAAGTCTCCACTTCCCTCTCAGCAGCGCCAGTTAGCTGCCCTATTAGCACAGCAGCTTTCTGTCTCTCAGGCATGGAGTACATTTCTAGGATGCTGCATAACTTCCGCTTGAAGCCTGCTAATGTGCCTGGCTCACCGCTGTACTGGGGAAGCCATTTCGCCCCAGGCATATATGGGAGCGTTAGTGGCATGATCGGGACTACCGGACTGGGTGCGGGGCCTGCGCCCCCATCTGGCGCTACAATACCAGACGGTGCGGGATTGGGGACTCCGGCCGGGGCCGCACTGTCAGCCGGTTGTTGTGACATCTTAGCGCCCCCTTGGTTAAACGGAGCCTACCGGTTTCAGACGCTGCTACTTCACAGGCACAGCAGTGGGAACAGGACCTTCGTCGCAGGCGCTCTGATGTCAGAGCGTTCACTTCCTGTTGCAGGACCTGCCGCTCTATTTTGCGATGCAATTTGCTATGCGGATTGCAATGCAGATTGTGATGCAGTTTGCTATGCGGATTGCGATGCGGTTTGCGATGCAGATTGCTATGCAGTTCGCTATGCGGTTTGCGATGCAGATTGCTATGCAGTTCGCTATGCGGTTTGCGATGCAGATTGCTATGCAGTTTGCGATGCGGTTTGCGATGCAGATTGCTATGCAGTTTGCGATGCGGTTTGGGGTGCAGGTTGGGGGCGTGTCCAAGACTCTGCGCGCTTTTTCAGGTCCGCCCACCTTCTTCTCCAGCGCCTGAGGGCGCGAATATGGCGGCAAAATGGCGGATTTTAGCGCCAAACAATAGCAACAGTCTTTTTCATCAAAACACTCCACAGGCACACAGGGCTCGCAATGCTGCAAGTTTCGTATCCTGTTCGTGACGCCAAAAGTTTGTGTCGACCCGCCACCACAATTGTGGGTTACCAGGGCAATGGGGTACTCAGAGCCGAGCCCGTAGAAGTCTATGGGGATTTTGTCACAGGTAGCTGTGGCTCGGTCTGTGGCCCGGGCGGTCTGGCGTATGTTGGGGAATATTTACAGGGGATAGATTTATATACAGTTCGTGACGCCACCTGTAGTATTCTGGTAATTTGTACCAGCGCTGCTGTAGATCTCTGAGGGGATGGTGATGCAGCTAGATGTCGGGTCCCCTACAGGTGGGACTCTTCCCTCAGGTCGGTAGTTAGGTAGGGATTGTGCAGGCATGCAATAATAACTCAGTCTCACACAGTCAACGTCTTTCCATACCTTTACTTGCAGGATGATAAGGCAGGTCCCAGGGAGGCTGATGGGGTTGATGGAGGATGAGCTTTGAGGCAACAGCTAAGCAAGTTAGGGGCCTCCTTTACTGTCCAATGAAGCTGAGTACGACCAGCCTGAAGCGTAGTCCTCTCTATGATTCCAGCTAATCTTTTGCTGTTCTGCCCAGTCAAATTTGTGTTAGAAGCCTTCCTGCGAGGGAGCTGAATCCTTTTCTTGTCGTGCACTAACTCAAAGTCTTCACACCCCCTGACTCCAGCTACGTTCTGACTATAAGGGGCTTGTCTGCCGCGACCTAGGGTCCGGTAGATTCCTGGTTTTCTCTTCACTATGCTGTACAATAGTGATCCTTCGGTCCCCAGTAACCGGTTGCAACGTGCAGGACTTTTCCAAGTCAAAAGCACTTTTCCAATTATCTTCCTTCCACTTTGCCCTTCGCCTTGCTTGTCTCTTAATAGATAGTTCAGTCTTTCTTCCAGTGGGGCACAGCTCTGACTAGACTAAGGTGTATACAGACACCTGTACCAGCCTCCACTTTCTGAACTGATGATAGACTTAAACTGGACACGTCTACTCTGTCCAAGGACAGGAAACTGACTTCTCACTCTGAAGTCCGGACACAGACTGACTAAATCACTCCCTTCCACACCCCTGCTGGGTGTGTCAGAAGTGTACATGATGTCATGAAGAGACCTTAACTGTTACCTCTCCACTCATCCTCCTGGTATTGTGTACCAGGGCTACACAGTAGCACAACCTTGTACCAGCTGATGTTACTGGGACACGGTTACTAAGCAGGAGGTACCTGTGCTCCAAAGCACTACCAAGGACCAGCAGACGTTGCTGGAACTCGGATACCGAGATGGAGGCACCTAGGCCAAAGGCACTGCGGAGAACCAGTTGACGGTACTGGAACCCGGACGGGTAGCAGAAGGTACAAGAGCCAATGCAAGTAACGAGGAGCAGCTGACTGTGCTGGAACCCGGAGGGGCAGCAGAAGGAAAAGAGCCAATGGCACAACCGAGGACCAGCTGACGTTACTGGGACACGGTTAATAAGCAGGAGGTACCTGTGCTCCAAAGCACTACCAAGGACCAGCAGACGTTGCAGGAACTCGGATACCGAGATGGAGGCACCTAGGCCAAAGGCACTGCGGAGAACCAGTTGACGGTACTGGAACCCGGACGGGTAGCAGAAGGTACAAGAGCCAATGCAAGTAACGAGGACCAGCTGACTGTGCTGGAACCCGGAGGGGCAGCAGAAGGAAAAGAGCCAATGGCACAACCGAGGACCAGCTGACGTTACTGGGACACGGTTACTAAGCAGGAGGTACCTGTGCTCCAAAGCACTACCAAGGACCAGCAGACATTGCTGGAACTCAGATACCGAGATGGAGGCACCTAGGCCAAAGTGTCATGGGTGCATCGCCACAAAGATCGTCGCGATTGCACATTCTGACTTCTCACAGCTGAGTTGCTGGTTCTTTGTTTTTTGGTAATGAGAGAGTTAATTTTACCTAGCTCTTTGCTAAGGCTAGGTGCAGCCTCGCCCGGCTGATTTTGATTATGTTCTAATTAGTTTCCTTTATATTCCTGCCAGTCTGGGTGTTAGATGCCGGTGAAAGCATTCATGTAGTCTAGCAGACTGGAGCGGTTCTGAGAATACTTAAGCTAAGAGCTCCTTAGTTGTTTTTACTCTTATAGCTTATAGTTTATCTCTGAGACCTTAGGTGTTCCTACTGTGTGTGAGTGTTGTATGTAAGACTTTATTTACTTTATTTCTTGTCTTTCTTGTATGTCTTTCTGTTCATTAACCGTTACCTGTTCATTCCCTTTGGTGGTAATCAGGGTCCTTCTTAGGACTAGATTACAGTTGGCAGGGATTGATAGGAGACAGGGTTTACGCTGGTGGCCTGGACCTCTGTACCTTTAACAGTACCTCCAGGTAGAGGGATTAGTCAGGACCCCAGTTTAGGGTCAGCATAGACCCCGGTCACCCTCTAGCCGGAGACAGCGTATAACGGATTCAGTATTGACCCACTGGACATTCTGTCAGGTAAATCTATGTTATCATATATCTATGCGCATGTTATATAGTATGTTGCCCTTTTGATATAGATTACTGACATCACATATATATATCTGCTATACAGCGTGACATTTTCACCGGCCCAACTAAAGATTCTCCCCAGCTGTCATGGATCCAGTAGCCCAGCTGGCCCGGCAGTTGCAGGGGTTGTCCATGGAATTTGCAGACATTAAGTCCAAGGTTTTGTCCCCCCCGGAGCAAACCAGATCTGAACCTAAGGTTGCTCTCCCGGACAGGTTCACTGGTGGGCGGGACAAATTTTTTACTTTCCGGGAGGCATGTAAATTGTACTTTCGGCTGCGGCCTCGGTCATCTGGGAGTGAAGAGCAGAGGGTGGGAATTGTTATCTCGCTCTTACAAGGGGACCCTCAATCTTGGGCGTTCTCTATTTCTCCAGGCTCCCCAGATCTCCAGTCAGTGGATCGATTTTTTACTGCCCTGGGTCTGGTATATGATGATCCGGATCGAGTCTCCCTTGCTGAAACAAGGTTACGTAAAATACGGCAAGGAAATCGTCCAGCGGAGGAATATTCTTCTGAGTTCCGTAGATGGGCAACAGATACTCAGTGGAATGACCCAGCTCTTAGGAGCCAGTTTTGTCAAGGGTTGTCTGACAAATTAAAAGATGTGTTGGCTCAGTATGAGTCTCCTCCATCACTGGAGGCTGCTATGGCCCTCGCTATTCGCATTGATAGACGACTTCGGGGAAGACGCGAGGTAACTCCGCCCCCGTGATGACTCCACCTACTACTAAAGTCCCTTATACTGAGGTTCCCCTGGTCTGTTCTGAGGAACCCATGCAGTTGGGAGGGACATCATTTTGTAGGAGGGAATCGGCGGTGCGCCGCAAGACTAGAAGGTGTTTCTTTTGCGGGAGAGAGGGACATTTTGTTGGGGGGTGTCCATCCCGGACCTCTTTGAGCCAAGGAGTTAACCTGGGAGTGTGTATTTCGTCCCCAAATCCCTCTCAGTTTCTCGTGCCTGCGGAGGTGGTGATTGGTACTAGAACTGAGAGGATTTCTGTTTTTCTTGATAGTGGGTCCGGGCTAATCTGGTGGACGCTCGGTTTGCCCAGGTGCATGGTATGCAACTGAGTGTATTGGCCAAACCGGTCCCTATACTCTCTATTGATTCTAGACCTCTTGGTCAAGGTAGCTTGGTACAAGCTGTTCATAACATAGATCTTCGAGTAGGGGCAATACATAAAGAGCAATTGTCTTGTTATGTGTTGGAGGGTCTACCTACTCCTATTGTGTTGGGACTTCCTTGGTTGGCTAAACATAACCCAGTGATTGATTGGCAATCCAGAAAGATAAGCCAGTGGGGTGAATTTTGCAAGAATAACTGCATGAGCACGGTCATCGGTGCGGTTGTGCCTAGGACTTTGCCTCCTTTTCTGGAGGACTTTGGGGAGATGTTCTCAGAGGAGGGGTGTAAAGAGTTACCTCCTCATCGCACATATGACTGCTCAATAAAGTTGCTTCCTGATGCCTTATCTCGTACTTTCCCAGGGACCGGGAGGATGGATGATCCGGTTCCTATTCCTCAGGAGGGAGTTGTAGTGTCAGCTGTATGCTCTGAGCTTGAGGGGGAGGTATTGGGGGCTCAGGGGGACGCCCCTGTGGGACTTCCAGGGAGACTGATAGTTCCAGATCAGTTAAGACTGAAGGTTACGGAGAACCGTTACAAACGGATGGCTGATAGGGGGAGAGTTTCTGGTCGAGATCTGAAGGTGAACGATCTGGTGTGGTTGTCTACCAGGAATATAAAACTTAAAGTTTCCTCCTGGAGGTTGGGTCCCAGATTCATCGGGCCGTACAGGATCAGTTCCATAATTAATCCTGTGGCATTTCGTCTGGACCTCCCTCCTACGTTTAAAAATCATAATGTGTTTCACAAGTCATTACTTAAAAAGTATGTGGCACCAGTCATACCGTCACCTCTACCTCCTTCAGTGGTGGTCAATGATAACGTGGAAATTCATGGGTCGAAAATCATTGACTCACGTCTCAGTCGCCGATCCCTTCAGTACTTAGTTCATTGGAGGGGTATGGTCCTGAGGAGGGGACGTGGGTCCCTGCGTCTGATGTTAACGCAGATCGATTGGTTCGGACCTTTCACACAACTCACCCGGGCAGACCTGGCCTTGAGGGTCCGGAGGCCCCTCGTAGAAGGGGGGGTACTGTCATGGGTGCATCGCCACAAAGATCGTCGCGATTGCACATTCTGACTTCTCCACAGCTGAGTTGCTGGTTCTTTGTTTTTTGGTAATGAGAGATTTTAATTTACCTAGCTCTTTGCTAAGGCTAGGTGCAGCCTCGCCCGGCTGCTTTTTGATTATGTTCTAATTAGTTTCCTTTATATTCCTGCCAGTCGGGGTGTTAGATGCGGTGAAAGCATTCATGTAGTCTAGCGGGACGGGAAAGCGGTTCTGAGAATACTTAAGCTAAGAGTCCTTAGTTGTTTTTACTCTTATAGCTTATAGTTTATCTCTGAGACCTTAGGTGTTCCTACTGTGTGTGAGTGTTGTTTTGTAAGACTTTATTTACTTATTTCTTGTCCCTTTTTTGTATGTCTTTCGTTCATTAACCGTTACCTGTTTCCATTCCCTTGGTGGTAATCAGGGTCCTTCTTAGGACTAGATTACAGTTGGGAGGGGTTGATAGGAGACAGGGTTTACGCTGGTGGCCTGGGCCTCTGTACCTTTAACAGTACCTCAGGTAGAGGGGTTAGTCAGGACCCAGTTTTGGGTCAGCATAGACCCCGGTCACCCTCTAGCCGGGACAGCGTATAACGGATTCATATTGACCCACTGGACATTCTGTCAGGTAAATCTATGTTTCATATTATCTATGCGATGTTATATAGTATTTGCCCTTTTGATTATAGATTACTGACTCACATATATATATCTGCTATACAGCGTGACACAAAGGCACTGTGGAGAACCCGCTGACGGTACTGGAACTCGGACAGGTACCATAAGGGACCCATGAAAATGTAAGTTGACAGGCCGCAAGGGCCCTTCTGCAGTTTCCAAAACACACAGTCCTACAGTGGGGCTTGTTTCCTATTTTCACAACGAAAGAGCTTTTTTACATATCCCACAGCACACATAGGAATCACCTAAACTGCAAGCACCATAGAGTCGGGTAACCGGAATGCAACATGACAGGACAACTTATTGGAGGCTAATTTACGTTGACACTGCCAGGAAACAGCTGGGCATGCTGTAACCAGGGTGGGCATGAGTCGTTCCCGTGCCAATTACTTCCGAGCACAACTGGCGGTGTTGGAGCCCAGGGATGAGGGAGGACAGGGTGGAGGCAGCATGCTTTTTGTCGTACACACAGCCGGGGAACAGCTGCCATTACTCAACCCCAGTAACACAGGGGCAAGTGTTTACTGTGCTAACAGCACTTACAGGCAACAACGGGGGGTTTGGGGCCCAGGGTCCAATCTCGACTTCAAGCTTCCACCTCCTCTCGGACCACAAGGGAAAA
>JARQOD010000003.1:206924891-207068140 GCA_033576555.1 Oophaga sylvatica | reverse complement strand
CATGGCCGCAAGGCCATGCAACCCTTTTATAGTAGCAACTACAGGACCTGCCAGAAAAAGACCAATGAGAAACTGTTCCAGAACACATGTAGTTTCAGGACCTTCCTGGCGGACCAATAGGAGCTGCTGCAGTACCTGAGCATGTGACCCCTGATCTCCAATGAGAGATCTTACCCTGGGCATGGTCAGAAGGGGAAATGCAGGACTTAGTCCTAAAGACGTCTGCTCGCCCCGACCAGTACTGGCTACAATAGCAGAACCTGGAGAGGCAGCAGTAATCCTCTGCACAATGTTAGACTGGGCGAGAGGCTGGGACCGACGTCTCTGCTGAGCAGAGTCCACTGCGGCTGGAGACGGATGGGAGACCGCAGCAGGTATGATTCGAGATTCCGCTTGTGCAGAAGGGGGAACTCAACCCCTAACAAACACAGCCTTATAATCGTAACCCTAATAAAAAAAATATATATTTTTTATTTTATTTGTCCTTACCTATGGGGGTGATAAATGGGGCGTTTATTTACTTTTTTTTATTTTGATCACTGTGAGAGTTTATCACAGTGATCAAAATTTCTGTTCTCTGGAGGGCGCACTGCGCATGCGTCGGCCGGCGGGCGCACTGCACATGCGCCAGCCATTTTGCAAGATGGCGGCGCCCATGAAACATCTCGGACGGACGCCGGGACGGATCCAGGGACATCGGAGGACCGGGATAGGTGAGAAGGGAAGGTCGGAAGGTAAGGGGGGGGAATAGAAGGTGGGTCAGCGGAGGCAAGGAGGAGGGGAGCATTTAGTGATGGCGGTGACCGACCGCCGCCATTTATCGGTGGCGGCGACCGATCGCCACCGTGACTCGGTGTGGGGGGGGTCAGATCTCGGTCTCCAGCCATGGCAGATGCAATTGCAGCATCGGCCATGGCTGGATTGTAATATTTCACCAAATTTCATTGGTGAAATATAACAGATTGCTCTGATTGGCTGTTTCACTTTTAACAGCCAATCAGAGCGATCGTAGCCACTGGGGGTTAAGCCAACCCCCCTGTGGTGAAGCACAAAGGGTCTTGTGCCTGCGGGTCGGGTGACCTTTCAGTAACCCCGGTCACCCGACCTGCAGGAACGTGATCATTTCATGACACAGGGTATGCGTCATAGGTCCGATTTGGCACCGACTTTCATGATGCATACGCTGTGTCACAGGTCGGGAAGGGGTTAATGCACACTGTGCACCCCATCTTGACTGAAAAAAAACAGAAATGTAGAAATGTTTTCAAATTTAATAAAAAAGAAAAACTGAAATATCACATGGTCATAAGTATTCAGACCTTTTGCTCAGACACTCATATTTAATTCACATGCTGTCTATTTCCTTGTGATCCTCCTTGAGAGGTTCTACTCCTTCATTGGAGTCCAGCTGTGTTTAACTAAACTGATAGGACTTGATTTGTAAAGGCACACACCTGTCTATAAAAGACCTCACAGCTCACAGTGCATGTCAGACCAAATGAGAATCATGAGGTCAAAGGAACTGGCCAAGGAGCTCAGAGACAAAATTTTGGCAAGGCACAAGTCTGGCCAAGTGTTCTGAATGTGTTAGAAATGAATTCTGAGCAGAAGCTCCCTCTGGTGGTTACAAACAGTACTGAACCATTCAATGAGGATTGGCAATCAGGAGTTACAGACTGGTCTTATATAAGGGAGGTACCTCCCATCATGATTGCCGGTGATCAATTGTTCTTGTCTCAACTGTGGTTCCTGGTTCACTTGGAAGCTTGCTGAGTCTTGCCTGCATCTTCTGCTATCAGATAAGATATTTTCTGCTTTTATTTTTCTGCTTGCTTTTTGCATTGTTCCCTGCACTTCTGTGGAGGTCAGCCAGGTCCCCTCTGGGGGCTTGTGCTCCTCTCAGTTTATCTGAGCCACTGTTATTTGTTCATTTGCCTTTTCCAGTTTTTTCAGTGGCTGCGGCTTAGTTTTGTGACACCAGAGAACTAATTTAGGTGGTAGAGGTCGTGTGATCTCAGGTGTTTTTGCAATTAGTAGAGTTGGTATTTTTTAGGTTTTTTGGGATTGCAGTAAGTGTCCTTCCTATCCTTTTCTGTCCAGGTAGTTTGGGCCCCAACGTTTGCTCATACTATTTTCTGTCTGTGTCTGTATTTCCTCTTGTCTAACTGCCATTACATGTTTGGGGGCTTCCTATGTTCTTTGGGGATCTGCTCCGGGGCAGATAGCTTTCCTCTTTCTATCTTTAGGTGTAGTTAACCTCTCAGGCTGTGACGAGGCGTCCAGGACCAATGTAGGAACGCTCCACGGATGCCTTTAGTTGTGGTGATTAGTCAGGGTACTGCAATCTAGTAGATTCCAACCTCTCTGGTGTATTTCCATTTTTGCCTGCTCTCCTCAGCTACCAAATCATAACAGTATCACCGGCCCAACTGAAAATTATATGGTACTCACAGAAGGGAAAAAAAAAAAAGTGTGGAAAGAAGAAAGTTGTCAGAGTTGTCAGAGATTTTTTTTTTTTCCTGTTTGTTGCATTTTTTTTTTTTCCCTCTTTTTCTCTGGGTGCTGAGGAGGATTTTTTTTCTCTCAATGGAGTTTGCACAGTTGTCTGGCCGTGTGGATCAGCTTGCCATGAAGTTCGGAGTATTGCTACCTATCTTGCTAGGTTGCCGGTTGTGGAACCTAGGATCCCCATGCCAGATTTATTTTTGGGGGATCGAGCTAAATTTCTGAATTTCAAAAATAACTGTAAGTTGTTTTTTGCCTTAAAACCTAAGTCCTCAGGGAACGCAGCACAGCAGGTTCAAATTGTCATCTCTCTCCTGCGCGGCGATCCTCAGGATTGGGCTTTTTCCCTAACACCTGGGGACCCTGTTTTGAGTAATGTTGATGCATTTTTTCTGGCTCTGGGGTTATTGTACGATGAACATAATGTCACTGATCAAGCTGAAAAAACCTTGTTGGCATTAAATCAGGGGCTTGAGGACGCTGAGTTGTACTGTCAGAAATTCCAAAAGTGGGCAGTCCTGACCAAATGGAATGATGATGCTTTGGCAGCCCTTTTTCGGAAGGGTCTGTCAGAGAATGTAAAAGATGTTATGGTGGGTTTCCCTGCTCCCTCTGATCTCAATGATTCTATGTCATTAGCGATTCAAATTGACAGACGTTTGCGTGAGCGTAGAGGTATGTGTGGAATAGTGTTGCCTTGTGAACCAGCTTCTGAGTCCATACAGTGTGATAGAGTGGCTTCTGGGGCACAGCGTCATGAGTTTCGAAAACGCAATGGGTTATGTTTCTACTGTGGTGACGCCTCTCATGCTATTTCAGTCTGCCCTAAGCGGGGAAGACGTTTTGCATGCTCAGTTGTCTTGTGTAGTGTTCAGACTAAATTTCTGCTGACTGTTACCCTGATTTGCTCCCTGTCCACATTTTCTGCTCAGGCTTTTGTTGATTCGGGAGCAGCTATTAACCTGATGGATTTTGATTTTGCTAAACGTTGTGGGTTTCCCTTGATACCCCTACGGAAGTCTATTCCCCTACTGGGGATTGATTCTACCCCTTTGGCTGAGAATAAACCCCAGTTCTCTACTCAGGTGATAATGAGGGTTGAACCTGATCATCAGGAGAGTTGCAAATTTTTGGTGTTGTATAATCTGCATGACATTATTGTACTGGATTTCCCTTGGTTGCAGTCTCATAATCCTGTTTTGGATTGGAAATCTGTGTCTGTGACCAGTTGGGACTGCCAATGTGTTAATACCAACACTCCTGTTTTTTCTGCCTCTCCCCAGGCTCAGGATGTTCCTGACTTTTTGACTGATTTTTCTGATGTGTTTAGCGAAAGTAAATCTGCATCCTTGCCCCCCCATAGGAGCTATGACTGCGCTATTGAATTAGTGCCTGGTAGTAAATTCCCTAAAGGTTGCCTTTTTAACTTGTCTGTACCCGAACATGACGCTATGCGGTCTTATATCAAGGAGTCATTGGAGAAGGGTCATATCAGACCATCCTCTTCACCCTTGGGTGCCGGTTTTTTCTTTGTGGCCAAAAAGGATGGTTCATTAAGGCCGTGTATTGATTATCGTCTCTTGAACAATATCACTGTGAAATATCAATATCCGTTACCCTTGATTTCTGACCTGTTTTCCAGGGTGAAAAGTGCTACTTGGTTTACCAAGCTTGACCTCAGGGGGCCGTATAACCTTATTTGCATTAAGCACGGGGATGAATGGAAGACGGCGTTTAATACCCCAGAGGGGCATTTTGAGTACCTAGTGATGCCCTTTGGGCTCACTAATGCTCCTTCCGTCTTCCAGTCCTTCATGAATGACATTTTCAGGGATTTTGTGGATAAATTTCTGATTGTTTATTTGGATGATATCTTGATTTTTTCCAATGACTGGGACTCTCATGTGAAACATGTTCGGACTGTGTTCCAGATTTTGAGAGAGAATGCTCTGTATGTGAAGGGATCAAATTGTCTTTTTGGCGTACAGAGGATCTCATTTCTGGGATTCATTTGTCTCCGTCTGTTATTAAAATGGACCCGGTCAAAGTTCAGGCCATCTGTGATTGGGTCCAACCTACTTCATTAAAGGGTCTTCAGAGATTCTTGGGTTTTGCCAATTTTTATCGTAAATTTATTGGTAACTTCTCTGTTATTGTTAAACCATTGACTGATTTGACCAAAAAGGGTTTTGATGTGGTGAATTGGCCTCCTGAGGCAGTCTCTGCGTTTCAGGAACTTAAGCAGAGATTCACTTCTGCTCCTGTTCTACAGCAGCCTGATGTTTCTCTGCCATTTCAGGTGGAGGTTGATGCCTCTGAAATTGGGGCAGGTGCCGTTTTGTCCCAAAGAGATCCAGAGACCTCTAAAAGTAACCCTTGTGCCTTTTTCTCTCGAAAATTTTCTCCAACTGAACGTAATTATGACGTGGGTAATCGGGAGTTATTGGCCATGAAGTGGGCTTTTGAAGAGTGGAGACATTGGCTGGAGGGAGCCAAACATCAGGTGGTGGTCCTCACGGACCATAAGAATCTGGTTTATCTGGAATCAGCCAAGCGACTTAATCCTAGACAGGCCAGGTGGGCCTTGTTTTTCACACGTTTTAATTTTGTGGTTTCCTTTCTTCCTGGCACTAAGAATGTTAAGGCGGATGCCCTCTCGAGGAGTTTCCTTGCGGACTCTCCTGAGTTATCTGATCCTGCTGTTATTTTGAAAGAGGGTGTAGTTCTTTCCGCCATCTCGCCCAATTTGAGACTGGCTCTGGAAGGGTGTCAGGAGGATAAACCCGAGCGCTGCCCTATTGGGAAATTGTTTGTCCCAGACCGGTGGAAAAAGAGTGTGATGTCTGAGATTCATTGTTCCGCGTTGGCCAGTCATCCCGGAATTTTTGGTACCAGAGACTTGGTTAGTCGGTCCTTTTGGTGGCCTACTTTGTCTCGTGATGTCAGGGAATTTGTGCAGTCCTGCGGGACTTGCTCTCGCTCCAAGCCTTGCTCTCGCTATAGTGGTTTGTTGATGCCATTGCCTGTGCCCAAGAGACCATGGACCCATATCTCTATGGATTTCATTTCCGACCTCCCTGTTTCTCAGAGAATGACCGTTATCTGGGTGATTTGTGATAGGTTTTCCAAAATGATACATCTTGTGCCATTACCTAAGTTGCCTTCCTCCTCTGAATTGGTGCCTTTGTTCCTTCAGCACGTGGTTCGGTTACACGGCATTCCTGAGAACATTGTGTCTGACAGAGGAGTCCAGTTTGTTTCCAGATTTTGGAGGACTTTTTGTTCTAAACTTGGTGTTCAATTGCCTTTCTCCTCGGCTTTTCATCCTCAGACCAATGGACAAACTGAGAGAACAAACCAGACATTGGAGACTTATCTGAGATGCTTTGTGTCTGCTGATCAAGATGACTGGGTCTCTTTTTTGCCTTTGGCTGAGTTTGCTCTTAATAATAGGGCTAGCTCTGCCACTTTGATGTCTCCATTTTTCTGCAATTTTGGGTTTCACCCTCGATTTTCTTCAGGACAGACGGAGGCTTCTGTCTGTCCAGGTGTTGACTCTGTTGTGGAGCGTATACAGCAGATTTGGGACCAGGTAGTGGAGAGGTTGTCCCTCTCTCAGGAGAGGGCCCAGCGGTTTGTCAACCGGCATAGGACTGATGGTCCTCGGTTTGAAGTGGGGGACTTGGTCTGGTTGTCCTCAAGAAATATCCCTATGAGAGTTGCATCTCCTAAGTTTAAGCCTAGGTTCATTGGACCTTATAAGATCTTGGAGATTCTCAATCCTGTTTCCTTTCGTTTGCTTCTTCCGGGGACATTTAAGATCCATAACGTGTTCCACAAGTCCTTATTGAAGAGGTTTGTCGAGCCAGTGGTTCCTATAGCTGCGCCTCCTGACCCTGTTTTGGTTGAGGGCAATCTGGAGTATGTGGTTGAGAAAATATTGGATTCTTGTTTTTCTAGACGGAAACTCCAGTATTTGGTTAAGTGGAGAGGTTATGGTTAGGAGGACAATTCTTGGGTGTTTGCTTCGGACATCCATGCTAGGAGACTGATCCGTGCATATCACAGAGCTCATCCTGACCAACCTGGTTGCCCAAATGAGGGTTCGGTGACCCCTCCTCAAGGGGGGGGTACTGTTGTGAATGTGTTAGAAATGAATTCTGAGCAGAAGCTCCCTCAGGTGGTTACGAACAGTACTGAACCATTCAATGAGGATTGGAATCAGGAGTTACAGACTGGTCTTATATAAGGGAGGTTACCTCCCATCATGGTTGCCGGTGATCAATTGTTCTTGTCTCAACTGTGGTTCCTGGTTCACTTGGAAGCTTGCTGAGTCTTGCCTGCATCTTCTGCTATCAGATAAGATATTTTCTGCTTTTATTTTTGTGCTTGCTTTTTGTATTGTTCCCTGCACTTCTGTGGAGGTCAGCCAGGTCCCCTCTGGGGGCTTGTGCTCCTCTCAGTTTATCTGAGCCACTGTTATTTGTTCATTTGCCTTTTCCAGTTTTTTCAGTGGCTGCGGCTTAGTTTTGTGACACCAGAGAACTAATTTAGGTGGTAGAGGTCGTGTGATCTCAGGTGTTTTTGCAATTAGTAGAGTTGGTATTTTTTAGTGTTTTTTGGATTGCAATAAGTGTCCTTCCTATCCTTTTCTGTCCAGGTAGTTTGGGCCCCAACGTTTGCTCATACTATTTTCTGTCTGTGTCTGTATTTCCTCTTGTCTAACCGCCATTACATGTTTGGGGGCTTCCTATGTTCTTTGGGGATCTGCTCCGGGGCAGATAGCTTTCCTCTTTCTATCTTTAGGTGTAGTTAACCTCTCAGGCTGTGACAAGGCGTCTAGGACCAACGTAGGAATGCTCCACGGATGCCTTTAGTTGTGGTGGTTAGTCAGGGTACTGCAATCCAGTAGATTCCAACCTCTCTGGTGTATTGCCGTTTTTGCCTGCTCTCCTCAGCTACCAAATCATAACAGCCAAGGTTACAAAAGAATTTCTGCAGTACTCAAGATTCATAAGAGCACAGTGGCCTCCATAATCCTTAAATGGAAGAAGTTGGGGACCACCAGAAGTCTTCCTAGACCTGGCTGTCCAGCAAAACTTAGCAATTATGGGAGAAGAGCCTTGGTGTGAGAGGTAAAGAAGAACCCCAAGATCACTGTGGCTGAGCTCCACAGATGCAGTAGGGAGATAGGAGAACGTTCCACAAACTATCACTATCACAACTATCACTGCAGCCCTCCACCAGTCTGGCCTTTGTGGCAGAGTGGCCTGACGGAAGCCTCTCCTCAGTTCCAGACATATGAAAGCCAGCCTAGAGTTTGCTGATAAACACATGAAGGACTCCCAGACTATGAGAAATAAGATTCTCTGGTCTGATGAGACGAAGATAGAACTTTTTGGTGATAATTCTAAGCGGTATGTGTGGGGAAAACCAGTCACTGCTCATCACCTGCCCAATACAATCCCAACAGTGAAACATAGTGGTGGCAGCATCATGCTTTGGGGGTGTTTTTCAGCTGCAGGGATAGGACGACTGATTGCAATTGAAGAAAACATGAATGAGGCCAAGTACAGAGATATCTTAGATGAAAACCTCTTCCAGAGTGCTCTGGACCTCAGACTTGGCCGAAGGTTCACCTTCGAACAAGACAATGACCCTAAGCACACAGCTAAAATAACAAAGGAGTGGCTTCAGAACAACTCAGTGACCATTCTTGACTGGCCCAGCCAAAACCCTGGTTTAAACCCAATTGAGTATCTCTGGAGAGACCTTAAAATGGCTGTTCACCAATGTTCACGATCCAACCTGATGGAACTGGACAGGATCTGGAAGGCTGAATGGCAGAGGATCTCCAAATCCAAGTGTGAAAAACTTGTTGCATCATTCCCAAAAAGACTCATGGCTGTACTAGCTCAAAAGGGTACTTCTACTCAATACTGAGCAAAGGGTCTGAATACTTATGACCATGTGATATTACAGTTTTTCTTTCTTAATAAATTTGCAAAAATTTCTACATTTCTGTTTTGTTTTCAGTCAAGATGGGGTGCAGAGTGTACATTAACCCCTTTCTGTCATCTGACGTACTTTCCCATCCATGTGCCCTGGGACTTAATTCCCAAGGACGGGATAGTACGTCATACGCGATCAGCCACGCTCACAGGGGGAGCGCAGCTGATCGCGGCCGGGTGTCAGCTGATTCTTACAGCTGACACCCGGCACTAAGAGCTAGGAGCGGTCACGAACCGCTTCTGGCACTTTAACCCCCGACACACTGTGATCAAACATGATCACAGTGTTCCGGCGGCATAGGGAAGCATCGCGCAGGGAGGGGGCTCCCTGCGTGCTTCCCTGAAACCCTCAGAAAAGCGGGATGTGATCGCGCTGTTCTGAGGGCCTTGTCCCTGCAGGACCCTGGATCCAAGATGGCCGCGGGGTCCTTCCGGGTCCTGTGCCTCCTCTACTGCCTGTCAGATCGCTGATCCGACAGAGTGCTGGGTAAACTGTCAGATCAGCGATCTGACACTATACAGTGATGTCCCACCCTGGGACAATGTAAATATGTAAAAAAAATTTAAATAAACATGTGTAAAAATAGTTTAAAAAAAATCCCTAAATAGATAAAATAAATAAATATTTCCCCAATAAACACATTATTATTATGTAAATAAAAAAAACAATAAAAGTACACATATTCAGTATCGCCGCGTCCATAATGACCCGCCCTATAAAACTGTCCCACTAGTTAACCCCTTTAGTGAACCCCTTAAAAAAAAACAAGGCAAAAAAACAATGCTTTATCATCATACTGCCGAACAAAAAGTGGAATAACACGCGATCAAAAAGACGGATATAAATAAACGTGTTGCCGCTCAAAACGTCATATTGTCCCCCAATAAACGAGCCTCCATACAGCATTATCAGCGAAAAAATAAAAAAGTTATAGCTCGCAGAATAAAGCGATGCAAAAATAATTATTTTTTTATATAAATTGTTTTTATTGTATAAAAGCGCCAAAACATACAAAAACTATATAAATGAGGTATTGCTGTAATCGTACTAGCCCGAAGAATAAAACTGCTTTATCAATTTTACCACACGTGGAACAGTGTAAACGCCCCCCCAAAAGAAATTCATGAATTACTGGTTTTTGTTCATTCTGCCTCCCAAAAATCGTAATAAAAAGCGATCAAAAAATGTTGTGTTCCCAAATATGGTACCAATAAAAACGTCAACTCGTCCCGCAATAAATAAGACCTCACATGACTCTGTGGGCCAAAATATGGAAAACTTATAGCTCTCAAAATGTGGTGATGCAAAAACTATTTTTTGCAATAAAAAGCGTTTTTTAGCGTGTGACAGCTGCCAAACATAAAAACCTGCTATAAATAGTAAATCAAAGGCCCTTTATCACCCCCTTAGTTAGGGAAAAATAATAAAATGTAAAAAATGTATTTATTTCCATTTACTCATTAGGGTTAGGGTTGGGGCTAAAGTTATAGTTAGGGTTGGGGCTAAAGTTAGGATTAGGGTTAGGGTTGGGATTAGGATTAGGGTTAGTTTTGTGGTTAGGGTTATGTTTGGGACTAGGGTTAGAGGTGTGTTGGGGTTAGGGTTGGAGTTAGAATTGGGGGGGTTTCCACTGTTTAGGCACATCAGGGACTCTCCAAACATGACATGGCGTCTGATCTCAATTCCAGCCAATTCTGCGTTGAAAAAGTCAAACGGTGCTCCTTCCCTTCTGAGCTCTGCCATGCGCCAAACAGTAGTTTACCTCCGCATATGGGGGTATCACCGTACTCACGACAAATTTCAAAATAAATCTTGGGGTCCAATCTCTTCTGTTACCCTTGTGAAAATATAAAATTGGGGGCGAAAATATCATTTTTGTGGAAAAAAATGATTTTTTATTTTTATGGCTCTACGTTATAAACTTCTGTGAAGCACTTGGGGTTCAAAGTTCTCACCACACATCTAGATAAGTTCCTTGGGGGGTCTAGTTTCTAAAATGGGGTCACTTGTGGGGGTTTCCTCTGTTCAGGCACATCAAGGGCTCTTCCAAACGCGACATGATGCCTGCAGACTATTACATCAAAGTCTGCAATCCAAAACGTCACTACTTCCCTTCTGAGTCCCAACGTGTGCCCATACAGTAGTTTTCTCCCACATATTGGGTATCAGCGTACTCAGGAAAAATTGAACAACAACTTTTGGTGCTCAATTTCTCCTGTTACCCTTGGGAAAATAAAAAACTGGGGACTAAAAATCATGTTTGTGGAAAAAATATGATTTTTTTATTTTCACGCCCAGGCGTTATAAACTTCTGTGAAGCACTTGGGGGTTCAAAGTGCTCACCACACATCTAGATAAGTTCCTTTGGGGGTCTAGTTTCCAAAATGGGGTCAATTGTGAGGGATTTCCACTGTTTAGGCACATCAGGGGCTCTCCAGATGCGACATGGCGTCCAGCCAATTCTGCGCTGAAAAAGTCAAACGGCGCTCCTTCCTTTCTGAGCTCTGCCATGCACCCAAACAGTGGTTTATCCCCATATATGGGGTATCAGCGTACTCAGGACAAATTGCACAATAACTTTTGGGGTCTTGATACCCTTGGGAAAATAAAAATTGGAGTAAAAAGATAATTTTTGTGGAAAAAATGTGATTTTTTTAATTTTACGGCTCTACGTTATAAACTTGTGCGAAGCATTTGGGGGTTCAAAGTGTTCACCACAGATCTAGATAAGTTCCTTAGGGGGTATGTTTTCTAAAATGTGGTCACTTGTGTGGGATTTCCACTGTTTAGGCACATCAGGGGTTCTGCAAACTGAATATGACACCCATCAAAGTCTGCATTCCAAAACGTCAATACTTCGTTTCCGAGCCCTACTGTGTGCCCAAAGAGTTTCCCCCCCCCCCACATATGGGATATCAGCGCACTCAGGAAAAATTGGACAACAACTTTTGGGGTCCAATTTCATTGGGAAAAATCAAAAATTAGGGACTAAAAAATCATTTTTGTGGTTTTTTTTTTCACACCCATAAACTTTAGTGAAACACTTGGGGGTTCAAAGTGCTCACAACAGATCTAGATAAGTTCCTTAGTAGGTCCAAAATAGTGTCACTTGTGGGGGGTTTCCATTGTTTAGGCACATCAGGGGCTCTTCAAACGCAACATGGCATCCAATCTCAATTCCAGCCAATTTTGGTTTGAAAAAGTCACACGGCGCTCCTTCCCTTCCGAGCCCTGCCGTGCGCCCAGACAGTGGTTTTCCCCCACATATGGGGTATTGGCGCACTCAGGAGAAATTGCACAACAACTTTATCTGTCTCCTTTTACCCTTGTGAAAATAAAAAAAATGTTTGTAAAAATCATTTTTGTGACTAAAAAGTTAAATGTTCATTTTTTCTTTCCACGTTGTTTCTGCTCCTGTGAAGCACCCGAAGGGTTAATAAACTTCTTGAATGTGATTTTGAGTACCTTGAGGGGTGCAGTTTTTAGAATGGTGTAACTTTTGGGTATTTTCTGCCATATAGACCCCTCAAAGTGACTTCAAATGTGAGGAGGTCCCTAAAAAAATGGTTTTGTAAATTTTGTTGTAAAAATGAGGAATCGCTGGTAAGCTTTTAACCCTTATAACTTCCTAACAAAAAAAAATTTGTTTCCAAAATTGTGCTGATGTAAAGTAGACATGTGGGAAATGTTATTTAGTAAGTATTTTGGGTGACATATTTATCTGTTTTAAGGGAATAAAAATTCAAAGTTTGAAAATTGCAAAATTTTCAAAATTTTCACCATATTTCCATTTTTTTCATAAATAAACACAAGTTATATCGAAGAAATGTTACCACTGCCATGAAGTACAATATGTCACGAGAAAATATGCTCAGAATCGCGAAGATCCATTGAAGCGTTCCAGAGTTATAACCTCAAAATAGACAGTGGTCAGAATGGTAAAAATTGGCCCGGTCATTAATGTGCAAACCACCCTTGGGGGTTAAGGGGTTAATGAGAAAAAAAATTTAATTTACCTAATGGCTGCAATGAAACAAGGAGTGAAAAATTTAAAGGGTTCTGAATACTTTCCGGACCCACTGTATCTATGTATCACATCATCTATATCTATACTATCTATCTATCTATCTATCTATCTATCTATCTATCTATCTATCTATCTATCTATCTATCTATCTATCTATCTATCTATCTATCTATCTATCTATCTATCTATCTATCTATCTTCTATCTTATCTGTCTATCTGTCTGTCTGTCTGTCTGTCTGTCTGTCTATCTATCACATGTCTTCTATCTATCTATCACATTATCTATCTATCTGTCTGTCTGTCTGTCTGTCTGTCTGTCTGTCTGTCTGTCTATCTATCTATCCATCCTATTTATGCATATTTAACACATAAAAATCAGTCATTTCTATTCTGCATTTTCATTGTAGTACATGTCACATGGATGTTCTGTACTTATTTTACACGAACCCATAGAGTTCTATGGATCCATGTGATCCATGTTGCCAGTAAAAACCAACATGTTTTCATGTGGTCCACACGGACACACAGACATGTGCGCAGCCCCATACATTATAATGAGTGTGCATGTGTACGTGTCTCTGGTGTGAAAACGGACAACACACGGTGCAGAAACACGAACGTGTGAAGGAGGCCTACATGTGTAGGCTGGTTACTGGCAGACACAGACAGAAAAGGGCCCCTGTTCAAGAAAAATATATGGGCCCTTTGTAGCCCAAGAGCTCCTGAAATGCAAAATTGCACCTGGTTTGGAGGTAGAAATGGGCCCACTTACCTCTCTGGCCCCTGTGTGGTCGCACAGGTTGCATCAATGAAAGGTCCGCCCCTGAGGCTGATAATATATGGGGTCAACCCACAGAAATTTTGCTCCCCTCCTATGAGGGTAGAACCAGCCTAAGTAAACAAATCGATGTTGTAACCTTTTGTTGCCTAGCTGCCACAATTACTGATGATACAAGGTTTTTTTTGCAAGTTAAAGGTAACTTGTCATGTCAAGAAACACTATTGACCTGCAGATATAAAGTATAGGTCGGAGAAAGCCGCCACTCCCCTCCAGCGGCGTAGGCAAATGCCGACATGACAGGGGATTGGAGGGGTGGGGATAGGGCTAGTGGGTGGGGTATGCAAAAAAAGGGTCTTTATAGGGTGAGCTGGGGGTGGGATTTAGGCAGTTCCTGCTCTGGAGGCATCGTGAGCAGTCCTGCCCCCCCGCCCTTTATTTCGTATTTGTCTGGTGGGTTTGTTTTGGGAATTTTGTTTGTTTTGGGTCATGGTGGCTGTGCTGCATTTGTGGGGGTCCTTGAAGTTGGTGTTAAATTTGTCTGGGGGATCCGTGGGTATATGGATTCCTTAATTGGTATTAAATTATGGTTTTCTGGTCTGGTGATTTTGGGTTTTTTTCGACTATGGTTGGTTGGATCCCCAGGGTTAAGTGGACAATAGAACCCCTCAGGGTATTGGTGCTCCTGAGCTAGTGGGGTAACGGCTGGGAGTAAGTTATGGTCTGTTATTTTGTCCACATTTTCAGTATGGTTAATCACCAGATTTTGTGAGCTTCAAGAACCCTTCCCGTGTTATTTACTTTATGGTAAAATATTTGTATGTTTATAAATAAAGGCTGCTTTGGACAAATATTATCCATTATATGGTGTCAGCGTCTTTACTTGGGGCCCTGGGTTTGGGGAAGGCATTGTTTCATTTCGGGAAAGGTCAGAGACAGTTGGTAGCCCCACACGAACATTGACAATACCAATGTCAGGTTAATCTGCAATTAAATAGCATGGAAATCATCTGTGCCTGCCTTACTGGAAGCACTGCTACAAGGAGTAAATTAAGTTGCATCCTCCCTGTAGCTCAGGGGCGGGGAACATCCGATCCACAGGCCATAAGCAGCCTGCCATGTCATTTTCTCTTTAATTTCTCCCTACACTACAAGCATGAGTATGTGAGAGGGTCCAGGGCCATAGTCATGGCCCACAATGATGGCTGTTTATGCACGCACTGACCCTCTGTCATATATACACAATGTCCCTTTGTAGTGTACCTTTCTTCCCGCTTTCTGTTCTATCAGGGTCCTCTCGGATCTGCTGAGGATTTCCTTCGGGCGGCTTCATACAAAGAGAGACAGAGTCCAGTTCCAACTTAAAATAAACGATTTTACTTGGTTACATTCTCAGTACATCCAGGTCAGTCACAGACATAACACAGGGGCCATCACAGAGTACATCCTTTCCTTTCCCTGTGCTTTCCCTCACTTCTTCCGGAATGTCTCAGGGTCGTACCGACTCGTCGGGCACTGCAGCTTTCCTTCTGGCCAGCCCAACTAACTTAAAGAGTTTCCCTGTCTGTTTCGCCCCAGACATAAGAGCATCTGCCCACGTAGTTAGCTGCCACATCTTGGAGCTGCCCTGCATTCCTTTACTGCTGTAACCTTCAGCCCATAGGCCCTGGACGACTGAGCTAGTTGCTTGAACATTGCGTTGCCAACTGCGCTGTCCGGGCTCTCAGGCCCTACTAACTAAAATCAGGAAATCCTTCTGGCTTACCCACAGTTGGCCACTCCTAAATTAAATAATTCCTATACTTACACTATTGTGCCCCCCTCTAGTGCGATAAATCTATCATTACATTTTCCCTACACGTCAACAATGTACATTCAGTATATAACATGATGGCATTACAGGACATAACAATATATAAATATTGGACATGCACAGCAAGACATTAAACGTGTAATACAAGCTTTTAACCAGGACGTGCTTAGGGAGTAAGGGCAGGTACCAGTCTCTGTAACCCCTTACAAGTATACAGAATTCACTACTGAACGCTGCAACACATGCCATGCATTGTCAGAGTCAGGACTTGTGGGCGGAATTAGTGCGCTGTTGCTCACAACCCTCTAATGATGAAGCCAGCAGTCGCAGTGTGTTATTTGTGATATATGCACCAGCCCTACTGTCTCCTAAGTAATGAATTTATTCATCCCCACCTGTGTCCTATGTAACGTAGGCACCAGCCTCACTCTCTCCTATGTAATGTAGCCACCAGTCCCACTGTCTCCTATGTAATGTGTACACCAGCCTCCCTGTCTCCTATGTAATGTAGACAGTAGACTCACTGTCTCCTATGTAATGTAGATACCAGCCCCACTCTCTCCTATGTAATGTAGCCACCAGCTCCATTGTCTCTTATGTAATGTAAGCACCAGCCCCATTGTCTCCTATGTAATGTGTGCACCAGCCCCCTGTCTCCAATGTAATGTGTGCACTAGTCCCCCTGTCTCTTATGTAATGAATATTAGAGATGAGCGACTTTGCCTCCGGGAGGGTCGAGTCGGGTTTTGGACCACCCGACTTTATCAAAAGTTGAGTCGAACGAAATCGGTCGACTATCGTAAAAAGTAGGCGGTCCGACCGAAACCCGACCCGACCACAATGCAAGTCAATGGGGAATAAAAGTCGGCAGTGGGTGGAGGACAGTAAACACACCTACAGTGCCCATTTCAATGCCAACGACATCAATTCTTATTACTTAAGCTTGTCAATAGTGTTGAGCGATACGATAATGTAAATATCGGCTATCGGCCGATATTAGCTCTATCGGCCTTTCGATAATTAGTTTCGATATTTTCGTCTTATCGAATACCGGAATCGGATTTGTCACTGTCACTGTGAGTGTCCGTCGGTCGGGTCTGTCAGGAGTCAGCGGCACTTACCTGGCAGAAGATCTCCGGCGGTCACGGCCTGGACTGCTTCATGGCCGCCATCATCTTTCCCCGGCGGTCACATGCAGTTTCTCGCGATAACTGCAGTGACTGCTGGGTAATCCCGGCCGTAAAGCAGTCAGTCCGATGACGTCACCGCCGGGGAAGCAGGTAATCAGCTGTGCTGCGCCGGGATGACAGGCTCTGACTGTCATTCTGATGTAGCAGAGCTGGATCGTCGTGGGACACTCGTTACTATGGACTGCGTCGGTCAGGTGGTATACTTTTTTTTTTTTTTTCATTTTTTTACAGGAGATCGATGGCGTCGCAGGATGAGACTGTAATAAAAGTAATGAAAACTGTGTTTTTTTTTTTTTTTTATTAAATTAAAAAACTTTTTTATGAACATTCACCCGTCCGGGTACATAAACAATTTAACTATTTACATACAGTGACCCTGTCCGGGTTATTTATAATTCTTTGGCAGGGGTGTTCCAGGTACCACCTGGTACTCTTCTGATGCTTGCCAAACATCCGAGGCACCAAGGACCACCAGGACCTGATGACGTCGTGTGGCCTGTACAGTCAAGTCGTGACCCGCTATCTGGGTCTGTGTGGCCACCTCTTTCATCTCCCTCCGGGTCTGGAGCCCTATGTCACGGACTGTACGAACCCCAGGGGGCCTAACAGGCGCCGGGTACGGGCCAGCTATAGTTATCATGTCCATAGCTGGGGCTGTTGAGGAGACCACTGAGGGAGGCTGGGGAGATTTACGGCGTGGGGTGGGCACTTTTGCAGAGGCCTGGATGTGGGAGGCTGAAGGCTCCGAGGGTCTCACAGGTTCCTGACACTCTGGGGAGTAGGGGTCGCACCTGGTAACATTTAGGGCGTACCATCCATTGTAACCCCAGTGTCGGGTGTAAGTCACCAAGTCTCCTGGCAACAGGTCCCTCCCCGGGTGTCCTTCTGGGAGTTGAGCCTCCACGTCCCGCCGGTTCACAAAAACTTCTAAATAAAGTCCAGGCTCCTGGATGAAGCCCCAACCACCTTTCAATTTAAAGCTCCGTACTGCACCCTTACGCCGCGGCTCCCTCAGGGTTCCTTTATCTTTTCTCATCCGGTCCTTATCTGCCCGGTCCTTCTCCAGCTGACGTTGGCGAAGTTTTTGGGATTCTCGCTGCTCCCTTTGTCGCTCTGCTTCCTTCTCCCAACGTCTCCACTCTTCCTCCTGATGCCGGTTGAAATTCTCCTCCACCAGCAGCTCCATGTCTCCACCATCAAACTGCAGCTTACAGTGTCCGGTTTGCGGCAGCTCTCCTGGCGTCCCCCAGTCCTGGCGGCGCTCACCTGCGGAGGAAGCAGCCGGCTCTGGAACAGATGACAGTCGGGGCTCCGGTACAGGCAGGTAGTGCTCTGGTGCCTGCGCGGCCTCCTCCATGAGGACGGGTGTCGCTTCTTCTGTCTCAGCGATGGGGGCAGACAGCGGGATCTGGGGTGCTGCCGGTGCAGCGTTTTTTGCACGAACGGGTGCCTCCACTGCGACAAGGTCAACCGGATCACATTGCAAGGGCTGGGATGCCCGCACGGACTCCTCTACTAGAACGGGTGCCTCACCTTCCGGTACAGACACTTCAGGTAAGAGGGATTGGCGCCGCTCCAAGTTTAGTTTTAGGGCACGCCAGCTGGCTTCCATCCTGGCGACCTCCTCCCGGTGCCGGGCCAGGCCTCTTAGGGTATCCTCCGCTTCTTGCAGCGTAGGAGGGTTTCCAGGCCGGGTGCCCAACGGTGGTTCCGTGGCGATCGGGTCGCTTCCATGGGGGAGAGCTCTGACTGCTCCATCCCTTCACACTTCTGCTCGTGTCCATTAGCCATCTCTGCCAAGTCACATGTGTCATTAGCATCTGGAGAGGGCCCCTCTTTTGTAGTGAGGCGGGACCTTCGTGTTAGTTTCCGCACACTGAGGAGGATGAGGAGGCGGAACTCAAGAGCTGTGGGGCACGATCTTACATTGCAGTACCATTTAGAGTGGTTGGCCATCGTTTTCGCGCCACTGAGTGAGTGTACACCCACGAAGAGCACGCCCTTCTTCTTCACCAGTGCCTCGTCGTGACGCAGATATGGCGGAAAAATGGCAAATACATTCTCTGATGATTTTAGCAATTCTCAAGCACAAAACCAGTTCAATTCAGGCACACAGGACTCGCTTATAGCGAGCTACAGAATCCTGTTCGTGACGCCCAAGTTGAGTCGCACAGAGCCAGAGGTTTTTGGGGTACTCGGCACCGAGCCCGTCGACTTCTATGGGGTATGTCACGGCTTTACCCGGCAATTGAATCAGAGTCTATTTTACTATGTAGAAGTGTATAAACTATAAATATATGTATATATATACATGTCACAAATACATGTATATATATATATGTATTCTATGTGTGTATATTTAGTGTTTACAAGGAAATAAAGGTTTTTTTAGTTGCGATATTTTGTTCCCATAGACTTACATTGGACTTCCGGTATCGAAATCGGATATCGACGATATTTAGTGCTATCGGCGATACAATTTCGATACAATATTTTTAGATATCGAGCACTATCGCTCAACACTACTTGTCAACCTTAATTTACTTTATAATAATAGTAACGCATTGAAAACTGGGGGTTATTTGGCTAAAGTTGTGGGGGGGGCAGGGCTGGCTCCAGGTTTTCATGGGCCCCGGGCGAAAGAGTCTCAGTGGGCCCCTTCAACACATACCACAATTCATGATGCTTCGATACGGCAGAGAAATATAGGTATAGTACAATGCCAAATACTTCACTTCTTACATTACATGAGTGATATCTATTGTAAATTCTACAATAGCTCAAAAACCGGACAGTATAGTCCTCCATACAGTATTATGGGCACCACATAGTGCGTCATACAGAATAATGAGCCCCATATATTGCTCTATACAGAATAATGAGCCACATATACTGATCCATACAGAATAATGAGTCCCATATATGATGTTCCATACAGAATAATGGGCCCAATACAAAAGCTCCATACAGTATATGATGGGCCCCATATATTGCTCCATACAGAATGGGCTCCATATAATGCTCCATACAGAATAGGCCCATATGTGCTCCATATGATGCTACATATATAAAGGGCACTATATGATGCCCCATAAAAACTGAACCCCATATGATGCTCTAGTATATGATGGGCCCCATATATGATGCTCCAGTGTATGATGAGCCCCATATAATGCTCCAAATATAATGGTCCCCATATATAATGCTCCATATATAATGGGCTCCATGTGATGCCCCATAAATAATGAACCCCATATGATGCTGTAGTATATGATGGGCCCCATATATAATGCTCCAGTGTATAATGGGCCCTATCTATGATTCTCAAGTGTATGATGGGCCCCATATATAATTCTCCAGTGTATAATGCTTCCTATATATTGCTCCAAACATTAAAAAAAATGAAATGCCTCTCCTCGCTGGGCACTGCTCTACTCTGTACTCCTCAGCGTCGCCATCTTCCAGCTCTCCGCACTGTGACTTTTCAGGCAGAGGGCGCACAGACGTGACGTCATCGCGCTCTCTGACCTGAATGTCACTGTCAGGAAATGCAGAAAATGTCACAGTGGTGGAGCAGGTAGAGGTAAGTATTGCAAGTGCTGGGGATCTGAGCAAGCGGGGGGTCCCACTTGTGGGCGCTGGCACTGGCACAGGGCCCCTCATAGTACGCCGGTGTCTCTGACGGCGAGTGGGCCCCCCCACCTGCTCAGGGCCCCGTCACTTGCCTCGGTGCGCCAGGTGCTGACGCTGGCCCTGGGGGGGGGGTACAGCCCAGTTAGGGAGGTGGAAAAACTGGCATATGTTGAGGTGTAGGCTGGACGTTCAGCAGCTGCAAATAGAGAAATTGGAGAAGTCGGAGGAAGAGGAGGACAATGCGAGCCATTTTGCTGGCAACCTATGTGTCATCAGGGGAAGGTGGTACAAAATCCTTTGAAACCCAGGCATGGTTCATTTTAATGAAGGTGAGATCACCTACATTTTGGGTCGACAACTGGGTCCTTCTTTCTGTCAGGATTGATCCAGCAGCATTGAAGACTCTTTCTGAGAGCACACTACCAGCAGGGCAAGCGAGCTCCTGTAATGCATATTGTGCTAATTCAGGCCAGGTGTCCAGTTTAAAGGCCCAGTAGTGAAAGGGGAATGAACTGTGAGGGAGAACATCGATCGGGGAGGAGAGGTAATTTTGAACCATAGTTGACAACTGCTGTCTCCTGTCTGTTGCAATCGATTCAGTATTACCAGTCGTGTGAGCGGTACTCGAGAAATCAGTCCACAACATGGTCATAAAACCCCTCCAACGCCACTTCGGCTGTGTGCACCACGAACACCTCTTCCATTTGGCCCAGTACGGCTCGTGGTAGAACTTGCACCGCTGCTGTGTGCTGGGAATGCCTCTAACAAACGGTTTACCAGAGTTGCTTGTTTGTTCGCCAATATTAGCTCTAGGTTCTCCTGTGGCATGATGTTCTGTAATTTACCTTTATAGCGTGGATCGAGGATGCTGGCCAACCAGTAGTCGTCATCCTTCATAATTTTGGCAATGCGGGGGTCCCTTTTAAGGATCTGCAAGACATAATCACACATGTGGGCCAATGTTCCAGGTGTCAGTGATGCACTGCCAGTGGTGGGTGGAGGAGCACTTTCTGGCATATTCACATCTCTCCAGTTACGCAGAAACCCTGTACCTGACCTTGGCAAGCCAAAATTTTCTCTTGCTCCCTGAGAAGCATCCTCCTCCCCAAAATAATCATCCCTCTCATCCTCCTCCTCTTCCTCTTCTTCCTCCACCTCGTCCAGAACAGTTCCCTGAGCAGACAATGGCTGACTGTCATCAGGGCTTCCCTCCTACTCCTCCTCTTCCTCCGACGCTGCAGATGCCTGGTCCTTAATGTGTGTCAAAGTTTGCATGAGCAGATGCATAAGTGGGATGCTCATGCTTATGATGGCGTCGTCTGCGCTTACCAGCCGTGTGCATTCCTCAAAACACTGATGGACTTTACAGATGTCTTTCAGCTTTGACCACTGTACACCCGACAACTCGATGTCTGCCCTCAAACTGCCTGCCCGTGTATCCTCCCACAAATGCATTACAGCCTGCCTCTGTTCGCACAGCCTCTCAACCATGTGCATGGTGGAGTTCCACCTTGTTGCAACGTCTATGATTAGGCGTTGCTTGGGGAGGTGGAGCGACCGCTGCAGTCTCTGCATACGACTGGAGTCTACGGGCGAGCAATGGATGTGCAAACACAGTCTTTGCACCTTATGGAGCAGGGCTGGTAACTCCGGATAATTATTTATGAAGCACTGCACCACCAGGTTCAAGGTGTGAGCCAGGAAAGGTATGTGTCTGAGTTTTGCCAGGGCTATGGTGCCATAAATTTACGGCCGTTATCACTGACTACCTTGCCTGGCTCAAGATGTAGACTGCCCAGCCATGACTGAGTTTCTCGCTGCAAGTAGTTGGCCAGTACCTCCGCAGTGTGTCTGTTGTCGCCAAAAGACATCATCTTTAAAACAGCCTGCTGATGCTTACCACTAGCTGTTCGATAGTGGGACACCTCGTGTGCAACACTGGCAGCTGCAGATGGAGTGCTCGTGCGACTGCGCTCTGTCGACGAGCTTTTGCTTCTGGAGGAGGAGGAGTAGGGTTGAACGCCTACAGCCAACTGTTGCCTATACCGTGGGCTAGGCAGCACTGTCCCACGGCCGCTGTCCCCTGTGGACCCTGCATCCACCACATACACCCAGTGTGCAGTGATGGACACGTAACGGCCCTGGCCATGCCTACTGGCCCATGCATCTGTTGTGAGGTGCACCTTTCTACCTATTGTTTGAGTGCATGGACAATGCGGTCTTTCTCAAGCAGGTGGAGGGCAGGGATGGTTTTTCTAGAAACAAGTGCCGACTGGGTAGGTCATAGCGTGTGACAGCGTAGGTCATGAGCTCTCGGAACGCTGCGCTTTCAACCAAACGGAAGAGCATCATCTCAAATGAGATCAGTTTGGCAATATAGTCGTTCAAAGCCAGTGCACGTGGATGAGAGGATGAGCACTTTCTTGTCCTACTCAGAGTCTCTGCTAGGGTGATCTGGACTTGAGACCTGCATATGGTGGAACTAGAGGTGGACAAGGCAGACTGGGATAGGGTTGGTGATGGCGTTGGTGGTGGTGATGATGGCCTAGATGCAGTCTTTCGTTGTGAAAACATTGTGATTCCCTGACTGCTTTGGCCTTGCGACGACACCTCAACATTTCTTGCTGGTGGTGTGCTAACCGGTGGGCTTACAGTGAGGGAAGCAATGTAACGTTGCTGGCTACCTTCAGTCGGAGCAGGTGCAGGTGTGCTACCTGAGGTTTTGTAGTCCGTCCACGCTTGCAAGTGCATGGTGTTTACATGTCTAAGCATGCAAATTTCGGAGATTTTTCCCTCGGCTAAAGGTCCTTCCGCACTTCTTACAGATAACCTTTGCTTAATCAATAGGATTTTGGTCAAAAAGATGCCACACTGGACTCTTCCTACTATGGGAAAACTTTTCAGGGCTTGCACGTTGTGCTAATTTGACCGTCTGGCCAAGCTGTCCTGCAACTCTTTGTTTTTTTAACAAGTTTTTGGACTGCTATGGGCCTGTCAGATAACCGCAGCTGCGATGTCGATGCCTGCTGCGGATCCTCCTCCTCTTCTGAGCTATTGCCAGCGGTACCCTCTTCCCCCACTGGATGCCAATCCGGGTCAACAACTGGGTCATCCATCATCTCCTCTTCAATTTCATCTGCACCTTCCTCTGTGTCACCATGTAAGGTGGTATAGTATGCGGGAAGGGGCACCTGAGTTTCATCAGGGTCAGAATCTGCCTCAGTAGACTGCGAGGGCAATGTAGTGCTCTGGGTGAATCTACCAGCAGAATCATATAGCAGTGGCTGTGCATCAGTGCACTCCATGTCATATTCATCTTGGACTGGGTAATTCAGAATTTCACTTGATAAGTTAGGCATGGTATGAGAAAAGAGCTCCAGGTAGTAATCTGAAGTGTGGCCTGCCGCATCCTTCACTTTTGGTTGTGGTGAAGGACACAAAGAAAGGTGTGGTTACCTGACCAGGAGCCTGCACTGATGACTCAGTGCTTGCAGTTTTTGAAACTTCAGAAGAGGAGGCGATAGAGGTGGAGGCTGTTTCGGCAATGTAAGCCAAAACCTGTTCCTGATGCTCCGGCTTTAAAAGCAGTTTGCCTACTCCCAGAAAAGGGAGCCTTTCAGGCCTTCTGGAGCCAGACGATGACGCAGGCTCAACACCTCCTGCCTTAGGTGCAATTGTGCTTTTAGCACTACCAGCAGATGCACCACTACCACCATCAGTACTAGCTGGCCACCCTCGCCCACGTCCGCGGCCTCTTCCACCATACTTACTCATGTTTAGGAACATGTAGCAAAAATAACAGCAGATATATGGTACTGTATCAGAAGCGTACAGCTGTATATGGTGTAGGGGAAAATTGAAATCTCCGTATATATTTCCGGAGTCACACACAGACGCTCTCTCAGTATGGATTTGACCGTAATAAAAAAAACAGAAATATGGTACTGTATCATAAGCGTACAGCTGTATACGGTGTAGGGAAAAGTTTAAATCCCCGTATTTATTTCCGGAGTCACACACAGGTAGTCAGCATGTATTTGTCCGTGATACCAGCCGGTACACGGTAGTGTGTGAGGAGCGTACACCTCTATACGGTGTGTAAAAAAATGAACGGTCAGTAACTGTGCAGAAAGAAAGAAATAAAACTATCAGTGCTGTGTAAAAAGCTGTCTGCACAGCAGCGTACACACAGCAATACAGCTATCAGGCAGCCTAATAACCAGCACTGCTGCACACAAGAAAATCCTCCCATCACTGCACACTAACTGTACAGCACAATTGCTATCAGCACAAGCACATAAGAATTTCTCTTTCCAGCCCTAATGCTCTCCCTACTGATAAACAGCAACCTCTCCCTACTGTTAATATTGGCAGAAGTAAAATGGAGGTCGGCGGTCAGGGCTTTTATAGACACTATGACGCCCCCCAAAGCAAGCCAATCACTGCAATGCCCTTCTCTATGATGGTGGTGGACGCTGCACATATCATCTTGTTGCCCACAGTGTACGTCCTTGCTCATTGGCTGAAAAAATAGGCGCCTGCAAGCATTCTGGGAAATCTGACTTTGGCGCTCATTTTGCCGACCGCATTGTCAACTTCACGCTATGGTCGGGTTTCGATCGGCGAAATTCGACTGTGGCGAAAGTCGGCGACTTATGAATCTGACCGACTGTTTCGCTCAACTCTAATGAATATACCTCAGCCTAACTGTCTAATGTGTACGGTAGGCACCAGCCCCACTGTCTACTTTGTAATGTAGCCACCAGCTCCTCTGTCTCCTATGTAATGTAGCCACCAGCTCCTCTGTCTCCTATGTAATGTAGGCACCAGCCCTACTGCCTCCTATGTAATGCAATTACACTAGCCCCACTGTTTCCTATGCATATATAGAAGGTTACTGGTAAAATACTGGAAGGGGATGTTAGCCTCAGTGATATGAACCTGAAGAAATGCTCCATCATACTGACAGGTGTTAATCGGCCATGTTAGGGCTTGGGTTTTGTGAACATCTGAAGAGTGGGTGGGAGGCTGTTCACCATATCTCCAGCCCAGGGTGTGGTCCAGAAACTAAATGTGGAGCCTTTGGACTCCTTCAGTGATTGGTTTCTCTGGAGATGAGATCTCCAGAGCTGTGCTTGTGTTAAAGAGAGCTGTACCTTGTTTCTTCCCCCTGAGTAGGCAGATCCCTGCAGCCACACATACTGTGCTGTATGCTATTTTGTTTTCCCGTTAGGCCAGAAGAACTGTTTGTTTACCTAATTTTGCACTGGTTTATGCAGTACGTTTTTAAGAAACCAGTTGAAAGCTTAAATGGAAAGTGTTCCTGTGACTACCTCTTTGAGCAGTTGAGTGAGCCGACCATAGTTGGTGATAGAAGTGTGGGCAACTTCCCCCGGAAGCAGGTGTGATGGCTGTGGACAAACTGCATGTCTTGAGTGAAGGTGGCTGCAGGATTAAAAGTAGACAACAATGAGATTTTAAAACAGCTACTGCGGGCTAATCTCCAGCAGCAACAGCAATGGCAGCAGCAAGAGTGGCAACAGAAACAGCAGCATCAGCAGGAACAATTACAGCAGCAGCAGTGGCAGCAGAAATTATATCAGCTGCAGCAGTTGGAACTCCTAATTGAGGCGATCCATGGCAGGATGACCGCACTTCCCCCAAGTCCAGGTGATGACTCATACGTCCAGAAGGCGGTAAGACATGCCATGGAAAAGATGACCCCGGATGATTTTCGAGGCATTTTTAACCATATTTGAAAGGGTAGCAGAACGGTAGAAGCTGTCACCGGAGCAGTGAGTGTTTATTATGTCCTGGCCTTGCAGGACACACAGGAGTATGCCATATTAAAAACTGAAATATTGGCATGCTCAAGAGTGACTATGTCAGAGCACAAAGGGTCCACCACTGTGCGTATTATGGTGATAAACCCCCTTGGTCCCAAATGTTCAACCTGCTACATCTTGTATAGAAGTGGTTGAAGCCGGAGTCCTCCACTTCAGCCTAGATGAACAGATTTATTCACTCCCTTCCTAGGCTCATACAGAGCTGGGTTGCCCAGGGAGACCCCCAGAATGTGCATGACCTGGTTGGCCTAGTGGAAAGGTACCAGGTGGTTGAGAATTCGTTAAGGAAACCGTACATTGTTGCTTTCCCATACTGGAGCCTGAGACTCAAAAGAAGGATAATAGAGCCACAATTGGGAGACTCCAAGGTCCCAAGGGGCTGCTGAGGGGTTGTTGAAGGCCACTGGGAAGAACTTAATTTGTTAGAGATATCACGGTCCTGGGCACATAGTTGTCCATTGTTCCATGTCCCCCGAACAGATAGACTGCAGCGTATGGAGATGCTGTTCGTATTATACAACCTGCAGTGCAGACTGTTAGCCTGGCGAGAGGTCTCAAGAATGTCCCGTGAGGATAAATAGAGTCGCAGTGTCTGGATTCTTGGACTCGGGGAGCTTGGTGACCCTGGTAAGAGCCACACTTGCCTACCAGTTGTGAGCATTTGCTGTATTCAAGGGGATGCCAAGGACTACCCTGTCACCAGAGTAACCATAAAAACGAACTATGGCACTGAGTCCCATGAGGTCGGAGTAGTTAAAGACCTGCTGCATCCAGTAATAATAAGGCGCTTATTCTGGGAAAGACAGCAGTGCCAAGTTATTCAGATAAGAGAAAGTTTGACCATAAAGCATCTACATTGCAGTCGGAGGTAACATAGTAACATAGTAACATAGTTATTAAGGTTGAAGGAAGACTTTAAGTCCATCTAGTTCAACCCATATCCTATCCTAACCTGCCCTAACATGTTGATCCAGAGGAAGGCAAAAAAAACCCAAGTGGCAAACAGTAAGCTTCACATTGGGGAAAAAAGGTGGATAAGTTTCCCCTGTGTGTCCTTGCTGGAGATGAGGATGTGACATCAACACATAGGCTGACATTCCTGATACATTTATGTAAAGCTCTCCAGGTTACACAACTAAAGACATCAGTATGCCATCGGAAGACGGACGGCCTGGTGGAGAGGTTCAACTAAACCCTGAAGTCAATGCTCAAGAAGGTCATGGAGAAGGATGGCCGAGAATGCTCACGTTTCTGCTATTTTGTATTAGGGAAGTTCCAAAGGCCTCAACAAGGTTTTCACCGTTTGAGCTTTTGTACGGCCTGCACCCTCTGGGACTTTTGGATATTGCAAAAGAGACATGGGATCCAGAGGTTACACCCCACAGGATCATCATCAAGCATGTGGCCCAGATGCAGGAAAAGATTGCAGAGGTGATGCCGATTGTGAGAAAGAGCCTACTTTAGGCTCAAGAGTAGAGAAGAGCGAATATTTCAATGTTCAGTATGTAATCCATCTCTTCTATCATGTCAGCTCTTGCTGTAATTTTACACTACGAGGCTGCTGAGGCTTTTCTTCTATCTATTTATGTAATATATATATATACATATATGTGTGTGTGTCACTGACATTTATATATCTGTGTATTCTATGTGTATATATCTATTCTATTCGAACCTGTCAGTGTGATTTTACTGTACGTGGCACATGAATTGCCGGCTTTTATTCTATCTTTTACAGAATGTTACCAATTTTTTCCGATTTTAAGAAAAATGCTATTGTTACCGATCATGAATTAGAATGTATCATATTCATGATGAATTTATGTTTGGCGATCGTTTTCCGAACATATTCGCTCATCTCTACTCAAGAGGACCAGGCAAGAGTCTACAATCAATCAGCAAGGCTGATGGGTGTTAAATGCTGATTCCAATTGTAGAAAGTAAATTTCTGGCCAAGTGTCAGAGGCCCTATGAAGTGGTTCAAAGTTGCGTGACTTCAACTGCAAGGTCCACCAAGGAGGAGAAAATCCTACCAGGTGTGCCATGTCAAACTACTTAAGCCGTGGCAAGACAGGGAACCGGTGGTAGCTACGTGCCTGGAGGGCATTCCCAAAGCCAAGATCAAGGATGTCATGGGGGCATAGACACTATCACCGCCTCAGTAGCAACATTGTCGAGAACTGCTTCAGTGGAACCGAGAACTGTTTTCAAACTTGCCGGGATGTACTCTGGTCGCCGAGCATGGCATCCTGATGAAACCACATGTGCGGGTAAACCTAAAGCCATGTTAAATTCATAAAGCCCGTCGTGAGGTGATTTTGTAGGAGGTGAAGAGAATGTTGAGCCTGGGCATCATTGAGGAGTCAAATAGCGGCTGGTTCAGTCCCGTTGTCCTTGTGCCAAAGCCTAATAAAGAAAGGTGGTTTTGTAATGATTATAGGAAGCTGAATGAGGTGTCCAAGTTCGATGTGTATCCAATGCCCAATGTCTATGAACTCATTGAGAGGCTAGAATCAGTCAGATACATCATCACCCGTGACTTAAAGAAAGGGTACTAGCAAATTCCCATGTCCCAAAGCGCCAAGGTGAAGACGGCCTTCTTTACACCTGACGGTTGCTTCCAATACAACAAAATGCCTTTTGGGCTGCAAAGAGCCCTAGCCACCTTCCAGAGAGCCATGGACCAGAACCTAGCCCCTCACAAGAAGTATGCCACAGTTTACCTGAATGATATTGTGATCTTCAGCCCCGATTGCGGAAGTAATCTGCAGAAGGTCCAGGCAACACTGTATGCGAGGTGGAAGGCGGGATTTACCATAAACCCAAATAAATGCATCATGGGAAAGAAGGATGCAAAATACTTAGGCTATATTGTTGGAAGTGGTGAAATAAAGCTGCAAGTGAACAAGGTGGAGATGATCCAAAATTGTCCGCAATCGATCTCCAAGAAACAGGTTAGGGCATTTCTGGGAATTGTGGGATACTGTAACGGGTCTGGTGGGTAGAACTACTGACGAGACAGGTCAGGTTGGTGGAACCACATAGCTTTATTATACAAGAGATTTTACTTGTAAGAGAGCGGGTAGCACCTGGGAAAAGGGCAGGGATTCACGGCAGAGGATATAGGTAGTTTCTGGACAGGCAGGTTTGTCACAGCAAGTGACCAAGGAAGTCTCTGGGCAGGCAGGTTGTAACGGTAAGTAACCGAGGCAGTCTCTGGACAGGCAGGTTGTCACGGCAAGTGACCAAGGCAGTCTCTGGGACAGGCAGGTTGTCACGGCAAGTGACCAGGCAGTCTCTGGGCAGGCAGGTTGTCACGGCAGGTGACCAGGCAGTCTCTGGGCAGGCAGGTTGTCACGGCAAGTGACCAGGAAGTCTCTAGACAGGCAGGTTGTCACAGCAAGTGACCAGGCAGACTCTGGGCAGGCAGGTTGTCACGGCAAGTGACCAGGCAGTCTCTGGACAGGCAGGTTGTCACGGCAAGTGACCAGGCAGTCTCTAGACAGGCAGGTTGTCACAGCAAGTGACCAGGCAGACTCTGGGCAGGCAGGTTGTCATGGCAAGTGACCAGGCAGTCTCTAGACAGGCAGGTTGTCACAGCAAGTGACCAGGCAGTCTCTAGACAGGCAGGTATATACGACCTGATATGGTGGAGCCTCCAGGTAGGCTGCAGCCGGATGGCAGACGATCGCTCCCAGGCGAGCAGGCAAGAGCCGGGGATCTCTGCAGATGATGTCCGAACTTCAGGATGGAGCTGCAGTCGGATGGCAGATGATCGCTCCCAGGTGAGCAGGCAAGAGCCGGGGATCTCTGCAGATGATGTCCGAACTTCCGGATGGAGCTGCAGTCGGATGGCAGATGATCGCTCCTAGGTGAGCAGGCAAGAGCCGGGGATCTCTGCAGATGACGTCCGAACCTCTGGATGGAACTGCAGACGGATGGCAGACAGGCAAGCCGACAGGTAACAGGCAGGTAACTGGAATCAGGAGCTGAAGGCTGAAACAGAGTTAGACTGCACAGGAACAACATTGCTCGGGCACCTACATTAAGGAGGAAGCCCTTAATATAGGGTGGAGTCCTCCAGCATTGGCTGGAGACTGATTTGGAAAATGCGCGCGGCTCCTTTAAGAGCGGGGGAGGGTGCGGGCGCGCGCCCTAAGGCCAGTAGCAGGGAAGGAGCGCGCGGGGCCAGCAGGGCGGAAGGAGGACGTCATAGGCGCAGAGGGGGCTGGGAGCACTGAGGACGCTAAGCGCAGGTGAGGAGAGCGACGTCCCTGTCTGGCAGCAGGCAGGGACGCGGGCGCTACAGTACCCCCCCTCTAGGCCCCCCCTTCTTTAGGCCAGAAAGAAATTTAGCTAGGATAAGAGGGGCATGGATGTTTCTCCGAGGCTCCCAGGTTCTCTCCTCAGGACCAAACCCCTTCCAATCCACCAAAAAATAAGTCTTTCTTCCTACCCTTTTTGTGGCCAGAATGTTCTCTACCTCAAATTCATCATCAGCAGACACTGGAGCAGGAGGTGTACCTGTAGACTTAAAAAAAGAGTTAAGAACCACAGGTTTGAGGAGAGATACATGAAAAGAATTGGGAATTCTCAAATTGGCCGGGAGTTTCAATTTATAGGACACCGGATTGATCTGACTGATGATCTCAAAAGGACCGATGAACCGAGGACCTAACTTGTAGGACGGAATTTTGAGTCGAACATATTTGGACGAAAGCCAGACTTTGTCCCCAGGACGGAATTGAGGAGGATCCAGACGTTTTTTGTCAGCATGTCTTTTCATGCGCTCGGATGACTGAATGAGTGCGGACCGGGTACTCTCCCAGATGGAGGAGAATTCTCTAACCAGAGATTCCGCAGCTGGATTGTCCACAGAGATGGAAACAGGGACAGGATCCGAGGGTGCTGACCGAAGACTACAAAAAACGGAGACTTGGTGGAAGATTCGCTCTCATGATTATTGTAGGAGAATTCGGCCCAAGGCAGGAGCTCCACCCAGTCAGAATGGTGGGCATTAACGAAGTGTCGAAGATAACTGGTCAAATTCTGATTTATTCGTTCAACTTGTCCATTGGACTGTGGGTGGTAAGCGGAGGAAAAATCCAGGGTGACGTCTAGCAACTTACAAGTGGCTCTCCAGAAACGTGAGGTGAACTGAACCCCACGATCCGACACAATGTGACGAGGCAGACCATGAAGACGGAAGATGTGGCGGATAAAGTCTTTAGCCAACTCGGGTGCAGACGGAAGACCTGGCAGAGGAATGAAGTGAGCCATCTTGGAAAAGCGGTCAGCGACCACCCAAATGACCGTACAACCGGCAGAGACGGGCAGATCTGTTATGAAGTCCATGGCTATATGCTGCCAGGGGGCAGCGGGTACAGGAAGCGGAAGAAGACGGCCGGTAGGCAGGTGTCTCGGAACTTTGTTGCGGGCACAGGAAACACAGGCAGAAACAAAGTCTATTACGTCTTTGTGCAGGGTAGGCCACCAATAATGCCGAGTAATGAGTTGGAGGGTCTTTTTTTGACCAGCGTGGCCAGCGAGTTTAGACGAGTGACCCTAATGTAGGATTCTCTTCCGATCGGTTTCTGATACGAACGTCTTACCAGGAGGGAGACGATTTAGACTCACGGGAGCCACCTGCATCACTCTGGCGGGATCGATGATATGTTTAGGCTCATCTTCGAGATCCGACACCAGGAAAGACCGAGAAAAGGCATCCGCCTTGACGTTTTTGTCAGCTGGGCGAAAATGCAAAAGAAAATCAAAGCGGGCAAAAAACAAGGACCACCGGGCTTGGCGAGGATTAAGTCTCTGTGCCTGCTGGAGGTATGCCAGATTTTTGTGATCCGTGTAGATGATTACCGGATGAAGAGCCCTTCGAGTAGGTAACGCCACTCCTCCAATGCCAACTTAATGGCCAATAACTCTCGATCTCCTATGGAGTAGTTGCGCTCGGAGGAGGAGAAGAGTTTGGAGAAGAAACCGCAGGACACCATCCTCCCGGATGGCGATTTTTGGGTAAGAACCGCTCCGGCTCCAGCAGAGGAAGCGTCCACCTCCAGGAAGAACTGCTTGTTGCCATCCGGGCGATGCAGCACTGGAGCGGAAGAGAAGGCCTGTTTCAGAGAAAGGAAGGCCTCCTCTGCTTCGGTCGTCCACTGTTTGGGGTTAGCATCCTTGCGAGTGAGTGCTGAGATTGGAGCAGTCCTGGAAGAGAAGTGCGGTATGAAGAGACGGTAATAGTTGGCGAATCCCAGGAACCGCTGAATGGCCTTCAACCCCTCCGGTCGGGGCCACTTCTCGATGGCAGACAATTTCTCCGGATCCATTCGTAGGCCTGTCTGAGAAATGATGTAGCCCAGAAACGGAAGCGATGTCTGCTCAAAGAGGCACTTCTCATATTTGGCGAAGAGGTGATTCTGCCTGAGCCTGAGCAGAACCTGACGAACATCCCTCCGGTGAGACTGAAGATCCGGAGAGAAGACCAAGATGTCGTCAAGGTACACCACAACGCAGGAATAGAGGAGGTCCCGGAAGATGTCGTTGACCAACTCCTGAAAGACTGCTGGAGCATTACAGAGACCAAAGGGCATCACCAAGTACTCGTAGTGGCCGTCCCGGGTGTTGAATGCCGTCTTCCATTCATCTCCTCGACGGATACGAACCAGGTTGTATGCTCCACGAAGATCTAGTTTGGTGAAGACTCTAGCCCCTCTAAGACGATCAAACAGTTCTGGAATGAGCGGAAGAGGGTACTTATTCTTCACCGTGATCGAATTTAGGCCTCTGTAGTCAATACAGGGACGGAGAGATCCGTCTTTCTTTTTAACGAAGAAGAAACCTGCTCCCGCTGGGGAGGTAGATTTCCGGATAAATCCCTTTGCTAAGTTCTCCTCGATATATTCGGACATCGACCTGGTCTCAGCAGCAGACAACGGGTAAATACGCCCACGGGGAGGCGTAGTACCGGGTAACAGGTCAATCGGGCAATCATATGGTCTATGCGGGGTAATGTCTCTGCTTCCTTTTTATTGAAGACATCAGCAAATGACCAATATGGAATCGGGAGTCCAGGTAGATTAGCAGGTGTAGGAGAAGAATAGACAGGATGAACATTCACCAGACACGTTTTATGACAGTCCTGTCCCCAGCGAAGAACCTCTCCATTCTGCCAGTCGAGCACAGGTGCATGTTTTTGGAGCCAAGGCAGACCTAGTAAGAAAGCATGAGAGAGTCCAGGCAGAACATGAAATGAGATGCTCTCAGAATGCAACATTCCCACCTGCAGGGTTATGACTTCGGTGATAAGTCGGATGGGACGAGGTAGGAGACCCCCATCCACAGCAGCAACAGATACAGGTTCAACAAGAGGTTTGGTGGGAATGTGATACTTCTCTACTAGAGCCTGTGACACGAGATTCCCAGCTGCTCCAGAATCAAGTTGGGCCATTTCGAAGTGGCGGTTCTTACCGATCAAAATTGAAACCGACAGCAGCAGGGATGAAGAGGATTTATTTTTGTCTAGATTGACCTCTCCGAGCGAACCTAGACACAGGCGTTTTCCCGACTTCTCCGGACAGGTTTGGATCCAGTGCTCCTTACTGCCGCAGTAGAAGCAACTTTTCTCGGCACGACGTGAGTCCTGACGGGCTTTGACCATCTTGGTCTGGTCGACCTGTATAGGCTCAGCAGTGTGCACCTGAGGAGAAACGGAAGAGGTTATAGATCTCTGACACGAGGGTGCAAGATGGGAAAATTCTTTTTTACGGGTGATCTCTTTGGCTCGTTCCTGGAAACGAAGATCAATTCGATTGGCAAGATTTATTAAATCATCTAGAGAGGTTGGAACGTCCCGACCGGCAAGTTCGTCTTTAATACGGCCGGACAGACCCTCCCAGAAGACCGAAATTAGAGCTTCATTGTCCCAGGCTAGTTCTGAGGCTAAAGTCCGGAACCGTATGGCATATTTACCAACGGTGAGACTCTCCTGACGGAGACGCAGCAGAGATGATGCAGAGGAAGTCTTCCGTCCAGGTTCGTCGAATACCTTCCGGAAGGTCGAGAGAAAAGCAGGCAGGTCAGATACCAGAGGATCCTCTCTCTCCCAGAGAGGATTAAGCCAGGCCAGGGCTTCTCCGGTGAGATGGGACATGATGAAGGCAATTTTGGCCCGGTCAGAGTTAAACTGGTGTGCCAGGAGTTCAAAATGCAGGGTGCACAGATTAATGAAACCCCGAGCCAGAGCAGGATCGCCTCCAAACCTAGGAGGAGCTGACAGTCGGGGTCCGGGAATGGAAACCACGGAATTGGGAATCAGGGGGACTGACGGATTATGAGTCATGGCTCCAGCGATGGTTGCAAGTGATGATTTCAGAGTGTCCAGACGGGATTTGACGTTCCGCAGGTGACCCAGGATGGTCTCCTGTTGAGACCTCTGGCGAGACAGCTCATGACACAGTTCCGGGAGTGAAGGGGTTTGGGTGCCACCGGGTTCCATGGCCCGAGCAAACTGTAACGGGTCTGGTGGGTAGAACTACTGACGAGACAGGTCAGGTTGGTGGAACCACATAGCTTTATTATACAAGAGATTTTACTTGTAAGAGAGCGGGTAGCACCTGGGAAAAGGGCAGGGATTCACGGCAGAGGATATAGGTAGTTTCTGGACAGGCAGGTTTGTCACAGCAAGTGACCAAGGAAGTCTCTGGGCAGGCAGGTTGTAACGGTAAGTAACCGAGGCAGTCTCTGGACAGGCAGGTTGTCACGGCAAGTGACCAAGGCAGTCTCTGGGACAGGCAGGTTGTCACGGCAAGTGACCAGGCAGTCTCTGGGCAGGCAGGTTGTCACGGCAGGTGACCAGGCAGTCTCTGGGCAGGCAGGTTGTCACGGCAAGTGACCAGGAAGTCTCTAGACAGGCAGGTTGTCACAGCAAGTGACCAGGCAGACTCTGGGCAGGCAGGTTGTCACGGCAAGTGACCAGGCAGTCTCTGGACAGGCAGGTTGTCACGGCAAGTGACCAGGCAGTCTCTAGACAGGCAGGTTGTCACAGCAAGTGACCAGGCAGACTCTGGGCAGGCAGGTTGTCATGGCAAGTGACCAGGCAGTCTCTAGACAGGCAGGTTGTCACAGCAAGTGACCAGGCAGTCTCTAGACAGGCAGGTATATACGACCTGATATGGTGGAGCCTCCAGGTAGGCTGCAGCCGGATGGCAGACGATCGCTCCCAGGCGAGCAGGCAAGAGCCGGGGATCTCTGCAGATGATGTCCGAACTTCCGGATGGAGCTGCAGTCGGATGGCAGATGATCGCTCCTAGGTGAGCAGGCAAGAGCCGGGGATCTCTGCAGATGACGTCCGAACCTCTGGATGGAACTGCAGACGGATGGCAGACAGGCAAGCCGACAGGTAACAGGCAGGTAACTGGAATCAGGAGCTGAAGGCTGAAACAGAGTTAGACTGCACAGGAACAACATTGCTCGGGCACCTACATTAAGGAGGAAGCCCTTAATATAGGGTGGAGTCCTCCAGCATTGGCTGGAGACTGATTTGGAAAATGCGCGCGGCTCCTTTAAGAGCGGGGGAGGGTGCGGGCGCGCGCCCTAAGGCCAGTAGCAGGGAAGGAGCGCGCGGGGCCAGCAGGGCGGAAGGAGGACGTCATAGGCGCAGAGGGGGCTGGGAGCACTGAGGACGCTAAGCGCAGGTGAGGAGAGCGACGTCCCTGTCTGGCAGCAGGCAGGGAAGCGGGCGCTACAGATACTATCATTGATTTATCCCAAACATTGCCATGATAGCCACACCCCTGACCAACCGCCTTAAATGGCCAAGTGGTCTTCTAAAGTGGAAACTGCATTTCAAGAATTGAAGCCTGCCCTGTGTAAAGAGCTGGCCTAGTCGCACCTGCCTTCAATAAGGAGTTCATGTTCCAAACTGACGGCTCAGAGGTCAGGTTTGGAGCCGTGTTGTCCCAGGAAATAAATGGTGAAGAACATTCAATCCTATACCAAAGTAGGAAACTCTCCTCTTGTGAAAATAATTATGCTATTGTAGAAAAATAATGCTTTTCCACCAAACGGTCAATTGACACTCTAAGGAGCTGTTAGGCCGAAATTTCAGGCTAGTGTCAGACCATACACCCTTTAGATCAGCGGTTCTCAACCTGTGGGTCGCGACCCCGGCGGGGGTCGAACGACCAAAACACAGGGGTCGCTTAAAGCCATCGGAAAATACATATTTCCGATGGCTTTAGCCCAGTGGCGTAGCAGGTTCGTAGCGTGGGCGGGCGTAGGGCGCGGGCGTAGCGTGGGCGGGCGGGGGGCGGTCCGCCCCAGGCAGCACGTGTGTGGGGCGGCGTGGCAGCAGCAGCAATTCCTCCTCCCACGGAGTCACAGTGCAGCGGCCCGGGACCCTCTGGAGCTGAGCGGCGGGTCGGTGAGTCCACTGTGCAGGAGAGGGGAGACCCGGCCTGAGCAGGAGGCGCAATACTTACCTCTCCACGTGCCTCCGTAGATCCGGGGTCCAGGGGGCACCTGCAGGGCGCCCGCGCTTCCTGTCACAGCAGCGCCGCTGGATGACGTCATCATTCAGTGGCCGGCTGTGGCAGAGAGCGCGGGCATCGGACAGGTGAGATGTGAGGTGTATGTGTGTAGCCCTGGTACACAATACCAGGAGGATGAGTGGAGAGGTAACAGTTAAGGTCTCTTCATGACATCATGTACACTTCTGACACACCCAGCAGGGGTGTGGAAGGGAGTGATTTCTAGTCAGTCAGTTTCCTGTCCTTGGACAGAGTAGACGTGTCCAGTTTGAGCCTGTCTTCAGTTCAGAACGTGGAGGCTGGTACAGGTGGTCTAATTCACCTTAGTCTAGTCAGAGCTGTGCCCCACTGGAAGAAAGACTGAACTATCTAGTAAGAGTCGAGCAAATCGAAGGGCAAAGTGGAAGGAAGATTATTGGAAAAGTGCGTTTGGCTTGGAAAAGTCCTGCACATTGCTACCGGTTACTGGAGACCGAAGGATCACTATTAGCTACAAGCATAGTGAAGAGAAAACCAGAGATTTACCGGACCCTAGGTCGCGGCAAACACCCCCTTATAGTCAGTACGTAACTGGGGTCAGGGGAAGTGAAGACTTTGAGTCTCTGCAGGACAAAATAAGGATTCAGCTCCCTCATAGAAAGGCTCCTAACACTAAATTGACTGGGAAGCACAGCTTTGGATAAGCTGGAATCATAGAGGGGACTACGCTTCAGGGTGGTCGTACTCATCTTCATTGGACAGTAAAGGAGGCCCCTAACTTGCTTAGCTGTTGCCTCAAAGCTCATCCTCCATCAACCCCATCAGCCTCCCTGGGACCTGCTTGAACATCTTACAAGTAAAGGTATGGAAAGACGCTGACCGTGTGAGACTGAGTTATTATTGCATGCCTGCACAATCCTTACCTAACTCCCGATCTGAGGGACCAGTCCCACCTGTAGGGGACCCGACATCTAGCTGCATCACCATCCCCTCAGAGATCTGCAGCAGCGCTGGTATAAATTACCAGAAGACTACAGGTGGCGTCACGAACTGTACATAAATCAATCCCCTGTAAATATATCCCCAACATACGCCAGACCGCCAGGGCCACAGACCGAGCCACCGCTACCTGTGACAATCCCATAGACTTCTACGGGCTCGGCTCTGAGTACCCCATTGCCCTGGTAACCCACAATTGTGGTGGCGGGTCGACACAAAAACTTTGGCGTCACGAACAGGATACGAAACTTGCAGCATTGCGAGCCCTGTGTGCCTGTGGAGTGTTTTTGTGAAAAAGGACTGTTTGCACTTTTGGCGCCAAAATCGCCATTTTTGTCGCCATATTCGCGCCCTCAGGCGCTGGAGAAGAAGGTGGGCGTACCTGAAAGAGCGCGCAGAGTCTTGGACACGCCCCCGGCTCTGACTCAGCGGCAGGTCCTGCAACAGGAAGTGAACGCTCTGACATCAGAGCGCCAGCGACGAAGGTCCTGTTCCCACTGCGGTGCCTGTGAAATAGCAGCGTCTGAAACCGGTAGGCTCCGTTTAACCAAGGGGGCGCTAAGATGTCACAACAACCGGCTGACACTGCGGCCCCAGCCGGAGGCCCCAATCCCGCACCGTCTGGTATTGTAGCGCCAGATGGGGGGCGAGGCCCTGCACCCAGTCCGGTAGTCCCGATCATGCCACTAACGCTCCCATATATGCCTGGGGCGAAATGGCTTCCCCAATACAGCGGTGAGCCAGGCACATTAGCAGGCTTCAAGCGGAAGTTATGCAGCATCCTAGAAATGTACTCCATGCCTGAGAGACAAAAAGCTGCTGTGCTAATAGGGCAGCTAACTGGCGCTGCTGAGAGGGAAGTGGAGACCTGGGATACCGTTGATCAGGAGTCGGTACCTGCGATCTTCCTGAAGCTGCATGCCATATTTGAAGACCGCACAGAAACGGATCTCCGGATGGCCTTCTATCACTGTTCACAACAGCCAGGTGACAGCATCCGGGACTATGCTTGCCGACTACAGGGAGCCCTGAAAGCACTCAAGCAAATTAACAATTTAAATGCTATCGACGAGAATAAAATGTTGAAAGAACAATTTATACAGGGATTGAGATCCCCAGAGGAACGCAGAACTGTGAATTGGTGGTCCTTAGATCATCCTGATGCTACCTTTGATGCCCTAAAGGACATGGCAATAAAAGGGCTGCGGCCCCTGGGCAAACCTGAGGTGGCCACCCAACATCATCAGGGTGAAGTCACTCTGGAACCGGCAGTAACCCCCTGTTCCCCGCTAGTGGCAGAAACCAAAACGCAGGTGACACCTCCTAGTGAATTGGACTGTCTGCGCTCAGAGGTGCGCCAGCTGACTAAAAATCTGGCCGCTGTGATGAGTGCCCTACAGCTGCGGAAAGAGGAGGAAGGAAAGATCTTGTTAGCTGACTGCCCAGAAGACGTCCCGTGGATGCACCGGAGAAGAAAGAAGACGTCGCCCCCCCGGAGGAGGACAACGCCACCCCCAGGAGCAACCTCTGATCAACACCCTCCTCGTCGAGAGATCATCTGTTATCGCTGCAACCGGAAAGGTCATCTGTCTACACAGTGTCCTTTAAACGGGCAGAACCTGGGTCCAAGGGCCAACACCCAGGAGAATACCCGTCAGGCCCCCTAGACTGGAACCGCAGGTATGTGGGCGGGCGACCCTACCTGTCTATTATTCTAGATGGTATTGCTGTTCCAGCATTGTTAGACACTGGGTCCCAGGTGACCCTAATACCTGATGCTCTATATACCAAGTACTGGTCAATGGACAGTCTTAAACCTCCGAGCCTTGACTTTACTGTGTATGCTTCGAATGGTCTTCCTGTAGAAGTACTCGGAACAAAATGTGTAGATGTAAAAGTGGGCAGAGAGGAGTTGAAAGACCAAGGGCTTCTGGTAGTAAAGACTGTAAATGAGGAGAACGGTTTAAATATAATTTTGGGTACTAACATTATCGGTAATTGTTTGGGAGAAGTTGTGTTCTTGCTCCAACAGCTCGCTGAGATTGCCCGACCAAGGCAGAGAGGAGTAATCCAAAGAGAGATCCGGGCCCTGGTGTGTCAGCAGCAAGCGAAGCTTACCGACGGCGAAATTGGTAATGTACGGGTCACTGACTCAGATCCTATTGTGATACCCCCAATGAGTGAAATGATCATTTGGTGCAGGGCAGCCATAGGTCTGAGAGGACAGAATTACCAAGCTGTAGTAGAACCCCACCATTCAGAACATAGACCTACACTTATGACTGCTAGAGGAGTAGTAGAAGTGGTGAATGGAAGAGTACCGGTACGGCTTCTCAATTGGGGAGATGATGAAGTAAATTTACCCCGTTATGCAACCATTGCTAAACTTCATGCTGTTGATAATAATTCTATTCTCCCGGCTGAGTCCTTAGACTCCTGTCAAATAGAGGAGGACAATGACCCAGCAACTCAGGTGGCGGAATGGTGTCAGCAACTCCATGTTGGGACGGACACCACTCCCGCTCACCAGAAGCAAGGGGTATTACGGGTGGTGCAAGAGTACGCCCAAGTGTTTAGCAAAAATCCACTTGATTTTGGGACAATTAAGGGAGTACAACATCATATCCCTACAGGCAATCATCCTCCCATCAAAGAGCGGTATAGGCCCATACCTCCAGCTCATTATCAGAAAGCTAAAGAAATGTTGAATGATATGAAGAAAGCTGGGGTGATAAGGGATAGTTGTAGCCCCTGGGCAGCCCCTCTAGTTCTGGTTAAAAAGAAAGATGGTAGTATGAGAATGTGTGTGGATTACAGGCAGGTGAACCGCATAACACACAAGGATGCATACCCGCTACCACGTATAGAGGAATCATTAGCTGCTCTGAAAACGGCTAACTACTTTTCTACCCTTGATCTGACTAGTGGTTACTGGCAAGTGGCTGTGGCTGAGGAGGATCGTGAGAAAACGGCTTTCACCACCCCAATGGGGCTCTGTGAGTTCGACAGAATGCCGTTTGGGCTCAGTAGTGCCCCAGGAACATTTCAGAGAGTGATGGAAAACTGTCTGGGACATCTCAATTTTGAAACCGTGCTGCTATACCTAGACGACGTCATCGTGTATTCCAAGACTTATGAGGACCATCTGAAGCACCTGGCAGAAGTATTCGAGTCCCTGTCCAGGTACGGGATGAAATTAAAACCCTCAAAATGCCATCTACTCAAACAGAAGGTACAATACTTGGGGCACATCGTCAGTTCGGAAGGAGTAGCGCCGGACCCAGAGAAAGTCACTGCCATCCAGAAGTGGCCGGAGCCGAAGAACCTTAAGGAAGTGCGACAGTTCCTGGGACTAACGGGTTACTACAGGAGGTTCGTGAAAGATTACACGAAGAAGGCAGCTCCTTTACAGGACCTCCTGGTAGGACAATCCTTAAAGAGCAGAAACCCTCCCTTTAATTGGGGTAAAGAACAGGCTGAAGCATTCCAAAAGATGAAAGAGATCCTGACAGGTGATGAGATCTTAACCTATCCTGATTACAGCCAACCGTTCCTGTTGTACACCGACGCCAGTAATGAAGGGCTGGGAGCAGTTCTCAGTCAGAAGCAGAATGGCCAAGAAAAAGTCATCGCTTATGCTAGCAGAAAACTCAGGCCAACGGAGAGGAATCCGGAAAATTATAGCAGCTTCAAGCTGGAGTTTCTGGCGCTGGTCTGGGCCATTACTGAAAGATTTAAGCACTATCTGGCCTCCAATAAGTTCACGGCGTACACAGACAACAACCCGTTAACGCACCTGGAAACCGCCAAGCTGGGTGCCATGGAGCAGCGATGGATGGCCCGGTTGTCCAATTACCAGTTTACTATCAAGTACCGGGCAGGTCGAAAGAATGCTAATGCTGATGCGTTGTCCCGAATGCCGCATGACTCTGATACGGAAGAAGAATCGGACGACCTGGAAGAAATTGAGCTACCTGCGTTCCATCGAAATGGGGTAGTCCACGAGCATCGAGTCCACAGAAAGCAGAATGGTGCAACATTAAATCCTTTACCCCATCATAGTTGGAAAGAGACTCAGGACAGTGATCCAGTGGTCAGCCGCATCAAGGAGTTGTTAAAACAGGAAGGTTCCTCCTTGGAAAAGGATGCACCTATGTCAGCCAAGCTCCTGTGGAACGAGAAAAGCAGGTTGTTCCTATACCGTGAGAAGTTGTGCAGGAGATACGTCAACCCCAGAACCCATGAGATGGTCTGGCAAATTGTGGTCCCCAAGGCAGACGTCCCAATGGTGTTGGAAGCATACCACGATCAAGCAGGACACTTTGGCTGGAGAAAGCTGGAGACCCTGTTGAGATGCCGGTTCTATTGGGTAGGGATGCGCAGCTCCATCGAGAGGTGGTGTCGGAACTGTGGACCCTGTGGTCTTAGAAGAAAGGACTACGGTAGTCAGAAGGCACCCCTGCAACCTATCCGGACGACTCGTCCCCTGGAGATTGTGGCCCTGGACCACGTCAAATTGTCGCCAAGTAGATCTGGATACTCATACGCCTTGACCATGGTGGACCATTACTCCAGATTTCTGGTGGTTGTTCCAGTGAAAGACCAGACCGCAGTGACGGCCGCGAAGACCTTTCAAGCAAGTTTCTGCAGACCGCATGGGTATCCGGAGCAAGTCTTAACCGATCAGGGACCTGCTTTTGAAGCCGATTTATTCAAGGAATTCTGTCACATGTACGGGTGCAAGAAAATTAGAACGACACCATACCACCCTCAAACCAACGGTCTTTGTGAAAAGATGAACCATATTGTCCTTGACTTGTTGAGATCCATACCGTTGGAAGACAGGAATCGATGGCCGGATTTACTACCTGATTTGGTTGATTTGTATAATCATATACCTGTAAGCTCAACTAACTGCACTCCAGCTTATCTTATGCGAGCAAGGCCCGGAAAACTACCAATGGATTTAGAACTTGGAGTGGTAGAACCGGAGGCAGACGATGCCGTGGAAAACTGGGACATCAATAGGCAAGAGCAATACAGAAGAGTACAAATCTGTGTGGAGGAAAGTCTCAATAAGGCACGGGAGAAACAGGAAGATGTTTACAACCGAAATGCTCCTGCCAAGCCTCTGATGCCTGGAGAGGTAGTATTAAAAAGAAAAAGAAAGATGCACAAACTGGATAACCAGTGGGAGCAAGAACCCTACGTCATACAAGATTCTAAATATGACAACAGAAAAGTTTGTGTCGTCAGTAAAGACGGAGGAAGAACAACAACCACTGTGTCCAGAGATCATTTGAAGTTGTGTCCAGAACACTTAAAGCGTTGTGAAAAGAACCCTGTCCTCAATCAAAGAGAAAGAAAGGAAGAGGTCATCCACACCGATCTGGGAGATTTTCCTGCGGATTGGCCCCGACTGGGAGATGCTGTGATAATTCCAGTGTTGCAGTTTTATCAGCCACAAGAGGAAGTTTTACCTCCAGTTGTGCCTGTGGTGCCAGTTGAGCCCGCTCAGGAGTTACCCATCCCAGCAACACCTCAACCTGTGGAACCTCAAGATGGATCATCTGAAGCAGCGCCCCATACTATGGGATCCCCTGGTGAAGCTGACTCACACCGTCCAGCCATCAGTACGCTTGCCAGATCCATAGAAAGATTAAGGCAGTTCTATAGTTTGCCGTTACGCAGTGCAGACAGATCGCAACTGGATATACCTGAAACTACACCACGTAGATCAGAGAGAATCACAAAAGGGAAATTACCCATTAGATATCAGCAGTAGTTATAACGAATTCATGTGAATATTGTGAAAAGTCTATATATATATATGTGTTTTCCCTAGTATGTCTTCGTTTAACAATGGACTCAGAGGCTGAGGACTGAGCCAGCCCAAAAACTGTATCCTGTAAATAGTTGCACTTTGTGCCTTTCTTTTTAATGGTTTCACATGAAACCTTGACTTACCTCTGAACCAAAAACCCGTGTGGTGTGGCACTGAGTGAGGTCTGCATTTGGATGTCCTGCAGCCCACCCAGGACCCACGTTGAAGGTTTGGTGCGGGTCCTTCACAAGTATACCGTATATTTATTGAATGCTATTTAATACTTTTGTATTTCTATATATAATGTTATTGTTTGCAACGTTCAAGATATCCTCACCTCCCGGATGGGACGAATTAATGTTATTGTTAATATTTTCATGCATAAACAAAAATTGTCTCTTTATATTTTACAGCCCGGGAGTGCTGTCGTTTACCATGGGGGAATGTGTAGCCCTGGTACACAATACCAGGAGGATGAGTGGAGAGGTAACAGTTAAGGTCTCTTCATGACATCATGTACACTTCTGACACACCCAGCAGGGGTGTGGAAGGGAGTGATTTCTAGTCAGTCAGTTTCCTGTCCTTGGACAGAGTAGACGTGTCCAGTTTGAGCCTGTCTTCAGTTCAGAACGTGGAGGCTGGTACAGGTGGTCTAATTCACCTTAGTCTAGTCAGAGCTGTGCCCCACTGGAAGAAAGACTGAACTATCTAGTAAGAGTCGAGCAAATCGAAGGGCAAAGTGGAAGGAAGATTATTGGAAAAGTGCGTTTGGCTTGGAAAAGTCCTGCACATTGCTACCGGTTACTGGAGACCGAAGGATCACTATTAGCTACAAGCATAGTGAAGAGAAAACCAGAGATTTACCGGACCCTAGGTCGCGGCAAACACCCCCTTATAGTCAGTACGTAACTGGGGTCAGGGGAAGTGAAGACTTTGAGTCTCTGCAGGACAAAATAAGGATTCAGCTCCCTCATAGAAAGGCTCCTAACACTAAATTGACTGGGAAGCACAGCTTTGGATAAGCTGGAATCATAGAGGGGACTACGCTTCAGGCTGGTCGTACTCATCTTCATTGGACAGTAAAGGAGGCCCCTAACTTGCTTAGCTGTTGCCTCAAAGCTCATCCTCCATCAACCCCATCAGCCTCCCTGGGACCTGCTTGAACATCTTACAAGTAAAGGTATGGAAAGACGCTGACCGTGTGAGACTGAGTTATTATTGCATGCCTGCACAATCCTTACCTAACTCCCGATCTGAGGGACCAGTCCCACCTGTAGGGGACCCGACATCTAGCTGCATCACCATCCCCTCAGAGATCTGCAGCAGCGCTGGTATAAATTACCAGAAGACTACAGGTGGCGTCACGAACTGTACATAAATCAATCCCCTGTAAATATATCCCCAACATACGCCAGACCGCCAGGGCCACAGACCGAGCCACCGCTACCTGTGACAATCCCATAGACTTCTACGGGCTCGGCTCTGAGTACCCCATTGCCCTGGTAACCCACAATTGTGGTGGCGGGTCGACACATATGTGTCTGTGTGTATCAGTGTGTGTGTCTGCCTGCGTGTGTGTATGTGAGAGAGTGCTGCGGTGCTGTCTGTGTGTGGTGCTGTATGTGTGATGGTGATGGGGGGAGGCAGTGATGGTGGTGAGGAGGCAACGATGATGATGGGGAGCCAATGATGATGGGCAGGCAAAGATGATGGGCAGGCAATGATGATGATGATGATGGGGAGGCGATGATGATGGGGAGCCAATGATGATGGGCAGGCAAAGATGATGATGATGGGGAGGCAATGATGATGGGCAGGTAAAGATGATGATGATGGGGAGGCAATGATGATGGGCAGGCAATGATGATGATGATGATGGGGAGCCAATGATGATGGGCAGGCAATAATGATGATGATGGGGACCTGATGAGTAGCAGGCAAAGATGATGATGATGGGGAGGCGATGATGATGTGGAGCCAATGATGATGGGCAGGCAATGATGATTATGGGAAGCCAATGATGATGGGCAGGCAATGATGATGATGGGGAGCCAATGATGATGGGCAGACAATGATGATGATGATTGGGAGGCAATGATAATGATGATGGGGAGGCAATGATGATGGGGAGGCGATGATGATGATGGGGAGGCAATGATGATGGGCAGGTAAAGATGATGATGATGGGGAGGCAATGATGATGGGCAGGTAAAGATGATGATGATGGGGAGGCAATGATGATGGGCAGGCAATGATGATGATGATGATGGGGAGCCAATGATGATGGGCAGGCAATAATGATGATGATGGGGACCTGATGAGTAGCAGGCAAAGATGATGATGATGGGGAGGCGATGATGATGTGGAGCCAATGATGATGGGCAGGCAATGATGATTATGGGAAGCCAATGATGATGGGCAGGCAATGATGATGATGGGGAGCCAATGATGATGGGCAGACAATGATGATGATGATTGGGAGGCAATGATAATGATGATGGGGAGGCAATGATGATGGGGAGGCGATGATGATGATGGGGAGGCAATGATGATGATAATGGGGAGTCTTTCCACAGTGCCCTTTCCTGAGCCGTAACAGTGCAGAACGCAGCACAGTGCAGAGGAGAGCTCCATATTTTGTATGGAGCATTATATGGGGACCAGTATTCTTTATGGAGCATTATATTTGGCCCATAATACTGTATGGAGGACTATGTGGTGCCCATAATATTGTATGGAGGACTGTAATTATTTTTTGGTTTGGGGGTCACCGCAACATGAGGAACTGTATTGCGGGGTCACAGCATTAGAAAGGTTGAGAACCACTGCCTTAGATGGATGAGAGAAAGGAAGGGGAAGAATGCCTGGTTGACTAGGTGGTTTCTAGTGCCCCATGACTTCAGCTTCCATGTGGAGCATAGGCCAGGTAACCTACACGGTAACACAGATGTTCTGTCTATACAAAACCACCGAATTTAGGCAGAGGGGGCAGGATTTGTTTGTTCACCTAATTTTGCACATGTTTATGCAGTACATTTTTAAGAAACCTGTTGAAAACGTAAACAGAAAGTCTTCCTGTGACTACCTCATTGAGCAGCTGAGTGAGCCAATCGACCACAATATACACCAGCCCCACTGTCTCCTATGTGTTCTATATACACCAGCCCCGTTTCCTATGTGTTGTATATACACCAGTCCCACTGTCTCCCATGTCTCCCACGTAATGCATATACTAGTGTAACACCACTGCCTGCATCCCTGCATAGCTTCCCATCTCCCACCATGCAGAGACACCAACAATTCAGTGAGCTCTGTCCTCTGCTTGCTGTATGCTGTAAACTCTATGTCCTCTGCTGGCTGTGCATGTTTCCTGGCTGCATGCTTAGTGTGCAAGCATGGGAACTTCCTGATTCTTAAAGAGAGCGTGAGTGATCCTAATGTGTCCCCAGCCTTTTGCTGAGAGGCACTTGAAACTAAAGACACCTCCACTTGTTGGAAGGTGCCTGAGCAAAATTCTCTTTTAGTGTGTGTACAACTCCTGAGTTGCCAAGTCCTTTCCTGTTCCTGCTACCCTGAGGACTGAATACCCAGGCCTGCACCCTGAATCTGTGCCTGTATCTGATCTTTCCTGTTTCTGCCACCCTGCGGGTTGAATACCCAGGCCTGAACCTTGAATGTATACCTGGGTCTGTCCTTGTCTGATCTGGGACCAATCCCTGAACCTGTTTGTACCTAAGTGTGGATCTTTCCTAAACCTGGTGTGTCTGTACCTGTACCTTTTGCTAACTTGCAGTGCCTGAACCAGTACCTATCGCTAAACCTGCTGTGTCTGTACCTGTACCGATCCCTAAAACTGCTGTGTCTAAACCATTACCTATCGCAAACCAGCAGTGTCTGAATCTGTACCTATCTCTAAAACCAGCAGTATCTCAATCTGTTCCTATCTCTGGAACCTGCAGTGTCTGAACAAGTGTCAATCTCTAATCTGTTGTTGCTCTTCAACATTAGTGTTTAGTGAATACACTTGCTGCTTCATTGTAAGTACTCTGTGAATTTGTTCCAGTCTATCTGGTCCGTACCTATCCTTGTATGTGTTCTGTGTGAACCTGACACTGTCTACTCCTTGTGATCAGTCATACCCTGCCTGTCCGCATCTGCGGTCCCCTGCCTATCTGCATCTGCAGTTCCTTGCCTGTCCACATCTGCGGTTTCCTGCTTGACCGAGTCTGCAGTTCCTTGTCCGTCCATTCTGAATCAGGTCCTACCCATTTCTGTATTCCAGTCATATCTGCCAGTGACCCAGTCCTTCTTGAAACTGTACCTGTCCCTCCAGTTTGAACTGACATCTGCCTGTCTGTTTAGCTGTCATGTCCGCTAGCACCTTCATATCTCACTGAAGGTTGAGCTGCTGCATGATCGAGGTCAGTCCTGGTGTAGCACCTGGTCTTACCCCTCCAGGCTCTCCTTGGTCTGTGGCACAATGGGGCCATGATCCATGCTCGCGCTAAACAGTCCGAATGCAAGCATAGAAACCAGTATCAGTGTCTCCTATATGTTGTGTATACACCAGTCCCAAATGTAATGTTCTCCTGTTCCCAGGCAGATTCCCAAGGACCGCAGTGCTTTGGCCACAGGCCCTTTTTTGCTGGCTGCTGGCCCTTTAATTTTTCCCTACACTGTGAGCATGCACACGCAACATGCAATGAAGGAAAGATTACGTCTTGACGCTAGTCAGTGCCAGCGTCAGGATGTTTTTGTGGGTGCAATTAGTGCATGCTGCGCTCCCAGCCTTTTGATGATGAAGCCAGCAGTTACAGTGTCTCCTTTGTGATGTAGGCACCAGTCCCACTGTTACTATGTAATGTATGCATCAGTCCCACTGTCTCCTGTGTAATTTGTACACACCAGCCCAACTGTCTCCCATGAAATGTAGGCACTAACTCCAGTGTCTCTTAAGTAATGTAGTCACAAGCTCCACTATCTCCTATGTGACATATGCACCAGATCCAGTGTCTCCTATGTCATGTGTATACACCAGCTCTAGTCTCCTATGTGATGTATATACACAAGCCCCACTGTCTCCTGTTTAAAGGGAATCTGTTACCCCCTGGATAATTTTGATCTATCACCATGGGCATAAAGGTAACAGAATGATTAAACCAGTCTTACCTGTGTGAATCATAGCTGCGGTGTATATCTTGAGAAATTCATTTAGGCTGTGTTTCCATGATCAGGAAACACAGCGCTTTGGACGGAGCGGAAAGTCCGCTCCGCCCAAAAGCCCCGCCCCCTAGGGAACGCGCGGTCAATCCGGATGTGTTCATTGAACACATCCGGAACACATCCGGAATGACCACAGGGCTACACAGGCCTGTGTTATTTCCCTTGCGTCGCCGCAGCGTCGCCGCAAGGGAACAGGACATGCTGCGATCTAAAAAGACGCACCGCATGTCCGTTAACGCAGGACTGCCGCCTGCGTGTTTTTAAGCATAGTGGAGATGGGATTTCTTGAAATCCCCTCCACTTTGCTGTAACATCTGGACGCTGCGTGTTTGACGCTGCGCCAGCGCACAGCGTCAAACACGCAGCAATTCCTGAGTGTTTCCTGACCGTGGAAACATACCCTTATAATATTTATGTTAATGATTTCTTCCAGGCTCTGGGGCATGTGGAGCCTGGAAGAAATCACTGCCTCCTGACTTCATTATAATGGGACCCCCTCCCAGCAGCATCACACTGACCTGTTCGGCACTGTAATCTGGCGCAAGTACTATGCACGCACGCAGTTACACGAACCCTGTCTGCCCTCCTATGGACAGTGTCTGCATTGATCTTTTGTGCAGGCACAGTGAGTCACTGAGCAGTATCGGAGACTCGCTGGCACCTGCCTAGCACTGAACGCTACTTTGTTAACATGTTGTTTGATAAAAAAAATGCAAAAGTTATCCCACCACTTCACGGTGACCGTAATTAACTAAGTACCGTATATTATTTTCATGCACTATGCTATTTATTTATTTATTTACTGTAGGGTATTTAATCATTATCTTTCTGTGTTTGTTTTTTTCTTTTCAGTGGTCAGTGTGAACGTGTGCTTACACATGCATACCAGTTTATATCCCAGTTCATACCTTTGGTTTTTTTTCTGTCTGTTTGCATCATGTGCATATAAAGGTATGGCCTGCTTTTTCTTTGAGCTGGTCATTATATTGACGTGGTCTCCCATTGCTGTGTGTCCACTAGTCGAGCTCAGTCCTTCTCAGCCCTTATCCACATGCATGTCACTTGACAAACGGTAAGGTTTTTGATATTAGAGTTAGGACTGTCCCAAATACGGTCACAGTGAAGTGGTGGGATAGCTTTCGCATTTTTTTTATCAGAAAACATGCTAAGTACTGTATATTATTTTCATGCACCATGCTATTTATTTATTTGCTGCAGGGTATTTAATCATTATGTTTCTGTCTTTTTTTTTATATATGTACTGGTCACGGTGTCTCGTATGTGATGTATGCAGCAGGCATAGTGTTTCCTACATGATATATATAGCCAATCTCCCATTGCTTGGGTTCTATAAATGTAATGTGAGCAGTGATGAATTCCTCCCTTTGAGGAGATAGGCAGTGCAATATACATCTATGTTTAGAACTACTTAATGCTGCGATCAGGGAGTTATATGCGCTTCAGACCGATACAAACCTGGAAAAGCAGTTGTAACATCATCAACTCCACCTAACATCACAGCCGCACTAAAGAGAAGAAGATTCAGCCATCACATTATGGGTGAGTTAATTAATTGTTTGAGCAACTATAGCAGGATAAATTTCAAGTTGATAATTTTGTATGGCTGCAAATGATGGCATAAATATCAAAATGGCCTTTGGCAGAAACAAGGTTCCCCACCCCTGCGTTAGCCAATTCCTTTCAGTCATAGGGGTGTGCACAGAGTGATTACAGTCACTGCACAGTATACAGACCATGCTGTTCTCTCTCCATGACACTGCGATTGACAGCCTGCTTTATACGCAAACACTTCGCGCACACACACACTCTGCAGTGCAAGCTGTCAAGCGCCGAGGTGTTATTACATCTGCATTCTCAGGATAGTGAGCCATGAATGCAGTCTCTCTGTGCACTCACCTATGACTTACAGCAAGCAGCTACAGAGGGGACATACACTAATTTTCTCCCTGTAGCCTCCAGTAAGGCAGATAGGCATGATCTTAACACCATTCACCTTCAGCTTAACCTCATATCAACAGGTAAATAGCTTTTCCTTACATGAAGGATTCCCTTTAAAGTTGTGCCTTTGCGGTAATGAATTGCACTGTAGAAATTTGATGAACATGAAAGGAAGTGGTTTACTGGCCAAGACCCACAAAAGCGCAGGGTGTTTCCCTGCAAAGTGACTGGACTGCAAAGTGGACCCTTGCGTGTCGCATATAGTTGGTGCAGGCTGTGTCAGAGGATGGTCATTCAGAGACCCCCATGGTAGGGTATGCTTCATCACCTACAGACATTTTAACACAACCTGGCCTAAAGAGACCCTCAACCATAATAAGTGAGATTATTCATTTAACAAATCTTTTGCGCTGAAATATCCATTACTTACTCTGGAAAATCTACTTACAAACCCCGAGCACTAGTGTCAGAGGGGGATTAAAGCCACTGTACCACAAAAGAGAGTTGTATTATATTTTTTGAGGCACAAGGCAAAAGTGATACCTTGTGTGATGATGCCTAGCATAAGGACTGAGGAAGCAGTGCAGGGCACAGGGATTGTAAGAAAACCAAAAGTGAAACCTTATGCCATGCACTGTCCATTCAGGTTCTGCACTTCACATAATATAGTGAATCAGTTTTGACTATTATGCTTCTAAATTACAACTCTATGTCCAAACAATACATTGCTAGTCCAATCAGCCCCATATCTGTATGAAGGTATATTCTATATACACTTGCTTGGGCTTTACCTGGGAGACTGGTGAGACACGCAAAACCATTCATTTACGTGAATAAATGTAATAAAGAAAAGGTACATATTCCAAACCAAACACTTTTTTCTTTTAATGGTTGGAAGTCGGTCTCAGCCAAATGGGCGTGCATAGCACGTGAGTATCAAAACACAATTGGCCAGCTGTACAGGTACTAATCAATATGCCCAGCTGGACTCCTGGCACAAGCTTGACTTCGTTACATGCAAAAACTTTTATGGTATAAAAGTTAACTGCCAAGGAGGAGCAAGATATTTATACTGCACTCTGACTCCCACCCATTTGGTACAAGGCCTGTTCAATACCATTCTGTAGACCAGAGAGGAAAATATCCAGACCATCTCTGTGAGATGAAAACCATCAGGCAACATCAGACTGGAATTGTCTCCCTCCAGCTGACAATGTCTGATGACCATTCCAGCTTTGAAACGTATAAAGCGGGACATGCACGTTTAGTGTGCGCCGAGAGCACTGTAAGGCCGTCGCATCTCTCGCACCTTGCCATGCAACACGGGAAATAACCTCTAACCAAACCAGAGTTAGTTCTGGGAAGAAGGCATGGAATTTATTGACGTCCGAAAGCATCTGTGTCGACCCGCCACCACAATTGTGGGTTACCAGGGCAATGGGTACTCAGAGCCGAGCCCATGGAAGTCTATGGGGATTGTCACAGGTAGCGGTGGCTCGGTCTGTGGCCCTGGCGGTCTGGCGTATGTTGGGGGGTATATTTACAGGGGATAGATTTATATACAGTTCGTGATGCCACCTGTAGTCTCTGGTAATTTGTACCAGCGCTGCTGTAGATCTCTGAGGGGATGGTGAGGCAGCTAGATGTCGGGTCCCCTACAGGTGGGACTGGTCCCTCAAAGTCTATGAAGTTAGTGTAGTCGGGTGCAGATAAATAACACAGTCTCACACGGTCAGCGTCTTTCCATACCTTTACTTGTAAGATGTTCAGGCAGGTCCCAGGGAGGCTGATCCAAGGAGAGTGTATCTTGAGACAGCAGCTGGACAAGTTAGGGGCCTCCTTTACTTTCAACACAATGAGTACAACCAGCCTGAAGCGTAGTTCCCTCAATAACTCCAGCTAATCCATAGCTGTACTGCCCAGTCAGTTTTGTGGTAGGAGCCTTCCTGTGAGAGAGCTGAATTCCTATCTTGCTGATCAGGCTCAAAGTCTTCACTCCCCCTGACCCCAGTTACGTACTGACTATTTGGGGCTGTTTGCCGCGACCTAAGGTCCGGTAAATCTCTGGTTTTCTTACCACTATGCTTGAAGCTAATAGTGATCCTTCGGTCCCCAGTGACCGGTTACAATGTGCAGGACTTCTTCAATCCAAAAGCACTTTTCCAATAATCTTTCCACTGTGCCTTTCGCCTTGTCCTCGCTGGTAGCATAAACACTCACACTTGCAAAAAGTCGTGTAATCACTCCCTTCTTCACTTCCTTTAGAGTTAGTTAACCGATTCTCAGTTATCCACTAGGCAGGAGCACGTCTCTGAACCTTTCACTGTCCTTGAGACAGGTGACTGAAGTATTTCTGCACTAAGCTCTTCTTTCTTTGTCAGTGTCTTCAAGTGAGGTACAGCTCTGACTAGGCTGAGGTGAACTAGACCACCTGTACTAGCCTCCACTTTCTGAACTGATGAAGAACCAGGCTGGACTGCTTCCTCCCTCCTAGTCCCAGCTAGACTCCACACGTCTGCTCTGTCCGAAGACAGGAAACCGACTACTCTAAAATCACTCAACCAATATACACCCTGACCACTCCCTTACAAGTAACTACACTACCCTAAGGGTGTGTCTAGTGTATGTTGAGTGAATGGGTATTGAGCATTAAACTGCTGTCTCGCCACACACTCTCCAGGGTACTGCGTGTGCCTAACACCAGGGCTACACATTCCCCCATGGTAAAAGACAGCACTCCCGGGCTGTAAAATACAAAGAGACATTTTGTTTATGCATGAAAACATCAACATTAAACATTAATTCGTCCCATCCGGGAGGTGAGGATATCTTGAACGTTGCGAAACCAAAAACATTAGATATAGAAAAGTACAAATATTAAATAGCATTCAATAAATATACAGTATTCTTGTGAAGGACCCGCACCAAACCTTCAACGTAGGTCCTGGGTGGGCTGCAGGACATCCGAATGCAGACCTCACTCAGTGCCACACCACACGGGTTTTGTATTCAGAGGTAGTTGTGCTGGTTTTATGTAAAACCAAGATAAAGCACCGAAGCGCAACTATATACAAATAAGTTCTGGGCTGGCACAGTCCTCAACCTCAAAGTCCATTGTAAAACAAAGACACAGATATAATATCACATTATAATAATACTAAAGTGCAAACTTTTTCTCTGTTTACCCAGCCGGGCATTCTACTGTTAGCAATATATAAATGTATTATATACTCGTTTACTTGTGCAAAAATTGGCAAACTTCTTAAACTTTATACAACATTACTTATGGTAGACCCCTATCTGGATCTTACCGGTTCTTTTACTGTTTAATTATTTTCAAATACATTTTCCACCCCGGGGGCTGGAACAATGCGGTGTTCCCTAGATCCCAGAACTAACAAGTCATGTGCTGCTATTAGGGTCTGGGTCGCCACAGTTCTCGTGCGAACCTCTAGGGGCGCAACGGGTACATTCTCCTCACGAGACACCGATTGCGTTTCAATCACAGTTAACGATATGGACCGTGTCATGGATTGCGATTGAGACTGGGTCGCTAGTTGCGATGTAGATATTGCTTTAATTTGCGATGAACTTGCAGGGGGCGATGCTGGGGCACGGCCGGATACTGCTTGAGCTGGAGACGGGGACGCTGCGGTAGTGGTGACGTTACCTGCGTCGGGGACGGGGTCACGGACGATGGTGACGTTAAGGGCATACCATCCCTTCATTCCCCAGTGCCGTGTGTACGTGACAATGTCTCCATTTACTAAGTCCCTCCCGGGATGGCCTTGCGGTAGGTGGGATTCTACGTCCCTGCGACTAACAAAGACCCCTGGGTAGAGGCCCGGTTCACGGATGAAGCCCCAGCCCTTCCGGAGCTGGAACTCAGTCACACACCCCTGCCGCCGCGGTTCCCTCAGGGTACCTTTTTCTCTCCGGACACTCTCCTTGTCCGCGATCAGCTCTGCATGTTGTCGCTGACGATTCCGCTGAGCTTCCCGCTCTTCCTCCTGCTGGCGTTTCTGCTTCTCCTCACGACGCTGCCACTCACGTTCCCACTGGGCGGTGTAGGCGACGTCATCCAGGCGCGCCATCTCGTCCAGTCGACGTCTGGTAACGACGGACAGGACCCCTCCGGTGTCCCTGTCGGGGTTCGATCATCTGCTGCGGCCTCCTGGCCGGGCGGGAGTTCCGGAACTGGCGGTACCTCCTCAACCTCCTTCGCCTCCACCGCTTCACCGGTGGGATCAGGATTGGTACTTTCGGGGCAGCCTCCGGTTGCTCCTTTGCCTTGGGCAGCAGAATCTTCGGTAACTCGAATCGTGGGGGGTCGTTGAGGGGAGAGATCACCGCGTCCCACAGCCGCCGCTGCTCCAGGGTACGCCGGCGTCTCTCGATCTCTTCAAATCCAGGTTGGTGCTGGACCATCTTCTTCAGGCGTGCATTTTCTTCCTTAATTTCTAGCAACGCCTGCTGCAGGTGCAGGACCACGGATGACTCCGGTGCTGGTGGCAGCTTGGCTGGGGCACGGGGCCTGCCTTCCTCCGCTTCCCTGCTCGGCTGCACACGTCCTGCCTCCATGATGTTCCAGAAGATTCTTTCTTCTTCCTCCAGAGACGTCCGGTCTCTTCCGTGGAGGCTGGGTTTGCGTCTCCTCCTCCTCGCAGGGAAGGTGAAGAGGAGGCGGACCTCCTTTGCTGTAGGGCAGGATCGCATATTGTAATAGCACTTTGAGAGGGCCGGCATTTTCTTCGCGCCACAGGGGGGTACACGCCCACGAAGGTACGCCCACCTTCTTCTCCAGCGCCTGAGGGCGCGAATATGGCGACAAAGATGGCGATTTTGGCGCCAAAAGTGCAAACAGTCCTTTTTCACAAAAACAACTCCATAGGCACACAGGGCTCGCTATTTTGCGAGTTTCGCATCCTGTTCGTGACGCCAAAGTTTTGTGTCGACCCGCCACCACAATTGTGGGTTACCAGGGCAATGGGGTACTCAGAGCCGAGCCCATGGAAGTCTATGGGGATTGTCACAGGTAGCGGTGGCTCGGTCTGTGGCCCTGGCGGTCTGGCGTATGTTGGGGGGTATATTTACAGGGGATAGATTTATATACAGTTCGTGACGCCACCTGTAGACTCTGGTAATTTGTACCAGCGCTGCTGTAGATCTCTGAGGGGATGGTGAGGCAGCTAGATGTCGGGTCCCCTACAGGTGGGACTGGTCCCTCAAAGTCTATGAAGTTAGTGTAGTCGGGTGCAGATAAATAACACAGTCTCACACGGTCAGCGTCTTTCCATACCTTTACTTGTAAGATGTTCAGGCATGTCCCAGGGAGGCTGATCCAAGGAGAGTGTATCTTGAGACAGCAGCTGGACAAGTTAGGGGCCTCCTTTACTTTCAACACAATGAGTACAACCAGCCTGAAGCGTAGTTCCCTCAATAACTCCAGCTAATCCATAGCTGTACTGCCCAGTCAGTTTTGTGGTAGGAGCCTTCCTGTGAGAGAGCTGAATTCCTATCTTGCTGATCAGGCTCAAAGTTTTCACTCCCCCTGACCCCAGTTACGTACTGACTATTTGGGGCTGTTTGCCGCGACCTAAGGTCCGGTAAATCTCTGGTTTTCTTACCACTATGCTTGAAGCTAATAGTGATCCTTCGGTCCCCAGTGACCGGTTACAATGTGCAGGACTTCTTCAATCCAAAAGCACTTTTCCAATAATCTTTCCACTGTGCCTTTCGCCTTGTCCTCGCTGGTAGCATAAACACTCACACTTGCAAAAAGTCGTGTAATCACTCCCTTCTTCACTTCCTTTAGAGTTAGTTAACCGATTCTCAGTTATCCACTAGGCAGGAGCACGTCTCTGAACCTTTCACTGTCCTTGAGACAGGTGACTGAAGTATTTCTGCACTAAGCTCTTCTTTCTTTGTCAGTGTCTTCAAGTGAGGTACAGCTCTGACTAGGCTGAGGTGAACTAGACCACCTGTACTAGCCTCCACTTTCTGAACTGATGAAGAACCAGGCTGGACTGCTTCCTCCCTCCTAGTCCCAGCTAGACTCCACACGTCTGCTCTGTCCGAAGACAGGAAACCGACTACTCTAAAATCACTCAACCAATATACACCCTGACCACTCCCTTACAAGTAACTACACTACCCTAAGGGTGTGTCTAGTGTATGTTGAGTGAATGGGTATTGAGCATTAAACTGCTGTCTCGCCACACACTCTCCAGGGTACTGCGTGTGCCTAACACCAGGGCTACACACATCATAGTGAGGAGTTCGGCTAGGTGGAAAGAGCAAAGATCATTCTCACCCGCATGGACAACCAAAATTACGAGAGAGGAAGCGACCTGAGCTATACGAACAACTTCATGGAGAACCTGAGACCAGGTCAATCCCCTGATTCCTCTCCAGAAGGCATTGATGCCGTGAAAACCAAGGCCTATTCCACCCGGCTGATGCTCTGCCCTTCTGCCCAGAAAACGTATGAATGCCCAAGAATCCACACAGTGGGTTTTACACCTCCTGAAATTTTTTTTTAAAGTTAATGGATTGATAAATTCAGTCTGATGTACCTGGTAAAGCAAGAGGAACGCCATCTACCAATACGCTGAATTTCAGGGTTAGATAAACTGGCGTGGGCCGCTTCCATAGCCGCTCCAATCCTGAATGAGTGGGTACCAAACTCCCTAGGAGGAAGGCCCAGGTGAAGTAAGGATTTATAAAAGAGGGATTGGAACTGAAATACCGGTAGGGGGTAACCTTCATCATGGGAGAAAAAAGCCCCACCAGAACGGCGGACTGCTAAATAATTGTTAACTAGATTTAAAGAACACATAGCACCAGGAACTGGAAAAAGAGATACCCATGAACTCATAACCGACAGATCAGTCTTGGATTTACGAATCCAAATGCAAAGACTCCCGTCGCAGAGGGAGACGTCATCAAGTATGCTTTGACGAGGGAACAAACTCACTGATGCGTAAAGCACTGAAAAAGCAATAACTAATGCAGCAGATAAAAGTGCAGATTCAAAAGGAGAAGAACAGATGGCAGGTGTGCCGTTAATGAAACGGGTAAGCAAATTGAAAGAAATAGGCCGTCTGCTCTCCTGACGAATGTGTCCCCTACTCCAACCTTTGTTGGCCTGACGAATGATAAAAAGTTTGGTAACATCCATCCAACCAAAAAGTCGAAAGTAAAATGCCAAACTAGATATGCGGTTCTGAGCAACTGCTCCAGATACTTTACCTTCGAAGCACTGGGGTAAGTAATCAATGGTAACTTCCAAACAGGTGTCATGGGATGACAAAATCGGTCTGTCCCCAACTAAATTATACCACTCTCTCTGCGCTTTACCTTAAGAACGCCATGTAGATGGGGCTACTGTCACGACGTATAACAGATATATTCAAAGATAGCAACCTATATCTAATGTGACATCATTCTAAATTTCATATAATAGAGAAAATATACATGTATCTGCCAGCAATGTCTTACCTGACATAATATCCTATGTATTGTGGGTCAATACTGTGTACGTATCACGCTGTCTCTGGATAGAGGTGGACCGGGGTCTATGCTGACCCTGAACTGGGGTCCTGACTAGTCCCTCTACCTGGAGGTACTGTTAATGGTACAGAGGTCCAGGCCGCCAGCGTAACCCTGTCTCCTGTAGATCCCTGACCACTGTAATCTAGTTCTGAGAAGGACCCTGATTACCACCACAGGGAATGGCAGGTAACAGCTTACACACAGTCTAAGACAAACGAGACAGACAAGGGGTAAAGAAAACACAGCCTTGCATACAACACTTCCACTACAGAGGAACACAAAAGGTTAAGGAGATAAACAATAAGCGAGGAGAGGAAAAACCACAACAGGCACTCTTAGCTTAAGTCTTCTCAGAAACGATCCGCTCTGCTGGTCTGAATGAATGCTTTCACCGGCAACTTCCCCAGCAGACCAGCAGGTATATGAAGGAAGCTAATTAACAAAACATCAATCGCAGCTGGGTGAGGCTGGTGGGCCCAGCACCGAGAGAGAAAGAATTAACTCCCTCAGTGCCGAAAAACACCCAGCACCAGAAACTCAGCTGTGCGAAGTCAGGGTGTGCAATCGCGACGATCTCCGCCGCGACACACCCGTGACAGCTACCAACGATTTCACCAGGTCCATTAAACATCCTCCACCACTTGCAACATGAGAAACGGGCATGGGTGCCCCTGCACTTTGGCCGTGGGTAAACAGTCTCTAAATTTTTGCCAATCAAAACAAGAAAGAGAGTCAGCAATTACATTGATAGTACCTGGGATGTGGCGAGCTTTAAACCAGATGGAGTGTACCATACTCATGTTGTCCATCCAAAAACAAATTTGTCTATCCCGGAGAGAGGAACCCCAGATGGCAATAACCGTGACCATGGGGAATAATTCTAACAAAGTGGGATTTTTTACCCAGCCTGAGGAGAGCCAGGACTCCAGCCAACGTTTTGCACACCATTGATCCCCAAAAATAACACTGAAACCTGACGACCAGGCGGCATCAGAAAGAAGGGAGGGATCCACATTAGTCACTTCCGAGGACTGAAAACACTTGTGACCATTGTAGAACAAGAGGAACTCTTTCCACACCAGCAAATAAGCTTGTAAAGCTGGTTTTATTCAAATTCTGTGATGGGGAAGCTCTATACCTCTGTTTGAAAGGGACAGAAGTCTTGTAAAAATTCTTCCCATGGGCATTACAGGACATGCGAATGTGAGTGTAACGCTGGTATTGTCTGTACTTTGTTTTCCAGCGTTACTCTGCATGTTTTTTGCATTAACCCTTTTGCTCCTTTCCCCCTAACCAGCTGGGATACTGTTGTCTGTTACCTATATGGATGCTGCTCAGTTCCCGGCTCTGCTGCGTACCTGTACTTGCGTGAGTGGCTCCGCTGCTTTGCATGACCGCCCGCATGTGCGGTTCCTGACTTGCTGTGAAAGCCGTCCGTAGCTTGCAAAGTCCTCTGCAGTGGTGCATGACTTACTGCGTGGTTGGCAGCAGCCATTGTTGGGTTCCCTCTGTGTTGTGCTGTCTGTCTCTGCATAGGGGGCGCGGCCCACACCTGTCCTGCTTTTATGTGGATTGGGTGTTTACTAGAATTACTGCTCCAGCCTATCGCTGTGAAGCAGCTCATATATAAAGTTCCCCAGCCCTAGTGGGCGTTGCCAGAGCTTCACATTGAATCCACACTGAATCCCTGAACCTAGCCGTATGTGGTTGTGTGTTCAGCTCCTGCTCTGAAGTTGATCAGCTCTGGAGAGCTGATTCCCTGTTCCTGCTGTGTCTTGTTCCCTGATCCTGGATCAAACCCGGTACCTGAATGTCTGAATTGTGTCTTGTGTTTCCGCCTATGCTGGGGGCTGATTACCCAGATCGCCGTTCCTGGAGGCTGTATATCCAGGCCTGTTCCTGCTGTGTCTAATTACCTGAACCCCTGATCTTGGATCGCATCCTGTACCTGACTGTCTGAACTGTGTCCTTTGTGTTATGTTCCTGAAATCCTGCTGTGTCCAGAACCCTGTGCCAGTGACTGTGAATCCTTGCTATATAACCTGAGTTCATCTTGGAAGAAGGAGTCCGGTGTGTGCTGAGTTTCTGTTACTCTGTGCTCAGCCTCTGTGCAATCCCCGGCCAGCTCCCGTTGAGCCTGGCGGGGCTTGCACCAGACCGCTGGGGTTCCTTTTCAGGTCGCTGCCAGATGTCCGGATCCTATGCCTGATGACCATGGCCTGATGTCCGATGTCCGACGACCACTTCCAGATGTCCGGATCCTATCCTTCCTGCCTGATGTCCGGATCCTGCCGATCATTGCCAGATGTCCGGAGCCTGCTGATCGGTGCCAGATGTCCGGAGTCCGAGGCCTGTGTTCCAGTCCGTGTTCCTGTGATTCAATCCATGTTCCTGTCCGTGTTCCTGACTCCCTGAGACCCAATCCGTGTTCCTGATGTTCTTGTCCGTGTTCCTGACTCCCTGAGATCCAATCCATGTTCCTGTCTGTGTTCCTGACTCCCTGAGATCCAATCCGTGTCCCGGTTGTTCCTGTGCAGTCTAACTCTGTTTCAGCCATCAGCTCCTGATTCCAGTTACCTGCCTGTTACCTGTCGGTTTGCCTGTCTGCCATCCGTCTGCAGTTCCATCCAGAGGCTCGGACGTCATCTGCAGAGATCCCCGGCTCTTGCCTGCTCACCTAGGAGCGATCATCTGCCATCTGACTGCAGCTCCATCCGGAGGTTCGGACATCATCTGCAGAGATCCCCGGCTCTTGCCTGCTCACCTGGGAGCGATCATCTGCCATCCGACTGCAGCCTACCTGGAGGCTCCACCATATCAGGTCGTATATACCTGCCTGTCCCAGAGACTGCCTTGGTCACTAGCCGTGACAACCTGCCTGTCCCAGAGACTGCCCTGGTCACTAGCCGTGACAACCTGCCTGTCCCAGAGACTGCCCTGGTCACTTGCCGTGACAACCTGCCTGTCCCAGAGACTGCCTGGTCACTTGCCGTGACAACCTGCCTGTCCCAGAGACTGCCCTGGTCACTTGCCGTGACAACCTGCCTGTCCCAGAGACTGCCCTGGTCACTAGCCGTGACAACCTGCCTGTCCCAGAGACTGCCCTGGTCACTTGCCGTGACAACCTGCCTGTCCCAGAGACTGCCCTGGTCACTAGCCGTGACAACCTGCCTGTCCCAGAGACTGCCCTGGTCACTTGCCGTGACAACCTGCCTGTCCCAGAGACTGCCCTGGTCACTTGCCGTGACAACCTGCCTGTCCCAGAGACTGCCCTGGTCACTAGCCGTGACAACCTGCCTGTCCCAGAGACTGCCTTGGTCACTTGCCGTGACAACCTGCCTGTCCCAGAGACTGCCTTTGTCACTTGCCGTGACAACCTGCCTGTCCTGCCGGTTCCTCCTTGGTCTACCCTGTGATGACGTCTGTCCTGGGTCGGTGTCTGATGTTCTCCTGCTGAGCCTGTGCTACGCCTGAGGCCTGAGAGAGAGGCCGTCCTAGTATGCCCGTGCCAGATGACCCTGGACTTCATCAACCCGTGATGACCCCGCCATCGTCTGACGTTCGTCCTGGGCCGGTGTCTGATGTTCTCCTGCTGAGCCTGTGCTACCCCGAGGCCTGAGAGTGAGGCCATACTAGTATGCCCGTGCCAGATGATCCTGGACTTCATCAACCCGTGATGACCCCGCCATCGTCTGAAGTCTGTCTGAGGTCGGTGTCTGATGTTCTCCTGCTGAGCCTGTGCTACGCCTAAGGCCTGAGAGAGAGGCCGTCCAAGTATGCCTGTGCCAGATAACCCTGGACTGCATCTACCCGTGATGTCCTCCAGCACTCGTCTGTGATCCTGAGTTGTGTACCCTTCTCTGATGTGCGGAATCGGGAGCCCGGTCTTATGTTCTGTTTATGTACTTTGTTTCTTTAAGTAAACTTTATGTTTCTTCTTACCTGAAGTTGTGCGGTGTTGTCTAGTCCTGCAGGTCGCCACCTTGCCCACATGCTCAGCTGCCACGGATCCCGGTCGCTGCCCTTCCTAGTCCGGGCAGGCCCGGGTCTCCCTCCGTGGTCCAGTGGGTCCACATTCTCTTACCATCTGGGACCCATGCCTCACGTCGTCGTGGACTGGCGGCGTGAGAGCATTGGCTAGCTAGGCAAGCTATGCCATGTCCCGACGCCCCACGCCGTGGGAAGCGCCACAGTGAGAAGACTCAACAACGACTGCATCTGTCGTAGTGTAACTTTTCGGACAGAGCAAACACCTTTAATCAGTGACAGCTATTTTGAAATTTTTTCAGAAGGAAGCCGAAAAAACCATTGCCATGGAATCGACCTCAATCCCTAAAGAGGATAGGATGGTGGAAGGACCAAAAGTTTTTTCGGTGGATACAGGAACACCAAAATGTGACATGAAAAAACGGAAAGTGTCCAACCAAATCTGGCAGGAACTGGAGTCCTTTGGACTCACAAACAAAAAATCATCGAGATAATGGATAATCACTTGGGAACCGGTCTCATATTTGACTCTAGGAAAGAACCAATTTATTTGAAATAATAGCAAGAAACAGAGCAACCCATAGGCAAACATGTATAATAATAAGAACAATCTACAATGCAACCCAACAGGTGATGACAACTGGATGAACTGGCAAGAGACTGAAAGCAGATTCAATGTCTGATTTCGCCATTAAGGCCCCAGGGCCAGCCTTTCTAATCAGCATGATAGCCTGATCAAAGGAAATGTATATGACCGATGAGTCGCTTTCCAAAATGCCGTCATTTACCGATGATCCTTTGGGGTAGGAGAGGTGTTGAATGAGCCAAAACTTGCTGGTACCTTTTTTGGGAATGATTCCTAATGGGGAAACATGCAAATTGTAATATGTTGGGGTCGAGAACTGACCTTTTATTCTGCTTATGGAGACCTCTTTCTGAACCTTATCTGTAAGATTTAGTGGAAAATCCTGTGCCGATTTTAAGTTTGGGGAAAAATACGACTGTCTAGTGAAAGAAAAGGGGATAAAAAAAACATAACTGAAACCAAAACGTAACTGGGCTCCTGCTTCCTTATTGGGGTAGTGGCTGAGCCAAGGCCCCCGTCGTGGTTACGCTCACTGGGGTCCTTAGGTTCTGAGTGGTTGGTGGATTTTGTGGGCAATTTTGGGGAGGGATGAGGGCATTTGATTGTCGCATGGGAGCCTCCACAGACCGATCACTCATGTTTGTATTTGCATAGTCAGAAAAAACAACAGTGCCCTTCATTGAACAGCCAACAGGAGTCGGGTCTGCGGACGGCCACTTACCCTGCTCTGAAGGTGTGGGCAGAGGCCGCTGTGTGAAAAGGGGTGTGACTCTTATAATAATTCTCAGAGTGCCTCCACTAAGGTCACACCTTTCTAGGCTACCATCCGAGTATCTTACCTAGGGCTCCAACTAATGCTCTGGATATGGCTGTGGAGTAAAGGTTGACTGCGATGAGGCAAAATCTGGTGGTTCTGAAGGAATTTTTGACCTCAGCTCAAGAACGTTACAAGAAATCGGCTGATAGGTTACGTAAACCAGCACCCATGTTCAAGGTAGGAGATTCCGTGTGGTTATTCACTAAAAATCTGAAATTAAATGTTCCTTCACAGAAACTTGGACAGAAATGTATCAGTCCTTTCAAGATCAACAGTATTGTGAGCCCTGTGGCCTGTCATCTGAAGCTGCCTAGGGCTATGAAGGTACACCCTGTTTTCCATGTTTCCTTACTAAAGTCTATACCTCCTAATACCTTTCAGGGACGTATTGTGCCACCTCCGCAGCCTGTGGTGATTGATGAAAAAGAACAAATTGGGGTGGAAGAAATTATTGACTCTAAGATTTGCAGGAATCAGCTCCAATATTTGATAAGATGGCAGGGGTACCCCTGAAGAGAACTTTTGGGAACCTGTGAAAAACATCAATGCCCAACAGAAAATTTCTCGTTTCCATCAGAGAGTCTCTGACAAGCCGGGTCCAGGATCGTCCTGAGGCCGCTTCTAAGGAGGGAGTAATGTCAGGACTCTGAATATTTTTGATTACCTTTTGGGCATTTCTGGCCTCTTTCAAGATGGCATCTTTTGTCTCATGTGCTCTTGTCTTCCTGCCTTATAACTCCACCCCAGCCTCTAGTGAGTGCTAGAGTATTCTGCCTGTGTCCTGTTCCTGGTGGCTTCTTGGTTTTCTGCCTACTCCTGTAATCCTGTGGATCTCCTGTTTCCTGTTCTCAGAGTTTCTGCTGCATATGCCTGTTGCCAGTATTCCTTCTGTTTCTGGCTGCTCGTGCTGCTCCCTCTGTGCCTCCGACCTCACCTGCATTTTGCTAAACACATAAGCTGGTTTCTGCTCTGTCTCTGTCTGCCTTCGGTGGATTAGAGGCAAAGCACGGGACTGTTCTGTATTACCTGAGACTTCCTGCCCAGGCCCCCTGGATCATCTAATGTATTTTATGGACTTGCTTATATACAGTATATATCTATCCGTGTATGGACTTGACAAGGACTACTTGTTTAAGCATCCTAAGGTGTGAACTGCGCTTTACAGACTGCTCCGCTGTTTGCTTTTTCCCCTGAGATTTCCAACAGACTTTGTTAAGTTTTTATTCAACATTGCGCTGTTTATGGACTTGAGTTTTCTTCTGCACTTGTTTGAAATACTGTATGTTAATAATATCGACTTTTCCACCTATAAACTGTTCTGTAGTTTCTTTAGTCCAAGTAAGAAGTCTCCTGAGTTATCCATTATTATCTTTATAAGTGGGCACTGTACCCATAGTTGGAACTTGTGGTGGCATTGGCCCCTGCAGGGGGTTTAAAATTTGTGTGGGAGTTGGTGGGTGGGCATAGCAGCAGTGCTGTTTATTAGAATAGCACTAACTGCATCAGTTTGTGCAGGGTCTGTGCAAAGTGCAGGGGTACTGTGCAGTGCCATTATGACAAACAGGAAGGAAGGAGCTAATCAAAAACCTGTAAACATTGGGACACAAGCTTTAACCCTTTCAAAACAGGGCACACCAGTCAGGGGCATTCAATAAAGGATTGAAGGGCCCCACAATTTCAGGGTTTTCCCACTTTTACATGCTGTCAAGTCAATTGGCTTCCAAGTTCCTATAGCACTATAGAGTTGAATTAGATTGTGATCCCACAGGAGACTGACATTACACTACATATTCACCATGGTGGAAAATGATGGCACTACGTTTACAGAGAAAGAAGTAGACTTGGCTGCACTGGGATGTGCATGTGCAAAGTTCTGGTACTGGATGTTCTCTGGGTGAGCGGAAGTGAGTGACCCCGTGTCTACTCTGTAATCATGGTGTAGTATTATTGCTTAGTTTGGGGTCATAGTATTCTCTGAAGCCTTTTCTGCCCCTGGCTACAACAGCAAAGGTCACAAGCTCTGATTCTGCAGGTCATTGCCAAACCAATACATTATATGTTTGAGCTACTGGAGCATATATATAACTTAAAGGTCCCTCAGGGAGACTGTGAACGGTGCAGAGAGGGTTCAATTAAAATCTGTATATGTATGTATTTAACAAAAATCAAACGCTGCAAGTTTTACTTTTATGTAATTTTTAAAACAAAAAAATCCAGATTAAACATTTACACAGTTACATGTCTAAGATACCAATATATTTATTGTATACATAAACTATATGGTATAACACCGATTCATTCAAATCAGGAAATACAAAATCTCAGCTTTTCCCAATATGTACAGCTTAGGCTGTGAAAATTGTACATTTCATTATATGCTGCCATCTCATTCATATCAAATAGTCAATAAAATACAGTATAAGGGCCCGGTCACACTGGTGAGTAGCAGCATATAACTTGGACGAGTGCTATCCGATGTTTCATTGGATAGCACTTGCTCCAATGTTATACTATGGAGCAGTGCCAACTAGCCGAGTCGGCATGATAAAAAAACGATGCATGCTGCGATTGGCAGAATATATCAGCCGGCGCACACTACACCCATACAGGTCATACAAACATCGAACAGCACTCACATGTCATCCGAGGGCAGTCTGATATACGCCTACTCACAGAATGGAGAAGATGGAGAAATTAAGATCTCCATCTTCTCCGCACCTGTGCTCCAATTCTCGCATGCGAGAAAATCACAGTAAAGTGACACTAGGCTCACACTCACAGCAGAGCTTGAACAGAGGGTCATTTGCATCTAGCATCTCATTCTCTCGCATGAAAGAATCATCGGATGCTACTTGCCAGTGTGAGCGAGCCCTAAAGAAGGTCCAGTCTGTGACAAATCAGGAGGCCAGTCGCCCTCTGACCACATTGTGCCACACATGCTTTCCCCAATGTACCAATCCTAAGACCTCAAGTAAAAATGGAGGAGGAAATTGTATTTGAACAGTTGGAAAGGGAAAGACGCTCATTAGAAAGGACATCATCATCTTTGAGTCACTGCACTATATACTATATATCTGTACTGTAATTTTTACATGGTCTGCAGAACTGGTATCTACTATATGCTCACTGTATGGCAGTATTCAATAATATGATTGCTATCTGCTAAGTTGCCCCCTATAACCACTGGAATTATGGTGCACCTCATTAGTAATAATAACCTATTGTTTGTGGGACCACTCAGATGTGTTTCACCCATATATAGCAAACTTATAGCTACACCTCTGCCAGTAATCATCATATTTTTGGAGGATTCTTAACCCTTAATGACCAAGCCATTTTGTAGGTTAAAGACCAGGCCAATTTTTACAATTCTGACCACTGTCTCTTTATGAGGTTATAACTCTGGAACGCTTCTACGGATTTTGGCGATTCTGAGAATGTTTTCTAGTGACATATTGTACTTCATGATAGTGGTAAAATTTCTTCAATATAACTTGCGTTTATTTATGAAAAAAACGGAAATATGGCAAAAATTTTGAAAATTTTGCAATTTTCAAACTTTAAATTTTTATGCCATTAAATCAGAGAGATATGTCACAAAAATTAGTTAATAAATAACATTTCCCACATGTCTACTTTACATCAGCACAATTTTGGAACCAACATTTTTTTTTGTTAGGAAGTTATAAGTGTTAAAAGTTGACCAGCAATTTCTCATTTTTCCAACAAAATTTACAAAACCATTTTTTTTAGGGACTACCTCACATTTGAAGTGAATTTGAGGGGTCAATATGACAGAAAATACCCAAAAGTGACACCATTCTAAAAACTGCACCCTCAACGTGTTCAAAGCCACATTCAAGAAGTTTATTAACCCTTTAGGTACTTCACAAGAATTGAAGCAATGTGGAAGGAAAAAATGAACATTTAACTTTTTTTCCCAAAATTTTTCTTTCGACACAATTTTTTTAAATTTTGTCAAGGGTATCAGGAGAAAATGAACCACAATATTTGTTGTACAATTTCTCCAGAGTACACCGATACCCCTTGTGTGGGGGTAAACCACTATTTGGGCGCATGGCAGAGCTCAGAAGGGAAGCAGCGCCATTTGACTTTTTTGGCTGGAATTGAGATTGGACGCCATGTCGCATTTGGAGAGTCCCTGTGTGCCTAAACAGTGGAAACCCCCCACAAGTGACCCCATTTTTGAAACTGGACCCCCCAAGGAACTTATCTAAATGTGTTGTGAGAGCTTTTAACCCCCAAGGGCTTCACAGAAGGTTATAACGTAGAGCCGTAAAATTAAAAAATCATATTTTTTCCACAAAAATGATCTTTTCATCCCAATTTTTATTTTCCAAAGGATAAAAGGACCCCAAAATTTATTGTGAAATTAGTCATGAGTACGCTAATACCCCATATGTGGGGGTAAACCACTATTTGGGCGCATGGCAGAGCTCGGAAGGGAAGCAGCGCCATTTGACTTTTTTGGCTGGAATTGAGATTGGACGCCATGTCGTATTTGGAGAGCCCCTGTGTGCCTAAACAGTGGAAACCCCCCACAAGTGACCCCATTTTGGAAACTAGACCCCCCAAGGAACTTATCTAGATATGTGGTGAGAGCTTTGAACCCCCCAAGGGCTTCACAGAAGGTTATAACGTAGAGCAGTAAAATTAAAAAATCATATCTTTTCCACAAAAATGATCTTTCCATCCCCAATTGTTATTTTCCAAAGGGTAACAGGACCCCAAAAGTTATTGTGCAATTTGTCCTGAGTACGCTGATACCCCATATGTGGGGGTAAACCACTATTTTGACGCATGGCAGAGCTCGAAAGGGAAGGAGCGCCTTTTTCAAATGCAGACTTTGATGGAATGGTCTGCGGGTGTCATGTCACGTTTGGAGAGCCCCTGATGTGCCTAAACAGTAGAAACCCCCCACAAGTGACTCCATTTTGGAAACTAGACCCCCCAAGGAACTTATCTAGATGTGTGGTGAGCACTTTGAACCCCCAAGTGCTTCACAGAAGTTTATAACGTAGAGCCGTGAAAATAAAAAAATCATATTTTTTTCCACAAAAATAATCTTTTTGCCCCCAAATTTTTATTTTTATAAGGGTAACAGGAGAAATAGGACCCCAAAAGCTATTGTGCAATTTGTTCTGAGTACGCTGATATCCCATATGTGGGGGGGAACCACTATTTTGACGCATGGCAGAGATCGGAAGGGAAGGAGCACCGTTTTTAAATGCAGACTTTGATGGAATGGTCTGCGGGTGTCATGTCGCGCTTGGAGAGCCCCTGATGTGCCTAAACAGTAGAAACCCCCCACAAATGACCCCATTTTGCAAACTAGACCCCCCAAGGAACTTATCTAGATGTGTGGTCAGCACTTTTAATCCCCAACGGCTTCACAGAAGTTTATAACGTAGAAATGAACAAATCTACAAAAGGTGAAGAATTGGTTTTCTTTTTTACGCTGTTCCTCGTGCGGTATTAGTGATTAGGCGACTTTATTCTTCGGATCGGTGCGATTACAGCGATACCAGATTTACATCCTTTTTTCATGTTTAGCTTCTGTCACACTCTAAAAGATGCTTTTTTTTGGAATAATTTTTTGTAAGAAATTTTTGCATCGCCGTATTTTGAGAGCTATAATTTTTCCATATTTCGGCTGACAGAGTTATCTTGGGCTTATTTTTTGCGGGACGAGCTGATGTATTTATTGGTACCATATTCGGGCACATAAAGTTTTTTGATCGCTTCCTATTCCGATTTTTGTGGAAGCAGAATGAACAAAAACCAGCAATTCAGGAATTGTTTTTTTTTTTTTTTTCCCTCCATTCCGCGTGTGGTAAAATTGATAAAGCAGCTTTATTCTTCGGATCACTACGATTACAGCGATACCTCATTTATATATTTTTTTTATGTTTTGCCGTTTTTTACACAATAAAAAATTTTATAGAAAAAATAATTATTTTTGCATCAGTTTATTCCGAGAGCTATAACTTTTTTATTTTTTCGCTGATGATGTTGTATAGCAGCTTGTATTTTGCGATACAAGATGACGTTTTCAACGGTACCATGGTTATTTATATCTGACTTATTGATCGCGTGTTATTGCACTTTTTCCAAGCGGTATGATGATACCGCTTGGAAAAGTATAATTTACTACTTTTTTGTGTTTTTTTTTTTACAGCTTTCACTGAAGGGGTTAACTATGGTTACGCTTTTATAGATGGGATTTTTACGGACGTGGCGATACCTAACATGTGTATTTTTTTTGTTTTTTATTTTTTTTATTACATAAAATTGTGTATTTTTTAGGGGATTTTTTTTAATTATTTTTTAATATTTTTTTTACAATTTTTTTAAAAAAATGATTTTTTTTAACTTGTCTCTTTATGGGACTTTCACTTTTTTTACTTTTTATTGCAGTTACAATGCATTGCAATGCTCCAGCATTGCAATGCATTGTACCTATGGGGAAAGCTGCTGTGACCATGATCACAGCAGCTTCCCGTAGCTAGATGACCCGGAGGTTGTCATGACAACCCCCGGGTCATCAAGGCAGAGATCGGGCCCTGCAAATACATTGCAGGGCGCCGATCTGAGGCAGAGGGAGCTCCCGACCCTCTGCCTCCCCCCCTGAGCTCTGCGATCGCGCTGGATCGCAGCAGTCAGGGGGTTAACAGCCAGGGGCGGTGGGGGCTCGCTCTGGCTGTCAGTGCAGGAAGCCTGGCCACTGCAGCGCCGGCTCCTGCATGATCGTGCTGGAGAAGCTGAAATTTCAGTTCTCTGCACGATCGCTGCTGTGTTTGGTCAGTCAGATTGACTGACCAATCCAGCGCTGTGGATGCGGGGACTGACGGCAAAGGTCCCCGCACCACTTGCCGTGCTGTCAGCTGTCTATGACAGCTGTCGGCATGATCTACCACTGCGGTTTACACGCAGTGGAGATCAAAGGCATGACGTGCACAGTCCGTCCTGGTGCTGGAACTGGCACTTCCCATGACGGACTGTGCACGTAATTGGACAGTAGGGTTAAACTGAAAGTGACTGTACAATAAAGATAACATCTAAGGGACCCTATATACAGTAGATAGCTGTCTCTCCCGACTCCTTCATACACCTTCAGCGGTAGTCAGTGAGGCTGCGTGGAGTCCCTGGCTAACCTGAAGTGAACTCGATAGCATGGGAAAAAGTTCAGAAACTTTCCCACGCAAATCAGTTCATCCCCGTTCAGGCGGGGAGCCTGCGCAGACATGATTTCATTCACTCCGCAGTGGTTTACAGCAGGGCCGGTAGCATTAGCATCGGTCCCTGTTGTAAACTAGTTAACCCCTTGTGATGGATTGCAGCGGGGGACCTGACTGAATGGCGGAGAGGTATGGATATTGTTGCTTTTTTATCTTATTTATTTTTCACAGGAGAACAAGGGATTCAGTTGGATTAGCAGAATAATAAATTTGGTCAAAAACTTTGAGTACCGTATATACTCGTGTATAAGCCGAGATTTTCAGCACCTTTTTTCGTGCTGAAAATGCCCCCTCGGCTTATACACGAGTCATAGGGCAGAAACCAGTGGGGGAGGGGATGCCGCGGCAGGAGCCGGTGGCTGGGATCATACTCACCCCCCCGTACCATCGCTGAGGGTCCCTGCAATCCTGCTTTCTCCCTTGCTTCCTGCAGCTCTTTAGCACTGAGCGGTGACGTAATACCCGCTCATTAAGGTCATGTAATATGGACGCGACGCCACTCCCATGGGCGTCGCCTCCATATTCATGGCCTTAATGAGCGGTATTACATCACCGCTCAGTGCTGGAGAGAGCTGCAGGAAGACAGGGAGAACGCAGGATTGCAGGGACGCTCAGCGATGGCACGGGGAGGGTGAGTATGATGGAGGAGAGGACAAGGAGCACGGAACAGGACGGGGGGGAGAACGGTGGACGGGGGAAGCATGGAGGAGGACAGGGGGAGAACGGAGGACGGAGAAGCATGGAACAGGACGGGGGGGGAGATCGGTGGACGGGGGAAGCATAGAGGAGGACGGGGGAAGCATAGAGGAGGACGGGGAGAACGGAGGACGGGAGAAGCATGGAGCAGGTCGGGGGGGAGATCGGTGGACGGGGGAAGCATAGAGGAGGACGGGGAGAACGGAGGACGGGGGAAGCATGGAGCAGGACGGGGGGGGAGATCTGTGGATGGGGGAAGTGTGGAGGAGGACGGGGAAGCATGGAGCAAGACAGGGGAGGATGGAGGGCACAGCGGAGGATGGAGCAGGAGGGGGGAGTACAGAGGAGAATGGGGGAGCACAGAGCTGGATGGGGGAGCAAGGAGCAGGACGGGGCAGCACAGAGCAGGAGGGCAGTTTATACACCCGGCTTATACATGAGTCAATAATTTTTCCCAGTTTTTTGTGGCAAAATTAGGGGGGTCGGCTTATACACGGGTCGGCTTATACACGAGTATATACGGTAATTATTTCATTAAAAGAATTTTTAATTAATGTGTGTGTCTTTTTTAACCCTTTACTACTATAAGAGTAATAATGGATAGTTGTCTTATTGACACCTCTCCATTATTAACCCGATAAATGTCACCTTTTAATAGCAAGGTGACATTAACCCCTTATTAACCCACGAGCCACTGCTAAAGGCAATGGGAATAAAGAGGCTAAGTGCCAGGGAAGGCGCATCTAATAATAGATTTGCCTTTTCTGGAGTGGCTTGGGACAGATGTTTGTAGCCAGGGGGGGCCCAAAAACAATGGTCCCTCTCTAGGCTATGAATATCTGTCCTCAGTCACTGGCTTTCCCTCTCTGGCGGAGAAAATACAGCAGGAGCCCACGCATTTTTTTTCAACAACTTTACCCATTAATTTAACACCTACATTTCCCAAATTTTGCACACATACACTAATCTAATTATTAGTCAAAAACATATATAAAACTAAATGAAATGAAATGGTTTACTGTATGTAAACCATGTGTCATTTCATGTCAGGTTCAGTAATGATTTTACAGAAACCGGCAATTGATTTAGCGGCTATTATGCTATGTAGAACTCTATGAACTATAAATATTTATATATATAAATATATGTGTCTCAATGACATGTGTATAAATATATATATTATATATATATATATTATATGTATTCTATGTGTATATATCTATTCTTTCGATTCTTTATTAAACATGTCAGTGTCATTTTACAGTATTCCGCACTGAATTGCCGGCTTTTCTAAAGGACACCGGTGCGTATTTCTTGCAAGTCACACTTTTGGTCTGTGTGTAATCCGTTTTTTTCTCGCACCCGTAGACTTGCATTGGCGAGTCTCGGCCGTAATACGGTGCAAATCGCAGCATGCTGCAATTTATCTCACACGTATAAAACGGCCAAGAAAAAAATCGGCTGATGGGAGCTGCCGCATAGATTAACATTGGTCCGAGTGCAGTGCGATTTTTTTCTCGCATAGCACTCATCCGTATTTCTCGCTAGTGTGACTCCGGCCTAATTTGTGAATTCATCTTTCTTTTGAGTACCTGTTCTCCAGGTGACAAGGGAACTGCAGGTGCGTGCTGATTATAATTTCTTTCCTGCTTCTGTCTTGCCTGGGACAAACTTTTCTCTACACATTCTTGCACTTTAGGGTATTGTTGCTGCCGCTCTGTATCCCAGTCTGTATCTGGTGATGTCAACTCAGGTGTTAAGACTCCCATGTTCAAATCAATGGGTAACTTGCCAGGTCTTGCCCTCATCAGGTAGGCTGGGGTGCAGTTGGTGGAGTTTACTGGGATATGGATGTATGGATCTACCAGATCTGGCAACTTCTCTGGCCATAGATTTTGCTCTTCCAGAGGCAAGGTCTTCAATAGGTCAATTACCAAGTGGTTCATCTTCTCACACATGCCATTTGTTTGTGGATGGCACGGCGTCGTCCTTATTTTCTTGCAACCGTACATGTTACAAAACTCCTGGAACACTTCTTCTTCAAAGGCTGGGCCTTGGTCAGTTCAGGGTAACTGTGTAGTCTGCGAAAGTGTTGTTGAAATGCCTTGTCTGCGGTCTTCGCTGTTTGGTCTGTGACAGGCATGACTACCAAGAACCTTGAGTAATGGTCAACGATGGTCAGCGTAGGTATAGCCAGTCCTACTCGGAGTCAACTTCATTTGATCCAAAGCTACCAGTTCAAGCGGCTGCTTCATGATGATCGGCTGTAATGGGGCTCGCTGGTTGTTACTGTCTTTCCTGCGCAGGTTGCATGGGCCACATTCTCGGCACTACTTCTCAATGGCTCTCCTCATGCCAACCCAGTAGAATCTTTCACGAAGTAGGACCTCCAACTTCTTCCACCCGAAGTGTCCTACTCCATCATGGTACGCCTCCAAGACCATTGGCGCATCCCGCTTCGGGACTATCACCTACAAGACCAGTTCATGTGTGCGCGAGTTGATGTTCCTCCGACACAGCTTACCCTCATAGATGAACATCTTGCCTCTCTCCTTCCATAATTGCTGTGGTACCTGTGGGACATCTGGACCAGGGTGTGAATCAGCTTGTGTCAGCAACTCCTTTACTAGGCGAACAGCTGGATCACTATCTTGCATTTCTGCCCACTCATGATGGTGTAATGGGTTCAACATAGCCTCTCGTACAATATAGAGCTTATTCCTCACCCCTTGGGAGCGCTGGGCCACAACTAGACGGTGGAAGGCTGATAACTTGATTTCTTCGAGTTCTTCTGGATCTTCTCCCTGGTCTGGTGAATTGGGCATCCTGGACAGCACATCAGCATTAGCGTTCTTTATGTCCCGCTTGGTACTTGATGGTAAACTCGTAGTTGGACAGCCGGGCCATCCATTGCTGCTCAAGTGCACCTAGCTTTGCCGTCTCAAGGAGGGTTAACGGATTATTGTCTAATATTGTAGATGGGCTCAGCCTATGATAGCTCCTCGTTGGCTGGGCCCAGCGGCTGAGAAGTTGAACGGACACCTCCCGGACAACAGCTCTGTTGGGCGTCAGAGAAGGATAAGTGACACTCCGTTAAAGGGAATCTGTCACCCCAATATTGCCATATCAGATAAAGATATGGCTGAATAGTGCGTCCCAAAACAAAGCTAACGGTAGGTATCATATCCTGATACCCCCGTTTTCATATCTTTCCTTGCCCCGGAAATGACTGCTTGCCTTGGACGACTTCCGGGACAAGGAAAGAGTAGCGTATGCGCTGTACTGATTATATGCTTTGCCCACGGTCGGACAAAGCACACTGCGCATGCGCCGGCCCGAATTTGAATGGCGCAATTGCGGGAAGCCGAACGCCGTCTGTGGGATTCACAGACGGCGATACGCAACTGATGCCGAGGAGCGGGGGGGGGGTAAGAGAGAGAAAACGCTGCCCTCCTGACTTGACCACCGTGATTGACAGCGCAAAAACCGAAGTTTACAAAGGTATTTTGATATGAAAACGGGGGTATCAGGATATATGATACCTACCGTTAGCTTTGTTATGGGACGCACTATTCTGCCATATCTTTATCTGATATGGCAATATTGGGGTGACAGATTCCCTTTAACTGTTAATTATAGTTCTAGGTCCTTTAGACAGCCCGATCGTGGCCCTAGAGTTGTTGGCACCTGCCTAATAGCCGTTAACTCAGTTAATTGTGTATTGTATACTTTCCTGCGAGGAGAATTACTGTCAGCTTACTAGTTATTCTTATAACCCCTATATAAAGGTTCAGTTTACGCTTGCTCCGTCTCCGACTCGTCACTGCACCCTGCATACCTGCGAATACCAAAGCATCACAAGATTTGCCATGAGATTGGTCAATCTGCACAAGAATATTGCAAATTTTAGTTAAAAGGCAGGTCCCCCCCAAAAACATTTAATTTTGCAGTCCTATGAAGAGATTTTACATTTACATTGGATGTCTGATAGCTTACTGTTGCTTTTAGATGTGGCTTCTGAACATGGGTGAAACCTCTGGTGGCTATTGACCACAAGATTTTGCCTTGAAATCATGCAGCCATTGGCCATCGCAGTGGGCACAGTTTCGTCTTTGGCCAGCTGCATTATGTAGTCTCGCCAATAGGGTTCATGCACACAACCAATTATTTGTACGAGTGCTATCTGTGGATTGTCTTGGAGAGCACTTGTACCTTTCCTACGGGGCTGTGCACATATCTAATTTTTTCCTCGGCCTGAGCAATCCATGGAAAAATTGGAGACATGTTCGATTTTGATTCAAGAGTCAGATCAAAATTGGTAATGCAAGTCTATGGGTCCCTGAAAAAATTTGGACTGCATACGGATGACATCCAAGTGCGGTACTATTTTCATGGACTGACAGAATGGAGAGGATGAAGAACCTTTTTTTTCTCTCTATGTGTGAAAAAAACTGATGCCACTCTGATCAAAGTAATCAGAATAATCTGACCATTTTTCTCTGATGAGGAGAAAACAGTGGTGTGACCCTACCGTTAACAAAATAATGAAATTAAAGTTGACCCTGTTCTGATTTTTGGCCATTAAGGGTATGTGCACACGGTCAGTAAACACTGCGGGTTGGATGGTGCATACATCCGCAGCATTCAACCCGCAGTGTCCAGATGTTACAGCATAGTGGATGGGATTTCAAGTAATCCCATGCCGACTATACAGTTAGGTCCATAAATATTTGGACAGAGACAACATTTATCTAATTTTGGTTCTATACATTACCACAATGAATTTGAAACAAAACAAATCAGATGCAGTTGAAGTTCAGACTTTCAGCTTTCATTTGAGGGTATCCACATTAAAATTGGATGAAGGGTTTAGGAGGTTCAGCTCCTTAACATGTGCCACCCTGTTTTTAAAGGGACCAAAAGTAATTGGACAATTGACTCCAAGGCTATTTCATGGACAGGTGTGGGCAATCCCTTCATTATATCATTCTCAATTAAGCAGATAAAAGGGCTGGTGTTGATTTGAGGTGTGGTGTTTGCATTTGGAAGGTTTAGCTGTGAAGGAAACATGCGGTCAAAGGAGCTCTCCATGCAGGTGAAACAAGCTATCCTTATGCTGCAAAAAACAGAAAAAACCCATCCGAGAAATTGCTACAACTTTAGGAGTGGCAAAATCTACAGTTTGGTACATTCTGAGAAAGAAAGAAAGCACTGGTGAACTCATCAATGCAAAAAGACCTGGGCGCCCACGGAAGACAACAGTGGTGGATGATCGCAGAATACTCTCCATGGTGAAGAGAAACCCTTCACAACAGCCAACCAAGTGAAAACACTCTCCAGGAGGTAGGCGTATCAATATCCAAATCTACCATAAAGAGAAGACTGCATGAAATTAAATACAGAGGGTTCACTGCACGGTGCAAGCCACTCATAAGAATCAAGAATAAAAAGGCTAGGCTGGACTTTGCTAAAAAACATCTAAAAAAGCCAGCACAGTTCTGGAAGAACATTCTTTGGACAGATGAAACCAAGATCAACCTCTACTAGAATGATGGAAAGAGAAAAGTATGGCGAAGGCGTGGTACAGCTCATGATCCAAAGCATACCACATCATCTGTAAAACATGGCGGAAGCAGTGTGATGGCTTGGGCATGCATGGCTGCCAGTGGCACTGGGTCACTAGTGTTTATTGATGATGTGACACAGGACAGAAGCAGCCGAATGAATTCTGAGGTATTCAGAGCCATACTGTGTGCTCAGATCCAGCCAAATGCAGCCAAACTGATTGGTCGTCGTTTCATACTACAGATGGACAATGACCCATAACATAAAGCCGAAGGAACCCAGGAGTTTATTAAAGCAAAGAAGTGGAATATTCTTGAATGGCCAAGTCAGTCACCTGATCTCAACCCAATTGAACATGCATTTCACTTGTTAAAGACTAAACTTCAGACAGAAAGGCCCACAAACAAACAACTGAAAACCACCGCGGTGAAGGCCTGGCAGAGCAATAAAAAGAAGGAAACACAGTGTCTGGTGATGTCCATGAGTTCAAGACTTCAGGCAGTCATTTCTAACAAAGGGTTTTCAACCAAGTACTAGAAATGAACATTTTATTTACAATTATTTAATCTGTCCAATTACTTTTGGTCCCTTTAAAAACAGGGTGGCACATGTTAAGGAGCTGAAACTCCTAAACCCTTCATCCAATTTTAATGTGGATACCCTCAAATGAAAGCTGAAAGTCTGAACTTCAACTGCATCTGAATTGTTTTGTTTCAAATTCATTGTGGTAATGTCTAGAACCAAAATTAGATAAATGTTGTCTCTGTCCAAATATTTATGGACCTAACTGTAAGTGCACCAATGCCTGCTGATCAACTGCGGAGATGGACATGCGGCGCGTCTTTCCAAGCATGTGAATTTATCTTGCGAAGACGCTCAGTCTCCACAAGATAGATCTCACCAGTCCAATGAACACATGCAGAATCACCTGCGTTCAAAAGCCGGCAGCACTTTGGACGCAGCCGAGATGTGCTGCGTCCAAAGCACTGCCAATTACTGACCGTGGGAACGTAGCCCAATGCCCTAACTACAGCTCATGTAAGTGCAGTGCATGCATTTGATACACCTGGACAACATGAAGATATAAGTAGTTATGTTCTGTAGTCTTTATGACTAATCATATGTACCTATTATAAGGCTACGCAAGCCCACAAGCTTTAATTGAAAAGTCTGAAAATGAGTTTTGGAAAAAAAAAATCATAGACCCTCTGCTAAGAAGATTGAGGAGAGGTTGTAAGGAATGAGGAATGTCACCTGCATGCTACTTGTCCCTGCAAGCCATTCATCTCTGCTGACAGATATAGTGCCAGTCTTCAAAACATTGCGAAATGTCCCTGCGACTAAAGTCATTATACTCTATAGTATTTTTTGACTTTGTGTTCTGATTCTCACATGAACAGTTCTCCATCCCTTGATACATAGTTTTTCTTGCAGCAAACTAAGTTTAGTATACATCATAATGGGCTATGTTTCTTACATATTTTATATTGTATTATTTAATATTGGTTTTCAGATAAAAGACATGTAAAATACATGTCCGATCAAAAGGGGTCTCACCGCTAAGAGCTGCACAATCACTAGATTAGGGGGTTTACAGTTCCCTATTCTTTCTCATTATGTCAGGATTAAGGGGTGGCATGGTTTTTCCTGATTGCTGCTGCTCCATTCATTCTCTAAGACTGGCTTTCTGCGTCAGTCCCATAAACATAAATGAAGTGGCAGCAGTCATGTGCAACCATACTGCTTCATTCAATCCCAATGAGACCCCTGTTAGTAATCAGTGGAATTACCTATCCTTTTTTATAGTTAATAGTCTTAAGTATATTGTCACCTTGACAAAACATGTCCAAAATTGTTATTTCATGGTTAATACAAACATTCACTTAAAGGGGTTGTCCACTACTCGGCAAACTCCTTCACTGCTCAATTTCTATATTCCTCCGTATAATTATACTCACCTTAAGAGCCGTTCCTGCGATGCCGGTGCCTGGTTTCTCGGGGCTTGATTGACATTTTTATGCCATGTGAGCCCTGCAGCCAATCAGTGGCCGCATCTCTTTCACTTGCTTTGGATCAAACTGACATCCAGAAGAAGTGAAAGCTGCTACTGATTTCCTCCAAATATCAGATATGGGCAAAGGAAGTGGCAGTAATGTGGCCTCTGATTGACTGCAGGGCTCACGTGGCATAATAATATCATGCAAGCCCAGGAGACCAGGCATCGGCAGCTCAGGTGAGTGCAGGCTGGGATACAGCAATTGAGAAGGGGTTATAAAAGTAGGAGACAACCCCTTTAAATAGATAAGTTGGGAGGGCAAACACATCCTCTTTAAATCAGACCATTTATGATCTTAACAAACTCTGTGCTATATAAATTTCATCCTCTGAAAATAAAGTGATATACCTATTCACTGACAGCAGAGATCTTGAAAACGGGGAGGAATCGAAAGTTGCAGGACTTATTATTAGGATATGATTAAGCTGTTTATTATGTAAACCTTAAAAGACTCAAGATGTTTCCTTTAGTGGTAAAAGTGCTTATAAATGCAGTGATATTAACTCAATATGTTTGTAAACTGCCGGAAATAATTGATCTATATTTGTACAGCGAGTAGAAATTAAGTGGTTACATTTTTGCATCGAGCATAAATCCCCATCCCCCATCAGCAGATGACTGTGTTATTTAATAGGGATATTTCTGCACACTATGCAGGGTTCCCGACATCTCTCTGCTTAGCTGATATGTAAATAAAGTGCTAGGCCAGATTGGAAGTCGTCCACTGGGTGCGTTATTAAAGATTGCAGCAAGCATACATCACCCGTTCAGTGGCTCTGATGCAGGAACCATGCTGGGTATTTGGCAATCCAGCCTTGCTCAGCCTCATTGAGAACAGCGGTGGGCCGTCAGAAGCTCTACTTCTGCATGAAATATTTGTGTGCTGGTGGGGAAAGTCTGTTTTTTGCTCCACTAACATGAGTTGTGTATGTTTCGCAGTTCTGCTCAATAGCTCAGTGTCAGATGGGTGAGTTTTATCTGTGACCTGTCAACGTGACCCATTTATTCTGCTTAATAGCAATCCACTGATGTTTTCTCCTGTTCTATGTAGCTACATATATAAAGCTAATTAAGTCATAAATATTAAAGTATACATCCAGTTGTTTGATCAAAATTTAGTGTAGAGATATCCCCTGGGCACAGTAACTTCCAAGTGTACATCTTAAAAATGTTTTGTTAGGATATTATAGCTATTTTTGATGAGACTGTGCCCTCCATTGAAATTAATGGAAACCCTAAAAGGAGTAGTTGGCATTCCTAGCTCACTAATAGTACATGTGTCGTGTGTGTTCTTAGTTCAAGATTTGCCTTCATCTCCTGTACTTAAACAAACCTATTCCCAGTACATTTGGATTACAACACATATTTACCATATGCATTTGCATAATTTATATCCTGGCTGCTGCATTCACTCACATTCACCGCCCTTGCATTAACTATTTACACTCCATGCATATTGGCCCCTCTGTCCTTTCCTCTCTTATGTATAGCACTCATGCTCTTTTCACATTGCTAAACAGGACAGATCCATTCAGTCCCACCATCCAACACATGAGGCGCTCTCACAAATCACTCAACCATCTGCTCACTCTCTCTATCCTCCTTCTCAAGTCGCAGGAGATATCCCTCCAAACCCCGCCCCCCCCATGTTATAGCAAGTCAAACCTCTCAACTTCTACACTCAGAAACCCCTCTAATCTTATTAATATTCCCTGCATGCCTTCTGTCTCTTTCAATTGGGCCCTTTGGAATTCTCGCTCAGTGTATAATAAACTCCCCTTCATCCATGACTTCTTCCTTTCAAATTCTCTTAACCTTCTGGCTCTTACTGAAACCTGAATCCAGCAGTTAGACAACACCGCTGCTGCTGCTGCTCTTTCATATGGTGGACTACACTTTTCTCATACCCCAAGATCGGACAACAGAGCAGGTGGAGGCGTTGGTCTGCTCCTATCACCTAAATGTACCTTTCAGGTTATCCCTTAAGTACCCTCACATGTCTTCCCTTCTTTTGAGGTCCATGCTGTCAGACTCTATGTCACCTTCTACATGCAAGTGGCAGTAGTGTATCGTCCTCCCGGCCCTTCTCATCAGTTCCTGGATCACTTTGCCACCTGACTTCCACATTTTCTCTCCTGTGACATCACCACCCTCATCATGGGTGATTTCAACATCCCCACTGCTCTTCCCCTCTCCCCATTTGCTTCTCATCTTTTATCTCTAGCCTCATCTTTCGGCCTGTTGCAGCATTCTAACTCCCCCAGGTATGAAGACGGAAACTCCCTCGACTTCTCCCGGCTTTGCTCAGTGGATGCAGCTCCCCTCTCCAGCTCTCTGACCACAATCTTCTTTCATTCTCTATCAAGAACTGCCATCCCGATCAGGTCACTCCAACTTTCCACACTTATAAAGACATACAGGCAATTAACACTCAGAAACTTATGAAGAACTTGCAGTCATCATTGACCCCTATCTCCTCCCTCTCATGTCCTGATTCTGCACTGAAGCACTACAATGAAACCCTGCAAAGTGCCTTGGATGAAATTGCACCTCCTATACATAGAACAATACAACACAGACGGCGACAACCATGGCACACGCTGCAAACACGTTTCCTGCAGCGGTGCTCCAGGTGCATCGAACGTCTGTGGAGAAAATCTAATCTACCCGAAGATTTCATCCATTATAAGTTTATGCTGAAAACATACAACTCTGCCCTTCACCTCTCCAAACAAACTTATTTCAACACCCTCATCACCTCACTATCCAATAACCCTAAATGTCTCTGATACTTTTCATTCCCTACTCAACCAAAAAGTGCAGGCCCCAACCACAGATCTTCGCTCTGACGATCTGGCCAATTATTTCAAAGAAAAAATTGACCATATCCGACAGGAAATTATCTCCCAATCCCCTCATACCATGAACTTTCTTCCCTCCCCCACTGCATCTAGCTCACTCTCTGACTTTGAACCAGTCACAGAAGAAGTAATCAGGCTCCTTTCATCTTCTCGCCCTACCACTTGCACCAGTGACCCCATTCCAACACATCTCCTCCAGTCCCTTTCCCCTGCTGTCACATCTCACCTAATAAAAATATTCAACCTCTCTCTCTCTTCCAGTATCTTTCCCTCATCATTTAAGCATGCCATTATACATCCATTACTTAAAAAACCATACCTCGACCAAAACTGAGCCGCTAACTATAGACCAGTCTCTAATCTTCCCTTCATCTCTAAAATCCTGGAACGCCTGGTCCACACCCGTCTTATCCGCTATCTCTCAGATAACTCTCTTCTCGACCCGCTTCAATCTGGTTTCCGACCTTTACACTCTACTGAAGCTGCCCTCACTAAAGTACCGTATATCCTCACGTATAAGCCAAGATTTTCAACCCATTTTTTAAGGCTGAAAGTCCTCCTCTCGGCTTATATGTGAGTCATATACGCCAGAGGGTCGCATATTCATGACTTTAATGAGTGGTACCACTTGACTGCTGAAGGAATAGCTGCCGGAGACCGTGGGAGAAGCAGGGGTGCTGCAGAGATGCTCCAGGAGGGGTAAGTATTTGCGATATTCACCTGTCCCCGGTCCACCACTGCTTACCGCTCTCTCCTCTGCATCCTCTGGCTGCGATGTTCAGGTCAGAGGGCGCAATGATGTAGTTAGTGCGCGCCGCGCCCTCTGACTGAGCACACATTGACAGAGGACCCGGAAGACAGTGGCGCGCAGCGGTGGATCGGGGACAGGTGAATATCTCAGGTGTCGGGGCCCTGAGCCAGGGTGACACCAGCACCTGTCCCCCATAGAGCGCCGGTGTCCCCCTGCTCAGGACACTGGCACCTGGCCCCAGCGACGAGAGGTATGTCATTTTTTTTTTCATCTGCAGCAGCTGCGGCAGCATATGGGGCCTATACTATGGAGCATTTTATGGGGGCATAATCTATGGGGCATCAAATGGGGCCTGTACTATGGAGCATCTTATGGGGGCATAATCTATGGGGCATCATATGGGGGCATAATCTATGGGGCATCATATGAGGCCTGTACTATAGAGCATCTTATGGGGGCATAATCTATGGGGCATCATATGGGGCCTGTACTATGGAGCATCTTATGGGGGCTTAATCTATGGGGTATCATATGGGGCCTGTACTATGGAGCATCTTATGGGGGCATAATCTATGAGGAATCATATGGGGGCATAATCTATGGAGCATCATATGGGGGCATAATCTATTGAGCATCATAAGGGGGCATAATCTATTGAGCATCATATGGAGACATAATCTATGAGGCATCATATGGGGCCTGTACTATGGAGCTTCATATGGGGCATAATCTATTGAGCATCATATGGGGACATAATCTATGGGGCATCATATGGGGCATAATCTATGGGGCATCATATGGGGCATAATCTATGGAGCATCATATGGGGCATAATCTATGGAGCATTATATGAGGGCATAATCTATTGAGCATCATATGGGGACATAATCTATGGGGGCATAATCTATGGAGCATCATATGGGGCATAATCTATTGAGCATCTTATGGGGGCGAAATCTATGGATTATCATATGTCGCATAATCTTTGGGGCATCATATGGGGGCATAATCTATGGAGCATCATATGGGGCATAATCTATGGAGCATCATATGGGCATAATCTATGGAGCATTTTATGGGGGCATAATCTATGGATTATCATATGTTGGCATAATCTATGGGGCATCATATGGGGACAAAATCTATAGAGCATCTTATGGGGGCATAATCTATGGAGCATCATATGGGGCATAATCTATGGAGCATCATAAGGGGCATAATCTATTGAGCATTTTATGGGGGCATAATCTATGGGGCATCATATGGGGCATAATCTATGGAGCGTTTATGGGGCATAATCTATGGAGCATCATATGGGGGCATAATCTATGGAGCATCATATGGGGGCATAATCTATGGAGCATCATATGGGGCATAAAATATATGGAGCATCTTATGGGGCATAATCTATGGAGCATTTTATGGGGGCATAATCTATGGATTATCATATGTCGGCATAATCTATGGGGCATCATATGGGGCAAATATATGGAGCATCATATGGGGGCATAATCTATGGAGCATCATATGGGGGCATAATCTATTGAGCATCTTATGGGGGCATAATCTATGGGGCATCAAATGGGGCCTGTACTATGGAGCATCTTATGGGGGCATAATCTATGGATTATCATATGTTGGCATAATCTATGGGGCATCATATGGGGACAAAATCTATAGAGCATCTTATGGGGCATAATCTATGGAGCATCATATGGGGCATAATCTATGGAGCATCATAAGGGGCATAATCTATTGAGCATTTTATGGGGCATAATCTATGGGGCATCATATGGGGCATAATCTATGGAGCGTTTTATGGGGGCATAATCTATGGAGCATCATATGGGGGCATAATCTATGGAGCATCATATGGGGGCATAATCTATGGAGCATCATATGGGGCATAAAATATATGGAGCATCTTATGGGGGCATAATCTATGGAGCATTTTATGGCGGCATAATCTATGGATTATCATATGTCGGCATAATCTATGGGGCATCATATGGGGCAAAATATATGGAGCATCATATGGGGGCATAATCTATGGAGCATCATATGGGGGCATAATCTATTGAGCATCTTATGGGGGCATAATCTATGGGGCATCAAATGGGGCCTGTACTATGGAGCATCTTATGGGGCATAATCTATGGGGCATCATATGGGGCCTGTACTATGGAGCATCTTATGGGGCATAATCTACGTGGAATCATATGGGGGCATAATCTATGGAGCATCATATGGGGGCATAATCTATTGAGCATCATATGGAGACATAATCTATGGGGCATCATATGGGGCCTGTACTATGGAGCATCATATGGGGGCATAATCTATTAAGCATCATATGGGGACATAATCTATGGGGCATCATATGGGGGCATAATCTATGGAGCATCATATGGGGGCATAATCTATGGAGCATTATATGAGGGCATAATCTATTGAGCATCATATGGTGACATAATCTATGGGAGCATAATCTATGGAGCATCATATGGGGCATAATCTATGGAGCATCATATGGGGCATAATCTATTGAGCATCTTATGGGGGCATAATCTATGGATTATCATATGTTGGCATAATCTATGGGGCATCATATGAGGGCAAAATCTATGGAGCATCATATGGGGGCATAATCTATGGAGCATCATATGGGGGCATAATCTATGGAGCATCATATGGGGCATAATCTATTGAGCATCTTATGGGGGCATAATCTATGGATTATCATATGTCGGCATAATCTATGGGGCATCATATGGGGCAAAATCTATGGAGCATCTTATGGGGGCAAAATCTATGGAGCATCATATGGGGGCATAATCTATGGAGCATCATAAGGGGCATAATCTATTGAGCATTTTATGGGGGCATAATCTATGGGGCATCATATGGGGCATAATCTATGGAGAGTTTTATGGGGGCATAATCTATGGAGCATCATATGGGGGCATAATCTATGGAGCATCATATGGGGGCATAATCTATGGAGCATCATATGGGGCATAAAATATATGGAGCATCTTATATGGGCATAATCTATGGAGCATTTTATGGTGGCATAATCTATGGATTATCATATGTCGGCAATCTATGGGCATCATATGGGGCAAAATCTATGGAGCATCATATGGGGGCATAATCTATGGAACATCATATGGGGCATAATCTATTGAGCATCTTATGGGGCATAATCTATGGGGCATAATCTATGGAGCATTTTATGGGGGCATAATCTATGGAGCATCATATGGGGGCATAATCTATGGAGCATCATATGGGGCATAAAATATATGGAGCATCTTATGGGGGCATAATCTATGGAGCATTTTATGGGGCATAATCTATGGGACAATTTATGGGGCATAATCTATGGAGCATTTTATGGGGGCATAATCTATGGAGCATTTTATGGGGGCATAATCTATGGAGCATCATATGGGGGCATAATCTATGGAGCATCATTTGGGGGCATAATCTATGGAGCATCATATGGGGCATAAAATATATGGAGCATCTTATGGGGCATAATCTATGGAGCATTTTATGGGGGCATAATCTATGGGACAATTTATGGGGCATAATCTATGGAGCATCATATGGGGCATAAAATATATGGAGCATCTTATGGGGGCATAACCTTTATAGAGCAGCATATGGGGCATATTATTCTATGGAGCATCTTATGGGGCCATTATTAACCTTTATGCAGCGTTATATGGGGAGTATTTTGTATGGAGCATCTTATGGGGCCACCATGAACTGTATGGAGCATTATATGGGGCTCTTGATTCAATATGGATATTCAAAAACCTTTAACCTACTGATGTCTCAATTAATTTTACTTTTATTGGTATCTATTTTTATTTTTGAAAATTTACCAGTAGCTGCTGCATTTTCCACCCTAGGCTTATACGCGAGTCAATAAGTTTTCCCATTTTTTGTGGCAAAATTAGGGGGTCGGCTTATACACGGGTATGCTTATACATGAGTATATACGGTATCTAATGATCTACTAACTGCTAAATCTAATGGTCACTACTCCATGCTAATTCTCATGGATCTCTCCGCAGCATTTTGCCTCAAGGACACCATTCTCTCCTGGTTCTCCTCCTATCTCTCTGACCATTCCTTCACTGTATCTTTTGCTGGTTCCTTCTCCTCTCATCTTCCCTTTACTGTTGGGGTTCCTCAAGGATCAGTCCTAGGCCCCCTCCTCTTCTCTTTGTACACCGCCCCTATTGGACAATCAGTAGATTTGGTTTCCAGTACCATCTCTATGCTGATGACACCCAATTATACTCTTTTTCTCCCGATATCATGCCTGCCTTTTTAGAAAACACCAGTGATTGTCTAACCGCTGTCTCCAACATCATGTCCTCCCTTCATCTGAAACTGAACCTCTCAAAAACGGAACTCCTCGTGTTTCCTCCCTCTACTAACCTACCTTTGCCCGACATTGCCATCTCCGTGTGTGGTTCCACCATTACTCCCTAGCAACATGCCCACTGTCTTGGGGTCATACTTGATTCCAAGCTTTCATTCACCCCCCACATCCTATCACTGGCTCGTTCTTGTTATCTCCACCTCAAAAACATTTCTAGAATTAGATCTTTTCTTACTTTCGACTTTGCAAAAACTCTTACTGTTTCTCTTATTCATTCTCGTCTGGACTATTGTAACTCTCTACTAATCGGTCTCCCTCTTACCAAACTCTCCCCTCTCCAATCTGTCTTGAATGCTGCAGCCAAGATCATATTCCTCACTAATCGTTATACCGATGCCTCTACCTTGTGCCAGTCATTACACTGGTTACCCATCCACTCCAGAATCCAGTACAAACTTATTACCCTCACCCACAAAGCACTCCATGGCTCAGCACCACACTACATCTCCTCCCTTGTCTCAGCCTACCATCCTACCCGTGCCCTCCGTTCTGCTAATGACCTGAGGTTAGCATCCTCAATAATTAGAACCTCCCACTCCCATCTCCAAGACTTTTTACGTGCTGCGCCAATTCTTTTTAATGCGCTACCCAGGTTAATACGATTGATCCCCAATCTCCACAGTTTTAAGCGTGCCCTAAAACGCATTTGTTCAGACTGGTCTACAGCCTAAACGCATTAACCTAACTATCCCTGTGTGGCTCATTCAAAAAATTTTTACCATAATCAGGTTACTCGCATAATGTTCTCACCCACTTTATGCATTTAATTAGCCCTCTGTGTCTGTACTGTTACATACATTGGCTGTTAACTGGTTCATACAGAATTACATGAACACCCGATTCTTACACTATGACTGGTCCGAACAATGAAAGCAATGAAAGCAATTGTTACCATGTACCTTTCGTGTCTCCCCTTTTTCCTCATAGATTGTAAGCTTGTGAGCAGTACCCTCATTTCTCTTGGTATCTATTTTGATCTGTGTTAATTGTTATGCTGTAATCTCTATTGTCTGTACAAGTCCCCTCTATAATGTAAAGTGCTGCGGAATATGTTGGCGCTATAGGAATAAAATTATTATTATTACTTATACAATTATCCATAAAAGCCTTAAAGACCCCATACATATTGATCACAGTTAGATCGGCTGGTCATCTAATGTGTATTAGGGCCTCCTGACTCTTCTATGTCTGTCTGTCTTCTGTGGAGAAGAGGAACTCGCTGACCATAAGAGCTCACACTTTACTGGTGACAAATAAAGGACCCCATTGACCATAGGAGCTTACAATTTACTGGCGAGAGAGATAGAGGACAGCGCTGACCATCTAACACTCTGCAGGAAAGCACGGATCCCGCTGACCATAAGAGCTTACACACTACAGCAAAGAGAAAGAGGACCCCGTTGGTCACAGAAGGGTGAGACACTTACCCAGTGACTCTGGAGTGGGAAATGACTCTGCCGTACAACCTGTGCTCCACTGGAAACCGCTTATCGTGATGTCCTCCATTGTTCAAGGTATGATAATGCATAAGATGTCATAGCTGCAGGGCATTATAGGGAGTCCTGAGAGGCAGCAAAAAATGATGTTATGATGTTAGTCTATTCTCTGATGCTTCAGCAGTATGGGAAATGGTGCCTGGTAAGTTTTTTTTCTGCAAACTGCTTATTGAATCTTAAAATGTTCAAATTCGCGTGAAACCACAAATTTCAGGAAATACTACTCAAATTCAATCCTCCACAATCAATCAAGCCAGTATGCTCGCTGCTCGGGTTTTCCCCAGCATGCTTGGGTGGTCTTCGAGTATTTGGAAGTGCTCGGAGATTTAGCTTCTGTCGCCACAACTGCTAGATAGCCTGAATACATGTGGGGATTCCCTAACAAAGAGGCAATCCCCACATGTATTCAGGCTGTCTAGCAGCTGTGGCGACAAAAACTAAATCTCAGAGAACTTCCAAATACTCGGAGACCACCCGAGCATGCTCAGGAAAACCCTAGCAATGGGCATACTCGTCATCACTACTCATCTCTAATTACAACTTATAATTCTTTTGTTGTTTCCAGGAAATAAGAGGTCACTGGAGATTTCTAGCAGTTGTTTTTTTCTGCTCAACTGATAGTTTGCTTTTTTATAGGAGAGATTGGAGAGATATCAGTCTGTAACAGGCATGGCGGCCGGGGCAATGGTCCCATCTGTGCCCCACCACGATACAAGAAAATGGGCATTCTGGCTGGGTTTATGTGCTTTTACCTTAATGATATGCCACTACAGACTGTTTATTGCCGCTTTACATGGTAGACCAACACCCCCCGATGAAGTAGAGATAAATGATGAAGAACAGTGTAAAAAAATAAACCTTTACTGAACAAACTGCTGAGAAGTATAAACATCAAATAGCAAGCATAATACTTAAAGAATACATCTTCTGCACAATCCAGAGGCAGAAACTTCACAATGACATATGATAGTATATTAATTCTGTTACATTAGACCAACAAACCACAATGGGAATCTCCATCTTCTCTTCATGTGAAGACCACACAGGCTGAGGTGCGTCGCTACATCTCCTCACAACTATTATCAAAGTCCATTTGATGTGGGCCACTTGCCTTTTGGTGTGCCATTGCATCTTCATTTCCCCATATTAGAACAAGTTTCCCAGCCTGATCATCTACTCTAGGACCCTCAAGTCTGGCTACACTTTCGCTTCTTATCTCGTATAGATAACCTTTGCTGTAGGCCCCACTTGCTTGAGATAAAGAATTCTTCTGCCACTTAATCCTTATTTAATTCCAAACAGGCTGAGCATGGTCTCCCTTTTTCACACATAAACATGCTTTTCAATGCAGGTCTGCCAACATTAGGACCAAGATGTTTCTCCTTTCAACACTCTTCCCTATTTGTCTAACAACAGGAACTGAGTTCCTTTTACCCACTTAACTGTTCCCACCATGGACTGAACCCAATAGATAACCGTGTTGTCTGGTTAACTAAGTACTGCAGTCCACTAAACAGATAAAGCAACACATCCAAATTTTTCAACAGTACAATGCATACTATAACCATAAAAACTTCAAGTGAGGGTGTCGACAGCTTCTCCACTCCTTTATACTTCCCCTCCTTTATTGATGACTGTCCTAGGCCATCCAAGACCAGTAAGACAAAAAAAGCAACCACACCATAAAACAATATAATGCATTCTTGAACTTGGGAGAATCTGGAACATCTTCTCCTTTAAAGTACTTTGAATTGATTTCATCCTTCTTGGTAGGGATCCCGGAAAAATAAACAAACATATAATAGTCCATACAATTGATCTTGTCCTACTTGGTAAGAATCACAGTCCATAAACTCCTGGATATAGCTCAGTCTGTAGTTGAGGGTCTTCCAACCATGAAAGGGGGAAAAAAAGGAGCCAAATGTGGTTTATCCATGGTGCTGGTAGGCAATGAAGATCCAGATGGAAGTATAATAAAAGTATTTTTTATTCCAGGTTTTTCAGTCAACGCATTTCAAAGTCATTCCAGACTTCTTCCCCAGAACACACACCTTATAAAGTGCCTTTAATAAAGCAGAAAAGGGTGCAAATTCCAGCTTGCATGACTTCTTCAGTAAGTAAGGCTCATCATCGGCCCATCTGAGGGTGTAAACTGAACATTCTCTCACTCCATAAACCCAGGAATATGGACCCAACTAGTCCACTGGTATTGGCTACTTTAGGAGTTTTTAACTACTCCATTGCAACTGGACAACTGCGTAGCTTTTTGGTCTCTTGTGCAAGCTTAGTTGAGAGTCTTTTCCGCCTTCCTGGCTTTCGCTAAAGCCCTGGTCAAATCTTAATCTTAGATCGCCTTCAGACTCCTTTTTTTAGCTAGGGCCAAGCAACTCCCAGATGAAGACTTCACTGGAACTAGTTATACATCTGCATCAGGCTTCCAGAATGAAAACAAAGCACAAAATCCTTCCTGGAGCTCCTCTGCTGTCTTCCTCCCCTTGGCATGCCACTGCTCAATCTTTGGTTTATAATTTAATATAGTGCCATAGTTTCTGGCCTGAATTCAGCCTTCCTGAATGAGATGGAGGTAAGGCATGGTTCTTTATAACTTTAGACCTCACAGCCTGCATACCTTCTGCAGTGGGCACCTCCTCCTCTGCCCGGTACTCGGAGGGGGTGTCAGACAGTGATCACTGGGTATTTCACTTACTGCTGAACTTTAACAACTGGTGGCGGTGGTAATTCTGAAACAAATTGATTGTGGTCATCCGCTGCGTACTGGTCTCCATATTGGCTCTCACCACTCATTTCCACAATCTCTGTCTGTCAATTCACCATATTGTTATGAGAGTATTTCTCTTCCTCAGGAGAATAGTGCTGCTTCCTCTCCAGCTCACAGGAGGCTAATGGTGCCGACCTTCTCCTCACTGCACACTTCCTGTAGTAGCTCCACCTTTCTGTGGGCTGTTTTTCTGGCATGTAATGCCTTTTCCTTGACGTCTCTGCCTCCAGCCACTCCTCCTGTCTTTGTCTTTCACCTCCTGGTGGGAAGGCCCTTTCCTCCTATTGAACCTTCCATTGGCCTACACCAACCACAGCGGGTAGGCTACTATTCAAAGGGACCTTCCTCTTTGGAGCTGAACCCCGATGGTCTGGACAAATCTTCGCGTCCATCTGCACCCTCTTCTTGTACTGCGGCACAAATTGCTATCTTGCCACACACTTCAGATGCTGTCACACAGATGACAGTGTGGGGAAACGCCAGATGTTCAGGCCCCTTTCATTTGAATGGGGTCCATGATCGACTTTGAGTTCTGCTCTGGTACCCGAAACATAATTTTCTTTTAAATGTTCGGCCGAACCTGACAGACCTGAACATCCACGAGTCCGCCCATCACTACTCATGACACAAGTTTAATACACTTTTTGCACAGAGACAAATAGCATGAATGATACCCGACAGAGTAATGCAATTTTTTCTTCTAATCTGGTCATTGCACTCCATTTATACTGAACCGACAGATACATTAAGTGCTGACATCTGTATGTCTGTATGGAGAGAAGAGATTGTAAAACAGTTCGGGTTTGCAACTGGTTGATCAAAGACAACTTTTTAGCTTATAATATGAAGAGCAGCACTGAAGCACAAACTGCTTCCTTAAAGCGAACCTATCACCGGAAAAAACGCTATTAACTTGCAAATAACCTGGCTCTGCATTGAGGTTGGCTGTCAGTCAGGGTACGGCCCGGGGGGGGGAGAGCGTGGTTACAGCCACCACAAAATAAACACAAAGAGAAGACTGAACCCACGTTGACACTGCCCCGTGGGGAAACCCAAACAGTTCTGGGGGGAATAAAATTAATTTTCTCCCTGCAGCGTTCGGCTAAGTGTGGACACCAGGCAAGTTAATAACGCTAATAGCTTTCAGATTAACCCCATATCTGCAATTTAGCATTTTTTTCTGGTGACAGGTTCTCTTTAAATGGGTTTTTCTCTACTTTAAAATATAGTGTGATTGGGCACTGGGGTGGGGATTTAAAAATTAAAAACCTGTACTCACCTTGCAGATTAGTGCCAGTCCCCCACATTGGCTTCTGTGTTCCTCTCCGGTCTACTGGTATAAACAATGGCATTTGATGGCTGCAGCCAATCAGTGGATTTTGCAGCAGTTTCATTGCAAGATGCAGATTTGCAGCTTAATCTACAATGGAAATGTTATACAATGTGTGAACCCTGCCTGATAATACCTTAGAAAGTTACATCACTAAACTGACTTAATCCCAGGAAACCTCATTAATTCTGCTTGGGCTATTGTAATTCTAAAAGATATAAATGTGAACAGGGCTATAAATTGTCTTTCATGATAATGAGACATAAGCAGCTTCATATATTCTTCGATCCTTACATACAATGAAAAACTAATTTGAATTTTGTTTCCTTATAATTTATAGTAATTATTCCTAGTAGCAGAATAGAAAGGAAGCTGTGCACAAAGCATGGATATAATGGTCAGTTGTGCAATAATTAGTAGGACAGGTGTTCTCCATATAACAGTGCTGAGCCAGAGTGGTCTGTTGTAGTGAGTCAGGGGCTTGATCGATGAGTTGGGGACTCAGGAGGTCTCTGGTGTTTTGGCGTTGCTTCATGTATCTTACAGAGTTCATTATATGTCGGACATGTGCCTCTTCTCTACCTCCAACATCTGGAAAAGAGAAAATGCTGATTTTTGTATAATTATATCCTCCACAAAACACATTCATTGTGTGTAATGTGTATCATTTTTTACTAGCTTTTATTAAAGTGGTTTTGTCCAGGACTCTCGGTAGTATACACCCTTAAGTCTTAAGTTGAGATGCATATCATTGTCTATCATAAAATAAGAGATTAAATGTAAATAAAAAATGTTAAAGGGGGTTGTCCAGAATGGAGATAGTTGTATCCGCTCTGATCTGATTCTGATGGCCTATCCTCTAGTCATCAATATCAGATGGTGTTTTTTCAACTTCCAGCACCCCCATGATCATCTGCCACCAGTTGTTGCTGCTGCCGAAACTACAGAGAGTACGAAGTGGGAACTCAACAGCTGAGTCCACTGAGTATCGACCATTCGTGAGTACCTGCAGTTCAGTTCCTATTGAAATGAATAGAACCGAGCTTGTGGGGTTGGATGATGGCCAGTTGTCCATTAAAATGGCAATACTTGAAACTATATAGAGAGCTTTAGATGCCAAAAGTCCCGTGGCATTGGTGAAATAGGAATATACATACATGCTTTATAGCTTAAACTGCTTACACAATCTTACATATATGGCTATGTTCACACATTCAGTATTTGGTCAGTATTTTACATCAGAAGTGGATGAGAAATACAGAAGTGGTGACAGAGACGTGTTTCTTTTATACTTTTCCTCTGATTGTTCCACTCCTGGTTTTGGCTTACAGATACTGATGTAAAATACTGACCAAATATGATGTGTGACCATGGCCTTAGACCCCCTTAACTAAGACTTAAATCAAAATACACCTCTTTTCCATGAAAATACTGATGTGCTTATGTTACAGGTTCCTGCACTACCCTTTTAGAAGATTTTTTCCTAGCAGTTTTACACTGGAATCATAGAATGGTAGAGTTGGAAGGGACCTCCTGGATCATCTGGTCCAACCTCCTGCTCAAAGCAGGATTCACTAAATCATCCCAGACAGATGTCTGTCCAGCCTCTGTTTGAAGACTTCCATTAAAGGAGAACTCACCACCTCTAGTCGCAGCCTGCTCCATTCACTGATCACCCTAACTGTCAAAAAGTTTTTTCTAATATCTAATCTGTGTCTCCTCCCTTTCAGTTTCATCCCATTGCTTCTAGTCTTTCCCTGTGCAAATGAGAATAAAGATGATCCCTCTACACTGTGACAGCCCTTGAGATATTTGTAAAACAAGAAAAGAAAAAGGGCTCACAGGGCTAATTTTTTAAAACATAGTGCCAATGCACTCACCTGTAATGGTTGTGTGCATCTACACAAGCAAGATTAAGCGTGTGATTATTGAGGCTCCGGGTCACCTCTCTCTATTTGTGATGTCGTCCCATCGGTGTTTGCATCAAGCCTCAGTGTTCCTCTGATGGTCACACAAACCCGCTCTTCCGGATGACACGTTACCGTAGGTCCTCAGTTATTAACCCGGTGGCTGTAAACCAGAGGTCCTCGATACATCCAAATAAACCAGGCTGCTCCTGCCGCTGTTAACTCCGTATGGAGACTTTTCACATGTGAACAATGGTGCAGCGGTCTCAAGGGGCGCCAAAGGAATAATGGACAATTTAATAAATGTTAGCCAAACTTTATTCTTCCTCCAATACCACTGCCACTGGTGGCAGTGGTATTGGAGGAAGAATAAAGTTTGGCTAACATTTATTAAATTGTCCATTATTCCTTTGGCGCCCCTTGAGACCGCTGCACCATTGTTCACTTGAGATATTTGTAGACAGTTATTAAGTCTCCTCTCAGTCTTCTTTTTTGCAATCTAAACATTCCCAAATCCTGTAACCATTCCTCATAGGACATGGTTTGCAGACCGGTCACCATTCTGGCCGCTCTTCACCAAAGGCATCTGCATGTACAGTGCAATGGCATATGTGGCATATGGTGACCCAGAAATCTATATTTAGGAGCTGATCTATATTCTCAATGATTACCTACTGCATGAGCCTACAACACATATGTCAATCTTTGGCTCTCAGGATGAGTATATTTGGGCCGCAATGCTGGTGGGTCCCCCGGGCAGTTCCTGGATGCCGATACAGTTGAAAGCAATGATGGAGGGTGGAGGGTCAGCTGACGCCCTCTGAGTCTGACGTCCCAGCAGGCATGATGATGTGATTACAACGTGCTTGCTGTGCTGAGTTGTGCAGAGGATCAGAAGACACCATGAAGGGACCGGAGTAATTGGGGAAAGAATGAGGGGAGGTGAGTATTTATTTATTTTTTTAATGTAGTGCCCATTAGTGATGAGCGACTTTGCTTCCGGGAGGGTTGAGTCAGGTTTCGGACCATCCGACTTTCCCAAAAGTCGAGTCGAACGAAATTGACCGACTAACTAACGGCAAAAGTCGGTGTTTTGACAAAAAATGAAACCCGACCCCAATGCAAGTCAATGGGAAATAAAAGTAGCCAGTGAGAGGAGGACAGTAAACACACCTACAGTGCCAGTGCCCATTTCAATGCCAACGACATCAATTCTTATTACTTAAGCTTGTTAACCTTAATTTACTTTATAATAATAGTAACTCATTGAAAACTGGGGGTTATTTGGCTAAAGTTGTGGGGGGGAAGGGCTGGCTCCAGGTTTTCGTGGGTCTCGGGCAACAGAGTCTCATTGGACCCCTTTAACACATACCACAATTCATGATGCTCCGATACGGCACAAAAATATAGGTATAGTACAATGACAAATACTTCACTTCTTACATTAGATGAGTGATATCTATTGTAAATTCTACAATAGCTCAAAAACTCGACAGTATAGTCCTCCATACAGTATTATGGGCACCACATAGTGCGCCATATAGAATAATGAGCCCCATATATTGCTCCATACATAACTGGTCCCATATAATGTTCCATACAGTATATGATGAGCTCCACATAATACTCCAGTATATGATGGTCCCCATATAATGTGCCATACAGTATAGTATGGTCCCCATACAGTATAATGAGCCCCACATATTGCTCCATACAGTATGAGTTGCATATAAAGCTCCATACAGTATATGATGGGCCCCATATATTGCTCCATACAGAATGGGCTCCATATAATGCTCCATGCAGAATAGGTCCCATATGTGCTCCATATGATGCTCCATATATAAAGGGCCCTATAAGATGCCCCATAAATAGTGAACCCTATATGATGCTCTAGTTTATGATGGGCCACATATATGATGCTCCAGTGTATGATGAGCCCCATATAATGCTCCAAATATAATGGTCCCCATATATAATGCTCCATATATAATGGGCTACATGTGATGCTCCATATATAATGTGCCCCATATGATGCGCCATATATAATGGGCCCCATATGATGCTCCAGTATATGATGTGCCCCATGGATGATGCTCCAGTGTATGATGGGCCTATATAATGCTCCATATATAATGGGCCCATATGATGCTCCAGTGTATGATGGGCTCCATATATAATGCTCCAGTGTATAATGGGCCCTATTTATGATGCTCAAGTGTATGATGGGCCCCATATATAATTCTCCAGTGTATAATGCTCCCCATATATTGCTCCAAACATTAAAAAAATTAAATACCTCTCCTCGCTGGGCACTGCTCTACTCTGGACTCCTCAGCGTCGCCTTCTTCCAGCTCTCTGCACTGTGACTGTTCAGGCAGAGGGCGCACAGATGTGACGTCATCGCGCTCTCTGACCTGAATGTCACTGTCAGGAAACGCGGAAGACGTCACAGCGGTGGAGCAGGGAGAGGTAAGTATTGCAAGTGCTGGGGCCCTGAGCAAGCAGGGGGGGCCCACTCGTGGGCGCCGGCACTGGCACAGGGCCCCTCATAGTACGCCGGTGTCTCTGACGGCGAGTGGGCCCCCCCACCTGCTCAGGGCCCCGGCACTTGCCCGGGTGCTCCAGGTGCTGACGCCGGCCCTGGGGGGTACAGCCCAGTTAGGGAGGTGGAAAAACTATGTTGAGGTGTAGGCTGGACGTTCAGCAGCTGCAAATGGAGGAATTGGAGAAGTCGGAGGAAGAGGAGGACAAAGCGAGCCATTTTGCTGGCAACCTATGTGTCAACAGGGGAAGGTGGTACAAAATCCTTTGAAACCCAGGCATGGTTCATTTTAATGAAGGTGAGATCACCAACATTTTGGGTCGACAGCCGTGTCCTTCTTTCTGTCAGGATTGATCCAGCAGCACTGAAGACTCTTTCTGAGAGCACACTACCAGCAGGGCAAGCGAGCTCCTGTAAGGCATATTGTGCCAATTCAGGCCAGGTGTCCAGCTTACAGGCCCAGTAGTCAGAGGGGAATGAACTGTGAGGGAGAACATCAATAGGGGAGGAGAGGTAATTTTGAACCATAGTTGACAACTGCTGTCTCCTGTCTGTTGCAATTGATTCAGTATTACCAGTAGCGTGAGCGGTACTCGAGAAATCAGTCCACAACATGGTCATGAAACCCCTGTCTCCAACGCCACTTCGGCTGTGTGCACCACGAATACCTCTTCCATGTTGCACAGTACGGCTCGTGGTAGAACCTGCACCACTGCTGTGTGCTGGGAATGCCTCTAACAAACAGTTTACAAGAGTTGCTTGTTTGTTCCCCAATATTAGCTCTAGGTTCTCCTGTGGTATGATGTTCTGTAATTTGCCATTATAGCGTGGATTGAGGATGCTGGCCAACCAGTAGTGTCATCCTTCATAATTTTGGCAATGCGGGGTCCCTTTTTAGGATCCGCAAGACATAATCACACGTGTGCTAATGTTCCAGGTGTCAATGATGCACTGCCAGTGGTGGGTGGAGGAGCACTTTCTGCCAAATCCACATCCCTCCAGTCACGCACAAACCCTGTACCTGACCTTGGCAAGCCAACATTTTCTCTTGCCCCCTGAGAAGCATCCTCCTCCCCAAAATAATCATTCCCCTCATCCTCCTCCTCCTCCTCTTCCTCTTCTTCCACAACCTCGTCCAGGACAGTTCCCTGAGCAGACAATGCCTGACTGTCATCAAGGCTTCCCTCCTCCTCCGCTGCAGACACCTGATCCTTAATGTGTGTCAAAGTTTGCATGAGCAGATGCATAAGTGGGATGCTCATGCTTATGATGGCGTCGTCTGCGCTTACCAGCCGTGTGCATTCTTCAAAACACTGAAGGACTTTACAGAGGTCTTTCAACTTTGACCACTGCACATCCGACAACTCCATGTCCACCCTCAAACTGCCTGCCCGTGAATCCTCCCACAAATGCATTACAGCCTGGCTCTGTTCGCACAGCCTCTCAACCATGTGCATGGTGGAGTTCCACCTTGTTGCAACGTCTATGATTAGGCGGTGCTTCGGGAGGTGGAGCGATCGCTGCAGCCTCTGCATACGACTGGAGTCTACGGGCGAGCGACGGATGTGCGAGCACAGTCTTCGCACCTTATGGAGCAGGGCTGGTAACTCCGGATAATTATTTATGAAGCACTGCACCACCAGGTTCAAGGTGTGAGCCAGGCAAGGTATGTGTCTGAGTTTTGCCAGGGCCATGGCCGCCACAAAATTATGGAAGTTATCACTGACTACCTTGCCTGGCTCAAGATGTATACTGCCCAGCCATGGCTCAGTTTCTCGCTGCAAGTAGTCGGCCAGTACCTCCGCAGTGTGTCTGTTGTCGCCCAAAGACATCATCTTTAAAACAGCCTGCTGACGCTTACCACTAGCTGTTCGATAGTTTGACACCTCGTATGCAACACTGGCAGCTACGGATGGAGTGCTCATGCGACTGCGCTCTGTCGATGAGCCTTCTCTTCTAGAGGAGGAGGAGGAGGGTCGAACGCCTCTGGAGTCACACACAGACGCTCTCTCAGTATGGACTGGACCTTAATACAAAAAGCAGAAATACGGTACTGTATCAGAAGCGTACAGCTGTATATGATGTAGGGGAAAATTTCAATCTCTGTATATATTTCCGGAGTCACACACAGATAGTCAGCATGTATTTGTCCGTGTTACCAGCCGGTACACGGTAGTGTGTAAGGAGCGTACAGCTCTATACGGTGTGGGAAAAAATGAACGCTCGGTAACTGTGCAGAAAAAAAGAATCAAAGTATTAGTGCTGTGTAAAAAGCAGTCTGCACAGCAGTGTACACACAGCAATACAGGTATCAGGCAGCCTAATAACCAGCGCTGCTGCACACAAGAAAATCCTCCCCTGTCACTGCACACTAACTGTACAGCACAATTGCTATCAGCACAAGCACATAAGAACTTCTCTTTCCTACCCTAACTCTCTCCCTACTGATAAACAGCGTCAGCAACCTCTCCCTACTGTTAAGATCGGCAGAAGTAAAATGGCGGTCTGCGGTCAGGGCTTTTATAGACACTATGACGCCCCCCAAAGCAAGCCAATCACTGCAATGCCTTTCTCTAAGATGGTGGTGGATGCTGCACATGTCATCTTGTTGCCCACAGTGGACATCCTTGCTCATTGGCTGAAAAAAGGCTCTTGAAAGCATTCTGGGAAAACCGACTTTGGCGCTCGTCTTGCCGACCGCATGGCCGATTGCATGCTATGGTCGGGTTTCGGTCAACAAAACCCCACTTTGGCGAAAGTCGGCGACTTATGAATCTGACCGACCTGTTTCGCTCAACTCTAGTGCCCATTATACTGTATGGAGCACTATGTGGAGCCATTATACTGTATGGAGCACTTTTTGTGGTCATTATACATTATGGAGCACTATGTTAGAGCCATTATACTATATGGAAGGCAGTTCAGTGCCCTGTTATACTGTATGGAGCACTGTTTGTGGCCATTAAATTGTATGGATTGCTGTATGAGGATTACCATTTGGGAATCATAGTTTGCTGGAAGGATTGAGAGAAAGGGGGTACAGTAGGGTCATCATAGCGTGCGTGTAAAGGGTACTGTTGGGGTATCATAATGTGTTTGGGGGCACTTTTGTTGGTATCATAGTTTATTATCTGTATTATTCAAGGTTTTTTGTCCTTTTTTATTACATATTTAAATTAGGCCATAGGCCCATATGCTTTTTACGGCTCTCACATACCATATTTTACTGTAAGATCTATGAAATAAAATGTACTTTGCTCTTGGGACAACCCAGTTTGTTTCCATACAAAAAGGTTTATCACTATATTTGATGCTAAGGAAAACTTTCTCAATTGTAGATATTTTTTGAATAAATATCAAGGATGGCCTGCGACTTTGTCCAAGCTTTTAATTTTAGCCCTCAGTGTATTTGATTTTGACGCCTCTGGTCTTCAAGAAAAACATGTGAGCCTCTGAGTAAAAGCAAAGGTAAATGCAGGATTGTCCTCGTTATTACAGTTGGGGGTACTAAGTAGTCTGAAACCAATATAGTCCATAAAAAGAATCTCTCAGTCTCCAGCAGACAGATATGTTAAAATCTCAGCGATATTATTATTTTTCACTTGTTTAATTAGCCACATCATCTTGTTACAGATCTTCATGGTTCACTGTGTGGGAGCCCACTAAGTTACTCATCTTGAGTGGATTGTACAAGTAGGTGGTCATTGTACCCATGAAACTTGTATTTGAATTTTTCATTCTATATACTATAATGATATGAAGGCAACAGACAAAATGAGATTTTACACTATACAATTTATAAAAATAGTCGTTAGCGGTAGTCATTATAGCATTATAGAAAAGCAATTACTGGGAAACTATGAGTGAACTTTAATTTAGTAATTTTGACAAGTATTTGTCAGTCAGTCATGAAAGACATCTGGTGAGACATATGTAATGAACAGGCAGGGGGTCCAGAAGATGAATTACTTTATAATTACAGATGTTCACTCATAAATGACATCAACATTACATCCTTCTTATGTAAGGCAGTCAGGGTGGTAGTGGTGGCAACGAGCTGTAGTGTCCCCACACCCTGGCGCCCCACAGATGACATACAATGTCCTTTTCTTCTGCACGTGCAGCGCGCGCAGCAGAACACTCACGGTAACTGTCAGGGTTCCTTCCAGTTCTGTCCACAAAACACTGCGTAGTCACAGTCTTTTTCCAACAGTTCAACTTTACTTATCAAAAGGGCACTTATCAACTTGGCAGCATAATTCACACAGACCCATGTATCCTGTACTTTCCTTGCCTTCCGGACAGACTCTATTCCTTCTGTAATTTCTCTTTCTTTCCTCCCGGCGTTCACGGCCGTACCTCTAGTCAGACTCTGTTCTGTTTGTGCCTTACTTTTCCCTTTTCTCTTTGGACAGTCCGGGTCTCATCCCACTCCATAACCCCTTGCTGCCCGTACCTATATTAACACTATTATATATTCTATTCTCTATCTCCAACGTGCCACCCTCTATTCTATGCTAACTTATATCCCTAATCCTAAACATATGCACAATACATGGCATACAGTGGGTTCGGAAAGTATTCGGACCCCTTTAAATTTTTCACTCTTTGTTTCATTGCAGCCATTTGGTAAATGCAAAAAAAGTTCTTTTTTTCTCATTAATGTACACTCTACACCACATCTTGACTGATAAAAGCAAGAAATGTAGAAATATTTGCAAATTTATTAAAAAAAGAAAAACTGAAATATCACATGGTCATAAGTATTTAGACCCTTTTCTCAGACACTCATATTTAAGTCACATGCTGTCCATTTCCTTGTGATCCTCCTTGAGATGGTTCTACTTCTTCATTGGAGTCCAGATGTGTTTAATTAAACTGGTAGGACTTGATTTGTAAAGGCACACACCTGTCTATATAAGACCTCACAGCTCACAGTGCATGTCAGACCAAATGAGAATCATGAGGTCAAAGGAACTGGTCAAGGAGCTCAGAGACAGAATTGTGACAAGGCACAGATCTGGCCAAGGTTACAAAATAATTTCTGCAGTACTCATGGTTCCTAAGAGCACAGTGGCCTTCAAAATCCTTAAATGGAAGAAGTTTGGGACCACCAGAAGTCTTCCTAGACCTGGCCGTCCAGCCAAACTGAGCAATTGTAGGAGAAGAGCCTTGGTGAGAGAGGTAAAGAAGAACCCCAAGATGACTGTGGCTGAGCTCCACAGATGCAGTAGGGAGAAAGTTCCACAAAGTCAACTATCACTGCAGCTGTTACGGCTTGGCGAGGCAAACCTCCAGGAGTGGACCCTCTGGATTGTGATACCGAGGGCCCCCGAGTGAGCAAACCAGTTGGTGCCGACCCCTATTCAGGGATCGTTAGGAGCAGGCCCAGGGGTTCTAGTACCATAATAACCAGTACCAAGAGGGGCGGCTCTTTGGGAAGCAGGAAAGCCCCTACACAGGACAAAAGGGCTGAGGATACCAGGAGGGAGCGGAATACCGGAGACTGGACGGGAATAGTACTGCAGAGGGGGCCACAGAACAGTAGGACGGAGCAGGACACAAGAGATGGGAGACAGGTCTGGAGTAGGACTGCAGGAGAGGACCACGGAACAGCAGGACGGAGCAGGACACGGGAGACTGGACTGGAGTAGGACAGCATGAGAGGACCACGGAACAGCAGGATGGAGCAGGACACGGGAGACAGGACTGGAGTAGGATTGCAGGGGAGGACCATGGAACAGCAGGACAGAGCAGGACATGGGAGACCAGGGCGAGCAGGACTGCAGGAGAGAGAGAGAGATAAATACGGGCACTGAAGTGAAACTAGCCTAATGCGCTGGGCAACACAAAGATCAGGCACCTCCACTAAAGGAGGGCGGTCTGATATACCCTAAAACAGTTTCCCATTGGCCCGGCGGTGCTTCTGGGTCAGGGCACCGCCGGAGCTCAAGGAGAGGGAAGGAAACGTGGCCACGGCCTACGGCGCATGCGCACAGAATGCAGTGGTGCCGTCGGCTGCAGACCAGTGAGCACAGAGGATGGACAGCGTGAGCCTCGGCCTAGGGAACGCTGCGGCACTGGAGCGGGCAGGTAAGTATGAGGGAGCGGAATGGCCATGACAGCAGCCCTCCATCAGTCGGGCCTTTATGGCAGAGTGGCCCAACGGAAACATCTCCTCAGTGCCAGACATATGAAAGGCCGCATATAGTTTGCTAAAGAAACACATGAAGGTCTCCCAGACTATGAGAAATAAGATTCTCTGTTCTGATGAGACAAAGATAGAACGTTTTGGTGATAATTCTAAGCGGTATGTGTGGAGAAAACCAGGCACTGCTCATCACCTGCCTAATATAATTCCAACAGTGAAACATGCTGGTGGCAGCATCATGCTATGGGGGTGTTTTTCAGCTGAAGGGACAGGACGACTGGTTGCAATTGAAGGAAACATGAATGCAGCCAAGTACAGAGATATTTTGGATGAAAACCTCTTCCAGAATGCTCTGGACCTCAGACTTGGCCAAAGGTTTACCTTCCAACAAGACAATGTCCCTAAGCACAGAGCTAAAATAACAAAAGGAGTGACTTCAGAACAATTCTGTGACCATTATTGACTGGCCCAGCCAGAGCCCTGACCTAAACCCAATTGAGCATCCCTGGAGAGACCTGAAAATGGCTGTTCACCAATGTTCATCATCCAACCTGACGGAACTGGAGAGGATCTGCGAGGAAGAATGGCAGAGGATCCCCAAATCATGGTGTGAAAAACTTGTTGCATCATTCCCAAGAAGACTCAATGCTGTACTAGCTCAAAAGGGTCCTTCTACTCAATACTGAGCAAAGGATCTGAATACTTATGACAATGTGATATTTCAATTTTTCTTTTTTAATAAAGTTGCAAAAATTTCTACGTTTCTGCTTTTTTCAGTAAAGATGGGGTGCAGAGTGTACATTATTGAGAAAAAAATGAACTTTTTTGCATTTACCAAATGGCTGTAATGAAACAAAGAGTGAAAAATTTAAAAGGGTCTGAATACTTTCCAAACCCACTGTATACATAACATCACAGTACATAAACATTACATCACACATTAAAGAATAATGAGGTGCCGCTTGTAATTGTGCGAACAGCGTCCAAGGGAGAGGAGGCACGTGAGATTGCCCGCCACCTCCTTACACATACATGCGGCACACATACACAAATAAGTAACATGTTTGGGCTATAGATATGTTAGGAAATACTATTAGTGTGTACATCCAACTTACCGATTGATATCCATTGGGCAGATAAATTACAAAAGAGTGTCCTTATGGCATAAAGATGTAGCATTCACCATGTTAAGACTAAATCTGTATGTTGATATAAATGGAATACTTTTCAACACAAATGTTTGCTAATAACAAGCAAATTGCCTCTTCAGAAAGAAGGATTTGCTTTCTTTCTGAAGAGGCAATTTGCATATTAAATTTCCCAGAGGAGAATTGCACCGCGAATAAGCTTCCTTCCCTTGACACGCCAGAGCTGGTATGTTACTCTCCACAAGGAGAAACCTTTCCCCTTAGACCCCAGTCCAGAGCCTCTCACCTAGCCAAATCATATCTCATACTTTGCACTGACGAGGGCCAATAGCTCGAAACGCCGTGTCTGCAAATTGAGATTCTGATTTGGCTTTTATCCTAAGTCATATTACAAGACTCGTTAAAGGGTTGATTGTGACTTGGAGGATCACTACTTCCAACAGGTGGCGCTATAGAGTTCAAGTCCTCTTTCTTTCCGAAGAGGCAATTTGCATATTAAACTTCACAAAGAAACATTGCACGGCGAATAAGCCTCCTTACCTTGACAAGCCAGAGCTGGCATGTCACTCTCCACAAGGAGAAACCTTACCCCTTAGATCCCAGTCTACAGTCTCTCACCTAGCCAAATCAGTTCTCGGACTTTGCACTGACAAGGGCCAATAGCCCGAAACACCGTGTCTGCAAATTGAGATTCTGATTTGACTTTTATACTAAGTCATATTACAAGACTCGTTAAAGGGTTGATTGTGACTTGTAGGATCGCTGCTTCCATCAGGTGACGCTATAGAGTACAAGTCCTCTTTCTTACTGAAGATGCAATTTGCATATTAAATTTCCCAGAGAAGCATTGCATGGCGAATAAGCCTACTTATCTTGACAAGCCAGAGCTGGTATGTCACTCTCCACAAGGAGAAACCTTACCCCTTAAACCCCTGCTAATAACAAAGCATACTATGCAGTATACAGTTTATAAAATTGGAGCCAGCAACTGTTTATGTCCATATCTGTCTGTTCCACCTATCTGTCATTTCCAGGTTAGGCTTCCACCACCTCCTAGGTTTTCTTTAAAATATTCACTGTTGGACCAGCAGAATTTAGATGGCACAAGAGCTTTTCTTTGCTTGGGCTCTGAGGTAATCAGGACTGTTGAACCGCTGGAATTGGCTGCTGTAACTGTAAAGAGAGATTACCTTTCATTTTATATATATTCTGCAGTATACAAGCAGTCACCAATTTTCTAAGTAAATGTGTTTGTAAAGGTGCTGTTGACATGAAATTATCACCAAATGTCGGTAATCCACACATTCAAAGAAATCAAGCCATAGATGACCATCAATTATGCTTACTGAAATATATTTAATACTTTGTACAAAAACCTTTGTTGGTGATGACAGCTTCAAAATGTCTCCTGTATGGAAAATCTAGTCGCATGTATTGTTCAGGTGTAATTTTGGTCCATTCTTCCACACAAACACTCTCCAATTTCTGAAGGTTTCCATGGGATCATTCTGTGAACTTTGAGCTTTAGTTCCATAACTTTTCTATTGGATTCAGATCAGGTGATTGGCTGGGCCATTCTAGCAGCTTTGTTTTATTTCCCTGAAACCAATTGAGAGTTTCTTTGGCTCTGTGTTTGGGATCATTGTCTTGCTGAAATGTCCACCCTCATTTCATCTGCATCATCCTGGTAGATGGCAGCAAATTTTTATTTAGAAAGTCTCCGTACATCTGTCCATTCATCCCTCCTTCAATTTTATGAGGTTTACATAATACACAAACACGGTATGTATTATGGCTTCCAAAGAGTTCAATTTTTGTCTCATTTGACCAGACTATGGTCTCAAAGTATTTCACATGCTTGTCTAAATGTTGTTGAGCAAACTTTAAATGGGCTTGAGCATGCTTTTTGCTCAGCAATGGAGTCCTGCGTGGTGAGCTTGCATGTAAGTCATGGAGTTGAGTGCATTACTTATTGCTTTCTTTGAAACAATTGCTATTGGTCATTCTAGATCTTTCTGTAGTTTTCAATAGGTGGTCCTTGGACAACTCTTGTGATTATTCTTTTCACTCCTCTGTCTGAAATCTTGTGGGGAGAACCTGGTCATGACCGATTGTCGTGAAATGATGTTTTTTCCACTTCCAGATTATCGTCCCAACAGTGCTCACTGGAGCCTTCAGTAGTTTAGAAATTATTCTGTAACCAATGCCATCAGTATATTTTGCAACAATAAGGTTGGAAAGGTCTTGAGACAGCTCACTGGTTTTACCCATCATGAGATGTTTCTTGTGTGGCATCTTGGTAATGAGACACCTTTTTATATGCCGTCAATTGAACCAGCTGATATTTTTCACCAAGCAGTTTTGCTTTCTAATTGCTAACAGATTTCAGCTAGTGTTATAACTTTTTATGACTTTTTGCACCTCTCTTTCTTTCTTGTGTTTAAGACTTTTTTCCTGTGTCATTTCTCATTATTGCACATAACTACATTTATGTACAGTACATAGCCAAGTTCCCCACCCCAGTTGTGAGATTTTGTCTGGTGTTCAACGAGTAAATTAAAAATTGATTTTCATCCAGCAAAACTCAAACTATATTTATCTGTATTGTCAGGGCTGCCATCAGGAATTTCAGGCCTCCTTGTGACTCCGCCCAGGCTCCACCCCAGCTCAGCCTCCACTCTTCAAACCTTCCACAATCCTACTGTCCACTCTTGGAAAAACTCTACTTCTGTACCACGTCCTCACCAATCACACATTGATAGTTCTCATTGAACACCATATCACACACATAGCCACCAGCATTTGTTTTGGCCAAAAGATTTTTTCTAAGTTTGCCACCACGACAAAGTAGACTCTTTTGGGCAGGGCCCTACTCCACTCTAACCTATTAAAAATGTATTAAAAATCCAATACTCTTTTTAGGTATATTTTTTTTATTTTTCTTTAAGGGAATGTATCACATACACATACAAGGGACAAATACCATCACATCATGGCCAGACCAAATATTACCATCACATAATGACCGAATAATACCACAAACAAGGAACAAAATTCCGCCACACCATGACCAGACCACATACTACCACCATATTGTGACTGATTAATACCATATAAATTGAACAAATACCGTCACACCATGACCAGACCACATATTACCAGAACATAGTGACCGAATAATACCACATACAAGGTACAAATACCACCACATCATGAACATATCACATATTAGCACCAAATAGTAACCAAAATAATATCACATACAGGGGAGAAATACTGCCACACCATGACCAAACCACATATTACCACCAGACAGTGACCGAATAATACCACAACAAGGAACAAATACTGTTACACCATGACCAGACCACATATTACCACTACATAGTGACCGAATAATACCATATATATGGAACAAATACCATGACACCATGACCAGAGCACGTATTACCACCAAATAGTGACCGAATACTACAATACTGATCATTAATAAAAAAAACACAATGCTAATACTAAAGTGCCATTATACACAAGAGTATGTACATAGTATACAGTGTAGAGAATATAGAAAAAATTGCACCAAAGAATAGAATATAATAATATTTATTGAATTCTATTAAAATTGTGCAGAATATTAAAAGAATAGGCTGATGAGAAATGAATGACCAAAAAATGGATCAAGGCAAAATGTATATACAATGCAAGGTGTAAGACAACATGTATGCGTGAAAGAGAACAAATCAGTGCATTGGCAAAAAGTTACAAACCCCTATTTATAACCTAGTAGTTGCATATAAAGATAATTATATGACGCCTAGGAGCAGCTATAAGCTGATATCCTGGTATACATCTCAAGTTCATGAAAAATTTAGAGTTGTAGCGCCTGCATCTCTGCCTGCAGTCCCTCTCTCCCTGCAGAGATACCAGCGTACTCACCGCTGAGGCTCCCGTCCTGCTCCTTCTGGGTCTGCTGCTGCCCGGGGTACATTCACTCCAGCAGGTCTCCAGTCACTGGGCTTAGAGCGTGCACTTCCTCTTTCTTAAAGGAGCCACGCATGTTCCTCTAAAGTGTCCCAAACCAATAGATGGAGGTTTCTTACTATTTAAAGCACCTCCTCCAACATGGAGGTGCCTGTGCAATGTTGTAAGTTCATTCCTAACACACTTGTCAGATCTCAGGTACCAGCATTTAGCCAGCTGTACCTGCCAGTGCTCAGCTCAATGGCAGCCAAGCCAGCTGCGTCCGCCATTGCTCACCTCAACAGCAGTAGAGCCAGCTGCATCCGCCAGTGCTCACCTCAACAGCGGCCGAGCCAGCTGCACCCACCAATGCTCACCTCAAAGGCAGCCAAGTCAGCTGCACCCACCAGTGTTCATCTCTCCATCAGACTGTCCTATCTGCATCTGCGGTTCCTGTCATCTTCTCTGCCTGCCTGCATCTGTCGGACATTCCCCCAGGCCATCCCATCTACCCGTTCCTAGGGGTCAGCTGCCATTTACCCAAGGTCAGTCCTGGAGTAGCACCTGGATCACATCCCTTGTCTCTCCATGGACCTTGGTGTCGTTAGCTGCTGCATGTCCATGGTCAGATTGGATGAGGCTCCTAGTCACGCCCCTCCAGGTCTTCCTTGGGGTTTGGCACAGTGGTTCCACCACCCTGCCCATTACAGTTTGCACAGGCCATGGAATCCACTGGCTCCCAGGCGTCTTCCATCTCAGATCTATAAAAGATGGTCTCCCGCCAGAAGGATCAGCAGGACAAGATTCTATCCTATCTATGGTCTGTGAATACCCGTCTTGATACGCTGGCAGTACCGGCCGCTTCCACATCCTCTCAGGTGGCAGTTACAACCACAGTGACCCACCAGGCAGCCAGCTATGTACCAGGTTCCGGACCTCATCTGTCGGCTCCTCCACGCTTTGGAGGAGATCCCACCCTGAGTCGGTGGTTCATTAACCAGTGCACGCTGCACTTCAAATTCCTGGCTCATCAGTTCACCTCAGACCGAGCCAAAGTGGCCTTCATCATGTCACATCTATCTGGTGAGGCCCTAGCATGGCTCAATCCTCTGGGGAAAGAGGGGATCCAATACTGTTCAACCTACAGGCCTTCTTGGAAGCCTTTCGTAAGGTCTTTGACGAGCCCGGTCGTGTTTCTTCTGCAGCGTCTCCTTTGCCCTGGTTACGCCAAGGTAACCTCTCGGTGGACCTGTATGCGGTCAGTTTTCGTACCTTGTCTTCAGAACTCACTTGGAACAATGAGGCTCTGGTGGCGACCTTCTGGGAAGGCCACTCCGGGCGAATCAAGGACGAACTGGCTGGCTGGGAGATACCCACCTCTCTGGATGACCTGGTGTCTCTTGCAAACCGAATTGACATTAGGTTCCAGGAACGGATCAAAGAGGTGAACCGAGAGAGATCAGTATGCCTCGTTCTCACCTTTCAACGACCTATCAGTAAGCAAGTTCCTGCTGCAACTTCTTCATTGGAACCTTTGCAGATTGACCAGGTGAAGCCATCCAAGTGCCGCCAAGAGGTTCGTCAAGCCGAAGGTATATGCTTCTACTGTGTCGGCTCTGAACACCATATTCATTCCTGCCCTGAGAGACCAGGAAATGCAAGTGCCTAAAGTTGGTAGGAGAGGCTACCCTGGGCAAGACTTCTACTTCTACCTCTCCATCATTGACCCTGACTGTATCTGTCTCCTGCGGCAAAGGGTCTTTTGTTGAATTGTCCATCCTCACTCAGAAGTCTTCTTCCGGTGTCCTGCAGGTTTTTCTCTAAACTCTTCTCGGCACCAGAACGTAATTACTCTATTGGCGATAGAGAACTGCTTGCGATCAAGCTGGCTCTGGAGGAGTGGCGGTACTTGCTGGAAGGGGAGTTGCACCCTGTGGTAATTTAAACTGACCACAAGAATCTGGCTTATCTGCAGTCTGCTCAGCTGCTTATACACCGTCAAGCCAGGAGATCTTTGTTCTTCGCTCGCTTCATCCTCATGCTCCACTTTCGGCTGGCTGATAAAAACGTTAAGGCAGATGCACTCTCCGGGTCCTTACAGGCCTCTGACCAGGAGGAGGAGCTTATACATATCATCGAGCCCTCACAATATAATCACCGTTGCTCCACTAGACTTATCTCGTCTACCCTCCGGTAAGACTTACGTGACTGAACCTGACAGGAAGCGGGTTCTTCTCTGGGGACATTCTTCTAAGGAGGTCTCTTAATATTTAAAGTGCTTCCTCCAACATGAAGGTGCCTGCGCAATGTTGTGAGTTTGTTCCTAACACACTTGTCAGTTCTCAGGTCCCAGTACTAATATCTAGTCAGCTGCACCCGCCAGTGCTCACCTCAACGGCAGCCAAGCCAGTCTCCGTGGACCTCAATGTCGTTAGCTGCTGCATGTCCGGGGTCAGATTGGGAGAGGCTCCTAGTCACGCCCCTCCGGGTCTTCCTTGGGCTTTGGCACAGTGGTTTTACCACCCTGCCCATTACATGAGTCTTGCAAAAGGCATATATGTAGGTACAAGGGTAAGTTACCTTGATCAGATATTGCCATGCCACAATCCCAATGCACGTTTTGGCGGGTGTGCCTTATTCTTGAGAAAGACACCGTGTGTGTCGATACGTGTGGATCCATGTACCCACTAGGGCTGGTGTGCTTGTGTTGAGGGGCGACCATTTGACTGAACCAGGGCTAAGTATTAGTGTTCTTTCATTACACACGGTATGGTTCTTTGGTCCCAGACATATCTGTATTGCTGAGGCACTATATATATTATGTCCATGCAGGCAATTTTGCCTCAAACAGTCATTACTTGTAGGACTGGATAAGTTGTACAATACATGTCATTTATAATTTATGTCTATTTAGAGTTTCCACATGGGGGACTGATTTAACCTGGTAATGATAGCAGCATAAGTACATTGTTTAAGCTTTCATCTTTGGACTATTGCATACTTTATAAGTCTTAATTTATCTAGCATGGCCAGTGGATACTTTGTGTATTATACAATTGATTCTGGATCTTTTCTGCTTTTGTGCCATTTTTAATTGTTTTTATTGTGTGGTATTGGTCTTGTCGAAATAAAAACTTTATATATTTTTCTATTTACTGTAAGTTATCTTGATAATCCCTTGAATTCTGCATGTACTTGCCTCTTTTTTGTCATATATGTTTATTTGACATGCAGTAGGTGATCTCACTTTATCTATTGTGTGGATGGTGCCCGCTTATATATATAAATTACTTGCTATTCTGGGGGAGTGCAAGTACCGTCACACCATCACCAGACCATGTATTACCATCACATTGTGACCGAATAGTACAATACTGATCATGAATTAAAAAAACAGAATACTAATAGTTTCTGTGAAGGAAACCCGGTTCCTTCCACGTCACCAATGTGACGTAACTACACAGTCACAGCTCTGCGGCGCCCCCTTTGTCTCTCAGGTCAGTAAGGGAACTGCACCTAGAGCAAATGGCCACCGGGGAGGATGTCCTGTTACCCACTGGGTATTCTAAGATTCATGATCAGAGTAAAAGCATCAGCCCAAAATTAATTTTATGGTTTAATTGCCTTAAGGGCACACTAGATAATTACAGAAATATACAGTAAGCTATACAACGGAATTACAGTGGATTTGCAGTCAGAGTAAAATACAACAATAATGGTACAAGGCTTAGGGGTATTAAGTAGAGGTCAAAGTTTACCAGGCGTAGGTTGCATGTGGACCCCGGGAGCTCTGCGATCCACAGGTAAGAATCTTTTGCCAGACAGTCCCAAAACTTGTACCGCTGCTTCCTTGGCAGATCTGTCCCCTGTTCCTTCTTAGATCACATTGTCTTGTTCTTCTGTGAGAATAGAGAAAGTCTGCCATCCCCTCAAGTTCTTAAAACCCGCTAGGGGCCCTCCCTCGGTGTCAAGGGGTGGGCTAATAATCTCTACCTTCAGCTCCCTACAGAATTTATTCCCCAAAATCTAAGAAAGGGGTTAATTTTCCGGACGATTGGATCAGGAACGAGAGGTACCAGTGAATGCAGTTTGCTTTGCCTGTCGCGGGAGATCAAACATGCCCCTATTGGCCCTCCACAGCAAACCTAATCTCTATTTCTCAAGTCCCCCAGCCTCACCGACTCATGAGTCGCACTGTCAGAAGCGCGAGGTCCGCAGGATCACGCAGATATTTTTTTTAAGTCTGTATCTCGAAAAGGGGTGCTCATATTTCATAATCCCAGAACGGAGTCGTAGTGGCTGGGGGGACAATGGATGTTTTTTTTTTTGTGTCTAGCTGACAGGTATAAAAAATTTTGGAGCCCCAGCATCTCCAGGCCCCATGCTGGCTTTGCTCCTGACTCCAGCTTTGAAGTACTGTTTTGGCCTGATCTATTAGGGATACTAAAAGGCTTGTTATTCAACAGTGGAGCACTAAACCCTGTTTTCTTCAATATGCCTACAGCCATGGGGGTTGGAGAAGTTAGGGTGCCTGTGGCTCTGTGAACTCAGCCAAAATGGCACCTGGGACAGGCCAAGCTCAGACATGAGGCGGGGCATTATGCCCCATATCCAAGATGGTGGCTGTTCTTTCATCACAGTTTCATAAGTGACATTATACACAGGAGCTCTGTACATAGTATGCAGTGTATGGGTCTGTGTAAAAGCAAAACACTTACCCACAAATGCTTCTGTGTTTGGTCCTTCTGGAAAAAATTTTTAAATTTTTCCCATGGGGGGGATTTGGGGGGGGGGTTTTTTCCCCCCCTTTTTGGGCGGGGTTTTTTTTTCCCCCCTTTTTTTAATTTTCCTTTTTTAAAAAAATTTTTTTTTTTTTTTTAAAAAAAAACCCCCCCCCCCCCGGGGGGGGGGGGTTTTTAAAATTTTTTTTTTTAAAAATTTTTTAAATTTTTTAAAAGGGTTTTTTCCCAACGGGAAGGAAAAAAAGGGAAAATTTTTTTTTTTTTTTTGGGGAAAAAAAGGGGGGAAAAAAAAAATTTTTTTTTTTTTTTTTTTTTCCCCTTTTTTTCCCCCCCCCCCCAAAAACCCAAAAACCTTTTTTTTTTTCCCCCCCCCCCCCCTTTTTTTTTGGGGTTTTAAAAAAAAAAAATTTTTTTTTGGGGTTTGGGGCCCGGGTTTTAAAAAATTTGGAGGGGCCCCCCCTTTTGTCGGCCCCGCCCCCCCTTTTTTTTTGGGGTTGACCCGGGGGGGAAAAAAAGGGTTTTTCCCTTAAAAAATTTTTTTTTTTTTGGGGGGGGGGAAAAAGGGGCCCCCTTTTGGTCGGAACCCCCCCCCCAAATTTGGGGGCCCCCCTTTTTGGGTTTTTTTAAAAAGATGGGGCCCCTTTTTAAAAAACCCCAAAAAAAAAAGGGGGGAAAATTTCCCTTTTTTGGGGGTTTAAAAAAAAACCTTAAAAAAATTTTTATTTTTTAAAATTTTCCCTTTTTTTTTCCCCCCTTTTTTATTTTTTTTTTTTTTAAAAAAAAAAAAAAAACCCCCCGGGGTTTTTTGGGAAAAACCCCAATTTTTCCCCAAAAAAAAAATTTTTTTTTAAAAAAAAATTTGGGAAAAATTTTCCCCCCCTTTTTTTTCCCTTTTTTTTCCCCCCAAAAATTTTTTTTTTCCCCTCTTTTCTTTGGGGAAAAAAATTTTTTTCCCCCCCAAAATTCCCGGCCCCAATTTTTTTTTTTCCCCTTTTTTTTTTTCCCCCCCCCAAAAAAAAATTTAACCCCCTTTTTTTCCCCCCTTTTTTTTTGGGGGGGTTTTTTGGGGGGGGGAAAAACCCCCCTTTTTTAAATTTTTTTAAAACAAAAAAAAAAAATTTTTTAAAAAAACAAAAAGGCCCAAAAAAAATTTTTTTTTTTTTTCCCCCCCCCCCCCCCCTTTTTTTTTTAAAAAAATTTTTTTTGGAAAATTTTAATTAAATTTTTTAAAAAAAAAAAATTTTTTCCCCCAAAAAATTTTTTTTCCCCCCCCCTTTTTTTAATTTTTTTTAAAAAAATTTTTTTTTTTTTAAAAAAAAAGGGTTTTTTTTCCCCCGGGGGGGGGGGGGGAAAAAAAAAAATTTTTAAAATTTTTTTCCCCCCCTTTTTTTAAACCCCCCCAAAAAAAAACCCCGGGGGAAAAAAAGGGGCCCCCCCTTTAAAAAGGGGGGGCCCCCTTTTAAAAAACCCCCCCCCCTTTTTTTTTCCCCCAAAAAAAAAAATTTTTAAAAAAAAAAAGGGGGGTTTTTTTTTCCCCCCCAACATCCCCCTTGCCCCGGGAAAAAAAATTTTTTTGGCCCCCTTTTTTCCCGGGTTGGAGGGGGGTTGGGGGGGGCCCCCCTTTCCCTTTGGGGAAACCCTTTTAAATTTTGGAGTTTTTCCCCCCCCCCCTTTTAATTCCTTTTTAAAAAAAAAAAAAAAAAAAATTTTTTTTTTAAAAAAAAAAGGGGGGTTTTTTTTTTTTTTAAAAATTTCCAAAAAAATTTTTTAAAAAACCAAAAAAAAAAATTTTTTTAAAATTTTCCCCCACCCAAAAAAAATTTTCCCCTTTCCCCCCCCCCCCAAAACCGGGGGGGGCCCCCTGGGGGTTTTCCCCCAAAGGAGGAAAGTAAAAGGGGAAATTTTAAGGGTTTTTTTTCCCCCCCTTTTTTCCCCCGGGGGCCCCCCCCCCCTTTTTTTTTGGGGCCCCCCCAAAAAAAAGCCCCCCCAAACTTTTTTTCCCCCCCCCTTTTTTTTAAAAAGGGGGAAAAATTTTTTTTTTTTTTTTAAAAAAAAAAAATTTTTTTTTTTTTTTTTCCCCCTTTTTTTTGGGGGGGCCCCCCAAAAAAAAAAATTTTTTTTTCCCCCCCTTTTTTTTAAAATTTCCCCCAAAAAAAAAGGAAAAAATTTTTAAAAACCCCCCCTTGGGGGAAAAAAAAAAGGGGGGGGGCCCCGGGAAGGGGTTTCCCCGGGGGGAAAAAAAAAACCCCCTTTTTTTTAAATTTTAAAAAGGGTTTTTTTTTTAAAAACCCCCCCCCAATTTTTTTCCCTTTTTTTTTAAACCCCCCCCTTTTTGGTTTTTCCCCCCCCAAGGTTTTTTTTTTTAAAAAATTTTTTTAAAATTTTAAAAAACCCCCCCGGGGAAAAAAGGGGGGGCCCCCCCCCCCCCGGGGTTTTAAAAAAGGGGGGTTTTTTTTTTTTCCCCCCCAAAAAAAAAAGGTTTAAAAATTTTTTTTAAAAATTTTTTTTTTTCCCGGGGGGGGGAAAAAAAAAACCCCCCCCTTTTTTTTTAAAACCCCAAAAAATTTTGGGGAAAATTTTTTTTTTTGGGGTCCCCCCCTTTTTTTTTTTTTCCCCTTTTTGGGGAAAAAGGGCCCCCGGGGACCCGGCCGGGGGTTTTAAACCCTTTTTTTTTTAAAATTTGGGTTTTTTTTGGGTTTTTTAAAAAAAAAAAAAACCCCCGGCGGGGGGGGGGGTTTTTTTTTAAAATTAACCTTTTTCCCCCCCCAAAACCCCCCCCCCAAATTTTTTTTTTCCCCCGGAAAATTTTTTTTTCCCCCTTAAAAGGGTTTTTTTGGGAAAGGGCCTTTTTTTTTTTTTGGGGGGGAAAAAAATTTAAAAATTTTTTTTCCCCCCTTTTTTCCCCCAACCGGGTTTATTTAAAAGGGCCCCCTTTTTCATTAATCCAAAAAAAAAAACCCCAAAAAATTTTTGGCCCAAAAAATTTTAAAAAAAGGGAATTTTTTTGGGGGCCCCCGGGGGCCCCCCCAATTTCCCCCCAAAAAAATTTTTTTTTGGCCCCCCTTTTTTCCCCCCCCGGGGGGGGGCCCGGGGGTTTTTGGCAAAGGGGAAATTTTTTGGGGGGGGGGGGGCCCCAAAAAGAAAATTTTTTTTTTTTAAAAAATTTTTTTTTTTTTAAAAAAATTTTCCGGGAGGGGGAAAAATTTTTTTTTTTTAAAAATTTTGGCCCAAAAACCCTTTTAAAAAAAAAATTTTTAATTTCCAAAATTTTTTTCCCCTTTGTTAAGCATTTTTTCATTTGGGGTTTTTTTAACCAAGGCCTTTCCCCCCCCCCAAAAAAAAACAAAAAAAAAAAAAAAATTTTTTTTTTTAAACCCCAACTTTTTTCCCCCCCCCCGGGGGCCCCCCCCAAAATTTTTTTAAAAATTTTTTCCCCCTTTTCCCCGGGTTTTAAAATTCCGGGGAAAAAAAAAAAATTTTTTGGGGGGGCCCAAAACCCCTTTTTAAAAAAATTTAAATTTAAAAAAGGGTACCCCAAAAAAATTTTTTTAAAAAAAAAAGGGGGTTTTAAAGGTTTTCCCCCCCCCTTTTTTAAAAACCCGGGGTTTTGGGGGGGGGGAAACCCCAAAAAACCCCCCCTTTTAAATTTCCTTTTTTTTTTCCCCAAAATTTTTAAAAAAGGGGGGTTTTGAAAAAAAAAAAATTTTTGGGCAGGGGAAAAAAAAAAAAAAAAAAAAACCCCCCCCCCTTTTTCCCCAACCCAACCCCCGGAAAAGGGGGTTTTGGGGGGGGGGGAAAAAAAAATTTTCTAAAGGGTTTGGGGGGGGGGGTTTTTTTGGGGCCCCGGGGCCAAAAACCCCCCCCCGGGGGGGTTTTTTGGGGGGGAATTTTTTTTTTGGGGGGGAAAAAAAAATTTTTTTTCCCTTTTTTCCCCTTTTCCCTTTTAGGGATTTTAACCCAAAAAACCCCCCCCTTTTTTTTTAAAATTTTAATTTTTCCCTTTTTTCTTTTTTAAAGGGGGGGGGGTTTTTAACTTTGGGTTTTTTTTTTTTTTTTAAAATTTTTTTTTTTTTTTTTTTCCCAAAAAAAAAACCCCAAATTTTTTTTTTTTGGGCCAAAAAAAAAACCCCCCCCGGGGAAAAGGGGGAAAAAAAATCCCCCGGGGGGGCCCCGGGGAAAAAACCCCAAAACCCAAAAATTTTTGTTTCGGGGGGGGGGGCCCCCGGTTCCCAATTTTTTTTTCCCCCCCCCAAAAAAAAAACCCCTTTTTTTTTTTAAAAAAAAAAATTTTTTTTAAACCCTTTTTTTTTTTCCTTCCCCCCTTTTCCCAAACAAAAAAAATTTTTTTTTTTTTTTTGGGGGGGCCCCCCCCCCCCAAAAAAATTTTTTTTTTTTTAAAAAAAAGGGGGGTTTTTTGGCCCCCCAAAATTTTGGTTTTTTTTAAAAAAATTTTAAATTTTTTTTTTTCCCCCCCCCCCCCTTTTTTTTTGGGGTTTTTTTTCCCTTTTTTTTAAAATTTTAAAAAAAACCCCAACCCGGGGGAAAAAATTTTTTTAAATTTTTAAGCCCCCTTTTTTTTTTCCCGGCCCCCGGGGGAAAAATTTTAATTTTTTTTTAAAAAATTTCAAAAGGGGAAAAATTAGAGCAGTTAAATATAAAATTTTATGCGAGACAGATAGGAGAAAGGGGCCCAAAAAAAAAACCAGAATTAGTGCGATTGATCAGTGATTTTGTGTAGGGGCCCCCCCTGTTTTCTGCTGAATTTTTTTTTAAAAAATTTATTTTTTTCTTTAAAATTTTTTAAAGTAAATTTTAAAAGGGGGGGAAAACAAGGGGAAAAAAAAATATTTCTTACATACTTTTTTATTTTTTCCCTTTATAATCGCAAAACCCCCAAAAAAAGAAAAAACCCCAAGGGGTTTTTTTGGGGTTTAAAAAAAAAAAAAAAAAGTTTTTTTTAAAAAAAAAAAGTGGGTGCATCTTTATTTTAATTTCCCTTTTTAAAAAAGGGCCCGAATGTCTTTTTTGGGGCGTTTTATTTTTGTATCTTACAGGTTTTGGTTTTTTTAGAAGGACTAGATCTGGGGGTTTATTTGATGGAAAAAAGACCTTTAAAAAAAAAAAAGGTAAATTTCTTTTTACCCTTTGCTAAAATTTTTTTTTTTGTTTTTAAAAAAGGTTTTTTTTTTAAAAAGGTTTTCTTTCAAAGGGGGGGGCCCAAAAAGCCAAAATTTTTCAAGGCCAAAAAAGGGGCCCCTTTAAAAAGGGGCCCAAAGGCAGGGAAAATTTTTGGGGAAGCTTCTGGGGTGGCATCATTAGTTTTGGCCGTAGTGAGGGGGGCCCCTTTTTCCCTTAACTCATAGGGTTGGGTTCTTGGGGGTTTTTTCTTTTTTCACCAAAATTTCCCCCCCTTTTTTTGGGGGGTTTTCCCAAAGGCCATAAACCCCCAAAAATTTTAAAAGGGGAAAAGGGGGCCCGGGGCAAAAAATCTAAAAATGCACAAGGGGCCCCAAAACAAACCCAAAATTTTCCCCCCCGCCGCTGGCCTTCCCTTTTTAAAAAGGGGCCAAAAACCCGTTCCCCCAATAAGGGGTTTTAAAATTTAGGGTTTTAAAACCACCCCCTTTTCCCCCCCCAAAATTTTGGAAGGGGAAAAAATTTGGCTGATAATTTTCCCCAAAAAAAAAAAAAGTAAATTTTTCTTACCCCCTTAAGGGGTTTTCCCCTTTTTAATTTTTAAAGGGTTTTTTGGGAAAAAACCCCGGGAAACCCCCCCACCCCAAAAAAATTTTTTTTTTTTTTTAATGGCCCCCTTAACCCGGGGTTTTTTCCCACTTTTTAGGGGCAAAAAAAAATTTTCCTTTTACCCCAAGGGCCATTAAAATACCCCTTTCCTTTTTAAAAACAAGGGATTTTTGGAAATTTTTTGGCCCTTTACCCTTTTGCCCCGAAAGGGGGTTTTTGATTTCCAAAATCTCCTTTTTTTTCCCCTGTGGGTGGTTTTGGTAAAAGGAAAACCAAGGGGGGGGAAAAAGTGGGAACTTTTTGGGGAAGGAAAAGTTTTTGGAAAAGGGAAAAAATTTTTCCAATTAAAGGGCCGGTTTTTGGGTTTTTGGGAAAAAGGGAGCCAAAAAAAGTTTAAAAAAAAACTGAAAAGTTTTGGGGTTTAAAGGGCCCCAAAAAGGGGGAAAATTTTTTAATTTTAAAAAAAGGGAAAAAAGGGAAAACCCCCGGGAAAGGAAGGGTTTTGTGTTAGGGTGCCGGGTTCCAATTTTTTTATTTTTAATTTTAAAAGGCCCATTGCTAAGGAGGGGGAAACCCCCCCCCAATTTGGGGGGTTTCCGTGGGGGTTTAAACTTTTTGGGGGAGTCAACCCTTTTCCCCAAAAAAAAAAAACCCTAAAACCTTTTAAATTTTTCCTCAAATCTCGCACTAATCCCCAAAAACCCCCTCAACCCCAAAAAACCCCCCCGGCCTTTTTTAAAACCCCACAAGGAAAAAAAAAAAAAACCCCCAAAAATCAACACCCCCCCACTTTCCCCAAAATCCCAAAACAAACCCCAAAACCCCAATAATCACTTTTTAAAAATTATAAAACGCAACCCACCCCACAAAAATTTAAAAAAAACAAATGGAAAGGAAAAAAATTTTTCCCAACAAAAAATCTCAACAAAAACCTAAAAAAAACAAAAAAATACAATTTTTTCCCAAAACCCCTTTTTTCCCACTTTTTAAAAAAAATCAAAAAAAATTCACTCCCCAAAAAAGCCATAAAATAAAACAAACAATTAAAAACTAACCAAAAAAACAAAAAACCAATAAAACAAAACCAAAAATCCTCCCACACAAAGGGGTTTCCTCCAAAAAAAAACCAAAACCCAAACAAAAAAAACTCCAAAAAAAACTATGGGGAAAAACCAAAAACCCTAAAAATAAATAATGGGAAAAAAAAAAAAAAACATTTATCCCTCCAAAACAATCAACAAATCCCAAAAACAAAAACTTTTCCCCAATAAGCACCGTATTTTTTCTTAGGCCGGAGTCACACACATCGTATAAAAAAATCGGACTGCATTTTATGGACGAGAATCGCACAAATGTTCCCTGAACAGTGATCCGTATGTCATCCATCTGCAATGCGAGGATGCGATTTCCTCGCATCAAAATATCCGTGTGTCATCCGTATGGCATCCTACGGCGAGATTTTCTCGCCGGCTTGCAAAACTGACATATAATGGATCCAAGTGATAGTTTTTAAAAACAAAAGAAACAATATATATACACACATAGAAATATACATATATATATATATATATATATATATATATATATTTATAGTTCATACACTTCTACATAGCAGAATAGCCGCTAATTCAATTGCCAGCTTCTGTAAAATCATTACAGAACCAGACATGAAATGACACATGGTTACATACAGTAAAGCCATGTCATTTCAATGTAGTTTGATATATGGTTTTTATTAACAATTACATGAGTGTATGAGTGCAAAATTTCATACATGAGGTGTTAATGTAATGTGTAAATTCGTTGTAAAAAAATGCGTGGGCTCCAGCGGTATTTTCTCCAACAGACAGGGAAAGCCAGTGACTGAAGACAGATAATAATAGCCTAGGGAGGGAGCATTGTTTTTGTGCCCCCCCACCTACTAACATCTGCCCCCAGCCACCCCAGAAAAGGCTCATCTATTATTAGATGCGCCTTTTCTGGAACTTAGCCCGTCTATTCCCGTTGCCTTTAGCGGTGGCTAATGGTTTAATAATGGTTAAGGCCACATTGCTATTGGAAGGTGACATTAAGCCAGGTTAATAATGGAGAGTTGTCAATTAGACAACTATCTATTATTAATCCTATTGTATTAAATGGTTAAAAAAAACACACACATTAATTTAAAATTATTTTAATGAAATAAATACACATAGTTTTTGACCATATTTTATTGTACTGGTAATCCATCTGAATCCCTTGCTCTCCTGTAATAAAAATAACATAATAAAGCAACAATATCCATACCTCTCCGGCGTTCAGTCAGGTCGCACGCTGCAATCCATCACAAGGGGTTAACAGGTTTACAGCAGGGACCGATGCTAATGCGACTAGCCCTGCTGTAAACCCCTGCAGCCTCCCTGGCTGACAGGAGATGAACTGATTAGTGTGGGAAGCTTAATTGATTGTTTCCCACGCTATTCAGTTCACTTCTGGTCAGCCGGGGACCCCACACAGCTTCAGTGACGTCAGAGGGAGTCCCCGGTGCGTATTTCTCGCAAGTCACACGTTTGGTCCGTGTGTAATCCGATGTTTTCACGCACCCATAGACTTGCACTGGCGAGTCTTGGCTGTAATACGGTGCAAATCGCAGCATGCTGCGAATTCTCTTGCACGTATAAAACGGACGAGAAAAAATCGGATGCTGGGAGCTGCCCCATAGATTAACATTGGTCCCAGTGCAATGCAATTTTTTTCTCGCATTGCACTCGTCCATATTTCTCGCTAGTGTGACTCCCGCCTTAGGCATATTCTACTTGCGCATAAAATCGCAGCATGCTGTGATTTTACGCGTATATCAGCAGAGTCTCGCCAATGCAAGTCTATGGATGCGAGAAAAAATCGAACACCACACGGACCATCAGTTTAGCTTGCGAGAAATACCCACACATTTTCCTCATTTCAGCCCATTGAGCCATTAAATTCAATGGGGAAATTCAGTGAGAAATGTAAAGCCATACGCATGTCATATGGAAACATGTGTGCGAGAAAATCACATCATCGCATTGCAAACGCATTGCACATGGATGACCATGCGGAGAACACTTGTGCGACTCTCAGCAGGGAGACTCGGACCGATTTTTTTATACGGCAAATGCCAAAAGGGCCTGTCTGGTCGTGGGCCGCCTTGTCTGCTACATTGTTAACAGAATCGGTGTTCTCAAGACACACATACTGTTAAGAGTTTTGACGGAGCACAAAGTCACTTACCCCAGCAGGCCACAGGTGTCATGAGAAATGTTGGTCTTGTAGTGAATCTTGCTTTCTTCAATCCAGGGTAATATATCCCATCTGGTGCTTGGGGACGGGGACAGCATGGGCCTGTGTGATTTCAAATGCCAGGGCTAAATTTCAGCCCCAGTCCATACCTGGATATGGCCATTCTCTGAGCCGGGACAGTGTGGGAGAGGAGGATTGTGAGAAGGGGCAAAGTATAGAGACTAAGCAGTGTAGGAAGAGACAGTATAGAGTGGGGGAAGTATGAAGGCATAGTATGAAAGGGATAGTATGCAGATACAGAAAATTGTGAGAAGTGGGCACAATTTAGAGACTGGGCATTATGAGGGGACACAGTATAGGGGAAAGTATAGAGAAGGGGCAGCATTGTAAACAGTGTGAGGACACTGTGTAAGGGACAATTTGCAGAGAGGGAAGTGTGCACAGTATAGAGACTGGACAGTGTATGGTAAGCACTGTGAGGGAACGGAGTGAAAAGAGGGCCCAGCAGGGCTGCCATCAGCACCTGAGGTATCCGCACAAGTGCAGGGGCCCTGGACAAAGGCAGAGCCCTCTCCATCGTCGGGAACAATGCTCCAAGATCCATTTTCCGGTCCAAGGGTGGGCAGGGAATGGGGCCTGGGCCACTCCCCCAGCAGCTGTGCCCGCCACTTGTTTCTTTGGCGCTGCTTGATGGCTGTCACTTAAAACAGACATGGCTGTGCGCAGTCCACTGTGCTGTTGTGTAATGACACTGCCGGGCCAACACACAAGCAAAATTAAAGATGCGGTGCCAGTCCGGCCACGTCCGTATGTTTGTTTATGTGCATATCTGTGCATTGTATGTGTGTATAGCTGTGTACCATGTGCATGTCTGTGTATGTGTGAATGCCTGCGTACCGTGTGTGTGCATGTCTGCGTATTGAATGTGTGCATGTCTGCGTACTGCATGTGTGTGAGCAGGTTGCAAGATGCAGGGAGACATGGGAGGCAGAGCAAGGTTTACCAAATTTACTTTAACAATGTGATACTCCATGCAGGGAGGTAAGCAGTTAAGGTAAGGGGTAAAACAGTCAAATTAAGGGGTAAACAGTTCAATTTCAAAGGCAATACAGAGTAAAGAAAAAATGGAATGGTAATGACAGTTCTTTGAAGAAACTTATCGTATCAGCAGTTCCTCAGGCCGTGAGAGCTGTGGGGAAATCAATGGCGCTGTATTGACTGGTGCAGTGCTGGGCCAACAGGGTCCTGTAGCAACCACGATCCGTCTTCTGGTAATAGCAGTAGGTCTCTGGTACCTTCCACTGCCCCCAGTCCATGGTTTGATGCAGCTGAGAACGAGAAAACCACAGCACGATCCGGGTTCAACGTAGACCGGCAAGATACTGGCAGCTCAGGGCGTAAGCGTCTGTCCCGTACTCGGTTCCTCTTAGGTGTGCACACGCTGTACTCACAGACATGAAGCGTGCGGCACTTGGCTATCTGGTTCCTACCGGGTACACTGCAGTCCTCTCTCTCTCAAGTCCCCGCTGGGGACGGCGGGGGTGTTCTGACACAGGTCTGCGTGGTATCGGTGCTTGAGGGATGGAGCACTCCTCTCTCCCTGCCGCTCGCTGTCTGTTCCCGCCAACACTGACTGTTTCCATGCGCTTTTGCTGCTGATGCTTAGCCACGCCCCCTACTTCCTGGTGCAAAGGTTTGTATAGTCTCTTATTCTTTCCCCCGGACAACAGAGGAGACAGCACCGGCAGTACAGGACCCGGCACAGAACAGGTACCCAGAGCTTGGTCCTTCTCCTTACATGTGTGCATGTCTGCGTACTTTATATGTGCATGTCTGCATATTTTCACAGGGAGCACAGTGAAGGGCAATTGTTTATTCTGGGGCACAGCACAGGGAAGAATATTTTATTAAGGAACATTATAGTGACACTGGCACTATCAGGGCACTGTGACGGGATGTGCTGCAAAAGATAGGAGAAGATGGAAATGAGCAGAGATGGGCTGTAAATGTGAAAAATCATCTTGGTGTTTGGAAAAGATGAAGAAGAAAAGAAAGAGAACATCTCCAAAGAGAGAATATGTCACCTATAAGGTACCTGATTGTAAATGTCTATTTGTGATATTGACTACATCTCATCAGTACTTTGGTTCACATATGGTCCACAGTCTGATGATGGCTGTTAACAATAACTCTCATTATCTTCTTACTATTGTTAAGGACATACTGTACTGCGATGTTGGTGATGTTATCATGTACTGATGGTGCTTCTAGTAAAGTATTCATGTTATGATGGTGGTTCTGGTGCTATATTTATGTACTCATGGTGGTTCTTGTTCTGAACTCGTACTGATGTTGGTTCTGGTGCTGTATACAAGTACTGTTGGTTGTTGTGGTGCTGTATTCCTGTACTGATGGTGATTATGATGCTGTATTCATGTATTCATATTATGAGGCTTTTGGTGCTTTAGTTATATACTGATAATGACTCTCATGTTGTGTTCATGTATTGATCTTGGTTCCGGTGATGCTTCCCTGTACTGATGATGGTTGTGTTGCTTTATTTCTGTACTTATGGTTGTTCTTGTGCATTAATTATGTACTGACGATGGTTGTGATGTTGTTTTTCTGTATTGATGGTGTTCTGGTGCTTTATTTAAGTACTGATGGTGGTTCTGTTTTCCTGTACTACTATTGGTTATGATACTGTACACTTTGTAGCGACATGACAATCTAACTGGTCAGATATTGTGATGCATTCTTACATCAATAGAGTATTTTGAGATCTGATAAATTAAGGATTAGCACATGTGTTTGCATGACCAATCCTAACAGCGTGTAATATACTCACTGCCAGTATTTGCCTTTGCTTGCCATTTCCAGCAGTGATCACATATCCACTCATTTATCATTTTCATACTTAAGGTAATGTGCCAACTATCTTCTCTTCCCGCTTCTCTCAGGAACTTTTAGAGATTTAGGAAGAGAAGCTAGTTGGCACAAGAGTGTAAGTATGCAAATTACATATGAGTGGACACATAACGACTACTCATGCTATGTATATATAACAGGGTGCCAAATTGAATTTTTGCCTCAAGTACAGAAAAATCCAGATTCGCCTCTATTATGTATGAGGCTTTTTCCCCTCTATGTACAGTGGAGAAAATAAGCATTTGATACACTTCCTATTTTGCAACTTTTCCCATCTACAAAGAATGGAGCGGTCTATAATTTTTATCATAGGTACACTTCAACTGTGAGAGACAGAATCTAAAAATAAAAAACAGAAAATCACATTGTATGATTTTTAAAAAATTAAATTGCATTTTAATGCATGAAATCAGTATTCGATTACCTACCAACCAGCAGGAATTCTGACTCTCACAGACCTGTTAATTTTTCTTTAAGAAGGCCTCCTACTCTGCACTCATTATCTGTATTAATTGCACCTGTTTGAACTTGTCACTTGTTCAAAAGACATCTCAATCAATCACACTGCAATCTCTCCACCATGGCCAAGACCAAAGAGCTGTCTATGGACACCAGGGACAAAATTGTAGACCTGCCCAAGTCTGGAATGGGCTAAACCAGTGGTCCCCAACCTTTTTTGCACCAGGGACCGGCTTCAAGCAAGACCATTCTTCCATGGCCCGGCAGGGTGGGGATGGAGGTGTGTCAGGGGCGGGGCTTTGGTCATAAGTGGGCGGGGCTATGGACAGGGTGGTAGTTTAGTAGTAGTGCATACTTATCATTTAATTATAACATTTATACCACCCTCCCATCCTTGTATGCATGGCTCTGCTCCCACCCTTGTACACATGGCTCTGCTTCCACCCTTGTATACATGGCTCTGCTCCCACTCTTGTATACATGGCTCTGCTCCCACCCTTATATACATGGCTCTGCTCCACCCTTATATACATGGCTTGTCTCCCCCATCCTCCCCCATCATACTTACCCTCACACCGTCACTGAACCTCCTGGCATCTCTATCAGCTTCTTCCTCCATGGTGCGGTCACGTGGTACCGCTCATTAAGGTCATGAATATGGACCCACGCTTATGGGAGTGGAGTCGCGTCCATATTCATGACCTTAATGAGCGGTACTACATCACCGCTCAGCACTGATGTGAAGCTGCTGCGCCTGGACAGGGAAGCAGCGACGGAAGGTGAGTATCGATGACTTCTGGTTTTGGAAGCCGGCGGCTGCAGCTGTCACTACAGTGCTACAGACGCCGCTCCCCTTGTGTCCAGCATTCTGAGCCATGGCTCCGCGGCCCAGCAACAGAACTGCAACGGCCCGGTCCTGGGCCGCGGACCGATGGTTGGGGACCCCTGGGCTAAATGACAATAGGCAAGCGAATTGGTGAAAAGGCAACAACTGTTGGCTCAATTATTAGAAAATGGAAGAAACACAAGATGACTGTCAATCTTCCTCAGTCTGGGGCTCCATGCAATGTCTCTCCTCGTGGGGTAAGGATAATTCTGAGAAAGGTCAGGAATCAGCCCAGAACGACATGGGAGGATGTGGTCATAGACCTGAAGAGAGCTGGGACCAGAGCCTCAAACATTACCTTTAGTAACACACTACGCAGACATGGATTAAAATCCTGCAGGGCACGCAAGGTCCCCCTGCTCATGCCAGCACATGTCCATGCCAGTCTGTAGTTTGTCAAAGACCATCTGGATGATCCAGAGGAGGCATGGAAGAAGGTAATGTGCTCAGATGAGACAAAAATAGAACGTTTTGGTATCAGCTGCACTCACATGTCTGGAAGAAGAAGAAGGATGAGTACAACCCAAAGAACAACGTTCCAACTGTGAAGCATGGTAGGGGGAAACATCATATTTGCGGGTGGTTTTCTGCAAAGGGGACAGGACAACTGCACAATAATGAAGGGCAGATGGATGGGGTCATGTATCGCAAGATTTTCAGAAAGAGCATTGAAGATGGTTCATGGCTGGGTCTTCCGGCCTGACAGTGACCCCAAACACATAGCTAGGGGAACTAAGGAGTGGCTCCTTAAGAATTATTTCAAGGTCCTGGAGTGGCCTAACCTCCAGACCTGTACCCAATAAAACATCTTTGAAGGGAGGTGAAACTCAATATTATCCAGTGACAACTCTGATACCTGAAAGATCTGGAGAAGATCTGTAAGGAGGAGTGGGCCAAAATCCCTGCTGCAGTGGGTTCAAACTTGGTTAAGAACTGTAGGAAACATCTGATCTCTGTAATTGCAAACAAAGGTTTTGTAATGTATGTAGTACAGTTCATATAGCGTCTTGTGCTTGGGTGCGATGAAAACACAGGAGTCACAGGTTTGATATAGAAAAGTCCTGTATTACTTCATACAAGTTGGCAGAAATAGTCACACAGTTTGCAGACACAGAAACAGGAGACACAGCAGGCCAGAGTAATCCAAGCTCAGCAATCACTCTCCAATACAGATTCAGGATCTTCTTCTCTGTTACCGTAAGTCCATGCAAACGTGGGTCTTTCAAAGAGCAGGGTTCAGAGTCCACAAGTGCTTCAGAGTTCCTCAGTAGGAATAGCTGGAGTACAAGGTCCAAGGCTTACAGGAGTCAAGTCACAGGTTCACTGCAGGCTAGATTCTGAAGCACTGATTGCTCAGCTGTGGCTGCTTAAGAAGCAAAGGAGAGAATCAGGGCGGGAACATGCAAGCTGGAAACTCCATTTTGACTGAGGGCAAGATAGCTGCAGCAAGACAGAAAGTAAAATGGCTGACGAACAAACTGAGTTTCAGGAATATATACATAGAACCTTACATTACTCCCCCCTTAAGGACAACCTCCGGATGACCTCAGACCAGGCTTGTGTGGGTACCTCTGATGAAACTGACGGAGCAAGCGAGGAGCATTAACGTTATTGACCGGTTCCCATGAGTTGTCCTCCACTGGGTAGCCCTGCCATTTAATCAGATATTGTAACTGATTTCTATACAACCTGGAATCTAAAATCCTTTCCACCACAAATTCTTCCTGACCATCGACTAGCACTGGGTCAGGGCAAGGAGAGGAACGTCCAGGAAACGTATTGGGTGTCGCAGCCTTTAGTAGGGATACATGAAAGACAGGGTGGATTCTCATAGTTCTGGGCAGTTGAAGACGACAAGCAACGGCACTTATAATTTTACTGATTTTATAGGGTCCAATGTACTTATGTCCCAACTTAGACGATGGAATCCTTAACTTAAGATTTCTGGTTGACAGCCAGACCAAGTCTCCTACCTTGAAAGCTGGTGCAGGTTTACGAAATTTATCTGCTGCTTTCTTGTACCTTTCTTGAGCCGATTCCAGATTTTCCTTTAGAAGATCCATATTCTTCTGTAAAGACGTGATTCTTTCAGCCACTGCTGGTAAAGGCGTTTCTATGGGAAATCATGGTAGAATGTTAGGATGATAACCTAGATTAGAGTAAAAAGGAGACTGTTTAGTGGAGGCACTCTGAGAGTTGTTATACGAGAACTCAGCTAATGGAAGTAGATCCACCCAATCATCCTGTAGGTGGCAGATAAAGCAGCGGAGATACTGCTCCAGGGTTTGATTGGTTCGTTCGGTCTGTCCATTAGTCTGGGGATGAAAAGCAGAAGAAAGGTTTACTTTAATGTCCAATGCTGCACAGAAATTTTGCCAAAACCTAGAAGTGAATTGCACCCCTCGATCCGAAATAACCTCATCCGGTACTCCATGTAAGCGAAACACATCTTTAATCATCAAATCTGATGTCTGTTTTGCAGTGGGTAAGCCGACACAAGGGATAAAATGAGCTGCCTTTGTTAGACGGTCAACCACCACTAGAATGGTGTTCTTCCCCTGAGAGGTTGGTAACTCCACAATGAAGTCCATAGAAATGGATCCCCACGGGCGGGACGGGGTGGGAAGAGGCTGTAACAGACCAGTTGGTGAGGAGCGAGGTGTTTTGCATCTTGCATAGACCTCACATGCAAATGACATAATTCAAAACATCCTTCCTGCAAGTGGGCCACCAAAAGAAACGAGAAAGAAATTCCTGTGTCTTTAGAATTCCTCTATGCCCAGCTATCTTGGAATCGTGAATGAGTTGCAATACTCTTAATCTGACTGTTTCAGGAATATACAGACGTTGTCCCTGAATCCACACACCATTCTTAAAGACAAGACTTACGTCCCTTGGGGGTTGTGCCAAAAAGGAATCCGCATGGTATGCTTCCTTGATGTCCTTAAGTAGGTCTTGATTATGAATTACTCCTAGGAATCTAGAGTCAGGAAGAATAGTCTTAGGAGGAGTAATTGGACGTGTCTCTGCTGAGTAAATCCTAGAGAGTGCATCAGCCTTTCCATTGCGCGATCCTGGTCTATAAGAGATGATAAAATTAAATTGGTTTAAGAAAAGATTCCAGCGAGCCTGGCGAGGAGTCAGGCACTTAGCCGACCTGATAAACTCAAGGTTACGATGGTCTGTCAGGACGACTATTTGCTGTGCAGCTCCCTGAAGAAGGTGTCTCCATTCTTTGAAGGCGGCAATAATGGCCAACAACTCTCTATTGCCCACATCGTAGTTCCTCTCAGCCGAAGATAACTGCTGGGAAAAGAAGGCACAGGGATGCAAGACATTCTTCTCACCTGTTCTCTGAGAGAGTATAGCTCCAACGGCACAGTCTGAAGCATCCACCTCTATTATGAAGGCAAGCTCGGGGTTGGGATGTACTAGGATAGGTGCAGTGGTAAATTTATCTTTTAGACGGGAAAATGCTTCCTGGGCTTGGGGAGTCCAGGAAAACCTAGACTCTTTCCGGGTAAGTTGAGTGATAGGTGACACTACCTCAGAGAAATTTCTAATGAAACGTCTATAGAAGTTGGCAAACCCGATGAAGCGCTGTACCTCCTTCACATTTCTAGGACTTGGCCAATCCTTGATGGCTTGGGTTTTGCTTCCATCCATACTAATTCCTTGTGTAGACAGTACATACCCCAGAAATTGAATTTCGGTCCTATGGAATTCACACTTTTCAAGTTTGATGTAAAGATGATTTTGTCTTAGACGTTCCAAGACCATTCTCACATGTCCATGATGTTCCTCTGTGGAGTTAGAAAAAATTAGAATATCATCCAAATAAATTACCACGAATGTATCTAGGAGATCCCTGAAGATGTCATTCACCAAGTGTTGGAAAGTGGCTGAGGCGGTACTCAGACCAAAAGGCATAACTAGATATTCAAAGTGTCCATAGCGTGACCTGAATGCAGTCTTCCATTCATCCCCAGGTCTAATACAGACTAAGTTATAGGCCCCACGAAGATCTAGTTTAGAAAAAATTTTGGCATGTCGCACTCTCTCCAATAACTCAGGGATTAAAGGCAATGGATAACGGTTTCTAATAGTAACCTTATTGAGTTCCCTATAGTCTACGCATGGTCTCAGAGATCCATCTTTCTTCTTTACAAAGAAGATGGGTGCACCTGCAGGAGATGAAGAGGGGCGTATGAAGCCCTTGGCTAGATTTTCATCTATGTAATCCTTTAAAGCCTTTAGCTCGGGCCCCGCCAGGGGGTAGATCTTACCAAAAGGTATCTCTGCTCCAGGCAATAATTCAATTGGACAATCATATGGACGGTGAGGAGGAAGCTGGTCAGCGTTCTTCTTGTCACATAAATCCACATAGTCCTGGTATACAGCTGGTAGTTCAGGGACTGACATGATTCCTTTAGGAACAGCGCAAGCTGAAACTTTTGGACTCATCTGTTTCTCTGGAAAGTGTAATTCCTTGGTCTCCCAGTTAATGGTAGGATTCTGAGCCTGCAGCCATGGTAGCCCTAGAATAATGGGAAAGTGGGGAGAAGAGATAAGCATAAAGGACAGTTTCTCTTGATGATCTTTACCCATAAGAACCCTCAAAGGCTCTGTTTCCTGATCCACTGGTCCAGAGGTCAGCAGGGAGCCATCCACAGTTTCCATCTGTACTGGAGTAGCCTTCTTCACTGAACGTATTCCCTGTTTCAGAGCAAAGGAGACATCCATAAAATTTCCACTTGCCCCTGAGTCGATCATAGCAGAGCTAGACACCCAAGCTGAGTCAACCCAGAGTTTGATGGAAAGAAAGCAATGAGAATTGTTTTTCTTACAACTCAGCTGGGACACCGCTGAGGAAACTTGAAAAATGGCAGCGTTTACACAGTCAACGTCCTCAGAGGTAACGGAGTTTAAGTCCGAGAAATCAAGATCTGTTGCTGCAGATCTCTCTGGAGCCTGAGGCTCGGACCTGACAGATCCCCTCTCGCAACACTCACAATGAATGAGTGCTGCAGTAGTCTTACGAGAACGGCTGGGGCAGTTTATAATGAAGTGCCCTGACTTACCACAATAGAAACATAGATTCTCCTTAAAACGATGTTCCTTGCGTGCATCACTAACCCGTCGTTGTAAAGAGTCTACCTGCATGGGTTCAGGTTCAGGTTCCCGTGTAATCCTACTCAAAGGTTCCTTAGCTGGAGAGGAAGGTAGGAAAAGGTTAGTACGATTGCTTTCGAACCATCTCTCTTGCCTGCGTTCAGTCAGACGAGTATCAATACGGATGCAGTAGTTAATAAAGTCACCTAACGCAGTGGGAGGGTCGGCACGAGCAAGTTCATCCTTAATCAGTGGAGATAACCCCTTTCGAAAAATAGATTTTTTGGCGGAACTGTCCCAGGTGGTATCAAGGGCCCATCTCCTGAAATCCAAGGCATATTCAGCTACCGAGTGCTTACCTTGGCGCAAAGCTAACATGGCTGCTTCAGCTGTTGCACCTCGATTGGGGTCATCAAACACCTGCCCCATGGCTGAAATAAAATCATCAAGGTGATTCAAACAATCATCCTCAGTCTCAATCAGAGGGTTTGCCCACATTAAAGCCTTGTTGGTAAGCAACATAATTATAGTAAGCACCTTAGATCGTTCAGTGGGAAATTGTGAAGCATGTGCAGAAAAAAAAAGATTGCATTGATTAATAAATCCCCTGAATTTCTCACGTTCACCGCCAAAACGAAAAGGGGGCAACTTGGGAATCCCAGCACTCGGGGCTACGGCAGGAGCCTGGACTCGCCCCTCTAGAACCTCAATCCCGGCTCGCAAATCCTGGGTAGTCTGTCCAACCACTTGCAAATTGTGATTATTGAGGTCCTGCAGATTTGTAAAACGGGTCTTTATATTCTGCAAATCTGCAAGGATATTATCAGTCACTCCGCAAAGTTCCTTTATGCGGGCCTCCATTTTCCAGATCTTTTAAGACAGGATTACTGGAAGAAGAGAAGAGAAAAAAAAAAAAACAATAGTGTTCACCTGTGGCAACACTGCAGAGAGAAAAAAAAATTAAGGGAACTGCTCACCTGGAATGGTTGTGAGAAGTCACAACCACTATCATCACAGAAAGTTTCAACCAGACATCTGATATCCAGAGTTACAGCAGACAAAAAAGAGAAAAGAAAGGAAAAAAAAAAAAACAATAGTGTTTACCTGTGGTAACACTGCAAAAAGAAAAAAACTTAAGGGAATTGCTCACCTGGAATGGTTGTGAGAAGTCACTGTCATCACAGAAAGTACAACCGGACGTCTGATATCCACAGTACAGCAGACACAGCCTTCCAGACCCAGCAGACACTAACGTTTTGGCTTCAGAATCTTGTAATGTATGTAGTACAGTTCATATAGCGTCTTGTGCTTGGGTGCGATGAAAACACAGGAGTCACAGGTTTGATATAGATAAGTCCTGTATTACTTCATACAAGTTGGCAGAAATAGTCACACAGTTTGCAGACAGAGAAACAGGAGACACAGCAGGCCAGAGTAATCCAAGCTCAGCAATCACTCTCCAATACAGATTCAGGATCTTCTTCTCTGTTACCGTAAGTCCATGCAAACGTGGGTCTTTCAAAGAGCAGGGTTCAGAGTCCACAAGTGCTTCAGAGTTCCTCAGTAGGAATAGCTGGAGTACAAGGTCCAAGGCTTACAGGAGTCAAGTCACAGGTTCACTGCAGGCTAGATTCTGAAGCACTGATTGCTCAGCTGTGGCTGCTTAAGAAGCAAAGGAGAGAATCAGGGCGGGAACATGCAAGCTGGAAACTCCATTTTGACTGAGGGCAAGATAGCTGCAGCAAGACAGAAAGTAAAATGGCTGACGAACAAACTGAGTTTCAGGAATATATACATAGAACCTTACAGGTTTCTATACTAAATATTAAGTTCTATACAAACACACTAAATATTAAGTTCTGTTTTTCTATTGTATCAAATACTTATTTCATGCAATAAAATGTCAATTAATTATGTAAAAATAATAAAATGTGATTTTTGGGATTTTTTTTTAAGATTCTGTCTCTCACAGTGTGGAAGGGAAGTGCCCCAAAATGTACATCTTTATATATAGATGTGTATAGTGAATGTTTTGTGTATAATTCCCCCACATGTGTGCCACATGGAGTGAAGCCCCTCCTCCAGCTTGCTGTCTGCCATGTGCTAGCTAATCAAACAGGTTTATTGAGGGGGTGTATCTTAGTGGACAATAGACTCGTGACCTCATCCCCCACACCTGGGGCTGGACACACTTCTGGACATCTCTCTTTTTTCTCTTTGCTTCTTGGATGATTATGGACTCACATGGATAAGTAGTATCTGTAACTTTTTCTTGCTAGGCCCTGTACTCCTCTTAGGCCTTATGGATAGTGGTGGGCCTAAAGGTACTGCCACACTAAACTATCCCGCTAGCGATCACGATAAAGACGCATACTAATGCGATCGCTAGCGGGATAGTTTTAATATCGCTAGTAGCGGCTTTATTTAGCAATGTCGTTAAGGACGCTATCGCGGTTAGCGATCTCCTTAACGACTTTAGCGGTACAAAATACCGCTAAATCGCTAAATAAAAGGTGCCACACTCAGCGATATATACTTACCAGCGGGACGCCGCAGATAAAAATAGGGTCCGGAACGATGTCAGCGGCGAACGAGATCACAGCAGGATCTCAGCAGGGGCCACATCGTCGCTAGATGCCGCACAGAACAACGTCACTAACGAGATCGCTAAATAGTGACGTTTTTTAGCGATCTCGTTAGCGACGCTGTTTAGTGTGGCATACCCTTTAGAGGAGTATAGTTGGGAGGGCTGATATTGCACGTTTGATTTGGGTAATTTGGGCAGTTAGTTGTGGGTTTTTACTGTATTTGTGCTGTGATATTGTTGATATTACTGTATTAGCTCTGTAGTATCTGTATATGTGTATATATATATATATATTTATATATATATATATTATTTATAGTCGCCTGCTTGGGTATATATATCTATGTAATAGACTGTAGATGTGTGTGTAATAAATATCCTTTATTGATACTCTGTTTTGTCTGTTAGTATATAATATAAGGAATAGATAACGTTAAGACATTACAAAGAGGATATTAATTATTAATAGTCAAGTTCAGCGTTAATAGTTAATATCGGATTTCAATAGAGGTGTAGGGAGAGTTTCACCTTTGATAACTATATATTAGCTAACTTTCTAGGCCCCACTATACCCCTTTTACACACAGTTAACCCCTTTCTGTCATCTGACGTACTATCCCGTCCATGTGCCCTGGGGCCTGTCTGACCATTGACGGGATAGTACATCATGGGCGATTGGCCACGCTCACGGGGGGAGCGCGACCGGGTGTCAACTGATTCTCACAGCTGACACCCGGCACTAAGTGCCAGGAGTGGTCACAGACCGCTCCCGGCACTTTAAGCCCAATAACACTGCGATCAAACAAGATCGCAGCATTTTGGAGCTGGCACAGGGGCTGACGCTGGGTCTCAATCGCTGTCATGGAGACCCAATGTCGTCATGATAATATCCGGGTCTCCAGAGTTGAGAAACTTTCTGTCATGCACACTGCATCTGCATGTCAGGAAGTCTCTCAGGTCAGCGTAAATTACATGCAGCGCTGACAGCTTCTGTAGCATGCAGATGCTGCTTCATCTGCATGCTATAGAAGAGAACAGCTTGCACAACATGATTGTCTTATTGTGGAACAAAGTGTAAAACAGAATGAAGTAAAAAATAAATTTTAAATTGTAAAAAGATTTTAAAAAATAATAAAAAAAATCAATATTTATTCGATCACTAAATAAATATTTGAATAAACAAAATCTAAACAATAAAATTACAGATATTTGGTATCGCCGCGTCCGTAACAACCCGACCTATAAAACTGTCCCACTAGTTAACCCCTTTAGTGAACACTATATAAAAAGGAAAAAAAGTAATGCTTTACCATCATACCGCCGAACAAAAATTGGAATAAGAAGCGATCAAAAAGACGGATATAAATAAACATGGTACCGCTGAAAATGTCATCTTGTCCCGCAAAAATATAGCTGCCATACAGTGTCATCAGCAAAAAAATAAAAAAGTTATAGCTGGCAGAATAAAGTGATGCAAAAACAATTATTTTTTCTATAAAATAGTTTTTATTATATAAAAGAGCCAAAGCATAAAAAATGATGTAAATGAGGTATCGCTGTAATCGTTCTGAACCAAAGAATGAAAGTGCTTTATCAATTTTACCACACGCGGAACGGAGTAAATGCTCCTTTCCCAAAAGAAATTCATGAACTGCTGTTTTTTGCTCATTCTGTCTCCCAAAAATCAAAATAGAAAGTGATCAAAAAATGTCATGTGTCCGAAAATGGTACCAATGCCGTCAACTCGTCCCGCAAAAAACAAGTCCTCACATTACTCTGTGTGCAAAACTATGGAAAAATTATAGCTTTCAAAATGTGTGTGATACAAAAACTATTTTTTGCAATAAAAAGCATATTTTAGTGTGTTACTGCTGCCAAACATAAAAACCCACTATAAATAGTAAATCAAACCCCCCTTTATCACACCCTTAGTTAGGGAAAAATAATAAAATTTAAAAAATTTATTTATTTCCATTTTACCATTAGGGTTAGAGTTGGGGCTAAAGTTAGGGTTAGGGTTGGGGCTAAAGTTAGGGTTAGGGTTAAGGTTGGCGTAGAGTTGGGGTTAGGGTTGGGATTAGAATTAGGGTTGGATTAGGTTAGGGCCGGATTATGGTTAGGGGTGTGTTAGGGCTAGAGTTATGGTTAGGCTTGGTATTAGGATTAGGGGTGTGTTGGGGTTAGGGTTGGAGTTAGAATTGGGGGGTCTCTTCTGTTTAGGCACATCAGGGGCTCTCCAAATGCGACATGGCGTCTGATCTCAATTCCAGCCAATTCTGCGTTGAAAAAGTCAAATGGTGCTCCTTCCCTTACGAGCTCTGGGTTTACCCCAACATATGGGGTATCAGCTTACTCAGGACAAATTGCACAACAACTTTTGGGTCCAATTTCTCCTGTTACCCTTGGGAAAATAAAAAATTGAGGGCGTAAAGATCATTTTTGTGAAGAAAATATGACTTTTTATTTCCACGGCTCTACGTTATAAACTTCTGTGAAGCACTTGGGGGTTCAAAGTGCTCACCACACATCTAGATAAGTTCCTTAGGGGGTCTACTTTCCAAAATGGTGTCACTTATGTGGGGTTTCCACTGTTTAGACACATCAGGGGCTTTCCAAACGCAACATGTCGTCCGATCTCAATTTCCACCAATTTTGCATTGAAAAGTCAAACGGCGCTCCTTCCCTTCCAAGCTCTGCCATATGCCTAAACAGTGGCTTATCTGCATATATGGAGTATCAGCGTACTCAGAACAAATTGTACAACCACTTTTGGGGTTCAATTTTTCCTGCTACCCTCGGTAAAATAAAACAAATTGGATCTGAAATAAATTTTTTGTGAAAAAAAGTTTAATGTTCATTTTTTTAAACATTCCAAAAATTCCTGTGAAGCACCTGAAGGGTTAATAAACTTCTTCAATGTGGTTTTGAGTACCTTCAGGAGTGCAGTTTTGAGATTTGTGTCACTTTTTCTATCATATAGACCCCTCAATGTGGCTTCAAATGTGATGTGGTCCCTAAGGCTGGAGTCACACACAACGTCTAAAAAATTGGACCGTTTTAGGCCTCTTTCACACATCAGTTTTTTTACGTCACGCGCGATCCGGTGTGTTGTTAAAAAAACAGATACGGTACCGGATGCGTTTTTTTTGTCATTGACTTTCATTAGTGCCGGATCACGCCTGTAGTCTTTGCGTTGCATCCGTTTTTGTCCGGATCCGGCGGAAATGTACATTCCTGCGGCCGGACAAAACGGTCACTGTAGCGATTTTTTTTTTTCACGGACCCGCCTGATAGTGCCTGAATGGTGCATCAGGCGGCCGGAAGCAACAGAAGTATATGGTACCGGACCAGTCATTTGTCCAATCCGTCAAAAGACTGATCCAGATTCTGGAAACCAAGGTCAGTCTCTCTCTCTCTCTCCTTCGTGCCAGACATGCATACCTGCATTTTCCGGGTTGAAAAGTTCAGGTCGGATCCGGCAACAAAACTGATCCTTTGCATCAGTTTTTTCAAAATCAGCGCCGGATCCATCCTTTCAGGTATTCGACGGATTATGCCTGACACAAAAAACCTGATGTGTGAAAGTAGCCTTAGACGGACGAGAATCGCACAAATGTTTCCTGAACATTGCTCCGTCTGTTATCCGATTGGAATGCGAGGATGCGATTTTCTCGCATCTGAGTGTACGTTTGACATCCGTTTGACATCCGTCTGGTGAGATTTTGTTGGTGGCTAGCAAAACCGACATATAATGGATCCAAATGATAGTTTTTAAATCACAAAAGAAAGAATAGATATATACACATAGAATACATATATATATATATATATATATTTGTCATTGAGACATATATATATACATATATTTATAGTTCATACACTTCTGCATAGTATAATAGCCGCTAATTCAATTACCGGCTTCTGTAAAATTACAGAACCCGACATGAAATGACACATGGTTTACATACAGTTAACCATGTCATTTCATGTAGTGTCACGTTACTGGCGATACAGGACTGGAAGTCAGTGGCCGGAGCAGAAGTGTGCAGATGAGCGGACCGTGGAAGGACTTCTGGAAGTGCCGTATATGGCGGTGGTGGTTCACTATGTCGGCAGATGCCGGAGCCCGCCCGAGCACGGGCCGGCCGAGATCACACACAAGCACCAAGTCCGTTTAGGTGATAGAGTTGGAGGTAGGAACAGCAGGGTTTCCACAAGAGACAGGAAGATGCCAGCAGAACACCTTCCAGATCAGGAGCTCAGATAATGCTTCACTCAGTTAGACTGAGCACCACAATATACTCAGCAACAGGAAGCTGCACAGGGCCAGGTATATATAGCAGGTCCAATCAGTCTTAATCAGGGTGAGAACAATCGGCAGGGCAGGTGATGATCTCTATCCAATCAGTCTCAATCAGGGAGGGAACAATCAGCAGGGCAGGTGATGATCTCTATCCCAGACGAAGTTCATATGGTTTCAGGCTGAAGTTATTCAAGTTCCGAATAGCTCCACAGCAAGGGAACAGACCAGCAAGCCATGGTTCACAGGTTCAAATCCTAACATGTAGTTTGATATATGGTTTTCACTAACAATTACATGAGTGTATGTGTGCAAAATTTCTTACATGTAAGGGTTAATTAAATGTGTAAATTCGTTGTAAAAAAATGCGTGGGCTCCCGCAGTATTTTCTCCACCAGACAAGGAAAGCCAGTGAGTGGGGGCAGATAATAATAGCCTAGGGAGGGTGCATTTTTTTTGTGCCCCCCCTGGCTACTATTAATTAAAAATCATTTTAATGAAATAAATACACAGTTTTTGACCATATTTTATTGTCCTGGTAATCCTTCGATTCCCTTGTTCTCCTGTAATAAAAAAATAAATAAAACAACATTATTCTTACCTCCCCGGTGCTCAGTCAGGTCCCCTGATGCAATCCATCTGAAAGGGTTAACTGTTTTACAGCGAGGACCGCAGCTAATGCTGCCAGCCTGGCTGTAAGCCCCCGAATGAATGAGCTCATCTCCCCGGCTGACAGGAGATGAGCTGATTAGTGTGGGAAGCTTAATTGATTGTTTCCCATGGTAATCAGTTCACTTCAGGTCAGCCGGGGACTCTGTGCAGCATCAGTGACGTCACAGGGAGTACCCAGCTAACCTGACGTGAACTGAATAGTGTGGGAAACAATCAATTAAGCTTCCCACACTAATCAGCTCATCTCCTGTCAGCCGTGGAGATGAGCTCATTCATTCAGGGGCTTACAGCCAGGCTGGCAGCATTAGCTGTGGTTCTCGCTGTAAAACTGTTAACCCTTTCTGATGGTTTGCAGCAGGGGACCTGACTGAGCGCCGGAGAGGTAAGAATAATGTTGTTTTTTTATTTTTTTTTATTACAGGGGAACAAGGGAATCGAAGGATTACCAGTACAATGAAATATGGTCAAAATCTGTGTATTTATTTCATTAAAATGATTTTTAATTAATGTGTGTGTGTTTTTTTTTTTCATTTCATACAATAGGATTAATAATTGATAGTTGTCTAATTGACAACTCTCAATTATTAACCTGGCTTAAAGTCACCTTCCAATAGCAAGTGGCCTTAACCCGTTATTAACCCATTAGCCACCACTACAGGGCAATGGGAATAGACGGGCTAAGTGCCAGAAAAGGTGCATCTAATCATAGATGTGCCTTTTCTGGGGTGGCTGGGGGCAGTTGTTAGTAGCCGGGGGGGCACAAAAAAAATGCACCCTCCCTAGGCTATTATTATCTGCCACCACTCACTGGCTTTCCCTGTCTGGTGGAGAAAATACCACGGGAGCCCACGCATTTTTTTACAACGAATTTGCACATTTAATTAACCCTACATCTATGAAAATTTGCACACATACACTCATGCAATTGTTAGTGAAAACTATATATCAAACTACATGAAATGACATGGTTAACTGCATGTAAACCATGTGTCATTTCATGTCGGGTTCTGTAATTTTACAGAAGCCAGCAATTGAATTAGCGGCTATTATACTATGTAGAAGTGTATGAACTATAAATATATATATATATATGTGTCGCAATGACGTGTGTGTATATATATATATATTATATATATATATTATATATGTATTCTATGTGTGTATATGTATTCTTTCTATTCTTTATTAAAGCTGTCAGTGTGATTTTACAGTATAGCCGGGGATGAATTGCCGGCTTTTCTAAAGGACACCGGTGCGATTTTCTCGCAAGTCACACGTGTAGTCCGTTTGTGATCCGATATTTCATCGCACCCATAGACTTGCATTGGCGATTCTCGCCCGATAATCGGTGACAATTGCAGCATGCTGCGATTTTCTCGGCCCGAGAAAAACGGCCGAGAAAAATTCGGATGCTGAGAGCTGCCCCATAGATAAACATTGGTCCGAGTGCAATGCAATATTTAATCGCATTCCACTCGTCTGTTTTTGTCGCCAGTGTGACTCCGGCCTAAAAAAAAAATGGTGTTGTAAAAATGAGAAATCGCTGTTTAATTTTAAATGCTTATAACTTCCTAAAAAAAAAAAATTGGTTCCAAAATTGTGCTGATGTAAAGTAAACATGTGGGAAGTGTTACCTATTAAGTATTTTATGTGACACTTCTCTTGATTTAAGGGCGTGAAATTTCAAAGTTGGAAAATTGCGAAATTTTCAAAACTTTTGCCAAATTTCCATTTTTTTCACAAATAAATGCAAGTAATATCAAATAAATTTTATCACTATCATGAAGTACAATATGTCACGAGAAAACAATGTCAGAATCACCAGGATTTATGGAAGCGTTCCAGAGTTATTACCTCATAAAGGGACAGTAGTCAGAATTGTAAAAATTGGCCCGGTCATTAACTTGCAAACCACCCTCTGGGGTAAAGGGGTTAAAGTAATCACAGGTTGACTCTAGTTTTATACAAAATGTTATAAAGGATTGCTTATTTCTATTTGTTTTTATCAAACATAATTCTCCCATATGTTTTTGATGAGTAGCTCGTGAAGCAACAGACACTTCCATAGAAAAGTTAGCAAGAACAAGAAAAGGAGAAGTTAAGCATGTTTGTGTTCCCTCCCATTTCACCAACATTCTTGTAAGGCCAGGTTTACACATTTTAGCCACGTCAATGACGGGGCTTTTGTCTGAAGCCATTCAGGCTGTGTGCACACGTTCAGGATTTTTCCCTTTTTTTCTCTCGTTTTTGCGGCGGTTTTCCGCCGCAAAAACGCTTAAAAAACGCATGCATTAAGCATCCTATGATTAGAATGCATTCTGCAATTTTTGTGCACATGATGCGTTTTTTTCCACGAAAAAATGCATCGCGGTAAAAAACGCAGCATGTTCATTAATTTCGCTGTAAATTTGCATATTTCCGCTATATTATTGACCTAGAATGTTCAGGAAAAAATCGCAGTAAAATTGTGCAAAACCGCAAAAAAACGCGCAAAAACCGCGATAAAAACGCATCCGGATTTCCTGGGAAAAAGTCAGTTTTTTTTCTCAGGAAATTTCTGCAAAGATTCCTGAACGTGTGCACATAGCCTAAAAATGCGATTGAGGCATATCCGACGATGGGACAATTGACTTTAATGAAGCAATCACTGTATGCTGTGTCTGACCTCATCTTTGGTAGTGTTCGCTTTTATCAGGTGGGCTGAAACACGTGGTTTACTGCAATTTTGTTTTTCATTAAAGTCAATGGCCCCATCAATGGATATATCAGAATCCTATTTTTCAGGACTTCAAGCAGACGTCCCGACAAAACCACTGACATGTGGATAAAACGTGATGTGAACCTGTCCTTAGTCTAAGGCCGGGATCACACATGCGAGAAACTCGCACGATTAACGTGCGAGACTCTCGCATGAACACCCGGCTCTGCCGCCAGCACTCGGACCGGAGCGTGCGGCTGCATGTATTTCTATGCAGCCGCACGCTCCGGTCCAAGTGCGGCGGTAGTGCCGGGTGTTCATTCGAGAGACTCGCACGAGAATCGTGCGAGTTTCTCGCATGCGTGATCCCGGCCTAATAGTCACTTTCCATATACTATATTGAGAATCCAGAACAAGCATTCTGCTCTCCTATCCAATTGTAAACTAGAAAAGAATGAGATGAAGTGGAACTTGTCTGCACATTATATGACAGCGTGGGTCCTGGCTGAGTGTGTGGACTTGTGCTGTGAGGGCATCACGCCTGTGCAGACTGCATGTAGCCAGAGGTGTGGGCTACAATTCGATAAAAGAGAGAGTTTTTACTGAATGAAAGCTTGGCTAAGGGATAGCATGTAGAGATGAGCGACTTTCCCATTTTTCGGGTTGAGTCGGGTTTCGTGAAACCCGACTTTCTCAAAAGTCGAGTCAAACTAAGTCGGCCAACTAAAGGAAATGTTCATGTCGGAGTCGAAAATCGACCCCAATGCAAGTCAATGGGGAATAAAAGTCGGCAGGGAGTGGAGGACAGTAAACACACCTACAGTGCCCATTTCAATGCCAACTACAGTCATGGCCAAAAGTTTTGAGAATGACACAAATATAATTTTTACAAAGTCTACTGCTTCACTTTTTCTAATGGCAATTTGCATATACTCCAGAATGTTATAAAGAGTGATCAGCTTAACAGCAATTACTTGCAAAGTCAATATTTGGCTAGAAAATGAACTTTATCCCCCAAAACACATTTCAACATCATTGCAGCCCTGCCTTAAAAGGACCAGCTAACCTCTTTTCAGTGATTGCTCCATTAACACAGGTGTGGGTGTTGATGAGGACATGGCTGGAGATCAACCTGTCATGATTAAGTAAGAATGATACCACTGGACACTTTAAAAGGAGGCTGGTGCTTGGCATCATTGTTTCTCTTCTGTTAACCATGGTTATCTCTAAAGAAACACATGCAGTCATCATTGCAATGCACAAAAATGGCCTAACAGGGAAGAGTATCGCAGCTAGAAAGATTGCACATCAGTCAACAATCTATCGCATCATCAAGAACTTCAAGGAGAGAGGTTCCATTGTTGCCAAAAAGGCTTTAGGGCACCCAAGAAAGACCAGCAAGCGCCAGGACCGTCTCTTAAAAGTGTTTCAGCTGCAGGATCGGGCTACCAGCAGTGCAGAGCTTGCTCAGGAATGGCAGCAGGCAGGTGTGAGTGCATCTGCACGCACGGTGAGGCGGAGACTCTTGGAGAAAGGCCTGGTCTCAAGGAGGGCAGAAAGAAGCCATTTCTCTCCAGAAAAAACATCATGAACAGACTGATATTCTGCAAAAGGTTCATGCAGTGGAC